>OY755205.1:28038916-28638916 GCA_963576765.1 Draba incana
CTTAGGATATAATCAATGGGATTATATTCGACATTGGGCCTAAGGCCCAGAACCGCACTGACATTCAGAGAAACACCAGCATTGATGGCTCGAGGAATTGATTCGTTGACCGCGGAGCTAAAGACCATATGACCAAGCAACTTAACAAGGATGACCAAGTCACCGCCGCTCAACGGTTTATGAAGAGATCCCGATATTTCTGGAGAACGCATCAGAACGTGCCCGAGATCTCCGGCGACGAAGAGGGATTCGCGGAGCTGAACTGTTCAGCTCAGAGGAGTATAAAATAACTAGCTTTAGAGCCGAAATGGCTAACTTTTTCCCTATTTTTTCAATCAATCATACTTTAGCTCCTCACACACTTATTCAAGCTAAAGTTCTTTGTATACTTGATCAAATATCAATATAAATCTATTTTCCGTTATTTTGGTCTCGATCTTAGTTTGAGCTATAGATATTTTTTAGGACTAAAGTTTATTTCCCGAATTCAAATATAAATTCTTAGTGCGGAATCGAGGTTCCACATGCCACAAAAATTCAATCAATGAAGCAACTTAAGATCAATCATAACTCATAAGAGTAAGCAATAGAAGACAGTAAATAGGGAATAATTACACTCAAAGACATGTTATGGGAAACTCTTTACATTTAAAGATACTTTGCACTACTAAGAAACTTTGGGAAGAAACCAATGTATTTTTGGACAAATTTACCCTTGAACAAGGAGTAGTGCAGTTAGAATTCTTTTAATCTCAACCGTCGAGTTTCATTAAAATCAGACGACTAAGATAAAATCCAATATTTAAAATTTAAAGTTTTTTGTGTGGCTATGATTTAACGTAAATTCATCTCAGTATCCACCATTGGCCAATTTTAGATCCATTTTCTTCTTCTCTTTCACCTTCTCCGATGTTATCGACGGTGAAATGTGAGTCGGAAGAAACCACCATAGCTCAATTCGATCTCCATTTTTCTTCTTCTATATTAGAATCTCAACGTCTCTCTCTCGTTCTCTGGTTACGGAATCCCACCGATTCCGAACATCGCGAAGAAGCTACGAAGATGAGTAAGAGCAGATCCACGAAAGAGAGTGTAGGAGAAGGTAGTGTTACGAAAATGACGAACAGTTGTCAGATTCGGAGATTGCCGAGATTTGTGCCGATGAATGGAGATTTCAAAAATGTATGCTCAGTTCCGGTTACCGGAAATTTTGATGTTAATGAATCCGCTAACTATATGTGTAAATCCACATTTTCTTTACATGTGAAATTTAACTTTAATTGGTATGAATTTTGAATCCAAGCGGTGTCAACTAGATGGACAACGCAATATGGTTACAACATGTCTTTTCTATGTCATATTTAGCTTGTTTGAATCCAAGCTTATGTGACCTTATGGACAACACAAATATGGTTAAACATGTCATTTCTATTTCATGGAATCATGGGTATCTTGTTGTTCGAGTCACAAGTTGTGTTAACCAAATGGATACAAGCTATACCCGAACACCGACTATACTATCCTGACCATATTTATGTGCTAAGTTTCCTCATGTTTGCATTGTCTCTTTCATGGGGTTTTTTCTTGTTGTGGATAGTGTTGTTATTTCTATACATCACTTGATTTAATAGCGGCAAACTTATATTCATTGTGACTAATAAGGATAAGTTCAAGGTCAGATCCTAATTAATTGTCTTTCCTTTAGTTTTGAATCTTTTTAAAAATTGTAATTTTGGTGTTATTAGTCTGTGAACAATGCCACCCCAAAAACACTTGTTGATACCCATTTATTAGTATGTATGATTTTTTAGCTAGCTTCTAAGTTGGAAATATGGGACACTACCTTATTTTAGTTTAAGTCATTTGATATTATGGGACACTACCTTATATTAGTTTAAGTCATTGTCGTATTTCCACGGTATTACTTCGTACTTGCTTGGAGTCATCTCTTACTTTCCAAGAAACTCTTCTTTGTTCTTTACAAAGCTATGTGACAAAAAAAAATAAAACACAGTTTTGTGATTAACAAAATGAGGGACATGGTAAATGAGATAACCTTGTTAAATGAGATAACCTTGTTAGATCATCACCTGCCACTACAAGAAAATATACTCATAGCCATAATTTAGCTACAACGTTTTCGTAACTACATATAAATAGCTACAAAACACACAATTTTAGAAATTACCAACGTTTGTAGCTATTTAGTGGCTATTTCGTAGCTATATAGCTATGATTCGTCATTTGTGCCAATTTGTGGTAGTAAAGCTACAAAAACATTTCATGGCTACTTAGTCACAAATAGCTCTAGTTTTAGTCCAAGAATACAGATACAACATCTATCGTGGCTCTTCGTTTTTTAGAACCATTGCCGATATGGGGTTAGCCACAACATATTTGTGGCTATTTGTCTCTAAAACATAATTAATTTCAAAACTATCATCATATAGCTTTTTGTAGACTGAGTTGATTGGCATTTTTAACTAGTCATATCAAATAATCACGGAAAAGATTTGGTTTGAAACAAAAGTACACATCGCTATTTGTTGTTATTATTGTTTGCCTGCAAAAATTCTAGTCCTTTTTTTTTTGATGAAATGTCTAGTCTTCTTTAACTTTGTAGACAATAGCTTTACCAGAGAACAAATTCTTGGAATATATTTGTTGTAGCCACGACGTATTCCGTGGCTATATGTGTCTAAAATTTGATTATAAAAGTCAATAACAAAAAATGTCAAACATTTTAGAATCTAGAGAGTGGATGTGATAAGCGGTATTCTGATTCTAGCCGCAAATACGTTTATGAAGTTTTTGTGGAGAGAGTAATTTTTTTTCTTGATTTCGCTCGTAGTCATCCTTCTTACTTAGAGTGAGAAAATGTACATTGCCCGTGTAAGAAGTGCAAAAACCTCAACAAAACTTACATGTCTTTCCTCGTAACTTCATATTCAATAGTTCATTAAGATTTGAACGGACGGTCACTTCTATTAATCGTTTCTCTGTTTTAGAGAGTAGACCTTCACATAGGGTAAATAAAGAGACCCAAAAAAATTGATTTCTATGGACTCGGAAAGATGTTGTAGGTAAGGTTATTACTGTTGAACTTATGTCCGAGCTCTCCACTGAATTTGTTATGAGGTCGAGATTCTTGCTAGATAGAATGGGGTCTGCTAGAAGGAACAACAAAGAGTGTGCTCAGAAATTATCTGGGTTATGACACCTGCTTGGGAATAGTTGGTTTACTGTTCCGAGTAAATGCTTAAGGAAAAGATTATGTTAATTTCCGAGCAGGACACGTGTAAATACGAAAAAGGAAGGAATTACTCTTGTACTTATGTGAAAAGTGTAGTATTAGAGCTTGTGTTGTAAAAAGAATATTGTATAACTATATATTGTACAAAGAGCCATATGTTAGCATAAAGTAACCCTATGTGCATAAAGCAATGATAAATGAGTTGGGTCTTTTTCTTTGTGGGCTGAAGAGGGGATTTAGGCAAAGCCCAAATAAATATGTAACAGTAACACCCCCCCCCAATTCGGCGAACCGAGCATATCAAATTCGTCGTTAATGGGCTCGTTTGGAACCGAGGAAAAAGCCCTTGCGAACTACTCTCTTTCATCGATAAACCTGTCGGCGCGAACTAGGGTTTTTGAACCGCATCTGTTCGCTTCTCCAAACACAACTCTTTGATTCCCGCGTTTTCGGCGGTTTGTCTTACGCGACATGACTCTTTGATTCCCACGTTTTGTTGGTTAGGTTTTTCTTTTGAGGGATGACTCTTTGTTTCCCGCGCTTTGTCGATTAGGTTTCCCTCGCTTGCTTATATAAACTGAGTCTTGCCTTCTCTTCAAAACTTTTCGTCTCAGCTCCAAATCTTTGTGTACTTCTCTCTCCCTTCTCTCTAACTTCTCTCTAGGATATTCTTTTTAGTTCACGTCACATCACAATTGTGTCACATCGCAACTGAGCATAAATGACGTCTTCTTTAGATCCATCTTCCTCGGGTTCGAGCTCGGAAGCAAACGTTCGCCCTGGTATCCGTAATTAAGTTTCAGATGATGAATACACTTCTTCTTCACCAGCAAACTACGGTGATAGGTTTGACCCAGATAGTCGGAACGATGAAGTTGCTCACTCTAATCAGATGGCTAATCTCGGGCGGAACATTGTGCTTACTGAGACGAGTCAGAAGAAGCCTTTAAACGAAAAAGATTTAAAAACTGCGCGGGCGACTAAAGAAGTGGCGGCTCGGGAAAAGTCAGCTCGGAAGACCAAAGATAAGAAGGAGAATTGGAAAAAGCAGTTGGCTGCACTAGCTTTAGTTCCGGTTTTCCATTCCGGACCCGAGATCTATCCCAATATAAAATTGGGACCCCATGACGATCTCCCCACTCAAATGAGTATTCAACAAATTAGGGCGTTAAGCCTCAGAAGAAATTGGTCTACCGTTGGCCTTATGGTTTCCAAATCCGAGCAGCGGCCATGGAATCCTCCTAACGGGTTCATTTGTCTTTATAAATGTTTCTTCACTGGCGGTGGCCTCGGGTTTCCGATTCCACCAATTATCCTGGAGTATTGTGCCCGACAAAGAGTTTCTCTGTTTTAGCTAACCCACGCGGGTTATCGGAATTTGATCTTCGTTCTAACCATTGCTGCCGAGCTCCAAAATGGCCATCACTTGGGATCAGATTGAAGAAGCTGTCAACATCACTCGGATGGAGGACATTGACTTTGGTCGGTACCAAGTAAAGATGAAGCCAAAATATTCAACCTTGAAGGGGTTCCCGAGTAAGCCAGAGCATTGTTGGGAAATATACTTTTTTGTTAGTATCAACGAGGCTTCAGTGGGGAATTACCACGGGGATATCCGAGTTGGCTAGAATAAACAAAACGGTATGACTTTCTTGAATATCTTGGTTCGCCGAGCTGATCATTGATATTTTTCTTGTTTTTGCAGATAACAAGTCTAGACCTCTGAGAATCTCTACCAAAGGTCTTTTTCTTGTTTTTGCAGATAACAAGTCTATGCCTGTTTCTTGAGCGTGTGTTTGATTTAGGGGAGCAGTCTTGGAGTGATTTTATAAATCTTCGGATTCGTCAATGTTACACTTGTGTTGTCTCAAGTCGTCTTCTGCCTCTGGTTTGTTTTAAATGCGCATTTCTGTTTGACGTTCAATTTCTCATGTGTTCTTTGTCTGTTGCCAGGCAACCCTCGGGCTCCACTTGATTCTTTTTAGACACATTCCTCTCTTCCTCGCAAGAAAAGAGAGATTTCATCGGTGTCGGGAAAGTCAAAGAGGACAGCTATGCAGAAGATATTCATTGCTCAGCCTTCATCACTTGTTTTGAAACCTCATCCTGAGCAGCGCTTGCAGCTTGAAATAAGTAGGGTTGAGAAGGCCACTGGGAAGAAAACGGTTGGAGAGGGGTCTTCAGAAGAGCAGGAGCTGCCTCCTCCTTCTGCTGCTATGACCGAAATGGTCGCTGAGGACTTGGGGAAGTCCCAAAAGAAGAAGAAGGGGAAGAAGCGGAGCCAAACTAGGGAGACTCATGTGGCCAAGCAAATAATAAAATCGACGGTCGAGAGGAGGCTGAAGAAAAAGACGAAAAGGGCTAGAGAGCGAGATCAGCAGGAGACCGAGCATCAAGAAGAGGAGGTTCGCGACCAGGTGGGAATCGCCGAAGAGACTCCCGGGGAGGAAGAAAAGGATGCTGGCGAGGATGTTGTTGTGGATCCGGTGGTTGAATGGATGCCTAGCGCAACCCTAGGAGAAGAGTTTAGTGATGATGTTGCCGAAGACGATGAGCAGGAGGTGGTGCCTGACAAGTACAACTTTGAGTACAACTTCAGGGGGAATGGGAAGCATATTCTGTATGATCTGATGGAATGTGCGAGATTTGTCTACTCCGTCCAAGGGCATAGGGAATTGTCTAACGTTCGAATTGAGGACCTTACGGACCAGCAGAGCTATTGTAGTGCTTCCTCGAATATCGTCACTGTGAGTAAAGGTTTCTCTGCATTTTTATGCTTTCCCTTTATTTTTTCGCTAAATTTCACCGGTTTTTTTGTCTTATCATACCATAACGAACCTGAACCTTACATGGCGTTGGTTCAACAACTCGTTGAAGAAGAATCGCAGGCTGACCTAGCAAAAAAAGGAAATGTGCTTGGACATTATGCGGCTGGAGAATGAGAAAGAGGCTTTTAAGAGGGAAAACGAGTCTTTGAAGTGAAACACCCAAGCCTTTTTTTTCTTTTAAATTAATTAATCTGGATTAAATATTCCCATAAATACTAATTCTCAACGAGTAATTCTCAACCATCAAACCCGGAAAAAATCAAGAAATCCAATACACCATCAAATTCATAACATTTCTAACATCAATTCCTGGAATCACTAGCAACCTAAACACCAAGTTCTAAATTCTATAAACACATAAAATACAAGAGACCCTAAATCAAACTCCTCTCTTTGCCATGATTCCACGATCACATTTTATCTTTACCTGCATCACATGGGAAATTGAGATGCGTAAGTATTTCATAAATTCTTAGTGAAACGGTCATACCATCTACAACCTATCACTCAGGCTCAACGGAATTAATAAAAAATAACTAGACAACACACATCAATACCGCAATAACAACAACAATCGACAAAACAACGATTCACAAAAAACACACTCATTAGCAACAGGTGTCGATTGACACCAAGCAATGGTGTCAATTGTCACCAAACAACTCTTGTCGATCAACACTAAGCAATGGTGTCGATCGACACCTGTCGCAAAAAACATTCGGATCGAGCCGTCTCCTCTCTGGCTCAATCGCGAATAGCGACAATCGATCCACCTGCACCAGAACATTAACAACACAATCCACAAGCATATATCAGAGAGGAAAAAGTTATCAATAAATCAATTCCACAAAAATGCATTATTATTAATCCAAATCACCCTGAAGCAATGGTCACGCACTCACCTTAGCTTTTCGGGAATTGGAAATCAATCAATAACACAACCCGCACTAAAAACAGCCTCAGCGAGACCAAAAACCACTTTTTAACCTTCTCTATCACCTAAGACTCACCACAAGATTTTCCGTAAACCAAATTAGGATATTCTTTAAAAAACCAGAACCAACGCGCTGACTTCAAATCAACGCTGAGGACAGACCTTACCTCGGAATAACGATCGGAAATATGATTCAGAAACTAGACACAAGGTCTTTCCAACGACCAAAAGTTTGTCGCCTAACTTCCCCTAGAGCTCCAGCAAAGTGCCTCCGAAGTGGTCTGATCACAGACCCGATTCTGCACAGACCTCTTTCACGAAAACAAATATATCGCTTAACACACCCATCAGATTAACACACTGATTTGCCTCACAGCTAGCTAAGATAAAGGAGAACGTACACATTAAATTTCCTTCTGATCCGATCTGTTCTTCATGTCCGTTTCTCATCTCTACCAAAACAGAACATAAATGCTTCCTTCTCGCGAAAAAATTCTCTTCCTCAAGAACTCTCTCGAATCTCTTTCTCTCTTCTCTAAATCTCCAAAACTCATGTTTCCTTTATGAAAACTCGGCTGCTCATCGTAGTAAGCTTAAATACCACGACTTAGGGTTCCCATAACTCAAACCGACCAAACCAAACGATTAAAAATCGAACCGGTTTAACTCAAAAAGATGGTGTCGATCGACACCCTTACCAATTTAAGAAAATTTGTTTTGCGGGCGTTACATGAAGAATCGGGTCGGTTCGGGGGACGAGGTCGATGTTTTAAAGGCGAAGGTCAAGAGGCTGGATGATATTCTGATACGTACTCGTCATGACATCTAACATCTTTCTAAACAAAAAGGGGACCTTAATGAAAAGTTCGAAGATGTGAAAGGTAGGTTGAAGAGGGCCAATCATTCGAAGGCCGAGCTGATTATGCATGTTAGGTCTCAATTGTGGCGTCTAAGGCATTCTTAGAAGGAATACGGTCTTCAATGTGCGAGGACTACAGCGGCGAAGGCCAGGGCTAAGGTCAACAAGCGAGCGCAGGCTTGTCTTTATCTTAGCAAGCAAGCGAGCAGCACGTTCAAGAGCAGAAACAATTTGACTATCTCTACAGTATGGTGAGCCAAGTCATGACCAAGATCAATGTCAATGCAAAGGGGCAGGGCAAAGGTCTTTCGGTGGACCCATAAATATAAAGGGCTTAGAGGCTCAGCTTGCCGAGTGTGAGAAGGAGGCCGAGGACATGACGCTGCAGGATTTTACCGAGAGAGATTTCTAATTCTCTCCCGAAGCTCATCGTATCCAGGATTATTTCCAAGATTCTCTCGTCGCATCCCCCTTCGGGGACAACATTTATGGGATGGAAGAGTCTTGGAGAACTGAGAGTTATCATAGCGTTGAGATCGAGGAGCCCGAAGATGGGGAGGATGACGATGACGACGCTATTCATAGCACCAAGCAGACTCTCAAGACTAGTCAGCCAGCCGGGAATCTGCTCGTGGCCCTTACTGATGATATTTTGAGGTCGGGACGAGTCATTGAGCAACTTGCCACCGGGATCATTGTGGAGGTAAGGGAGAAGTTGATGAACGAGATCGCGGACAGAGTTATCGCCGAGCTGGCCCAGTTTGATCTGGAAACCTCCGAGGCTGCGAATAAGGACCCATGGACCGGCGAAGCTCTCGCTCCTCTCTTTACCCCCGTTCCAGCTGCTCTGCTCTAACCTGAGAAGCCATGATGTCTCGCCTTCGCTCTATCTTTTTTTTTTTTTTTTATTTTGATCGGGCTGTGTGTGGCCTTAGAAGTTTTGGATGTAAGACTTGATTCTGCCCCGAGCTGACGAAGCTCGGGTTAAACTTCTTTTTGCTCGAGGAAAAGATCATCATGCTGTTTTAATTAAATCTATTTTGTTGACTTTTATGCGGCTAAGTTTTCCTTAGGCATTTTTACGGGAATTTGATTATGTAACCCAACTAGAATCGCGCGTTGGATTGTTCGAGTTGGTTTGTCTGCAGGTTGGGACCTGGCTTATGACAAGATCTGTCTCGTGGCTAAATGTGCGAGAGTGTTCGACTTAAAATACTTAGACGTTCTTAAGAAATCATGCAGGTCGGGGTCTGGTTTAATTTACTGTCTCATGTGGGTTAAGTTTTACCACTTAATCCTACTTTCTGCAAGTGTACAACAATCACAATTAGTATAGATAAGGGATCGAATTCCACGAGGACTTGTTAACCACACTACGAATTGTAATGAATAAAATTAAGCTAGAACAAAATATATTTGTTGTTTTTGGTGATTGTGAATTAACACGGATGCAAATTTTAAATTAAACTGAAATCAATAAGAAAAAAGCGTTAGGACCTAGGAAATCGCAGAGAATCATGCAACAATAATAATTGATTTAATCTAGGAACCTTAGGATATACTGCACCATCTAGAACTCATAACATGATTGTATAGTCATTCCACTTTCGTGGCTCCGACTACTATATTTATTCACCCTAATAGACTTGGATTTCGCGTGGTTATTACAAGGAGAAAATATGTAAGAAAAGTATGGGTTATTTTATTATTCACCAAACTCCTTAACTAAACTTTTGGAATGTTAAGACGCTTGGCTCATCAAATACTAGTTCCGATTAATATAAAAGCTTTTGGAATCTATACCAACCTAAGGTCAAATCGCTAAATGTGCGGTAAAGTAATTATACATAGAGTACAAGTAAAGATGAAGATTCTATTATTATCCCTAAACAATCATCAATCAATTATCGAATTATGAAACTCATTGAAGACCTAAAACCTAACAAGTGAATTACTCGGACACGGTGCACGAAAAACAACAAGAGATAGAAGAAAACATGATGATAAACTTTATTAAAAGAGTAGGGATAAGAAGATTCTTCTCTATAGCGAAGTACAAAGCGAGATCATCCACCAAAGCTCCTAAAACAAAATCTATGATTAATCCTCCAAAGCAGGCGTGGCTGCTGTTCTCTATAGGTAAAAAAGGTTTATCAATTTTGGTACACCCTAAACAAGAGGCTAAAAACAAGTATTTATAATGCTAAGGTCTCCTAGGGTTCTCCATGGGCAAAAACGTCTTTTCAGTCGAAACTGCCTTATCTTCATAAGTCCAACCGACCTCCTCTCCCAGGCACGTGATGGACTTTAAAAATTCTTCAAATGGGGCTGAGAATGGTCAGGAACATTGGCCTTAAGGTCAATCAACGTTTGACTCCATTCTGCACCTTCTTCATCTTCGAGGCGGTTTGACATGTCTTCAGTAAATCCAGCGTATTTTCTAGCACACAGCTGAAACTAAGATAATTCTGGCATCATTAGAAATATGACTCACAAAGCTTTAAATGTAGCCATCGTTCATGAAAATCCAAGTTGATTTGGTTATCCGTCTGTAGCAAAACTTTGGACTCATCGCTTCTGTCTAAATCGGCAAAGTGTGATATCTTGAGAATTTCGTGGCTTGGACTAAGTCATTGACTTGATAAAATTGTTGTAGCTTAGAATACACCTCTTTAGGCTCTTTTTGCTCCATTTTGATGATTTTCCCTGCTAACACTCTAAACCTACAAATACGAGGAAAAACTACCTCTTTGGTGTAAAACCTTATTGAAATACTTAGAAAATGCTTTAAAATAGATAGTAAAATAGGTAAAATATTAGGTATATCAACTCCCCCAGACTTAAACCTTGCTTGTCCCCAAGCAAAATCCAAGAATAGAAAAGAGGTTTGAAAATACGGGAACTTACAATTTCTTATAAACATAGCGTCGACACTATGATTCGCGATCGGTTCGAGGGCAACCTTTCCATACGCCATCCATGACTTTTGCAGCCTGTTCCATACTTAAATAACAATCCTACCAAGTTTCAACGGCACTTTCAATCGACTCTAAGTGTGGAGTTTCTCATCAAGGAATCGTTAGGCAAACGGCTAGATATAGAAAGGCTAGTTTAATAGGTGATGCTAATAAGTGTTTAGGGTTACCATATTGTCCGGGATTGCGCGATATTATGCAAAATCACAAGAGAGAACAAACCTATTGAAGTCCACAGTCCTAACCACTTCGATGCCTTTCTCTTCCAGACTTAGATCTTTCTCTGGAAATCGCCATTTTCTTTAAAATTGATCCATTCTCCATACTTCTCTGTGTTGCTCCTTTGGGATGTTTCATTGGCCTTAGACACTTTTATAGACACATTTTCCTTTCCCGTAGATATTAGTTGAGATACCTGTCTAGAAAGTAGGCGAAAGCGACTTCGGAGTGTCTAGAACTTCGGCGGGAAAGTGTTCTTTATCGGATCCAAGATCTATTAACTCCGTGTCGCTAGAATGGGCATCTAGCTCCGGTGTGGATTGGCCGTGGGTCTCATGGGCTGTCCACTTGTGGTGATGGTTTCTAATGGCGTCGTCATCTCCATCTTCGTCGCGATCAAAACCTGAAATAAGTAATAAACTACCGTATTCGTAATTGGTAGTAGGCTCGGTACGGTTCTTGGTTGATCGCTTGAATAGGTGCAGGATTGTCTTCTTGACCACTCTAACAAGTGTAGAGATCAATTTCCCTTGCTTGGAGACCTTGGCTTCAAGAGCTACTCTCTTCTCCGTTTCTTTGCGTAGACTATTCTTGAACCATTCGGTGGACTCTTGGTTGATTGTGGAAGTGGAGTGGCGGGCTCGGGACTACGTGTGGGAGGTAGGCGGACAAAAATCAGTGGCTACACAATATCTATGTGCCTTCTCCTTGTTCCTCATTAGAGCTTGTGCGGTGTAGAAAGGTGAAACGCCTACAAGGGGAAAACCGGGAAGACGCGGATACAATTGAGTGTGAGGGGGGTTGAAGTATGGAACTCCTTCACTCAAGTCCGGTAAGTCCTTGTAGGGGAGAAAAATGCACTTCTCCTCTTCCGAATATGGTGGCGTGAAGAGATAACCAAAAGTTGTAGATTTGTCGTACCATCCGCATATGAAGTGTTTCCTTTGAAGCGCGAGAAGATAGAGTTTGTTATCTCCGGTTAAATGACATTCTCCACTTAAGTCAAATACACAAGCCTCTAAAATCAAGGTGATTACGTTTCCAAAGTTACACGACGGGTTCTTCACTAACCTCTCCTTGGTACATTCATGCTTAACCGCGACTAAATGTTTAGCCAATAGAGAACCGATATTTGCCTTCTTGTGATTCTCCATAAACGGTCCTATAAGCAATGAAAACTCATCAAACTTTACCGTTCCATGCTCCTTCCTACAATAGATAAGTTGCGCGATGAGTGCATGCACATAACGAATAGGCGGATGTGTGATTTTGGCCGCCTTTGAAATTCTCGGGATAAGTCTCTCATTAGCAAACCTCATTTATTCATCGTATTGCATGTCTCTAACGGTATACTTTATCTTTTCTAAGCATTCAAATCCCAAGATGTCGCAAATTTCCTCAATAGTCAAAGAGAATGATATTTTTCTAACCATAAACTCTGAAATACCGTCTTTAGCTACGGTCTTCTTGCCTCTTGGGTAAACTAGTGTCACGGTAGCGAGAAACTCCCTTGCTATCTCTTCGTATGTTGGGCGTGAGAGAGAGACAAAATTCGCAAGGCCTAATTCTCCAAGATACCATTCCACATCGCGTCGAATTCCGAGTAAATCAAGAGTCTCAAAATCGATGGTGGGCGTTTGAGGTAAGATGAACTGTTTTAAGCGTGTGACGTAGTCCACATTATCTTGGATTTCGGGTCCAACGGTCTTCATAAAAATGTTCGTTCTTGATGGGGGTTTTTTTTTATGCAAGCTTTAAATTTATAAACCCTAGATATCCTGCAAGTGCACAGCAAACGCAGTAGTATTCAAGGGTCAAACCACTGAGGACTGGAAATATGATACGCTACAAATTTATGAGATGCAAATTAAGCTAAGACAAAATATGATTGGGTTTTTGTTGTGATGCAAATAAAGTAAAATAAAATGGAAATCAATAAGAGAAAATGTTAGGACTTAGGAAATCGCAGAGAATCATGCAACAATAATGATTGATTTAATCTAGGGACCTTAGGATATACCGCACCATCCATAACTCATAACATAATTGTATATTCATTCCACTTTCATGGCTCCGACTACTATATTCATTCACCCTAATAGACTCGGCTTTCGCGTGGTTATTACAAGGCAAAAATATGCAAGAAAAGTTCAAGTTATGATATTTTTCACTGAACCCCTTAACTAATCTTTTGGAATGTTAAGACGCTTGGCTCATCAAATAATAGTTCCGATCAATATAAAAGCTTTTGGAATCCATATCAACCTAAGATCAAACCGCTAAATAGCTCTTTTAGAAGTTATGCATAGAGTACAAGTAAAGATGAAGATTGTATTATTATCCCTAAACAATCATCAACCAATTATCGAATTATGAAACTCATTGAAAAACTAAAACCTAACAAGTGAACTACTCAAGCATGATGCACGAAAAACAGCAAGGAAACATTTAATTCATGATAAAGAAACTTTATTAAAAGAATAGGGATAAGAAGATTCTTCTCTATAGCGAAGTACAAAGCGATATCCTCCTCCAAAGCTCTTAAAACAAGATCTATGATCAATCCCTCAAGGGGATGGCGTGGAGGCTGCTCTCTATCAATAAAAGTGTTTGTTATTTTTGGCACACCCTAAAACAAGAGGCTAAAAACAAGTATTTATAGTACTAGGGTCTTCTGGGCTTCTCGTGGGCAAAAACATATTTTCGGTCAAAACTTCCTTATCTTCATAAGTCCAACCGACCTCCTCTCCAAGGCACGTGGTGGGCTTTAAAAAGGCTTCAAATTGGGCAGAGAATAGTCAAGAACTTCGGCCTTAAAGTCCATCAACGTTTGATGTCATTCTGCACCTTCTTCATATTCGAGGCAGTTTGACATGTCATATGTAAATAGGGTGTATCTTCCTGCTCACAGCTTAAAATAATACAACTCTAACTTCATTAGAAAGCTGACTCAAAGACCTTGAAATGTAGCCAAGTCTCGTGAGAATCCAAGTTGATTTGATCTTCCATCTGTAGCAAAACTTCAGACTCATTGCTTCTGTCCAACTTGGTGAATTGTGATATCTTGAGAAATTCTTGACTTGGAATAAGTCTTTTGCTTGATAAACTTTCTGTAGCTTAGAATACACCAATTTAAGCTCTTTTTGCTCCTTTTTGATGATTTTTCCTGTTGACACTCTAAAACTAGAAATACGAGGAAAAACTACCTTTTTGGGGTAAAACCTTATTAAAGTACTTAGAAAACATAACAAAATAGATAGTAAAATAGGTAAAATATAGATTATATCAGTTCGTGAGGATCTACTGGTGTTCGACTTAGTCTTCGATTTTCGTGGTTTCTTTTGTGGAGGAACCGATTTTGGCACAATGGTTTGTGTGACCTCCACAAATCTCATTGGCTCACTTGTGTCCTCGTCATATTCATCTCGAAGTTGGTAATCCATTTCCTCATCATCATCCCTCAAAATTTTCTTTCCATTCTTCTTTGTCGATTTCGAAGATTTCTTTGAACGTGAACGACGTGGAGCTTGAGGCTCTCGCTCTCCAATGATGACGGGCTGTTCCTTTGGTCTAGGGACTCTAGTAGACCTCCTTGTGATAGAATTTCCTTCCATTGGGATCACTACAAAAGAAAAATCTCGAAAAAGTATGTTACGGTCTTGAAAATCGAAATTCCAAAAGAAATGCTTCTAATGAGAATGTAATAAAAGCAATCAAGACAATAGAAACATGAAAGAATGACAATCCAAGACCAAATATTTTTCTCAATTTAAATCATAATTTTCCGATTAATGCCTAATTACTTATGAAAATTTGATTTTGTTTTGCAATTAAAGCTCTAATACATCAAATTTCAAGCCAATCCTATGTATATATGATCAAACCAACTCAATGAATGCATTATAACCCTTAAAAACAGCTAAATCCAAATTCGATTGTTAAACCCAAAAATTGAAATTTGTGAAAAGTTGTATAAAGGTTATAATAATGTAATTAAACATTGAATAATGCAATTCCTAATGTCTAACCAAGTTTTCTAATAAATTCTCTAACAACCTAAGAAAATTAAGTGTCAAATTTCAGAATTATGAAATATCCATAAACTTTAAATTTAGACAAAGAGAGGGTTTATAAGAAAACATACCTTGGTTTTGGAGATAATGAGTATGGGAATTGAAATCCTAATCAATTTCAAATCAAATTTAAGTGTATTAAGCAAAACCCCTAAATTTGGTTATTAGGGTTCTTGAGCTTGAACACTTGGAAGAGAAAGATAAGTGATGATGCTTTAAATATTAAGAGACAAAAGAATTCTAATAAACCTTTAAAAATTTAATTTTTATAAAAAATTTGGTTTAATTCCGGTTAAAATCGGTTTAAAACCGGTTTGGAAAATTTAAAATAAACCGGAAAAATTTGACTTACCCGGACCAAACTTACCATGGGTCGGCGTAGCATCGGGACGGACAGAACGCGGGACAAGGCGCAGGACAGGATGTCATGACGGGGCGCGGATCAGTATTCAGGATGCTCCAAGACGCGGGTCGAGGGACGAACACACGCGGCACCGGACGAGATCCCGTGTCTGGGGCACGTGTCTGGGGCACGTGTCCGGGGTCTGGGACTCGCAGGATGCGTCCTTCTTCCTCGTATCGGACTGGGATACGGGTCGGGGCGAGCGTCCGAAGTTTGGGCTCTTCATCCTGCGGATCAGTCTGGGACACGGGCCACTCGGCACCGGTCGAGACCACGTGACCGGTGCCTCCGTCCGGTGTCTGAGACCGGCCTGGCACTAATTTCTTTTTTTTTCAAAATTCCTATAATAACAAAAATATAAATTATTAGTAAAAAATTTTAACTTAAAACTTAGAAATGAGAATTAAAACTACTTTAAGCATAAATAAGAGTTAAAAATGTGGGTTGCCTCCCACAAAGTGTTTAAAGTCAATTAGCTCGACTCCTTTGTCGTTTTTAAGACTTGTGATGATTCCACTAAAGGAATTGTGGTTCCTTTAGCTTCCTTGATCTCTGGGTCCTCGACTCCTTTAATGACCTTTGACGGATCTCCATCATCAAGATCAATGACGATGCAAATGGGGAAGAGTTTCAAAGTGTTCTCAAGCTTCCTTTGACTGGTTTCCACATCGTTTGGCTTGTCTTTACTTGGCACAAGTATCTTGATCACCATGGTTGGCTCATGGATGAATTTGTGCTACTCTTCATCCTTCTTTTGATGTTAGGGACTTCCATAGTGGTCACTATGGCATTTATACTCTTGGAAACATTCCTTCACCTCTCCTTGGGTCGCTTCTCCACGGTCTCAGTGTGGAGATCTTCTTTTTTAGCTTGAGGGCTTCCTTCTTTTGCGTCTCTGGGGTCTTTAGTCGGTTTGGTAACCTGCATTTCCACCGAATTTGGTACGCTAATAACATTCATAACATATTAAAAAATTTGCTTGTGAAGCTAATTCTTCGGTTTGGGAAATCAATGACCGCTCCTTTACTTGCTAAAAATGAAAGACCAAGTATCAAGGGCTTTATTTTTTCGGTCCTCATCTCCAAGAATTGAAAATCAGTGGGGACGTCTCTTCCTCCAATTTTAATGATCACATTCTCTAGGACTCCAAAGGGCATAGAAGACGATAAATCCGCATATTCAATGCATACCTTGGAAGTTTGGAAACTAGAGAATCCAAGCTCCTTTGCTACGGCTAAAGACATCACATTGACACTAGCGCGCGTGTCACATAAGCAATCAAAGACTTCAATTCCATTAATGGAAGATGGTATAGAAAACTTTCCCGGATTATCGATTTTTTCCAAGGGAATGCTTCTAACTCTTCTCTTGTACGATCTTTTAGACTCATCGTGTAAACGCTCCTCTACTGGTTTCAAAGCCACTACAACTTTGTATTCAATAGGTCTTGATACACTCACGACTTCATCTTCCTTGATAGATACCATGTTAACGAACAACTCTTCCTTTTCCTTGGATTGTTTCCGATTTGCTTCGGTAAGTTGTGCTACTTGAACATCCGTCTTGGAAAGGTGAGTAGCAAGAGACTCATACTTGGTGTTGAGGTCCTTATAAGCTCCTTCTATAATTTGAGACAACTCCTTCTTGGTTTGGCTCATCACTTCTTGCACTTGGTTCTTAAACTCTTCAAGCTTTGCATCCGAGTTAGTCGGGGCTTCGGTTGAAGGAAATACGAACGGTTTCTTAGTTTGGTAAACTCCTTTGGGGTAGACCGGCTGCTTAGGAGGGTATTGAGCTCCTTGGTTGTAGTTTTGCTTCGGATAGACTTGATCTTGAGGATTCTCAACATTGTTGCTTCGGTAGGAAAGATTTTGGTTCGGCCGGTAATTGTTGTTGTAACGTCGGTTTCCAAAATTTCCTCCTATGTAGTTCACTTCCTCTTGATTTTCCTCTGCTCTATCTCCAATAAACTCCAAGTTAGGATCATAATTAGTTCCCACAACATCTTCTATTGCATGAAATCCTCGTTGACTTTTGAGTAGTTGTGACATCATACTCTTCAGTTCGGCGATTTGTGCAGATTCGGTTGAGGATCGTGTGGTGTTAATGGTCCTATTGTAGTCTTGAGATGAGTTAGCGTCACTCACAGCAAGGTTCTCAATCAATAGCTTAGCTTTTGGTACAAGTCTAGTCATGAAATCTCCGTTACTCATGGCATTCAAAGATGTTTGATGTTTGTAGTCGATTCCATTGTAGGAAGTGTTCCACAAGTTTCCTTTGGTGAATCTGTGATTAGGACAATCTCTAGTGTATTCTTTGAACCGTTCAAGAGCTTCGAAGAATGATTTGGTTGCTACTTGCTTAAAACTTGAGATCTTGTTCCTTATAGAATTCGATCTTTGCTTAGTGTAGAATTGGTTCAAGAAGACACCTTTGTATTCGCCCCAAGTAGTGATGGACTGTGGCGGTAGAGACTTCATTCATCCTAGAGCCTTATCATTTAGAGAAAATGAAAAGAGCTTGCACTTCAAGTAGTCGGGAGGAACCCCGTTGGCTCGAGTTGTACTGCAAATCTCTTCGAATGTGTCGATATGGTCTAAGGGATGCTCGGATGGGAGTCCATGGAATTAATTTTGTTTTACCAAGGCAATTATTTCAGGCTTGATCTCGAAATCATTCCTTTGGGGTGGTGGTGGACGAATTGGATTCCTAGTCAAAAAGAAAGCGTCAGAAGAGTCTATGTCTCCGATAGTTTGGTGTTGGCGAGAATGGACAAGTTGAGCTTGTCTTTGGTGAAGAAGATGCTGAAAATTGAGGTCTCCTTGATGATTAAATTGTTGAGGTGGTTGTTGGTTCCGCAAGTCTCTAGGTGGTACGAGATGTTGATCTTCAGGAGGTTGGTTTTGAATCACTTCCGGAGGAACTTCATCATCACCGTCTCGGGCTTGATTGTTTCGGCCACCTAGGGGCTGATTTTCATCAAGGTTTCTTCTCTCTAGGGAAGCGAGCTCTCTCTCTCTTCGTCGGTTTGATTTTGTAAATCAACCATCTTTTGTTGTCGAAGTCTTCTTAGTGTGCGTTCAAGCTTGTCGATTTCTTGCTCAGGTTCTACTAGACTTTTCTTGTTAGAAAGTCTAGTGCTAGGCATAAACTCCTGAAACACACGCAAAAAGAACGATGAAATAAAATTAGAATTGAAATAAAAGAAAATAAAAATTAAATTAAAAAGTAAATAAAAGAAAAAATGAAAATTACAAGCGTTCTAGACTAGATTTTAATCAAAAATTCGAAGGTGATGTTCTTCCAAGTCCCCGGCAACGGCGCCAAAAACTTGATGTGTGTTAAGTTTTACCACTTAATCCTACTTCCTGCAAGTGCACAACAATCACAATTAGTATAGATATGGGATCGAATTCCACGAGGACTTGTTAATAACACTATGAATTGTAATGAATAAAATAAAGCTAGAACAAAATATGTTTGTCGTTTTGGGTGATTGTGAATTAAGACGAATGCAAATATTAAATGAAACTGAAATCAATAAGAAAAAAGGGTTTGGACTTAGGAAATCGCAGAGAATCATGCAACAATAATGATTGATTTAATCTAGGGACCTTAGGATAAACCTCACCATCTAGAACTCATAACACGAAGGTATAGTCATTCCACTTTCGTGGCTCCGACTACTATATTTCATCACCCTAATAGACTCGGTTTTCGCGTGGTTATTACAAGATGAAAATATGTAAGAAAAGTATGGGTTATGATATTGTTCACCGAACTCCTTAACTAAACTTTTGGAATGTTAAGACGCTTGGCTCATCAAATACTATTTCCGCTTAATATAAAAGCTTTGGGAATCTATACCAACCTAAGATCAAATCGCTAAATGCGCGGTAAAGCAATTATGCATATAGTACAAGTAAAGATGAAGATTCTATTTATCCCTAAACAATCATCAATCAATTATCGAATTATGAAACTCATTGAAGACCTAAAACCGAACAAGTGAATTTCTCGGACATGGTGCACGAAAAACAGCAAGTGAAAGAAGAAACATGATGATAAACTTTATTAAAAGAGTAGGGATAAGAAGATTCTTCTCTATAGCGAAGTAAAAAGCTAGATCATCCACCAAAGCTCCTAAAACAAGATCTATAATCAAGAGGTTCTCTATAGGTAAAAAGTGTTTATAAATTTTGGCACACCCTAAACAAGAGGCTAAAAACAATTATTTATAGTGCTAAGGTCTCCTAGGATTCTCCATAGGCAAAAACGTCTTTTCGGTCGAAACTACCTTATCTTCATAAGTCCAACCGACCTCGGGGGTGATTGGGGTTTAGGCTTTGAGGACTTTTAGTGATTTAAAATTTGGTAAAGCAAATTTTTAACCAATGAGACTTTTGAGACTTTTTTAAATTTAAAGTCTTTAAAGCCTTCTTTTTTTTTATGTCAATTTTACCTTTCTTTATTTGACAGCCTCTTTTACGTGACTTTAAAGTGAGAGAAATAAATAAATTAATAATTATTTTGTTCTTCCATCTTCCCCAACAAAATGTAAAACTCTCTATAGTGGTATATTTAATTTTTTCGCGAATTTGTTTTCCAGATTAATTAACAATTCGTTTTTTCCATTTTTTTGAAATCCATTTGATCCCAATATAAATTTGAATTTTTTTGGTTCATATCTCAATCTAAACTATTATTGCAATATTTTAAGGTTATTATCTCAATATTTCTTAAATTATTTTAGTAAGTAATATGAAATCAAGAATGTTAGGTTTATGTGACTAAAAAAATTCATTAGTCTAAACATGGTTTTATTTACAAAAATTTAAGTGGACAGACAAACTTACATACGGGGTGCTTCTAAACATGGCTATAGTGAGTCGAAATGAGCCTACCGAAGCATGTCGTCTTACACGTCTTCAAAAAGAAAAAATTCTTATGAATATTTTCGACCAATTTAGAATCACTTTTGATTGGATGATATATCATGGTTTTTACCCGATTTTAACCATGATATAACCGGGTTTATATTAGTATTTGTGGTATTTTGTATGTATTTTGCAGTGTTTTGCAGGAAATGGTCATTTAGAGCTTAATGGAAACATTTGGAGCATTTTGGACCATTTTGGAGTTGAAGAGATACAAGTGGAATAGGGACCTTTAAAAGGTCCGTATTCCACTTGTATCTCTTCAACTCCAAAATGGTCCAAAATGCTCCAAATGTTTCCATTAAGCTCTAAATGACCATTTCCTGCAAAACACTGCAAAATACATACAAAATACCACAAATACTAATATAAACCCGGTTATATCATGGTTAAAATCGGGTAAAAACCATGATATATCAACTCCCCCAGACTTAGCGTTTGCTTGTCCTCAAGCAAAATCATAAACTAAGAATGCGAAAAAGTTGAAAACACAGAACATACCTTTTCAGCTAGTGTACCACATGATTTAGAACCAACCAAAATCAGACCACCATGTACTTCTCCGTAGACAAACGCGGTTTTCCAAATTCACTCACCACTTCACAGCATAATCCGTTAGTCTTCATCGCTTGCCCTCAATGATCTCAATGCCATGAACCTTCTAGACTCATTCCCATACTTGTACCGTGATAAATCAACCTATACAACACTTGGTACTCTTTCTTTCTCTCCCCCAGACTTATTTCGTTCTATATTTATATATACATATTATTTTGTGATTGTTTGAACTCAAAGCAGTGCATGTTTCACTAAAGTTGTTCCTTGTTAGGAGACAGGGTCGTGACTCACTACGATTGTTCCTTGTGAGGAGACAGGCTCGTGAGATTGCTCGTCTTTCAACATCCTTTTTAGGGGACTCAGGCTGCTGCTTTGAGCTGGGTGATCATCTCGAGTACAGATTCATTGGATTTACTCCTTATCTTGTACTTGAGAACTATCATTTCACCCCAATCCTAGTAATATTTTATATATGTATATATATATTTCTTTTTTATATATGGGGAGAGGAGTACCATTACTATCAACAGAGGGTTGCATTTATCAGGTACGAATGAGGAGTCAAGCTCAATGGACATCGATCCCAAAGAGAATCGTGCAGTAGCTCTTACTTGGCGGATTATACTGGAAGTAGCGGATGTCTCTAGTCAACCGGTCGATCCTAGGATTTTTCATTAGTCTGACTCTGAAACTGGGAGAATGGTCACACGCTGAAAAGGACACTCCCCTTAACCAATACAAAAAATTTCTACTAGTTTTGACTCGATAAACAATTTTGAGTCAAAACCAAAACAAAAAGAAATACGTTAGTAGTTCCCTCCCCCAGACTTAAACAACACTGTCCCCAGTGTTAGCAAACCCGAGATTGGCAAATTAAATCAAACGAAACGTGAACTTGATCAAAAAATAGAAAATTTACCATTTTGAAGAACCCGTCGATCGACAGAAACTTCATGTCGATCGACGGATGAGCGTCTGCCTTAACCGTTGAGGTGTTGAAAATTCCAAATTTGTGCTCATGTCGATCGACATAAAAAACATGTCGATCGACAGGTGAGCTTCTGCCCAAATTTGCAAATTTGTAGATTTTTCGAAAAGTGATTTGTTCGATGTTCCAAACTTGCATCTACAGATATTCAACAAACGATCAATGGAACAACACGCTGCAATCCTTAAAATAGAAATTCGAGTTCACATTTTGTTTGAAATTCTAACAAAAATCCGAAATTAAAAAAAAAACTAAAGTTTGAAAAAGTTTGAACAGGTTTGAAAAGGGAAAAACAAAAACAAGATAAAGTAGAATGGAGGAAGGGAACTAGTCCTCCTCCTCGTCATGATGATGCTCTGGAGATGGTGTGTTGCGCGGAGATGGTGTGCGGGGACGGATACAGTCGGACTTGCAAGACATTGCATCCCATGTCGCCTTTAGAGCTTTGGCGATCCAGCTTAAACGCGGGTCGTCATCCATCAAACCTGCTGGGAGACTCGGGAAGCGATGCTCGTGTACAGGCTGCTCCGGCGGTGCTTGAGATGAGCTAGCTCCACCCCGTGTCGTGAGCTTCCTCGTAGGACCCATGGGTTTAAGAACTTCCTCAGGTGGATTGAAAGAGATAAGTGTAGGGTCATTAATGACCCGCAATAAATCCGTCACTCTCCCAATTTCAACCTTTCTCTTTTGGCCATCCGCAATTGGGAAAACCCAGTGTAGAGGATGCTCATGTGTGATCCAATGAGCATTCTTCATATGCTCCATGTCCACAGAAACACGCTTGCTCTCCTCCTCATACTCGGTTGTTGAAACATTGCATCTCGTGAAGATTAGAGTGAGGATGCTTCCTACCGGTAATTGCTTCTTACCGAAAGTAGTAAGAGATAGCGGAGTATGCTTGAGCGAGTAGAGGTACTCCATCAACACCATTCCCATGTTCGGTGTGATAGTGTCCCAAGTCTCATTGTGAATGACGCTCCTTAAAGCGTAAGAAAGTAAGACCAACTCGTGACTCCTAACCTTTACCGGCTCCATCTTACAAATGATGGTAGTGGTAAGCAATCGAAGCAGATAACGAGCAACTGGATGACGCACATCAGCTTGTGCAGAACTCCCCACCTGATAGGGACCCGTACCAATCTTACTCCACAGCGTTTCCACGCCGCCATCAATGTCCTTCGGTAAACCCATAAGTGGAACCTCAGGAAACTCAAAAGTCCTGCAAACAGTTGCAGCATTCATCCTGTATCTCCTTCCATTAGACATGAAGCTCATGAAGAAATGCTTCGGGTCTAACTTCTCCTCTGTTGTGGTTGCAGTGCTGGATAACCTCACAGTTGCAAAGAATTGGCGAACAAGGTCGGGATACATCCTTGTATACCCGCCCACCAATTTCGTTAAACCCATATGCAAAATCAACTGCTCAACTTCGTCCCCGATTTTCAGAAGTCCTAGCGACAGATTGTCGATGAACTTGGTGGTCGCTATGGGGACCCTGAGCCACTCGTTGTAGAGGAGGGAGTCATAAACGTCCCAAGCGGGTGACTCTTTCCTCTTCTCAATCTCATCACTTGTCAATACTGACTTCAACGTTACTCCCCTCTTAAGAGGCTCAAGCTCAACCTGAATCCTGGTGCACTCCTCCCTTGGCCATTTCGGTTTGGCACCACGCCTGATATCATAAGTAGGTGGAGATGGAGCTTGAGAACTCGAACCATCATCGGTCCTTGGTCGTTTGCCAGTGCTCTTGTCAGTCGTACGTCCCATCTGCAAAATGAAATCACAAGGAAAACAAGCAGAGGAAGTTAGAAAGAACCAACAAAATGGACAGTCACTTTCCTGTCGATCGACACAAGTCTCTGTCGATCGACAGCAAAGCTTCTGTCGCAGTTCTACATATAACGAGCATCCATAAATTTTCAACACACAATCTCAAGCAAATCATACCCAGCACAAATCCTAGCATCTCTATTAAGCTCAATGTTCGACAAAACAAACACGATTCACACAAATTCAAATCACATTCCAAAACCCCCAAATTCTAAATTTCAAACCCTATTTATCAAGAACAACACAATTGATGCACATAATTGGTTCGAAATTACTCTAAAAGTGTATAGGAAGTATTACCAACACAAGGATCGAACCAATTTAACCCCAAAATTCGTTTCTTTACTTCACGAAATCGGATTGAAAATCGGGAATAGTGAAGCATACCTTGTTTGATTGCGAAAACGAACGTGAGAATCGAATTGAGGAGGAAAATCCAAGTGGATTAGGCTTAAAAATTGATTGATTTGGTCAAGTTTTCGGAAATCTAGGGTTCGAAAAGAGTTTTGTCGATCGATGGAGATGAAGAAATGAGGAAGAAGAAGAAAAATCGGATTTAAATCACTTACCTCGTGGAGTCCGGTGCCCGTGTCGATCGACACAGGAATTTTAAAGATTCCTGTCGATCGACATAGGGGCATTGCCCTGTTTTCCTTTTTCAAAATCCAATTTTAAAAACACAAAAGTTACTAACACAAAAGTATATACTTACTTACAAATGGGTTGCCTCCCACTTAGCGCTTGTTTTTAGTCGTTAGCTTGACTCTGTTGAAGCTCAGACTTCGGGTGCATCATCCAAGGGTACCATGTGTCCCCCCGGAATTTTGGCTTCCGCCCAGTAATGCTTCACTCTTTGGCCATTTACCGTGAACTCTTTTCCATCATTTGCGATTAACACCACAGCTCCATGTGGCCTAACCTCCTTTATCGTGAAAGGACCTGACCATCGAGAACGCAATTTACCAGGAAAAAGTTGTAAACGCGAGTTGTATAGCAATACCTGGTCGTTGGGCTCGAAGCTCCTGGAGATTATCTTCTTGTCATGGTACGCCTTTGTCCTTTCCTTGTACAGCTTGGAGTTCTCGTAGGCATGAAGTCGAATCTCATCCAGTTCGTTCAACTGAATCAATCTCCGTTCCGCGGCGGGCTTGATGTTGAAATTGAAATGCTTTACCGCCCACGCTGCCTTATGCTCGAGTTCCACCGGTAGATGACATGCTTTTCCATAAAGCAGATGGAAAGGAGTGGTCCCTAAAGGAGTCTTGTAAGCAGTCCTATAAGCCCAGAGCGCATCGTCTAGCTTTGTAGACCAATCCTTCCTCGTGACGCTTACCGTCTTTTCAAGGATTTCCTTGATCTGCCTATTCGACACTTCCACTTGACCACTCGTCTGTGGGTGATAAGGACTCGCCACGCGATGGTGAACACCGTATTTCTCTAAGAGTTTAGAGAATATCTTGTTTATGAAATGCGTTCCACCATCACTATTGACTACCCGTGGCACTCCAAATCTCGGGAAGATGATGGTCTTAAACAACTTAATGACCACCGCAGCGTTGTTCTTCGGACTAGCAATTGCCTCCACCCATTTGGAGACATAGTCCACCGCGACTAATATGTACTCATTCCCATAGGAGGATGGGAATGGACCCATGTAATCGATGCCCCAACAATCAAACACTTCAACCTCTAGGATGAATTTTTGCGGCATCTCATGTCGCCTGCTAATCTTTCCTCGCCTCTGGCAGGCATCACATTGCAGTATAAATGCATTTGCATCCTTAAACATCGAGGGCCACCAGAAACCCGCTTGAAGAACCTTGGACACTGTCTTAAACGTGGCAAAGTGCCCTGCATATTCTGAACCGTGACAGTGATAGAGCACATCTCGAATTTCGCTTTCCGCAATGCATCTCCGATAAAGCCCATCCGAACAATGCCGATATAGATATGGCTCATCCCAAAAGTACCTCCGAAGTTCTCTCATGAACTTCTTCTTCTCATAGCCCTTGAGATCATCCGGTGCAGTCTCTGCAGCAAGGTAATTGGCTATGTCACTGAACCAAGGTCTATCGCTCCCTGAGACCGTGTTCGACTCATGGATTTCTATCTGATCACCCACTGTCGATCGACATATAAGGTTTATGTCGATCGACAGTTCATGTTCTTCATTCAAGATTTCGGACAGTGAGCTCCCTGTCGATCGACATAGAGGCTTGTCGATCGACGGCTGATGTTCTGCCCCAACACTTAGCTGATTTTCCGGTGTAGCCCTTTGAGATCCAATCTCAATGAAGTGTACACTTTCCTCTGGGAAGTAATCATCGATTGGCACACTTTCTTCTATCCTAATGCGCGAAAGGTGATCCGCTACACCATTCTTGACTCCCTTCTTGTCCTTGACCTCGATGTCAAATTCTTGGAGAAGGAGGATCCACCTTAACAACCTCGGTTTAGCGTCTTTCTTTTGCATTAAGTACTTCAATGCTGAATGATCCGTGTGCACTATAACCTTGGCTCCAATTAGGTAAGAGCGAAACTTCTCGAAGGCGAAAACGACGGCTAACAACTCCTTTTCAGTAGTTGCGTAGTTCCTTTGAGCCTCGTCTAGCGTTCTACTAGCATAGTAGATTGCATGAAGTTTCTTGTCCTTCTTTTGCCATAACACTGCCCCAACCGCGTAATCACTTGCATCGCACATTACCTCGAAAGGTAAATCCCAATCGGGAGGTTGCACTATCGGGGCACTCACCAAGGCCTGTTTAATCTGTGTAAAAGCATTTAAACAATCAGCATCAAAATCAAATTTGATGTCCTTACAGAGCAATGTGGTGAGTGGTCGAGCAATCTTTGAGAAGTCCTTGATGAACCTCCTGTAGAATCCAGCATGGCCAAGGAAACTACGAATCTCTCTAACCGTAGTTGGCGGTTGAAGACTCATCATCACTTCAATCTTGGCCCGGTCCACCTCAATACCATCCGCGGAAACTCGATGGCCAAGCACAATTCCCTCTTGCACCATGAAATGGCATTTCTCCCAATTAAGCACCAAGTGCTTCTCCACGCATCGAGCGAGCACTTTCTCTAGGTTATCCAAGCAATCCTTGAATGAATCACCGTGGACCGAGAAGTCATCCATGAAGACCTCCATGTATTGCTCAATCATGTCGGTGAAGATAGAAATCATACACCGTTGAAATGTGGCTGGAGCATTACAAAGTCCAAATGGCATTCTGCGATACGCAAAAGTGCCATAAGGACATGTAAACGTAGTCTTCTCTTGGTCATCTGGATGGATGGGGATTTGGAAGAACCCAAAATATCCATCGAGGAAACAGTAGTAGGGGTGCTTTGCTAAACGCTCTAGCATCTGGTCGATGAAGGGTAACGGGAAATGGTCCTTCCTTGTGGCCGCGTTGAGCTTCCTATAATCTATGCACATCCGATGACCAGTTACAGTCCTCATCGGAATTAGCTCATCTTTCTCGTTCTTTACTACTGTGACACCTCCTTTCTTTGGTACCACATGCACTGGACTGATCCAAACACTATCCGAAATGGGGTAGATGATTCCAGCTTCCAGGAGTTTCAAGATCTCCTTCTTGACAACCTCTTGGAGGTTTGGGTTAAGTCTCCTTTGATGCTCAACCGATGATTTGCTCTCATCCTCAAGGTGAATCCTATGCATACACAAGTCCGGAGAGATACCTGCAATATCATTAAGAGAATACCCGAGAGCTGGGCGAAATTTTCGCAGCTTGCTCAGCAGTAAGGCCAGCTCTGGATTGTTCAAAAGAGAATTTACAATCACGGGGTAAGTAGAATTAGGTCCAAGAAAGGCGTACCTTAGCCCGGCGGGAAGTGGCTTGAGCTCGAGCTCTGGAGCTTTTTGTTCGCTCCAATCACTGATTTGTGGAGCTTTCGATGAAGTTCCCTCCCCCAGACTAGTACTAGCAACCGAGTGCTCCCTTTCCTTGTTAGCATCCATTATCCTAGCATAAACCCTCGCATCACCATCAAATTGTTCTTCCTCTTGCACAGAGTTTACCAAAGTCCTTTCCAAGGGATCAATGGGATATGTCTCAGTGAAAACTTCCTGCGCGAGGTCGGTGAGTGTGTCAACATAGAAGGTGTGTCCGTCTATGGTAGGTCTCTTAATAAGCTTGTCCATTTCAAACTTCATCTCGAGACCTCCCACTTTGAGGGTGATGTTTCCTCCCTTGACGTCTATTAAGGCACCAGCTGTGGCCAAGAAGGGCCTACCCAAGATAAGAGGATCCTTGGGTTCCTCGTTGTACTGCAGGACAACAAAGTCAGTAGGAATCAAACAGTCTCCAACTTTGATTGGGACATCTTCCAATACTCCTTCTGGAATCCTTACTGACCTGTCCGCTAGGATAAGAGAAATCCTAGTGGACTGGTAATCTGTCATCCCTAGAGTGACGGCAACTGAATGTGGCATGAGGTTGACGCCAGAACCTAGATCACAGAGAGACCTCGGAAATCTATCCTTAAAGATATAACAATCCAAAACAAAGCTTCCCGGATCCGTTAGTTTCTCTGGGATCCTGTTCTGAATTACTGCGCTTACTTGTTCAGAAATCATAGCCACTCCTTCCTCAATACCCAAGCTCTTGGTGACCATCTTCTTTACATACCGTCGTATCACAGGACTGAGTTTAACGGCTTCGACAAACGGAAGTTCCAACACTAGCTTGTCTATGATGGACTTGCATCTCGCATCCTCAAGCTCTTGCTTAGATCTCCTCTGACTCTTCGGGTAAGGTACCTTGGGTATGTACACTCTCTCCACTGGGTTATCCAACGATTTAAAAGGGAAAACCGTTCTGGGGGTTTCCTGTCGATCGACGGTTTCAGGTCCTGTCGATCGACACGGATCTGATGTTCTTGTATCGACCTGATTTTTCCCTTTGTCGATCGTCACTGGACCTTCTGCCAAAACTTGGTTTGGCTGTGTCGATCGACATACAGGTGTGTCGATCGACGGATGACCTTCTCCCAAAATTTCATTCTCATTAAAATCTCCTAATTCATCAAAATTCTCTTTACCAAGTCCTTTCTTCAACTCAGGCCCTTGGATAACCTTTCCACTCCTCGTTGTGATGGCAGCAACGGAATGCTTCGGGTTAGCATCCGTTCTAGAAGGAAGGAATCCTTCTTGTCTCCTCGAGTTCTCGGCGGTTTGAGCGACTTGAGTGTCTAGTTTCCTCACATGAAGATTTATAGCCTCAATCTTTCCATTCAAATCGGTGTACAAGGCATCGATTTTGCCATTGAAGTTCACCGTCATCTTTTGTTGACCCTCCAGAATTTGCTCTAGCATCGAGTCCGTCTTGTTATCCGACGACTTAGGAGGTGGAGTTTGGTAAGAAGAAGAACCATAATTCCTAGTGAAGCTGCTCTGATAGGGTTTCTGATAATCCGTATTCTGGAATTGTGGTTTGGTGTAGCTAGGTGTGGCTTGATTTCCGGTGAATGTGGATCTTTGATTGTTTCCACCGTAGTTGTTCCCACCGTAGTTTCTGTTTCCTTGTTGGTTACCAAACCTTTGTCCCTGAAATCCATTACCACCGACGTAGTTGCAGTCCTCTTCATTCTCTTCTTCATCTCGAATGAAGGTCTCTACTTCCTGAGCAAACTGCACTTGCTTCTTTCCCACTAGCAAGTTATGCATCGAGTCTAGCTTGGCTTCCATCTTGGCCATATTACCTCCATCTGTGCTCTTCCCAAGCTGCTTCCTCTCGTAGTCTATGTTCTTCGTACTACTACTCGAAGCCATGTTCTCGATGAGTGCCAATGCATCACTAGGAACGTTTGTGTTGAAGTTTCCCCGACTTGCAGAATCCAAAGACATTTGATGTCTCCAATCGATTCCTCTGAAGAAGATTCCCAACAACTGCACATCGCTAAAACCGTGATGAGGGCAATCTCTTTGGTAAGACTTGAATCTGATCCAGGCATCCTTGAACGCTTCAGTCGGTCCTTGCCTGAAAGTAGAGATCTTCATCCTAAGATCTTCTGACCTTGTCTCATCAAAGAAGTTAACGAGGAAGGCATTCTTCGTGTCCTCCCAAGTGGTTAGAGAACCGGGAGATAGCTGCTTTAGCCAATAAGCTGCTTCTTCGCTCAGTGAATACGGGAAGAGCTTGCAGAATAGATAGTCTTCAGGAACCCCATTGGCTTTGATGCTGGACGCTAAGTCCTCAAACATCTCGATATGGTCCATAGGGTGTTCTGAAGGAAGGCCATGGAACGGGTGTTGAGCTACCAAAGAGAAGTAGGCCGGCTTTAGCTCGAAGTCATTCCTTGGGAAGGAAGGAGGTCTAATAGCGGCTCTATTGGTGTAGAACTCCTGAGGCCTATAGTGCTCTCTCAATGTTCGCTCATGCCCAGCTGGCTCGTCTTGTTGTTGCTCTGGTTGTTGCTCCTCTTCGATCACGGTTCCATCGTCCTCAATGCGCTGGCCCTCAGCGTTATACTTTCGTCCTTGATGGTCCGTGATAGCTCCATCTGCACCGCGTAGCAAGATTACTCTGTTGTTCATCATCTTGGCCGCTCTCGTTGCTCGCTCTAACTTTCCAATCTCAGGAATGAGATCGACTAGCTCTTCGTTTCAATTGCTCCTGGTTACACGATTAGGCATACACCTGAAACACACAAACACAAAGAGAAAAGAGCAAGTTACGTATCAAAATAAAAATAAAAGACTTAGACAAAATCTTAGTAACTTGAATTGAATGGTAAATTCAACTCCCCGGCAACGGCGCCAAAATTTGATGCGGGCTCAAATTCACCCTAGAACCACTCTCTCAAACAAAGAGATCATAGTAGTACTTAAGGATCGTATCCACAGGGAATTGGAATACACAATCAATCCTAGTATTCAGATTTTGCTAAGTAAAACGATTGTAAGCATGAAAGCAGTTATAAAACAAGTAAACGAAAGACGGGTTGATTAAGTACTCAAAGAGATGGAAGCTAGGTCATGGAAATTCTTTAGGTAATGATTCGAAATCAATATATAGCAATTGTCAAGGTTCAATTAAGTGCCGTTCTAGAACTCAAGCACGAAAATATAGCCAGCTAACTGTCGTTACGAGGGCTATCTATCTTTAGATCCTCGAATCCCAAATTTCTTTGCGAATTCGTCGAATCTAAACATGCATTTAGTACGAGCTCGATAAGTTCACAAAGTCCCTAAACCAAATTTCTTTGCGAATAAGTAACTTTGCCCATTTAAACTAGTTCTGGTTATTAATCCCACTGTCGTGGCTAATCAACAATCCTAAGATCAAGATTCGAGATGATCAAGCAAGAATCAAGCATTAATAACAGTTTAAATGAAGAACCTACGGATAAACCTTAACAAATATGCAATTTCAATGATTTCTAGTCATAACCCAAGAAATTTCCAAAACCTAACAAGTGATTTACTCAGAAATAGATGATGAAATCATATTAACTGAATAAGATTGCATTAAAAAGTAAGAGTAGATGATACAAAAGGGTTTGAAGTCTTTGGATCTCAAGAACATGTAGATCTTCTCAAAGTTTCTCCAAAAATATCTCTTTCTCTCTCTACCTCCTTGATAAAACAGTCTCCCTTAAGTAAAAACGAGTTAAAAGTATTTATACAAGTGGTAAAATTAGGTTTACAGAGCCACCGTCGATCGACACAAACAATATGTCGATCGACACGAGGGCGTCTGTGGATATTTTCTTCGTCTTTAAAATGCTCCGTCGATCGACACATATGTACAACTGTCGATCGACAGGGACCTTTTAAAGGTCCCTATTCCACTTGTATCTCTTTAACTCCAAAATGGTCCAAATGTTTCCATTAAGCTCTAAATGACCATTTCCTGCAAAACACTGCAAAATACATACAAAATACCACAAATACTAATATAAACCCGGTTATATCATGGTTAAAATCGGGTAAAAACCATGATATATCAACTCCCCCAGACTTAGCGTTTGCTTGTCCTCAAGCAAAATCATAAACTAAGAATGCGAAAAAGTTGAAAACACAGAACATACCTTTTCAGCTAGTGTACCACATGATTTAGAACCAACCAAAATCAGACCACCATGTACTTCTCCGTAGACAAACGCGGTTTTCCAAATTCACTCACCACTTCACAGCATAATCCGTTAGTCTTCATCGCTTGCCCTCAATGATCTCAATGCCATGAACCTTCTAGACTCATTCCCATACTTGTACCGTGATAAATCAACCTATACAACACTTGGTACTCTTTCTTTCTCTCCCCCAGACTTATTTCGTTCTATATTTATATATACATATTATTTTGTGATTGTTTGAACTCAAAGCAGTGCATGTTTCACTAATGTTGTTCCTTGTTAGGAGACAGGGTCGTGACTCACTACGATTGTTCCTTGTGAGGAGACAGGCTCGTGAGATTGCTCGTCTTTCAACATCCTTTTTAGGGGACTCAGGCTGCTGCTTTGAGCTGGGTGATCATCTCGAGTACAGATTCATTGGATTTACTCCTTATCTTGTACTTGAGAACTATCATTTCACCCCAATCCTAGTAATATTTTATATATGTATATATATATTTCTTTTTTATATATGGGGAGAGGAGTACCATTACTATCAACAGAGGGTTGCATTTATCAGGTACGAATGAGGAGTCAAGCTCAATGGACATCGATCCCAAAGAGAATCGTGCAGTAGCTCTTACTTGGCGGATTATACTGGAAGTAGCGGATGTCTCTAGTCAACCGGTCGATCCTAGGATTTTTCATTAGTCTGACTCTGAAACTGGGAGAATGGTCACACGCTGAAAAGGACACTCCCCTTAACCAATACAAAATACAAAATATCCTTTATTAAAAGAATAGGGATAAGAAGATTCTTCTCTATAGCGAAGTACAAAGCGATATCCTCCTCCAAAGCTCTTAAAACAAGATCTATGATCAATCCCTCAAGGGGATGGCGTGGAGGCTGCTCTCTATCAATAAAAGTGTTTGTTATTTTTGGCACACCCTAAAACAAGAGGCTAAAAACAAGTATTTATAGTACTAGGGTCTTCTGGGCTTCTCGTGGGCAAAAACATATTTTCGGTCAAAACTTCCTTATCTTCATAAGTCCAACCGACCTCCTCTCCAAGGCACGTGGTGGGCTTTAAAAAGGCTTCAAATTGGGCAGAGAATAGTCAAGAACTTCGGCCTTAAAGTCCATCAACGTTTGACGTCATTCTGCACCTTCTTCATATTCGAGGCAGTTTGACATGTCATATGTAAATAGGGTGTATCTTCCTGCTCACAGCTTAAAATAATACAACTCTAACTTCATTAGAAAGCTGACTCAAAGACCTTGAAATGTAGCCAAGTCTCGTGAGAATCCAAGTTGATTTGATCTTCCATCTGTAGCAAAACTTCAGACTCATTGCTTCTGTCCAACTTGGTGAATTGTGATATCTTGAGAAATTCTTGACTTGGAATAAGTCTTTTGCTTGATAAACTTTCTGTAGCTTAGAATACACCAATTTAAGCTCTTTTTGCTCCTTTTTGATGATTTTTCCTGTTGACACTCTAAAACTAGAAATACGAGGAAAAACTACCTTTTTGGGGTAAAACCTTATTAAAGTACTTAGAAAACATAACAAAATAGATAGTAAAATAGGTAAAATATAGATTATATCAGTTCGTGAGGATCTACTGGTGTTCGACTTAGTCTTCGATTTTCGTGGTTTCTTTTGTGGAGGAACCGATTTTGGCACAATGGTTTGTGTGACCTCCACAAATCTCATTGGCTCACTTGTGTCCTCGTCATATTCATCTCGAAGTTGGTAATCCATTTCCTCATCATCATCCCTCAAAATTTTCTTTCCATTCTTCTTTGTCGATTTCGAAGATTTCTTTGAACGTGAACGACGTGGAGCTTGAGGCTCTCGCTCTCCAATGATGACGGGCTGTTCCTTTGGTCTAGGGACTCTAGTAGACCTCCTTGTGATAGAATTTCCTTCCATTGGGATCACTACAAAAGAAAAATCTCGAAAAAGTATGTTACGGTCTTGAAAATCGAAATTCCAAAAGAAATGCTTCTAATGAGAATGTAATAAAAGCAATCAAGACAATAGAAACATGAAAGAATGACAATCCAAGACCAAATATTTTTCTCAATTTAAATCATAATTTTCCGATTAATGCCTAATTACTTATGAAAATTTGATTTTTTTTTGCAATTAAAGCTCTAATACATCAAATTTCAAGCCAATCCTATGTATATATGATCAAACCAACTCAATGAATGCATTATAACCCTTAAAAACAGCTAAATCCAAATTCGATTGTTAAACCCAAAAATTGAAATTTGTGAAAAGTTGTATAAAGGTTATAATAATGTAATTAAACATTGAATAATGCAATTCCTAATGTCTAACCAAGTTTTCTAATAAATTCTCTAACAACCTAAGAAAATTAAGTGTCAAATTTCAGAATTATGAAATATCCATAAACTTTAAATTTAGACAAAGAGAGGGTTTATAAGAAAACATACCTTGGTTTTGGAGATAATGAGTATGGGAATTGAAATCCTAATCAATTTCAAATCAAATTTAAGTGTATTAAGCAAAACCCCTAAATTTGGTTATTAGGGTTCTTGAGCTTGAACACTTGGAAGAGAAAGATAAGTGATGATGCTTTAAATATTAAGAGACAAAAGAATTCTAATAAACCTTTAAAAATTTAATTTTTATAAAAAATTTGGTTTAATTCCGGTTAAAATCGGTTTAAAACCGGTTTGGAAAATTTAAAATAAACCGGAAAAATTTGACTTACCCGGACCAAACTTACCATGGGTCGGCGTAGCATCGGGACGGACAGAACGCGGGACAAGGCGCAGGACAGGATGTCATGACGGGGCGCGGATCAGTATTCAGGATGCTCCAAGACGCGGGTCGAGGGACGAACACACGCGGCACCGGACGAGATCCCGTGTCTGGGGCACGTGTCTGGGGCACGTGTCCGGGGTCTGGGACTCGCAGGATGCGTCCTTCTTCCTCGCATCGGACTGGGATACGGGTCGGGGCGAGCGTCCGAAGTTTGGGCTCTTCATCCTGCGGATCAGTCTGGGACACGGGCCACTCGGCACCGGTCGAGACCACGTGACCGGTGCCTCCGTCCGGTGTCTGAGACCGGCCTGGCACTAATTTCTTTTTTTTTCAAAATTCCTATAATAACAAAAATAAAAATTATTAGTAAAAAATTTTAACTTAAAACTTAGAAATGAGAATTAAAACTACTTTAAGCATAAATAAGAGTTAAAAATGTGGGTTGCCTCCCACAAAGTGTTTAAAGTCAATTAGCTCGACTCCTTTGTCGTTTTTAAGACTTGTGATGATTCCACTAAAGGAATTGTGGTTCCTTTAGCTTCCTTGATCTCTGGGTCCTCGACTCCTTTAATGACCTTTGACGGATCTCCATCATCAAGATCAATGACGATGCAAATGGGGAAGAGTTTCAAAGTGTTCTCAAGCTTCCTTTGACTGGTTTCCACATCGTTTGGCTTGTCTTTACTTGGCACAAGTATCTTGATCACCATGGTTGGCTCATGGATGAATTTGTGCTACTCTTCATCCTTCTTTTGATCTTAGGGACTTCCATAGTGGTCACTATGGCATTTATACTCTTGGAAACATTCCTTCACCTCTCCTTGGGTCGCTTCTCCACGGTCTCAGTGTGGAGATCTTCTTTTTTAGCTTGAGGGCTTCCTTCTTTTGCGTCTCTGGGGTCTTTAGTCGGTTTGGTAACCTGCATTTCCACCGAATTTGGTACGCTAATAACATTCATAACATATTAAAAAATTTGCTTGTGAAGCTAATTCTTCGGTTTGGGAAATCAATGACCGCTCCTTTACTTGCTAAAAATGAAAGACCAAGTATCAAGGGCTTCATTTTTTCGGTCCTCATCTCCAAGAATTGAAAATCAGTGGGGACGTCTCTTCCTCCAATTTTAATGATCACATTCTCTAGGACTCCAAAGGGCATAGAAGACGATAAATCCGCATATTCAATGCATACCTTGGAAGTTTGGAAACTAGAGAATCCAAGCTCCTTTGCTACGGCTAAAGACATCACATTGACACTAGCGCGCGTGTCACATAAGCAATCAAAGACTTCAATTCCATTAATGGAAGATGGTATAGAAAACTTTCCCGGATTATCGATTTTTTCCAAGGGAATGCTTCTAACTCTTCTCTTGTACGATCTTTTAGACTCATCGTGTAAACGCTCCTCTACTGGTTTCAAAGCCACTACAACTTTGTATTCAATAGGTCTTGATACACTCACGACTTCATCTTCCTTGATAGATACCATGTTAACGAACAACTCTTCCTTTTCCTTGGATTGTTTCCGATTTGCTTCGGTAAGTTGTGCTACTTGAACATCCGTCTTGGAAAGGTGAGTAGCAAGAGACTCATACTTGGTGTTGAGGTCCTTATAAGCTCCTTCTATAATTTGAGACAACTCCTTCTTGGTTTGGCTCATCACTTCTTGCACTTGGTTCTTAAACTCTTCAAGCTTTGCATCCGAGTTAGTCGGGGCTTCGGTTGAAGGAAATACGAACGGTTTCTTAGTTTGGTAAACTCCTTTGGGGTAGACCGGCTGCTTAGGAGGGTATTGAGCTCCTTGGTTGTAGTTTTGCTTCGGATAGACTTGATCTTGAGGATTCTCAACATTGTTGCTTCGGTAGGAAAGATTTTGGTTCGGCCGGTAATTGTTGTTGTAACATCGGTTTCCAAAATTTCCTCCTATGTAGTTCACTTCCTCTTGATTTTCCTCTGCTCTATCTCCAATAAACTCCAAGTTAGGATCATAATTAGTTCCCACAACATCTTCTATTGCATGAAATCCTCGTTGACTTTTGAGTAGTTGTGACATCATACTCTTCAGTTCGGCGATTTGTGCAGATTCGGTTGAGGATCGTGTGGTGTTAATGGTCCTATTGTAGTCTTGAGATGAGTTAGCGTCACTCACAGCAAGGTTCTCAATCAATAGCTTAGCTTTTGGTACAAGTCTAGTCATGAAATCTCCGTTACTCATGGCATTCAAAGATGTTTGATGTTTGTAGTCGATTCCATTGTAGGAAGTGTTCCACAAGTTTCCTTTGGTGAATCTGTGATTAGGACAATCTCTAGTGTATTCTTTGAACCGTTCAAGAGCTTCGAAGAATGATTTGGTTGCTACTTGCTTAAAACTTGAGATCTTGTTCCTTATAGAATTCGATCTTTGCTTAGTGTAGAATTGGTTCAAGAAGACACCTTTGTATTCGCCCCAAGTAGTGATGGACTGTGGCGGTAGAGACTTCATTCATCCTAGAGCCTTATCATTTAGAGAAAATGAAAAGAGCTTGCACTTCAAGTAGTCGGGAGGAACCCCGTTGGCTCGAGTTGTACTGCAAATCTCTTCGAATGTGTCGATATGGTCTAAGGGATGCTCGGATGGGAGTCCATGGAATTAATTTTGTTTTACCAAGGCAATTATTTCAGGCTTGATCTCGAAATCATTCCTTTGGGGTGGTGGTGGACGAATTGGATTCCTAGTCAAAAAGAAAGCGTCAGAAGAGTCTATGTCTCCGATAGTTTGGTGTTGGCGAGAATGGACAAGTTGAGCTTGTCTTTGGTGAAGAAGATGCTGAAAATTGAGGTCTCCTTGATGATTAAATTGTTGAGGTGGTTGTTGGTTCCGCAAGTCTCTAGGTGGTACGAGATGTTGATCTTCAGGAGGTTGGTTTTGAATCACTTCCGGAGGAACTTCATCATCACCGTCTCGGGCTTGATTGTTTCGGCCACCTAGGGGCTGATTTTCATCAAGGTTTCTTCTCTCTAGGGAAGCGAGCTCTCTCTCTCTTCGTCGGTTTGATTTTGTAAATCAACCATCTTTTGTTGTCGAAGTCTTCTTAGTGTGCGTTCAAGCTTGTCGATTTCTTGCTCAGGTTCTACTAGACTTTTCTTGTTAGAAAGTCTAGTGCTAGGCATAAACTCCTGAAACACACGCAAAAAGAACGATGAAATAAAATTAGAATTGAAATAAAAGAAAATAAAAATTAAATTAAAAAGTAAATAAAAGAAAAAATGAAAATTACAAGCGTTCTAGACTAGATTTTAATCAAAAATTCGAAGGTGATGTTCTTCCAAGTCCCCGGCAACGGCGCCAAAAACTTGATGTGTGTTAAGTTTTACCACTTAATCCTACTTCCTGCAAGTGCACAACAATCACAATTAGTATAGATATGGGATCGAATTCCACGAGGACTTGTTAATAACACTATGAATTGTAATGAATAAAATAAAGCTAGAACAAAATATGTTTGTCGTTTTGGGTGATTGTGAATTAAGACGAATGCAAATATTAAATGAAACTGAAATCAATAAGAAAAAAGGGTTTGGACTTAGGAAATCGCAGAGAATCATGCAACAATAATGATTGATTTAATCTAGGGACCTTAGGATAAACCTCACCATCTAGAACTCATAACACGAAGGTATAGTCATTCCACTTTCGTGGCTCCGACTACTATATTTCATCACCCTAATAGACTCGGTTTTCGCGTGGTTATTACAAGATGAAAATATGTAAGAAAAGTATGGGTTATGATATTGTTCACCGAACTCCTTAACTAAACTTTTGGAATGTTAAGACGCTTGGCTCATCAAATACTATTTCCGCTTAATATAAAAGCTTTGGGAATCTATACCAACCTAAGATCAAATCGCTAAATGCGCGGTAAAGCAATTATGCATATAGTACAAGTAAAGATGAAGATTCTATTTATCCCTAAACAATCATCAATCAATTATCGAATTATGAAACTCATTGAAGACCTAAAACCGAACAAGTGAATTTCTCGGACATGGTGCACGAAAAACAGCAAGTGAAAGAAGAAACATGATGATAAACTTTATTAAAAGAGTAGGGATAAGAAGATTCTTCTCTATAGCGAAGTAAAAAGCTAGATCATCCACCAAAGCTCCTAAAACAAGATCTATAATCAAGAGGTTCTCTATAGGTAAAAAGTGTTTATAAATTTTGGCACACCCTAAACAAGAGGCTAAAAACAATTATTTATAGTGCTAAGGTCTCCTAGGATTCTCCATAGGCAAAAACGTCTTTTCGGTCGAAACTACCTTATCTTCATAAGTCCAACCGACCTCGGGGGTGATTGGGGTTTAGGCTTTGAGGACTTTTAGTGATTTAAAATTTGGTAAAGCAAATTTTTAACCAATGAGACTTTTGAGACTTTTTTAAATTTAAAGTCTTTAAAGCCTTCTTTTTTTTTATGTCAATTTTCCCTTTCTTTATTTGACAGCCTCTTTTACGTGACTTTAAAGTGAGAGAAATAAATAAATTAATAATTATTTTGTTCTTCCATCTTCCCCAACAAAATGTAAAACTCTCTATAGTGGTATATTTAATTTTTTCGCGAATTTGTTTTCCAGATTAATTAACAATTCGTTTTTTCCATTTTTTTGAAATCCATTTGATCCCAATATAAATTTGAATTTTTTTGGTTCATATCTCAATCTAAACTATTATTGCAATATTTTAAGGTTATTATCTCAATATTTCTTAAATTATTTTAGTAAGTAATATGAAATCAAGAATGTTAGGTTTATGTGACTAAAAAAATTCATTAGTCTAAACATGGTTTTATTTACAAAAATTTAAGTGGACAGACAAACTTACATACCGGGTGCTTCTAAACATGGCTATAGTGAGTCGAAATGAGCCTACCGAAGCATGTCGTCTTACACGTCTTCAAAAAGAAAAAATTCTTATGAATATTTTCGACCAATTTAGAATCACTTTTGATTGGACAACCATACAAAACCGTTTCGATCTTTTGAGAAAGGAATACAACAACTACAAAAATAATCCAGAGGATCCAACAAGTCCAGCAAATAGAGAATATTTTGAAAAATATAGTACACTTCTTGATGCAGTTTTTGGTTATTAAACCTACACATAGAATAATAGACATAAATGAATTTGAAATTTATTTTATAGTTTCGAATTTTTTCTGTTTATTTAGATTTGTTGATTTATTTTTATTTTTATTTCAATTTGTAATAAAATATCTTGAATAATAATAATAATAAAATAGTTAGTTTTTCATATTTCGTTTTATGTAATTACCGGATACAAATTTCTCCTAATTTACAATTCAATTTAAAAAATATAACTTTTATAATTATAATAACAATTTAACAGTTTTTACAGTTTGTATTACCACACAGACTTTGTTAATTTTAAAAGTAACAGCCAAAGTTCTGACAGCCATTTTTCCTGCAGCTCAAATTCTAAAGTCACAGCCCATAGTCAAAGTCTTTTCCAATCAGGCCCCTCCACTTCAAGGCACGTAATGGGCTTTAAAAAGTCTTCAAATTGGGCTGAGAATGGTCAGGAACATTGGCCTTAAGGTCTATCAACGTTTGACTCCATTTTGCACCTTCTTCATCTTCGAGGCAGTTTGACATGTTTTCAGTAAATCCAGCGTATCTTCTAGCTCACACCTCCAAATAAGATAATTCTTGCGTCATTGACTTGATAAACTTGCTGTAGCTTAGAATACACATATTTAGGCTCTTTTTGCTTTATTTTGATGATTTTCCCTGTTAACACTCTAAAACTACAAATACGAGGAAAAACTACCTCTTCGGTGTAAAACCTTATTGAAATACTTAGAAAATGCTTTAAAATAGATAGTAAAATAGGTAAAATATTAGGTATATCTCTGTCCCACTCGGGAAGTTGTTTAGGCTTCTCGGTTTTATACAGTAGATTATTTCACTACTGTATTTATGTGAAACGCGTTTTGTAGGTTGAATATTTGGCCAGAGTATAACCGTGAAATGAGCTAGAAGCTTTTAAGGTGTTAGAAGTTAGTGTAGGATCGAGCAGATCGATGAATATATATTTTTTATTATTATTATAGCTCGACCCCCGAGGAGGCTGCCTACGTACCCGATAAATAGGGATCGAGCCGAACGTAATTCAAATTACAAAGTAAAGAGTAAAAAATGCGTTCTGAAACGAGTGAGAGTACAAGGTACTTAGCTTCTTTTTTTTTTGAGGTGAACCCTCGAAGAGGCTGCCTACGTACCTTGTTGGACAAGGATCAAGCCGACCGTAGTTCGAGTAGATTTTCCCGGACAAGAGATTTTTTTTAGAAGCATAAGAGGAGAGCGATATGCTCGAGATTTTCCAAAATAGTTTTGTTTCACGAGTGCATTTAGGAGACGTATTGTGGAGTAAGATTGACTGTTAGTTGGCTCGTTGGTCTCCTGACCACTCTGATACTTGTTCCATTTCTCATGTAGAGTGTTCGGGTTGCTACCTGACCACGTTGGTAGAAATATTTTTCTTGTAATCCTAATCTAAATGTTGTCGGGGCTCTTGAATGAACTCCTCGGCTGCTTCCTTAGCCTTGGCCTTGGATACGAGGGGTTTTCCTAGGGAATGCCTCTTTTTAATTAGTCAGCTCGATCCTTCTCGAGTCTTATGTAATCGACCGAGCGATGCATGGCTACCTCGATGGTCGTAGCTTGATGTAAGACCAGGTTTTCTCGGAAATCTGACAATGGCCACAAGCCTCGGTTGAGGGCTGCGGTGACCGAAGTATCGCTTACAATGACATGCGAGAGTATCACTTTGAAACGATCGATGAACTTTTGGAGTGTTTCTTTTTCCCCCTGGACCAAGGTCCACAGATCGGCATCCGAGGTGCCGTCTTGAATATAGATTGCATAGTGCATAAGGAAGGCGATCGTCAGCTGCTGGAAGGAGTTGATCGAGCGTGGCTCTAGCCTTCACAACCAGTCCATCGTTGTGCCTGACAGATATTCAATGGAGTACTGGCAAAGACCTGCATCGTATTCCTCGGGCGTAAAGTGGATGCGGCCCAGTGCAATCGTGAAGGCAGTAAGGTGTTGCTTCGGATCTGAGGCGCCAGCGTATGCTTGGATTCGGAGCTTGGCTATACGCCGGATCAGGATTGGAGTTATCCGCTCAGAGAACGGGGTAAGCTGGGTTGGGTGTTGGGTGTAGTCTAACTGTATCCCGGGACTAAGAGCACAAGAAAGCATGGCTTGCTCGGGACGAGCTTGCTCGGGACAAGCTTTGACGGAGGTTTGGATGGTTTCCCATGGCAATGGTTTTGTCTGACAGAGGACATGTCAGGGAAGTCATTGGAGTTATATAGGTTCACAGATGTAACCACTATCGTCCTCCAAATACAGCAACTTAAAACAGAAATAGAAGAACATACTTGGACAAATTTCTGGTTTCAGAAACAGAGATTTTGCCTCAACTTTGAGACTGGATTCCGGATAGACCTTACCTAGGATTCCAGATCGGAAACGTTTTCCTGAAACTAGAGATCAAGCTCTTTCCAACGACACCCATATCGTACACTAGTTCATCTGGAATTAGCCGGAAAACGTATGCGAACTAGCATGGTCGCAGACTCACTCTGCACTAATCAGTCCCAGTAAAACACCAATAACTTTCAGCCCATAGCTCCGATTCACAAAATCCTTTCGGATATAACTAGATCAGAGAGTTGGGTACTTACCCATAAAATATCACTTGATTCCGACCTGACTTCATCGTCCGTTTCTCTCCTTCCCTAGAACGAGACAGATTTACCTTCTTCGGCTTCTTCTCTTACTCATCTCTCATCTTCTTCTCTGGTGGACTCTCCACCACTGCCTCAACGTGGTTCACGCCATCATCATCACCGTCGGAGCTTATTAGTGACTATACCAATGATGAAGCAACAAAACCATGGTTTTAATCAATGGCTAAAGTACGACTACCTATATTAGTCGCAAATTACCGACGACTACAAGTGACACAAATTAGTGGTTATTTTGTGACTAGGAAATGTAGACATATACCAGTCGCAAAATTGGTTGTCGCTTAGTTGTCGCTATTTTGCCACGCAATCCATAGTCGCAAATTAGTTGCTTATTAGTGACTACTGTTTCTCGTCACAAACTCGTCGCTCTTTTGCGACGGTCCTTTCCAGTTTTACATCCGTCGCAAATTAGCGACAATACGGTGTAGTCACAAATGAGTAGCTAATTTATGACAATTTTGCGACGATAGAAATTAGCGACAAACTCTTTCTTTTGAGTTGGACTCACCAAGTTAAATTTAACGCATTCACACCTGCACCGTTCAGAGGTTTAACTCTTTCTCATTGAGTTTTACTCACCGAGTTAAATTTAACGCATTCACACTTGAACCGTTAAGAGGTTTAACTCTTTCTCATTGAGTTTTACTCATCAAGTTAAACTTAACGCGTTCATACTTTAACCGTTCATAGGTTTAACTCTTTCTTATTCAATTTGGTGTCTTCCTTTGATCACCATCACATCTCTGTGACGTCTTGTGCGTGAATCTTCTCTATCACGTCTTATTCGGTTATCTCTTTAACCAGTTCTCCTTTTTGTGTGAACTTCTTCGTCACGTCTTCTTCGGTTATCACTATAACCTATATCCGCTCCCTTTTTCCTCCTAGGTAAGCAACCTCCTTCCGTGTTTGGTGTCTTCCTTGGATCACCAACCCTGGCTTTCTCCATGTTGTAGTTTTCTTCAAAAACTCAACACCGCTCACCGCTTTTTGCTCTTTTTTGCTAATTCGCCTTGCTCTGTTTCTTTCAACAAGCGGCTTCCCGTGTGAACGTCTTTCTCGTAAACTCAACACAACCTTTTTTGTTTTTCAGGTTTAAAACCAGAATTTCCTCTTTTGATCGAGCATCAAACACACCTTTATATGTGGTTTATTCTCATAAGAGACGATCTTCATGAGTATCAAACTTCCAGATTTCCACGTCTTCATATCCTCATAAGACGTGAGCATCTTCATGTGCTTGAACTCTTTATTGATTATCTAGCGCAATCAATTCCTTTGTCGATCTTCCTCCCACTAATGTTTTGATTGGATCACTTACGGTGTCTCCTCTCTTTGTAACGGTCGGTTCAGAACTCTGTTTCCACCACCGCCCACAATTCTCTTGTTTTTAAGATGGTCTTCATCTTAATACACCAAAATTCTCCCCATCAAACATGAGAATCACTTGTTGTAACGTTGTTTCCATGATCTCTGTTTTATTTGTTTAAATTTTCTTTGCGCTCGATTTTGTAACATCTCGAAACCAAAAAAGTTGATTTTGGAAGTGGGTGTCGATCGACACCAGGTGTTAGTGTCGATCGACACCATGTTCTGATGATCGGCTCAGTTTGAGTTTTGAGTCGTTCGGTTCGCGAGTCGGTTTAAGGGAAAACCTAGGGCTCGTATATATATATTGTTTAGTAGTATTGTGGTCGTATTTCAGAGCAGAAAAGAGAGATTTATAGTTTGGGAGAGATTGTTGAGAGATTTTGAAAGATTGTTGCAAAGAAATCCCTCGAAATCCTTCTCGTGTGTTTCTAGAGGCGTAGGGTTCTTCGTGCCTCGTAGTCAGTGGTGTTAGAGACTCGTTCCAGCAAGTTTTTGGTCTCAGTTTTTCGCTGTCTCAGTCACTCTCGTTTCTCATTCATCGTTCAATCCGAAATCGAGGTGAGTGCGCAACCGTAGGCTCGGGTATATTAGTTTTCGGTTCACAATTGATTTAGGGAATTTGTGTGTGATTCATGGTTGTTTGTTCTGTGTTATTGTGTTCGAATTGTTTGGTTTTTGTGACGAATCGTTGATAAATCGTGAATTTAGGTCTGTTTTGATAACGTGAACTGTTTCTGCAACTTGAGTGTCGATCGACACCGTGCCTTGGTGTCGATCGACACCCGTGTTTATCATGCGTGAGTTTTTATATTAATTACTTACGCATCTCTTATTTCCATGTGATGCAGGTAAAGAGAAAATGTGATGGCGGAATCAGGGCCCTAGAAGAAGATGATTAGGGATGTTGTTTTATTTGTTAGTTCTAGCGAACCACCGTTAGGTTGCTAGTTTACTTATTCCTGGATTTGGTTATTGTGATTTGAATCATGTTTTGGAATTGATATTTAATTATTATTTGGATTTTTATTATTTCGTAAATTATTTCCAGAGAACTTCCGCGTAGTAACTGTTAGGAATCTATTTTTTGAGGATTAATATTTAAGGAAGAAAAATCTGGACTAGTTAATTAAAAAAATAAAATAAGGTTATCACATTTTGGTATCAGAGCCCTTACGGTTCTAGGGCTAGTAGTTGTGGATGAACTGAGACTATGTGTATGATTGTTTATGTGAGTTAAGCAATTAGTAGTCATAGAATCATCCTCTTCGGCCTTTAAAGAGATTCCGCGGTGAGTTTGTTTTTGTTTTGATTATGACTTCTAGGGTACTTATCTTCTGTTCTGTGTTGCAGTAGGATGGATACCAGAGGTAGAGGTCATGGTAGAGCTGGTGCCCGTGGTGGAAGAGCAGTTGCCCGTGGTGGCAGAGTTGGTGGCCGTGGAGGCCGGGGTCATGGTCGTGGGCCAGTTGCTGAGTTAGTGGAGAGTGCTGCGCAGAGCACATTGCAGAGTGTGGCAACCACGTCAGAGTCCCAGACGCATGTTGCGGGGTCTTCGAGTGAGACCAGTGTGGATGCTAGTGCTAGTGTGAGGGCTGGTGCGGGTAGAGGTCGGGGAGTTCCAGTGGGCCCAGGTAGGGGTGCGGCTGTAGCTCCGGATCGTGATGATCAGGTTGTGGGATTGCTGGCGCAGTTATTGGCACGTTTTCCGCCAGTGACTCCTGAGCAGGCTCTGGTTGTGCCTCTAGTGGCCGGGATGCAGCAGAGGGCTGTAGTTGGTGAACAGTCGAGGGCTGCACTTGCAGTACATATTCTGTCTTATCTCAAGATGATGGGACAGATGCAGAGGATTTCTACGGCGTTCTTTGAGGGCATAGTTGGTCCTGAGGAGGCTGGTGAGTGGCGTCTGAGGTTAGAGCGTAACTTCAGATCGATCAGATGTCCTGCTGAGTATCAGGTTGAGTAAGTTGTACACTATCTAAGTGGTGATGCTCATTGTTGGTGGCGAGCCATCGAGGCTAGGCGTGTGAAGTGGACCTGGGGTGAATTCGTGGATGAGTTCAACGCCAAGTATTTCTCTCAGGAGGCTCGAGATCGTCTTCAGATAAGGTTTATGTCGTTGGCTCAGGGTGAGCATTCAGTGCGTGAGTATGACGCCGAGTTCAGCAGGCTAGTGGTTCATACTGGGCGTGGTTTGGACGACAAGCGGGCTTTAGTGCAGGGGTTCTTGCAGGGACTTTGTTTGAGCATCAAAACTTAGTGCAGAGGTGCCAGATACGTCTCGAGGGCGAATCTAGCGGAGCTTGCAACATCTATTGTGGAGGATCAACGTGAGCAGCTTGGTCCGGTAGTTTTTCCGTCAGTGGATGCTCCTGCTGTTCAGCCGAGGAGTCAGCAGCAGCATTAGCAGTGCAGAGGTTCTGGTTCTGGCAAGGACCATAAGCCTGCGCAGGGCCAGAAGAAGAGATGGGATGATGCTTCTAGGACAGGACAGAGAGGTCGCGGCTGCTACAGTTGCGGTAGTATGGATCACAAGTTGTCAAGTTGTCCCAAGAGGAGCGATTCCAGTAGACCTCGAGTGTGTTATCATTGTTGGGAGCCAGGGCATCTTAGGCCGATGTGTCCCAGGTTGCCGCAGCCGGCGGTAGCAGCGATTCTGCCAGCACGAGTACAGCCTATGGCTCAGATTGCGGTTGTGCAGCAGCCGTTTGGTTAGATTGGTCATGCACCGCGCGTGTATTCTCCGGCGGAGTTTGGTCAGAACAGTGGCGCCGAGTAGATCACAGGTTAAATTCTCGATTCAACTTCATAAATTCCTAGTGGTTGAAATATTGTTGTTATTGTTGTTGTTCTTGTATTTTGCTTGTGGTCTAGTTAGAAGGGTTCTCAATGCATGTCATTGTGTAGGGACCTTGTTAGTGGGCGGCTTTGAGTCCAACGTGCTATTTGATTCTGGAGCATCGAACCGCTATATTACTCCGGAGCGTGCCGAGAGCAGTGGCACCAGGAGCAGCGGAGGTGAGCGTATGGGCATGGTCATGGTGGCTGGAGGAGGATTCCTGGCTACTTCAGGCCGTGCTTGAGCAGTGGATGTTCAGATTGCTGGGCAGTCGATGCAAGCAGATTTGGTGATCAGTCCAGTGGAGCTGTATGATGTGATTCTGGGTATGGATTAGTTTTCGATTTACAAGGTTCATTTGGATTGTTACCGAGGGAGAATTTTTTTTGAGCGTGATGGCGAGAGGTTGGTGTTTCAGGGAGTGAGACCGACTTCCGGGAGTCTTGTGATCTCGGCTATTCAGGCTGAGCAGATGATAGAGCGAGGTTGCGAGCCTTATTTGGCGACGATTGTGATGTCGGAGTCCAGTGGTGAGGTTGCTTTTGAGGATATCCGAGTTGTTCAGGAAATCGAGGATGTATTTCGGTCGCTTAAGGGATTACCACCATCTCGGTCTGATCCTTTCACGATTGAGCTAGAGCCTGGGACAGCTCTGATATCTAAGGCTCCTTACAGGATGGCTCCAGCTGAGATGGCAGAGCTGAAGAAACAGCTTGAGAACCTTTTGAGTAAGGGTTTTATTCGTCCGAATGTTTCACCGTGGGGGGGGGGGGGGGGGGGGGGGGGTGACAGTTTTGTTTGTAAAGAAGAAGGATGGGAGTTTCCGGTTGTGCATCGATTACCAGAGACTTAACCGATTCACTGTGAAGAACAGGTACTCTCTCGCGAGGATTGATGAGTTGCTGGATCAGTTGAGGGGTGCTACCTGGTTTTCCAAGATAGACTTGGCTTCGGGTTATCATCAGATCCCGATAGATGAGGCAGACATTCGTAAGACGGCTTTCAAGACGAGGTATGGGCCCTTCGAGTTTGTGGTTATGCCCTTCGGTTTAACGAATGCACCTGCGGCATTTATGAGATTAACGAACGACATGTTCAAGGAGTATTTGGACGTTTTCGTTATCATTTTCATCGACGATATTCTGGTTTATTCGAAGAGTTTGGAGGAGCACGAGGCTCATTTGAGGTTGGTTCTAAAGAAGCTTCGGAAGTAGAAGCTGTATGCTAGGCTGAGCAAGTGCAGTTTCTGGCAGCGACATATGAGTTTTCTTGACCACATTGTTTTCGCAGAGGGAGTGTCTTTGGATTCGGCTAAGATTGAGGCTACCAAGGATTGGCCGAGACCGAGTAGTGCTACCGAGATCAGAAGGTTTCTAGGTTTAGCAAAATATTATCGAAGATTCATCAAGGGCTTTCCGAGTATAGCGCAGCCTATGACAAAGCTGACCAGTAAAGATGTTCCGTTTATTTGGTCGTCGGAGTGCGAGGAAAGCTTTGCGAGGCTCAAGGAGATGTTGACTTGTACCCAAGCCGGGGAACCCATACACAGTGTATACGAATGCTTCGGGAGTTGGTATGGGTTATGTTTTGATACAGGAGGGTCGTGTTATCGTGTATGCTTTGAGGCAGTTGCAGGGTAGCGAGCGTAATCGGCCTACGCATGATCTTGAGTTGGGAGCAGTAGTGTTTGCTTTGAAGATCTGGAGGTTTTATCTCTATGGTGGGAGAATGCAGATTTTTACGGATCACAAGAATCTGCAGCAGATCTTCACTCAGCCATTGCTGAATATGAGGCAGAGGCGTTGGGTTGAGTTGCTGGCGGATTATGATCTGGAGATTGTTTATCACTTGGGCAAGGCTAATCAGGTAGCAGATGCTTTGAGTAGACAGAGGTTAAATTCAGCTTGGGAGCAGGATATTGAGGCTTTAGTGGGCGAGATTAACACGTTGCGTCTTTATGTTGTTTCGCAGGAGCCTTTAGGCTTAGAGGCAGTCGATCAGGCAGATCTTCTCAGTAGGATTAGAGTGGCTCATCAGAGTGATCAGAGTTTGATTGATGCGTCACGAGCAGTTGGTTCTGAGTATATGGTCTCTCCAAATGGGACGATTAAGGTTCGTGGTAGAGTTTGTGTGCCACGAGATGAGTCGTTGAGGCAAGAGATTTTGAGTGAGGCTCATGCGAGCAAGTTCTCGATTCATCCGGGTGCGACTAAGATGTACCATGATCTCAAACGGTATTATCATTGGGTCGGGATGAAGAGAGATGTAGCAGATTGGGTCGTGAAATACGACACGTGTTCGTTAATGACGGTAGAGCATCAAGTTCCGAGTGATTTGTTGTAAAGTCTGCCCATTCCTGAGTGGAAATGGGATATGATCATGATGGATTTCATTGTAGGATTGCCTAACTCGAGAACTTTTGATACTATCTGGGTGATTGTTGATAGGTTGACTAAGACATCACGATTTCTGGCCATTAAAAAAACCAATAGAGCTGAGAACATAGTGAGGCTGCATTGAGTGCCTGCTAGTATTGTGTCAGATCGGGATCCCAAGTTCACTTCAGTGTTTTGGACAGCCTTTCAAGCAGAGATGGGCACTAAGGTGCATATGAGTACGACTTATCATCCGCAGACTGACGGGCAGTTAGAGAGGACTATTCAGACATTGGAGGATTTGCTGAGGATGTGTGTGTTGGATTGGGGTGGTCACTGGTTTACGTATAACAACTGTTTCCAGGCGAGTATCGGTATGGCTCCTTACGAGGCTTTGTATGGGAGGCCGTGTAAGACACCTCTATGCTGGACCCAAGTGGGGGGAGAGAAGCATTTATGGTGCTACGTTTGTTCAGGAAACAAAGGAAAAGATCCATGAGTTGAGGCTGAACATGAAAGAAGCTCAGGATCGGCAGAAGAGTTATGCAGATTGAAGAAGGAAAGAGCTTTAGTTTGTCGTGGGAGATCGTGTGTATCTCAAGATGGCTATGTTGAGGGGTTATAACAGATCCATTTCTGAGAACAAGCTGAGTTCGCGTTTTATGGGTCCGTTTCCAGTAGTGGAGCGAGTTGGATCAGTGGCGTATCGGCTTGAGTTACCTCCGATTATGAAGGCATTTCATAAGGTGTTTCATGTTTCGATGTTGAGGAAGTGCATGCATGAATCGGAGGAGTTAGTGGCTAAGATTCATGAGGATTCAAAGCCTGATTTGATGGTCCTGGCGGTTCCTATGAGGATTCTCGAGAGGAGTATCAAGGTTCTGCGTCGGAAGAAGATTCCGTTGTGGAGGATTTTATGGGATTGTGGCGGTTACAAGGATGAAACTTGGGACCCAGAGGCAAAGATGAAGCTGAAGTTCAGGAAGTGGTTCGACAAGCAGGTCGCCGTTTGAGCTTAGCTTTCTTTGCGGTTCTAGTTTCAGTTTGGCTTTCGTGCCGGTGTTGTTGTTTTTGGATTCTTGTATTTTTGTTTTGTTGTAACGATTATATGTTGTTCTTTGGGAAATTTATAAGATGGAGTTTTCCTTATTTAATTTTTGTGTTTAATAAGATGTGTAGTTCTTATTATTGGGATATTTCGAATTTTGGAAATATCGTGTCGTAGACCATGAGAGGTAATTTTAGTCAATAGGTGCTCTGAGACGTTTAAGAATCGATTACTTAGGGACTTTGGTCCTGAATAGCTTATTTAGTGCGATTGCTTTGTGTTCTTTTGCGGGGGTGTGAGTCCTCCAGATAGAGCGATTTCTTTGTGTTCTTTCGCGGGGGTGCGAGTTCTCAAGATAGAGCGATTGCTCTGTGTTCTTTCGCGGGGGTGCGAGTCCTCCAGATAATACAATTGTTTTGTGTTCCTTCGCAGGGGTGCGAGTCCTTCCAGATAGTGCGTTGGATGTGAGTTCCTTCGCGGGGATGCGAGTTGCCCAGATATCGTTGACTCGAAGGATGCATCCCAAGAGTGCGAGTGGTATAGTATGAGCTAAAGAGTAATCAATGTCTGATAACATGAGTGAGCATGAAACTGGATGTGGGCCTCAGAGATCGTGTATGGATCTCAGATTGTGTTTGACCAGGTAGGGTCAATTTGATGGTCTTAATGGGCAGTTGTATTGGGATTAGAGGTCGAATCCAGAGTAGTGGGGGAGAGTTGTAACATCCCGAAACCAAAAATGTTAATTTTGGAAGTGGGTGTTGATCGACACTAGGTGTTACTGTCGATCGACACCATGTTCTGTTGATCGGTTCGGTTTGAGTTTTGAATCGTTCGGTTCGCGAGTCAGTTTAAGGGAAAACCTAGGGCTCGTATATATATTGTTTAGCAGTATTGTGGCCGTATTTCAGAGCAAAAAAGAGAGAATTATAGTTTGGGAGAGATTGTTGAGAGATTTTGAAGGATTGTTGCAACGAAATCCCTCAAAATCCTTCTCGTGTGTTTCTAGAGGCGTAGGGTTCTTCGTGCCTCGTAGTCAGTGGCATTAGATACTCGTTCCAGCGAGTTTTAGGTCTCGGTTCGTCGCTGTTTCAGTCACTCTCGTTTCTCGTTCATCGTTCAATCCGAAATCGAGGTGAGTGCACGACCGTAGGCTCGGATATATTAGTTTTTGGTTCACAAATTATTTAGGGAATTTTGTGTGTGATTCATGGTTGTTTGGTATGTGTTATTGAGGTGGAATCGTTTGGTTTTTGTCATGAATCGTTGATAAATCGTGAGTTTAGGTCTGTTTTGATAACGTGAACTGTTTATGCGACTTGATTGTCGGTGGACACCGTGCCTTGGTGTCAATCGACACCCGTGTTTATCTTTCGAGAGTTTTTAAATTAATTGTTGATTGATTTCTGGTATATTTGTACTTAGCTTGTTGACGGGAAGACTGTCTCACTAAGTGATTATTAATTAATTACGCATCTCTTATTTCCATGTGATGCAGGTAAAGAGAAAATGTGATCGCGGAATCAAGGCCCTAGAAGTGGATGATTAGGGATGTTGTTTTATTTGTTAGTTCTAGCGAACCACAATTAAGTTGCTAGTTTACTTATTGCTGGATTTGGTTATTGTGATTTGAATCATGTTTTGGAATTGATATTTAATTATTATTTGGATTTTTATTATTTTCTGAATTATTTCCTGTGAACTTCCGCGTAGTAACTGTTAGGAATCTAGTCTTTGAGGATTAATATTTATGGAATATTGATCTGGACTAGTTAATTTAAAAAAAAAAAAGGTTGTCACATATTTGGTCTTCGGATCATTAAAGCTTTGATACCATGTTGGAAAAGAACAAAGAGAACAAAAACAAAATCTGAAAATTACTCTTTATTCTCGACAATGTTACATTATACACCATATTACACATTTATATACAAAGACAATAGACACAACTCACAAGTAAAGAGTTGTGTCTCTTCTTCTTGTAACTCTTCAAATAAATAACTACCCTTTCTTCTGTCAAAAGTCACGATTAGTAACTAAGCACCTTTTGTTCTAACATACACAACTAATTAATAATTTAACTAAATAAGACCAAACTCAATTATAACTAACAAAACTTTCATCTAATAATTAAATGGGAAGTTTACTAGAACAACTTTCAAAAGTTGGTTTTTGGCCAAACAACTTTAATCTTTTTTTATTAAGTTTATGGAATTTGTACCCGTTTTACCCTTATTTGCCTTGATAATAAAAACGTATTTACGAAACTACCATTAATAAATCATGGATTTTATGCGGGAAAATTTCCCGCCTAAAATAATAAGTGTACTATTCAATGACGGTAGATTTATTTGAAGTCCGTAGACTTATTTTTTTAACGGTAGATTTATATACGAACGGTAGACTTGTGTCGACTTGGTGGTAGTGATGTTTCCGAATGATAGACTTATTAGAGTGATTGGTAGAGTTATTATTTTCAATTGTAGATTTATTTTGGAGTAGTAGACTTATTAGGTGATTGGTAGATTTATTTTCGTAGACTTATTTTGGATGGTAGATTTATTTTCTTTAACGGTAGAGTTAATTTTGTGATTGGTAGACTTATTATAGTGATGGTAGATTTATTATAGTGGATAATAGTGGTAGACTTATTATAGTGGTGGTAGAATTATAATGAGTGGTAGATTTATTATTTCTGTTGGTAGACTTATTCAATCTTTTCAGTTTACTAGAACAACCTTCGATTGGTAGACTTATTGGTTACAAAAAATATCGGTAGAGTTGTTTTTTCTGTTAACCTTATGGTAGATTTGTTTTTCGGCTGATAGACTTGTTATCTGACGGAGCTTGTTATATACTTATGGTAGACTTATTATCCGACGAAGCTTGTCATATAGTTGTGGTAGACTTGTTATCTAACTTAGTTTCTTTAAACAACAATGTGGTGATAGACTTGTTATCTGACCTAGGTTATTCAAACAATACTGTGGTGGTAGACTTTTTATCTGACTTAGGTTCTTCAAACAACAATGTTGTGGTAGACTTATTATCTGACTTAGTGATATGATATTGCCAAGCACAAAAGACTTGAAACGTGAGGAAAGACTTGAACCGAGGAGCAGCTTGTAGCTGAGGATAATGGAGCTAAGGAGCAGTTGGTAGCTGAGTAAAATGGCTTTATCCCAATGGGTTTTTCAAAGAAAGGTTTATATTGAGGTAAATGATTCACATCCAAATCATCCATTATATGATCAAAACCGGGTCAGTATCTTCAGAAAATCTTACAAGGTGTTAGCCATCAAGTCCAGCCCATTTTATGCCTGTTAGAAGTCCAAAAGAAGCCCAAATCAAGTGCCTAATTTCCAGCCCAAATAAAGTGAGGAAAATCAGAAGTTTAAGAGTTATTTTGGTTTTATCATTTCAAATTCTGTCTTTAATTATGTTTTCATTTTGTAGGCAGTCTTCGAGCTTGTTCCAAAACTTGTCTCTTCCTCTTCTTCTCTTCTATTTAAACTCTTGTATTCTCAATTCTGAATCTCATCAAACATTTTATTCTTAAACCTTTTTGAACTTGTTTGATATGTATGGTGTGTAATATCCATACATCTTGTGATTGTTCTAGTGCGTCAAATTCAAACAAGAACAAGTATGATAGTTAAAGAGTCTTTCCATCACACTTGAAAGTATCTCTTGATCCATCGATTATGTTCATCATTCACGAAATCACTTCTCTATCAACAATCCGTTGCATCCATTATGTTCGATTCTGCTGCATCCATCTCTATTTCAATCCATTCATCTTCAATATGCTGCATCATTCAAAGATCTTAAGAGATCATATTCGATCAACCATTCGAAGTGACTCCTTGGGCTGCAATCCTCTCCAGGATCTTATCAAGTGGTATCAGAGCCACTTTGAATCAAGTTGTATCAATGCTTTCATTTTTTTTAGCTTTCTGCAAAACTTTCACTAATCGATTTAGGACTGTTCGTTTATCCGTTTCGCATGATTTTTTATTCAAACGTGGAGATCTCTTTGTTAACTGTTAGAATATGTATCAAATCTCATCTTTTGGACAAAAACTCATTGTGTTATTGTGTTTAGAAATTTCGACTCTTCAACTGCCTATTAGATTCGAATTTCAGAAAATAGTTTTATTTGTAGATCTGTTTTTAGAAACTGTTTTTCTTCTCTTCAAGAGATTTTTACTTGTTAGATCTCTATGATTTCAGGTACAATGGGAGAACAAAAAGGAGAAGAGTCCATCAACATGCAAACCAACAAGTTGATCCTTGAGGCAGTCATGTCTAATCTAACCTAACTGGTTGATGATAAACTCGAGGGCTTTCATCATCCATGTGCTACTACCAAACCAGTTTAGACTCAAGAGAAGAAAGCACAACAAAGGAGGAAACCAGAGCTTAATCCAAAGCCTCTTGATCACACACCTAGATCAACACAGAGCAGCCTACATAAAACCTCTCACGCTTTAAAATCTAAGGTTTATTTGTGTTCTGATCTTCAATATGGTAATCAACTTGAATTCTATGCACTTTCAGGTTAAAGAAATTATGTAGAGTGGGAAAGAAACATGGAAGAGTGGTTTTACTACAAGTGCATTAGCAAGGATAAAATGGTGTCTTGTGCAATTGGCCAGCTCAAAGGACATGCTTATAAATGGTGGTGTCAAGAAGTTGATAATCGCTGGTACTATAAGGAGCCTACTATCATCTCGTGGAGAAAGCATAAGGAACTACTGAGGAATAAGTATGCACCCAACGATTTAGTACCAAAAGAACCAAAGCAGCCTTCACCAATCCAACAAAATTCCATGAAGCAGAAAGAAAACGTTCAAAGCAACACAACAACCAAAGAGCAGCTACAGAACGAGCTACTTGAGCTTATCAACACTACAAGAAATTTGATTATTAATGGCGTACCGAAAACGCTATGTATCGTATCGATAGCGTTTAGTTAAACGCTCTGACATCGCACGCGATAAAAAATCTGGGACTTTCGGTAGCGTTTTTTATGTACGCTATGTTATATATCGTATCGATAGCGTTTAGTTAAACGCTCTGACATCGCACGCGATAAAAAATCTGGGACTTTCGGTAGCGTTTTTATGTACGCTATGTTATATTTATTCATAGCGTTGTTAATTTTACAATAGCGTTTATTTTGTAATATGAATTACTTATATAATAGCATTTTTGAGTTGACATCTATAATAAACATTGCTTTCTCAAAATGTTATCTATTTGTTATACATAGCAATGTTTATATGTTATAATTTCGTTTTATATTTATGGATTCTAGTTTTATGATAATATTAATTTAATAATTTAAATGCATTACTGAAATAAAAAAGATTATAAACTGAAAATAGAATGACATTACCATTGAGGATTACAAAACATTGTTCATAAATCCACATACACCTCAAATACAAAAGACATGATAAAGACATAACATTCAATCAACTAACATTTAGATTCACATGATCAAGACATAACCTTCACTAATATCTTCAGGTCCTTAGTCTCGACAATGACCCTTGCCCTTTGAGGATTCTCCCTCTTCTTGTTTCACCCGGTTCAATGCAGCTAAGAGTTCTTGGTTTCTAAGCCTCTGTTCTTCCTTTTGGAGGTTCTTGACAAGTCTTCGGAATTCAGGTTCGATGTCTTCTTCCGGAACGTGTGTCAAGAATCCCATAGCTTTCCTGTATTGTTTTTCTGTGAGCTCCACCACATCTTCTTCCGTTTCATCTACTTGTTGTGGCTCAGATTGGAGCTCTGGTCTGATTCTTCTTGCTGGGAGTCCGCAGATTATGCCTTTCCTTGCTTCCATTTCTGAATCAAAATGTTAAACAACTGAACTAAGTTATAAATTTCGGAGACAATGAACAATAGAATTAACAGCAGAACAAATATGTGAATTACCTTTGTGATAATGGAGAGAAAGATTCTTCCTGGTACCTGTTTCGATTGAAAAAAAGAAATGATCAATTGTCATTGAACTATCCAAATGAATTCAGGTATGAAACTATCATAAATCATTAAAAGAAATAGTACTTGTGACCTAACCTTCTCGGTGGCTGCTTCTAGAGTGCTCGGAATCGAATCGGATTCCTGAAGAAAAACCCTAACTGACAGTTAGTATTGATATAATGGTTTTTGGATACGTAGATATAGAAGAGCTTAAGTGCGATTGTATACCTGGGAAACGAATCGTTCCAGAGAGACAAACCCTAATATACATTGAAATTCATGAAATAGTGAGAAAGCGATAGTGCGAAAGATAGAAATATAGAGAGGAGCGATTGTGCGATTGTACCTTGCAAACGGCGAAGAATAAGAAATGGCGACAGAAGAAACCTAAATCAAAGTGAGATATATAAGGTTAGAGAGCGATTGTAAGAAAGATACACAAATTGTAGGGGTTTAGGAATTTACCTTACGCAGACCGACGGATTTAAACGAAAGCCACGAGATATATCGAAAAACAGACGAGAGACATCGACGAAGGCGAAAACCCTAGATTGGTCTGAGTGAGAAAATATGTTCGAAGGGAGTTCGAAGGTGGAGTTAACCTTGTCGATCAGGGATAAGGCATAATGGGTTTTAGTTGGTTTTGTTAACAAGTAGGTGAAACGGAAGAAGATGATACATGGCTAGGATGGAAAATTATGAATTTAACAGAAAATTAGAGTTTTGGAAGTGAAGATGGAGAAGGAGAGAGGCGAATCGCCTGGAGATTAGAGTGATAGAAGTGATGTGGGAAAGATGAAAAATTAGTTTTGGTGAGAGATCTGGTAAAGAGAAAGAAGTTAGAGCGATAGAAGTGAGATGGGAAATTTTTTTGTCCGTTGATTTTAGCTAGATCAACGGTGAGTAATAAAAGAGGTGTGATCCATATCTCTATGGCTTAGCCAATGAGAATCTAGCTTTTTTTGCATTTAAACATGTTCAATGTGTTACACATTTTTATTTTCCTTTTATTTTGTAGATTAATTTTGCAATATGTGGTAAAGTAAAGGAAGACAAACTATATATCCTAATAATTTTTACAATTTTTTTGATAATATATCTTACTTTCAATCAACTTCATTTGCAAAAAAGTTATATGTTCGTTTATTAGTTTTGATTTAATGTTTATGTTTTAATATAAATTGTGTGGGTTAGAGTTCATCATTTAGGGTTTGGGATAGTTGGTGTTTAGAATTTAGAAAGTGATTAAATCTGTTTCGCATTTGTTTTGATAAGAGTTGGTCTTTGGATTTTAAATTTATATTGATTATATAATATGTTTTGATTTTAGAGTTTAGGGTTTACAAAATGATTATACTAGAAACTTTTTATGAGTGTTTAAAACTCCCTAAACCTCAAATCTTATCGTAGCTAGTATCAAAGAATAATAATAATAATTAGGAAAATTTCTATTTCAAATCCTATACCCTAAACCTCAAACCCTATACCCTAAACCCCAAATCTTATATCCTAAACCTCAAATCTTATGTCCTTTCTATTTTTTTTGTGAATTTTAATTCTTAGTTATATATTCTATTTTTTGTTTTTAAATTTTCTTGGTTTTGGACAGCAATAAACATACTTAGAAAGAAAAATTCTCATATGAAACCCAATTTAATTTCTTTGTTTTTCTTCTGTGTGGTTAAGTTTCAAAACTGCGATTGATGAACTTAATTTTGAGTCTTGTGTTTAATATATTGACATTATACAGAACAAATGATTGAAGAAAGGTTTTAAAAACTGCATATAAAATGTTAACACACATTGCAATCCTCATATTCAAAGACAAAGAAAAAGATAAAGAAGTTCATTATTCCAAGACTTAGACAAGTAAAAACAACATCAAGTAAAAACAAGTTTGTCGTTGGGCCATGCAACTGTTGTCCCTAAAGCATCTTCAATGTATTCAACTTCCGCACTTGGTTTCCAGACTCTGGCCTTTCCAATCCTTACCACTTGAACCCATACCTTGCTAGCATCGGGCCCTAAGGGGACAAAGTGTACTTTATCTTCCGGATTGGATGGAAGGACTTTACCTTCTGCAATGATCTCTCCTGAGTTGTCCATGTCCAACAGCTTGCACTTCTCTTTGCAATTGTTCTGCTTTTGACCTGATGAGCTGTTATTGATGCTGCAACTTCTACTCTACATCTCACAACAAAATTAAATTCCATAAGGCAAACAAAAAAAAACTCAGACACAACATCTTCAATTCCATAAGTGAAATTGTAGTCACAGAATCATACCCCAAGTGATGTTCCTTTCTGTGATGATGTTTCAGGTGATGATGCTACAGGGGATGATCGTCTTCCAGGTGGAGTACTCAACTGAATCTTGTGAATAGGCCAAGCAACATACTCTTGAAGTACATGCTCCATCAAGTACATGTCAGGAGTTGGTCTCCATAGATAAGCATCTTTCTTAACCACCTTAAGAACCTTTACCATTGCAGCTCCGGGACCAATAGGAATATTGTTGACCGTTTCCTTCGGATCAGTAGAACACATATGACCCACAACAACTATCACATCCTCCGAATTCCAATCATAAATTGTGATTGTATCAAATAATGCCTAATCGAGTCACAATTAAATGTATATATCATAACATATCATGCATAAGTTATACAATTTCATAATCAAAATGAAAAGAAGAATTACCGAGGAAGCAAAAGTTTGGTTTTCAGTTGGGGTCGGGGAGTTATCCAAAATGAGCTTATCAGCTGGCCATGCTATTTTTATTCCCACAGCTTGACCAAGTTTTTCAACAATATTGGTTGGCCTCCATACAAATGCATCTTCTTTCGCTACATACTTTACAATCACAGCTGCAGCACCAGGACCAAGTGGTATACGACCAACCTTGTACGATGGCTCAAAGGAGCAAAACTCTCCTTCACCAATAATAACATCATCTATTGAAAACCAATCCAATAGCTGACACCTTATAACTACCTGGCTACAAATTACTATTCAAGTCCGAGCTAGTAAGATCATCAGGCTGTTGACAGAAGAGTGAAAGTGGACTTGTTAAATCATTCAAATTGGATTCATCAAGAAAATGAGCATAAGAGACACTAACCGTCTTCCCTTTGACCAAATCTCGAATTTGATTCTGCAAAATCTGAAGCTTATTAAACAATTCAACCTGGTTTTTTTCTAACTTCTGCACATGTGCATCTTTTGCTTGAAGGAATGCCAGATTTGTTGCAGTGACTCCTCTGCCCATCCCTCTTACCCTTCCATGTCTATCTCTTCCTAACACCTGACTCACAGCATCCTCTTTGATGCTAGTGCTAGTTGTGGATGCCATTTCATTGTCAATTTGTTTTATTTGTTCCTGACAGTATAAAAGCGACAGAGTTAGTATAATTAAATCTATTGTCTCACAACACTAGATACCTTATTATATTTATCACTTACAATTGTATCCGCAAATTCAGGACTCACTGGTCTCCCATCTGAATGAGTGTGTCCTGCTACCCATACTGAGCTCCTACTCACCTTGCTGGGGTCTGAACTTTTTTTCTTCTGCCAATAAAAAAACCACATAAGGTAGGCGCCTACATACAGAAAGATACTTAAACATATATACCATTTCATCAGCTAAGCGAATCATTCCTTTACGACTGGTGGTGTGTGGAATCTGAGCCTTTCTCATCTTCCTAAACCTTTCACTTACACCCTACATATAGCAACTTACAATCAATGAATGCTTTATCACACATAAACATACATTAGAGTTGTAAATACATTACCTCAAATTCATCATCAGTTTTCTTTTTAACCCAAGATTTCCATGCTGTTGTAGATTCGATATTACTTGGTTTCAGCTCACCCACTTGTTTTTTACTTGTCGCACGTACCTTAGCGAGAAGCCTAGACTTAGAACTCCTCAACAAACTACCCATCTGGTTGAAAACAACATCTTTTTGCCACTCCTCAGTTAAATTGAACCTTCCCTATAAACTCAGACAAACATAAGCAATAGAATATTACTTTACTGAACATGAAATATAACAAATGTAATTGAGAGTCAAATTTCATAATTTACCTGAATCTCATCCCACATTATGTCGGCTATCGACTTATCCAAGTATCTCCAGTCATTATGAGTGACTGGCACATACTCTCTGACCAGAGGACCAAGGAAAGATGAAAGCAAAATTGATCCTTTACCCACATGTTTACCAACAGAATTCCATTCAACTTCGACCTTTTCTTCATGGTGTTTAGCAACTCTACGCATCTTTGTAGGTCCTCTGCCTTTCCTTTTCTTGGCTTGTGTTGGTTGCACAGTTTCCTCACGTGTCTGTGCTTCTCCAGTATTTGGTTGCACAGTTTCCTCATGTGGCTGCACTTGTTCATTATTTGGTTGCACAATTTCCTCTTCATTCTGCTTCTCGACTTCCTCTTCATTCTGCTTCTCTACTTCTTCTTCTTCGTGCTCATTAAGCTGAGTATCCTCTTCCACCTGCTTATCTTCTGCGTGTTCATTAAGATGAGTATCCTCTTCCACCTGCTTCTCTTCTTCGTCAATGTGAGGACGTTTCTTAGGCAGATTAATTGCATGACCCTTACCACGTCTGCTGACCAACTTTGCAGGGACCGGGGAGATGCCTAGTTGACGGTTACTGCGTCTTTGAATGACCTGATCCACTTTCTTGGACATTTTCAATCACCTGAAACACACCTAAATGATCAAATACATGATATATATATATATATATATGAAAACACCAATACCCTAATCCTTCCCCTAACTATACAGTTTACTAAACCTAGCCCTTTTATTCCGCTACTAAGACCCCCTCACAATCTTCTCTATCAAAAAAACTCTCATCGTCAGAAGACTCGTTCCCCAAATCTCCACTGTCCAGAAAACTCTGATGTGCAACAACAAACTCTTCCTCTGTCTCAAGCTCATGATATCCCCTTGGAGGAGCTCTCATCACTACTGACCAACCTGAAGAGTCATCATCTCTTGAATAGAACACTTGTTTCGCCTACAAAGCCAGAATGTAAGGATCTTGACCATACACAGATTGGTTAACATTCAGATTCACAAGTGTGAATCCTTCTTCTTCTTTGACACCATTCCCTTTGTTGGCCCACTTACACCTGAATAGAGGAATCTCAAACTTGTGGTAATCTAGCAAAATGATTTGCTGTATTACTCCATAGTAGACAACCATGTCCGCCATATGTTTATTGTCTGTGGCACTAGCTCTACACATGGTAAAAGCCTCATAAGTAACTCCACTATTCTGAGTCTTGCGCATTAAGTCCTCAGTGTGGTATCTCTGCCCGTTTATTACAAATCCCTTATATGTTTGAGCTACATTCCGTGGTCCATGAGCCAACCATTTCAATTTATCCGAATGTTCATCTGAGCTATGAGGGATCTACAAATACAATATCAACACCATGAATTAACGCCACAGCCAGATGGAAAATAGAATTATAATGTGTTATTACAGGAGCTAACCTTTGCTTTGACCCATTGGGAGAACCTCTCTGTATGTAATTTCCATAACAGAGTCTCATTATTAGAACATCTTACGTCCTTCAGCTGCAGTTCCTCCAAATGCATACTAGGACACAATATCATAAAGTTAGTTCAAACCTTGAATAAAACCATAAGTAAATAGATGATAAAAGGGATAAACTTACTCCACATATGGATTCATCATTGCCATATTCAGTAGAACATATCGATGCGCTATCTCATGCTCTTTATCAGTTAAGACAACTTGAGGGGCCTTCTGGAATGGGCGGCCTTCAATGCTGCTGCCATCAAACTCAACATCTTCATTACGGTTTACTGTTTCCTGAACTGGTACTGAATTTTTTAGAAACTCCATGCAGAATGCAATACACTCCCCAGCCAAATACCCTTCGGCCATACACGCTTCTGGCCTTGCAAAGTTCTTCACATAAGCCTTCAGTGTTTTCATATACCTATAACGCAAACAGAGAAGCATATACTTTGTTAGTCAACTCTACCATTCAACACAACTAAGACAATATAGGATCAGACAATATGAGTACCTTTCAAATGGGTACATCCACCTGAAGTGAATAGGTCCACCCAAACGAGCCTCCCTTGCTAGATGTATTGGCAGATGGAACATTATATCAAACATGGAGGGAGGGAAATATCTTTCTAGTTCGCAAAATGTCTCAATACACTCAGCTTCCAGTAATATCAGCTTCTCAGGATCTAGAACTCTCTGACACAACTTGTTGAAGAAGCTGCAGAATCTAATCACTGCAATCCTAGGACCATTAGGTAGCAATTTTCGCAAAGCAACTGGTAGGAGGTTTTGTAGAAGCACATGATGATCGTGTGACTTCAATCCACCTATAGTAGGAGGATCTACGGAAACACAGTTGGAGATATTAGAGGAATAACCGTCAGGACCTCTGAATAAGCTTAACCTCTTGCAAAACTTAACTTTTTCATCCATTTTCAACCAATAAGCAGCTGGAGGCATGAAATTTCTTTTCCCTCCTTCCTGAATGTGTAACTTATGTCTAATCCCCATATCTTCCAGATCTTTCCTTGCTTTAAACCCATCTTTTGACTTAGCGGATTGCATCAACAAAGCCAATATAGCATCAGAAACGTTCTTCTCCACGTGCATGACATCAATGTTGTGACGTACCGGCATCTCCTACAAATAATTTGAAAAGAAGAAGAATTAGTTCCAAATAATAGTGAAATGAACAAAATTTATTAACAATAGATGTTACAGAGAAAGCACATACCTTCCAGTAAGGCAAGTTAAAGAGGATGGACCTTTTCTTCCACCTCCAATTGTCATTGTCTTCTTCATATTCATCATTCGATAGCTCATCATCTTCACATATAGCCTTCCTCTTTCTTTTTCCTTTTTTGTCTATACACTTACCAAACTCATTTGTGAAATCCTTGAGCATTTCAAAAATCTCAACTCCAGTTTGAACTCTACTTGCACTACCTGTCTCTATGGTATTATCAAACCATTTATTTCTTCTTCTGTAAGGGTGATCAGGTTTGAGCCTCTTTCTATTCCCCAAACACACATGCTTACGACAGAATTTCAACGATTTATAGGGTGTGCCCTTCCCACATATGTTACACGCCTGTTTCCCTTTAACTTTACATCCTACCAAGGACCCTAAAGCTGGATAATCCGTTATACTCCATAGTAATTGTAACGCCCCAGTCCAGGATCTAGACCGGAACGCTACTGAGGAATGCCTAAACGCCCGATCAGAGGTTCAAGGAACAAATCCTAAATCCCTAGACCAAACATTTAAGCATCCGTCCCTATCGAATACAACTCAAAGCTTGCCAACCCGAGCTATATCCGATAGTTGGTTCGTCCGGACAGGACTAGATACCATATGAAACCATCATATTTAAAATCGATCCTTTACTTATTTATACTTAGTCTTTAAAACTGTTATAACATATATTTGCGCGCGGAAGTCGGATACTTCAAACGTTCATGTACATATTAAACGTTATACTTTTACAAAAGCAAGGATAATCTACCACCGATTTTCCTAATGTTCCGTATGTGCTCCAAGGTCTACTTACTAGGGTTACCTGCAAAACAGATTGAGTCGTAAGCACTAGTTGCTTAGTGAGTCTAGGTTTCCCCTAAACGGTTCTCAAACATATAATGTCCCAACCAAACCCCAAAATAACAATCAACACGCAACACTCAATGCAATGCAATTTAACATGACCGGTTCATATGCATTCAACATTCTCTATTCTCTTAAGGCCTTACGCGTAGTCAATTCCCGTCACGTGAATGTTAAGGCATCACTCGGTCCTTTGCCACAAAGGCTAAGACTTATGATCCTTTAACAATTCCGTCGCCGAATCTTTACGGACTCTAACGGAATTTCTGCATCGTTAGCTTATGCATACATGGCCAAAGGCTGCAATCCCGTCTCTCCATGTCATCGTGAGTATTAATTAGTACCCCACGGGTAACTAACTAAGTCACGGGACACGGGAATGACATACCGCGTATTTATAAAGTTTTATATCATTTAACCATGCATATAAACTCATAAATATTCAATCATGGATTCAAGTCCAACACTTAGCAATTCTTATTAATAAACTATTTGAACCTCAATTCGCATAGCATAATCAATCAAGCAAACACTCAAAATCATTCAATCACTTAGCTCAATCTTTACCAATTTCAGTGGTTAATACCTTTAGCATTTCTAGCGTGATCAGAGGACATCTCTACCGCTATAAGCATATTAACAAGCAAGGTGTTCTACTCATCAACACCATCACCCTACTTCTGTCTACATGTATTCTACTCATCAATACATGAACTTAGACTCACCTCTAAGAAGAAGTATGCGAGTCGGCTCAAGACTCTTCTCTCGGATTCGCCTTAGATTCGGTCTTGCTTTCTATACAAAATGAACCAATGTTTACTAAGGCAATACTTAGGGATTTCCAAGGAAACTTAAGGAATCAAGCTTAAGGAACTTTAACTAGATCGGATCAAATGATACCAACCTTCCTGAAACTCCTAAGATCGCTAGAATGGACTTTCCGGCTCGGCAAAGGCTCGGATCGTCTCTTCGGACGGATCGGATCGGTCCCTTCTCTCTATCGGGTCGCGGATCGATTCTCGGCACGGATCAGTACGGATCAACACGCCTATCGGATCACGGTACGATCGGATCAGTTCGGATGATCGGTTCTTTCTCTATCGGGTCTTGGCTCAAGAATCACTCGGATGGATCGGGTCAGTACGTGCTCGGTACGTACCGCTATCGGGTCGCGGGTTAGGATGGTACGGGTTTATTATGCTTGGTGCGTATCGCTCTCGAACTAAGTACATGATCGGTACAAGCGCAGTACGAGATCAGTACGGATCGAAACAGATTCGATCACTTCTCTTTATCGTGAGGATTTTAGGGTTTCCGAATGATAGCTCACGGTCCCAAGGGTCTCTAAGGGTCCAAAAGAACTAGGGGGTCCTTCCTTTTATAGGAAAATGGAAGCTAACAAGGACCTAGGTGCGTCACGGTCCTTGTGGCTCACATGCAAGCCGGAACTCACCATCGGGTGACACGTGGCATCCTGTCACGGTGAAGGCATGCAAAAGGGGCAACTCGCTGCCGACATGCGGCCGGCGTTCTCCAAGGCCGAACGGTGCCAAAGAGATGCGGCCTTGGCGCGTGGACTAGTGTGGGCTCGATCCGATGAGTGCACGATCACAGGTCGCGCCTAAGGCAAAAATCCTTGCCTGGCCAGTCGCTTCCCCTATCTGGACTGGCCGTTCCGCGTGATCTGGGCCGGCCTCGGCCTAGATCGCGGTATGGGTCACTACATTCTCCCCCCTTATTTAGAATTCGTCCCGAATTCTTATCTAATTGAGGGTCCAGTTCATCGGTTTGAGGTTCAATAACATCACCGGTTAAGATTTCCCAAATCTTACTTCTTCTTCTCATGAACTATCATCTCGATGGTTCCTTCTCCTAACAACTTTAATCTGCGAGATTTCTCGTCCTTTGAGAAATCTAGATCGTCTCACCGATCCTCAAAGGTTCTGGGGAAGAAGGTCTAAGCTCCATTTGCGGATCTGGTATCCGTTCTGATAGTGGCTCATCCGGGCCACAAATTATTTACTCAACATGGTTACATGAACTCCATCATGTAATCACATACTCGATAAAAATCTATCTTCTTCTCCTATTCCTTCGATACTGCGGTAAGGACCTTATACCATGAAGTCAACTTACTTGGTTTATCAATTTTTACATCAATCGGCTTTTATCCGTACTCAACTTTTCTGACTGGTTTCCCTTTCTCTGATCTGGTCTTTAACATACTCAATCACTCTGATTCGGCTTATATCTTCCTCCTATTAGCCCGACCAAGGCTAACTCTATCCGTAGTCTCTTTCAAAAATTCCGACCGGACCTTACGTCTTTCTCCAAATCTAGTCCAACACTCTTTTCTGAGATAGATCATTTATCATCCTGATAATGTTACTCTTTCTGCTCGTCTGACTCTTTAGAAAAAGCATTACCAATGCTTAAAACCGTTCCAAAGGTTTTACTAAAAAGTTTACCAGAATCTAGCCATGGATTGCGATCACGACCAGATACTATATTAGCTACCACTCCATAATATCAACTACTTCCTTTAAGCACAACTTAACCACTATCTCCTGGTTAACAATCCACGATTTCCCAAACCGTGTTCTCTTTATAATTACCCAAACCGTGTTGTCTCTTCATCTTAATGCTCTCGGTAAATCCTATAACCAACTCCCTAACAACCACATCTCATTTCCATTCTGAAATTAGTAAACTCTGTAATAATCTTGCTGATACTCGATTCTCTAACTGGATCTCCTGACAAATCTGACACTGCGCCTCTTGCTTCTCACTGATCGTTTCCTTCCCAAGCCAAATCCTTTAGGCACGGTAATCCTTCATTCTGAAACAAAAATACCTTTAGGCTAAAAGGTATTTATCTGCTACCACTCTCGTAACGTCCCGACCTGGACTAGGTCAAACTTGATCCGATAGGTCACTCAACAATAAGACAAGAACAGGAGCGACCAACCGACCAACTGTTGACCCAAATCCCATCCCGAGACGCCACTCTCTTCATCTATGGTCTTTAAGTTACTCGCCTTGAATTATGCAGCTCAACTCTTCAAATCTCTCTCCATGTCAACACTTGTTTTATGGCAACCTAAAACATTTGCATCTACGGTTGCCTTTTCCCCGGTGGTAAGTGATATCCATATCACGACTTTCTACAATTTCCATCCACCTTTTCTGTCTTAAGTTAAGAACATGTTGATGACTAACAATTCTTAGCTCTTACGATCCATCATTACTTGTACCCATTCTTCGTAAAACTGAGATCGCTAGATCTTAATGCAACACTACTTTAATACTCTCTAAATCATGTGCGGAATACTCTTCTTCATGATTTCCTCAACTACATAGATGCACAAGCAAGGTCCCACTTGCCTTGTATCAATACATAAACAATCTTCGTTCCACTTGCATCGATGCATACCATAAATGGTTGGTTCGGCTACGGCTAGGACCGGTGCTTGGGTCAAGCCTTCTGATGAAACATCTTCTCCATTTACACGTCCAACACCAAGACTAGACCCTTTCCATTCAGGCTAGTCGATGGTTTAGATATACATGGAAAATTCTTTGAAATATTTTCCAGTATATCTAGCTAATCCTTTCTCCAATTAAATCTAACCACTTCTTCAATTCTACTCCATCCGATTTGCAACAATCTTCTTTGCAATCTTCTCCGCAATCTTCTCCAGGTCGACCGGAACTCCCTATTCCGACACTTGATGTTGCAAGGCCTATCTCTTCATTCCAAAAGTTACATTCTCTAAACCTCAGCAAAATGTTTGACTTCTCAAGCGTTCCAACACTTTCCCCAAGTGTTCCACATTTTTTTCTAGCGTTCCAACACTTTCTCCAAAGTCTTCCAATGTTTCTCCTGAGCGTTCCAACACTTTCCCAAAGTGTTCCAACACTTTCCCAAAGTGTTCCAACACTTTTCCAACTTCCGTGCGATTCAAAGTATATAAGAATATCATCAATGGAAATGATGACAAACCCATATCATTAGTCTCACAAGACTTTATTCATAATCTTCATCTATGGTAACGACCATTTTCTTTCTCGATGACTAACACTAAAGCTCTCCACGGTGATAAACTTCCTTGAGTGAATCTTTCCTCCAATGAATCCTCTAGACGTTCCTTCAACTCTACTAACTCTGCATGTCACCTTACTAACTCTTCAGGGCCATCTGGTATGACACCTTTAGCTATTGGACTCCCGGTCCCAATAGAAAGATGAACATATCATTACGAGATGGTGGTAACCCTTCCAAAGGTCTTAACACATCAACGTAACCACACACTACGGGAAACTCCTCGAGTTTCTGCTCAGCTTTTTATCTCACTAACTCTGCTCAAAGTCACATCGTAACTTAACCTTCCATAAGGCACTTTCTCCCAAAGGCCGTTATGAAGGATATTCCGGTATTGGGTTTGATTCCAATACAAACGGTTCCCTAAATCACTTACTTGATACTCTTCCTCTACTGCGGTCAAAGACTACTCTTCCTTAACTGCGGTCATAGATTCCTCTTTTTCGACTCCGGTCAACAAGTGCCATCACGCCGTAAGCCAGTCAATTCCTAAGATCACTAGATACTCCTCTAATGATACCACTTTGCTAAGAAAATATGGTCTCCAATCCAATATCAAATTGGCACTCCCATATACTATAGCAACTCTCGACATGAAGGTTTTGATTACTGGGTATTCTAACACAGGTAAAAACTTTTACTTCCCTAAAAGTTCCTTTTACAACTCAATGTGACATCAGGTGGTACGAACTATACCCTACACCTGAGTCCAACAAAACGTATGTGGGTACACCACAAACACGTATTGTTTCCTAGTTATTTCTTTCAAAGTGACCTTAGGTGATACCAACCGTGTATTTCACCTTAGTCAAACAGAACATGTGTGGGAACGCCACAACCATGTAATGTTTCCTACTCATGCATTTCCTACTCAAGAAAATTAAACATTTGCTTTTTGTTTAATTCCTTATATATATATATTAAACATTCAACACCAAAAGATTATCACACATCTCAAGAAAACACATCAAAAAGATATTCGAGATAGAACCCTTTATTTACCTAGTACGGAACCTTTTATAGGTCATGAGGGTTCAGGTTTATCTAGGGACTATTACACATCCTATAACGGCTTTCACCTAACCGTTATCATACACTCAAACAACTTTTCGCTTAACCTTTAGTTATACTCCACCGCTCTTATCCCCACTTGTGCTTCCATTGACTCGACTTCGTAGTGAATGCATTATGGCCGGTATGTCACGTAATGTCCGGGCCGTCTGCGTGAACATCCCTTGATGTCGATCTCCTAATCGTTCTTCAACTTCAGGTGCTTTGGGTCTTGTCATACTAGGTCCTGCTCCCTTGGAATTAAAATGGTGAGGACGCTTCCAACCCTGATGTTCTAATTCCTCCGGCTCCTCTAACTCAGAATAGCGACGACGAGAAGTAACTGACGGGGAACTCGATGGCGACCGTGGTGGTGATCGATGGCCATCAGATTCCGATCTACTTGGTCCTTTAGAACTCGTATCCTCCTGATGATATCGCTCCGATGAATCCGATGAGTCAGTGGATATCCATCCAGCATGACCATGGTGTGAACCCTCAGGTATGGGGTCACTATGATCTCGAAGTCCTAACTCCGACAACGGATGTGGAGGGTTCTCGCGTGTATAATCCGGGTACCCAACCAACGGCTCCGGATCATACTCTAGCACGTAGTCTGAAAGATTTGGAACATCCTCTGGATCATACTCCGGCACGTAATCTGAAAGATTTGAAATATCCTCTGACGGATCCGTATCAATCGACGTAGACGAATCGTCAGGCTCAGGTGGAGGAAGACCAGGGTATCGTCTCGGGTACCCTAAAGAAGGCTGTCCGTGCCCCCTCGGTGCTCTCCACAATCTCGTATCTAGCCAATCACGACGTGTCGGTTTAGACATCTGCATCACGGAATCAGGTAAGTCCTAATCATCCTAAACATACTATAGCACCGGAACATAATCAGTTTATCCTACTTGCTTTTGCGACAGTTTTGACTCGATAAAACATTTGAAAACCAACTCCCATTGAGCATAGTAAGAACCATGCTCTGATACCACTAGTTGTAACGCCCCAGTCCAGGATCTAGACCGGAACGCTACTGAGGAATGCCTAAACGCCCGATCAGAGGTTCAAGGAACAAATCCTAAATCCCTAGACCAAACATTTAAGCATCCGTCCCTATCGAATACAACTCAAAGCTTGCCAACCCGAGCTATATCCGATAGTTGGTTCGTCCGGACAGGACTAGATACCATATGAAACCATCATATTTAAAATCGATCCTTTACTTATTTATACTTAGTCTTTAAAACTGTTACAACATATATTTGCGCGCGGAAGTCGGATACTTCAAACGTTCATGTACATATTAAACGTTATACTTTTACAAAAGCAAGGATAATCTACCACCGATTTTCCTAATGTTCCGTATGTGCTCCAAGGTCTACTTACTAGGGTTACCTGCAAAACAGATTGAGTCGTAAGCACTAGTTGCTTAGTGAGTCTAGGTTTCCCCTAAACGGTTCTCAAACATATAATGTCCCAACCAAACCCCAAAATAACAATCAACACGCAACACTCAATGCAATGCAATTTAACATGACCGGTTCATATGCATTCAACATTCTCTATTCTCTTAAGGCCTTACGCGTAGTCAATTCCCGTCACGTGAATGTTAAGGCATCACTCGGTCCTTTGCCACAAAGGCTAAGACTTATGATCCTTTAACAATTCCGTCGCCGAATCTTTACGGACTCTAACGGAATTTCTGCATCGTTAGCTTATGCATACATGGCCAAAGGCTGCAATCCCGTCTCTCCATGTCATCGTGAGTATTAATTAGTACCCCACGGGTAACTAACTAAGTCACGGGACACGGGAATGACATACCGCGTATTTATAAAGTTTTATATCATTTAACCATGCATATAAACTCATAAATATTCAATCATGGATTCAAGTCCAACACTTAGCAATTCTTATTAATAAACTATTTGAACCTCAATTCGCATAGCTTAATCAATCAAGCAAACACTCAAAATCATTCAATCACTTAGCTCAATCTTTACCAATTTCAGTGGTTAATACCTTTAGCATTTCTAGCGTGATCAGAGGACATCTCTACCGCTATAAGCATATTAACAAGCAAGGTGTTCTACTCATCAACACCATCACCCTACTTCTGTCTACATGTATTCTACTCATCAATACATGAACTTAGACTCACCTCTATGAAGAAGTATGCGAGTCGGCTCAAGACTCTTCTCTCGGATTCGCCTTAGATTCGGTCTTGCTTTCTATACAAAATGAACCAATGTTTACTAAGGCAATACTTAGGGATTTCCAAGGAAACTGAAGGAATCAAGCTTAAGGAACTTTAACTAGATCGGATCAAATGATACCAACCTTCCTGAAACTCCTAAGATCGCTAGAATGGACTTTCTGGCTCGGCAAAGGCTCGGATCGTCTCTTCGGACGGATCGGATCGGTCCCTTCTCTCTATCGGGTCGCGGATCGATACTCGGCACGGATCAGTACGGATCAACACGCCTATCGGATCACGGTACGATCGGATCAGTTCGGATGATCGGTTCTTTCTCTATCGGGTCTTGGCTCAAGAATCACTCGGATGGATCGGGTCAGTACGTGCTCGGTACGTACCGCTATCGGGTCGCGGGTCAGGATGGTACGGGTTCAGTATGCTTGGTGCGTATCGCTCTCGGACTAAGTACGTGATCGGTACAAGCGCAGTACGAGATCAGTACAGATCGAAACAGATTTGATCACTTCCCTTTATCGTGAGGATTTTAGGGTTTCCGAATGATAGCTCACGGTCCCAAGGGTCTCTAAGGGTCCAAAAGAACTAGGGGGTCCTTCCTTTTATAGGAAAATGGAAGCTAACAAGGACCTAGGTGCGTCACGGTCCTTGTGGCTCACATGCAAGCCGGAACTCACCATCGGGTGACACGTGGCATCGTGTCACGGTGAAGGCATGCAAAAGGGACTTCTCGCTAGGTGACACGTGTTTTTCACGTCGGCAACTCGCTGCCGACATGCGGCTGGCGTTCTCCAAGGCCGATCGGTGCCAAAGAGATGCGGCCTTGGCGCGTGGACTAGTGCGGGCTCGATCCAATGAGTGCACGATCACAGGTCGCGCCTAAGGCAAAAATCCTTGCCTGGCCGGTCGCTTCCCCTATCTGGACTGGCCGTTCCGCGTGATCTGGGCCGGCCTCGGCCTAGATCGCGGTATGGGTCACTACAGTAATATTGCTGTAAGTGTGAAATTCTCCCTCATGAATGAATCATAGACAACAATACCTTCACGCCACAGATCCTGTAGATCTTCTATCAACGGAGCCAAGTAAACATCAATGTTGTTGCTCGGAGCAGTTGGCCCTGGGATCAAAAGGGTGAGCATAATGTTCTCTGCCTTCATACACAATGTTGGATGCATATTGTAGTTCACTAACAAAACCGGCCGTGTTCTGAATGGCGAAAGGATTCATCCCATCTGTGGAAAGACCGAGGCGGAGGTTTCTTGGTTCAGCAGCAAACTCAGGCCACTTATCATTAACTTTGGCCCATGTTAATGAGTCAACTGGATGCTTCATTATACCATCTGAACTTGCATTGTTGTAATGCCACCTCAACTCTTCAGCCACTCTTTTGGATCTAAACATTATCCTCAATCTGTCTTTTATAGGAAAGTAGCTAAGAACCTTAGCTGGGATCCCCGTCTTCTCTTGCCCAGTGTTCTTATCTCTTTCCCATCTTGACATATTACATCTTGGACAACTTTCCATCGCTGCGTACTGATTCCTATAGAGGATACAGTCGTTACTGCATGCATGAATCATGTTATATCCAAACCCAAACACTTTCAAGAACTTCTTCATCTCATCTGTTGATCGAGGGAGAACATTTTCCTTAGGAAGCATCTGATGAACCATCCTCAGCAACTGATCAAAATAATTCTCCGACATACCACTCTTCACTTTAATCCTGTAAAGCATCTGATTGCAGATATCTTTGTGTAGTTAGGACAATTTGGGTATAGAGGATGTTCAACATCTTCTAGCTTCTTCCGGAACTCATCTTCTTCTCTACCAACTTCACCTTTAAGATCTTTACTGTGGCTTTCGGGCTGTGAATCACCATCAAAGAAGGATGTCCTAATCAAATCATAAGCTTCACACTCAGACCTTGGATCTTCAGATGGCTTATCAGTTCTAATATCCCCATGCTTTCTCCAACAAGATTTTCTCTTGTATTTCTCATCCATGCCCCTAATAACTAGATGATCTAGCACTGTATATGTCGCCTGATGACACAAATTCCGGCAATCTATGCATGGACATAAGATGACAGATGGGTTACCCAAACTTGTAGCTGATGCATGCACAAACTGAGTTGCTCCTTTCTGATACTCAAGGCTAGCCTTGTCACCAGAAAACATCGAAAACTTTAATAGAAATCTACAGAAATGTTTAACTTGACAAAGCAATGTAAACAAGGAAAAGATGCATACCTTGGATGCCAAACCCAATTCTTTTCCATCTTACAACGTAACAACACCCCAGCTCCACATACACTCACATTAAACCATACCAATCAACAAAAGTTTCTCTAGAAACAAACAAATTTCAGTCGGAAAGATAATTACTCACCAGATTATTTTCGATGCTCCTTTGTTCTATTACAGATCTGAAGTTTTGTAAACCAAAATTGGCTGCAAAATCACGAGCTTCAATTAAAGTTTGTAAGAAATTGATATAACCAAACACAAAATCAAAAAATACTCCGAAAATTTTACATACCTTTTACCAGATTTACACCGATATATATACCTTCGATGTAAATCTCTCTGCAAAACAAAAAAAATAAACGAATTAAGCAAGAATAATTGAGATCTATCTGTATCTTCGTAATAAACGACAATAAAGCTATAAGAAATTTACCTTCGATGTCTGAGATATTTTATAGAAGCAGAGATTTCGAACCAACTCAGAGGAAGATTAGGGTTTTCTTCGGCTGGACATGCAAAAATCGAGTGAAAGAAATTGACTGATACGAAATTGGTTGAAAGCTAGAGAAAGAGGAGGATTTGGAGCTTAAAAATGGATCTCGTTTTTCAGACAATTTGTTTTTGGGTTTTTAGGTCAAACAAGAGGGAAAACGAAATTTTTGGTCCCGCTCAACGTATCCATGGCGGTTTGGCTCAACTTTCATTACCGCCACAACTAAAATTTTAGGCCTCGTTTTGTTTTTTGGTAACACACGCACAACCATAGCGTTTTGATTTTAAAAAACGCTATCTTTAATACACGATTCCCTCAAAGATAGCATAACCACTAAAAACGCTATCCTTTTATGCAATCAATAATCAAATTTCTTGTAGTGCAATTCTTATAACAAATCCATGAAAGCTAAGTGTGCTCTTTCTTATAAATCTGTAAAAGATAAGAGTGATTTTCCTTATGAAAAATTTGACTTTGTGCTTGAAAGTAATCAGGCTTGTGAAAAGCTAATCCTTTTCAAATCGGTGCAACCGAGTAGCATTGTTTGTATTTCATAGGTCTTAGAAGAAGAATCACTCAAAGAAACACTAAAGAGTTTGTCTTTGGTTATTGACTTGGAGCAGCCAACTAGGCTTATGCCATTTCCTTGTGACTACCCAAGAAAGCACTGCATAGAAGCCATGAAGAAGCATGTGAGGAGCAGATTTGAGGATCAACTTCAAATGGAGAATGATTTGAATGAAGCCAAAGGAACTATGATTAGAATTGGAGATTTCACTAGAGGCAATACAGAACTGATCCAAGGAGAAGAACTAATGTGTTTTGTTCAAATGAAGGAGAAACCACCTGATGTTAAACCACCAATTAAAGCCCGACATTGTTCTGTTTTGGAATTAAAGACTACCTTGGTTGCCTTGTTACCTCAAGAGGCATGCCTAGACCAAATTCTATTACAAGGTAAGGAAGAAGGTAATAAATCTAATTTATTTGCTAAGACCGGTAAGGTTAAAGAAGTTGAACATTTTGATTCATTTAAATTACTTGTTTTCAAAGATAAAATGTCTTGTGTTTCTAACCTTCCACCGGTGCCACCGAGTGAGTTTACCAAACCTTTTCAAGATGTGACTTTAGCGAATAATTCACACAAACTGTAGTTTGATCATCAAAGCCACATTTGGAGACCAGGAAACCATCTAGAACATTTGAGACTTGATCTAAAATTTGCTTCACTTCACATGTTCTCCGAGAAGCTTCAAATGGAGATTTTCCTAGTTGGTTCATTCCAAACTTATCATTGACGACCAGGAGAATTTTTGGAGATCTCTAGAGATGATAAGTTAGTTACCAACAATGCAATGATCCAAGAAAAGCCTCCAGATCCAACACCACTCCTTTTTAGCGTAACAAGCAGTGAAAACACCAACGATCTTATTTAGGTAAGTGTCTCTTTCTCTCATTTTGGTTTCCATGATTTAAGGGCAGAGAAGATGAATTTATTATATCCACAAATCATTGAGAAATGATTAGGGTTATTGATATATCATGGTTTTTACCCGATTTTAACCATGATATAAGCGGGTTTTGTATTAGTATTTTTGGTATTTTTGTGTCTTTTGTAGTGTTTTGCACGAAATGGTCATTTGGAGCTTAATGGTAACATTTGAAGCATTTTGGACCATTTTGGAGCGGAAGAGATACAAGTGGAATCGAGACCTTTAAAAGGTCCCTGTCGATCGACATAGTATATCCACTGTCGATCGACATAAGTTTTTAAAGACGTAGAAAATCTCCACAGATGCCCTCGTGTCGATCGACATGTTGTTTGTGTCGATCGACAGGCGCTCTGTAAACCTAATTTTACCACTTGTATAAATACTTTTTACTCGTTTTTATTTAGAGGGACATTGTTTTATTAAGGAGGTAGAGAGAGAAAGAGAGACTTTTGGAGAAACTTTGAGAAGATCTACATGTTCTTGAGATCCAAAGACTTCAAGCCCTTTTGTATCATCTACTCTTACTCTTTAATGCAATCTTATTCAGTTAATATGATTTCATCATCTATTTCTGAGTAAATCACTTGTTAGGTTTTGGGATTTCTTGGGTTATGACAAGAAATCATTGAAATTGCATATTTGTTAAGGTTTATCCGTAGGTTCTTCATTTAAACTGTTATTAATGCTTGATTCTTGCTTGATCATCTCGAATCTTGATCTTAGGATTTTTGATTAGCCACGACAGTGGGATTAATAACCTGAACTAGTTTAAATGGGCAAAGTTACTTATTCGCAAAGAAATTTGGCTTAGGAACCTTGTGAACATATCGAATTCGTACTAAATGGTTGTTTAGATTCGACGAATTCGCAAAGAAATTTGGGATTCGAGGATCTAAAGATAGATAGCCTTCGTAACGACAGTTAGCTGGCTATATTTTCGTGTTTGAGTTCTAGAACGACACTTAATTGAACCTTGACAATTGTTATATATTGATTTCGAATCATTACCTAAAGAATTTCCATGACCTAGCTTTCATCTTTTCAAGAATTTAATTAACCATCTTTCGTTTACTTGTTTTATAATCTGCATTTACATTTATATCGTTTCACTTAGCATAATCTGAATACTAAGATTGATTGTGTATTCCAACTCCCTGTGGATTTCGATCCCTAAATACTACGATGACCTCTTTGTTTGAGAGAGTGGTTTAAGGGTGAATTTGAGCCCGCATCAAATTTTGGCGCCGTTGCCGGGGAGTTGAATTTACCGTTCAATTCAAGTTACTAAGATTTTGTCAAAGCTTTTATTTTTATTTTGATACTTAACTTGCTCTTTTCTCTTGGTGTTTGTGTGTTTCAGGTTTATACCTAATCGTATAACCAGGAGCAATCGAAACGAAGAGCTAGTCGATCTCATTCCTGAGATTGGAAAGTTGGAGCGAGCAACGAGAGCTGCCAAGATGGTCAACAACAGAGTGATCTTGCTCCGTTGTGCAGATGGAGCCATCACGGACCATCAAGGACGAAAGTATAACGCGGAGGGCCAGCGCATTGAGGACGATGGAACCGTGATAGAAGAGGAGCAACAACACGAGCCAGCTGGGCATGAGCGTACATTGAGAGAGCACTATAGGCCTCAGGAGTTCTACACCAACAGAGTTGCTATTAGACCTCCTTCCTTCCCTAGGAATGACTTCGAGCAAAAGCCGGCTTACTTCTCTTTGGTAGCTCAACGCCCATTCCATGGCCTTCCTTCAGAACATCCCATGGACCATATCGAGATGTTTGAGGACTTAGCATCCAGCATCAAAGCAAATGGGGTTCCTGAAGACTACCTTTTCTGCAAGCTCTTCCCGTATTCTCTCAGTGGAGAAGCAGCTTACTGGCTAAAGCAGTTAGCCCCCGGTTCTTTAACTACTTGGGAGGACACGAAAAACGTGTTTCTCGTCAACTTCTTTGATGAGACACGGTATGAGGATCTAAGGATGAAGATCTCGATATTTAGGCAAGGACCGACTGAAGCGTTTAAGGATGCCTGGATAAGATTCAAGTCCTACCAAAGAGATTGTCCTCATCACGGTTTTTGTGATGTGCAGTTGTTGGGAATCTTCTTCAGAGGAATCGATTGGAGACATCAAATGTCTTTGGATTCTGCAAGTAGAGGAAACTTCAACACCAACATTCCAAGTGATGCGTTGGCACTCATCGAGAACATGGCTTCGAGTAGTAGCACGAAGAACATAGAGTACGAGAGGAAGCAGCTTGGGAAGAGCACAGATGGAGGAAATATGGCCAAGATGGAAGCCAAGCTAGACTCGATGCATAACTTGTTGGTGGGAAAGAAGCAAGTACAGTTTGCTCAGGAAGTAGAGACCTTCATTCGATATGAAGAAGAGAATGAAGAGGACTGCAACTACGTCGGTGGTAGTGGTTATCAGGGACAGAGATTTGGTAATCAGCAGGGTAACAGAAACTACGGTGGGAACAACTACAGTGGAAACAATCAGAGATCTACATTCACTGGAAATCAAGCCACACCTAGCTACACCAAACCGCAGTTCCAGAATACGGATTATCAGAAACCCTACCAGAGCAGCTTCACTAGGAATTACGGTTCTTCTTCTTACCAAACCTCACCTCCTAAGTCGTCGGATAACAAGACGGACTCGATGCTAGAGCAAATTCTGGAGGGTCAACAAAAGATGACGGTGAACTTCAATGGCAAAATCGATGCCTTGTACACCGATTTGAATGGAAAGATTGAGGCTATCAATCTTCATGTGAGGAAGCTAGACACTCAAGTCGCTCAAACCGCCGAGAACTCGAGGAGACAAGAAGGATTCCTTCCTTCTAGAACGGATGCTAACCCAAAGCATTCCGTTGCTGCCATCACAACGAGGAGTGGAAAGGTTATCAAAGGGCCTGAGTTGAAGAAAGGACTTGGTAATGAAAATTTTGATGAGTTTGGAGATTTTGATGAGAATGAAATTCGGGCAGAAGGTCATCTGTCGATCGACACACCTGCATGTCGATCAACAGGAACAGAACAGAGCAAGTCTTCGAATGCAGAGCAGTATCCGTCGATCAACACATCTGACCGTCGATCGACACAGCCAAACCAAATTTTGGCAGAAGGTCCAGTGACGATCGACAAAGGGAAAAATGTGGTCGATACAAGAACATCAGATCCATGTCAATCGACAGGATCTACAACCGTCGATCGACAGGAAACCCCCAGAACGATTTCTCCTTTAAAATCGTCAGATAATCCAGTGGAGAGAGTGTACATACCCAAAGTACCTTACCCGAAGAGTCAGAAGAGATCTAAGCAAGAGCTTGAGGATGCAAGATGCAAGTCCATCATAGACAAGCTAGTGTTGGAACTTCCGTTTGTCGAAGCCGTTAAACTCAGTCCCGTGATACGACGGTATGTCAAGAAGATGGTGACCAAGAGTTGGGGCATTGAGGAAGCAGTGGCTATGATTTCTGAACTAGTAAGCGCAGTGATTTAGAACAGGATCCCAGAGAAACTAACGGATCCGGGAAGCTTTGTTTTGGATTGTTATATCTTCAAGGATAGATTTCCGCGTCTCTCTGTGATCTAGGTTCAGGCATCAACCTCATGCCACTTTCAGTTGCGGTGAGTCTTGGGATGACGGATTACCAATCCACTAGGATCTCTCTTATCTTAGCGGATAGGTCAGTTAGGATTCCAGAAGGAGTACTAGAAGATGTTCCAATCAAGGTTGGGAACTGTTTGATTCCGACTGACTTTGTAGGCCCTTTTATCTTGGGTAGGCCCTTTTTAGCCACAGCCGGTGCCATGATTGATTGTCAAGGAGGTAGCATAACTTTAAGAGTAGGTGGTCTCGAGATGAAGTTCGAGATGGACAAGCTTATCAAGAGGCCTACCATAGATGGACACACCTTCTACGTAGACACTCTCACCGACCTTGCACAGGAAGTTTTCAATGAGAATCATCCCATTGATCCCTTGGAAAGGACTTTGGTTAACTCTGTGCAAGAGAAAGAACAGTTTGATAATGATGCGAGGGGTTATGCTAGGATGATGGATGCTAGCAAGGAAAGGAAGCACTTGGTTGCTAGTGCTAGTTTGGGGGAAGCTTCATCAAAAGCTCCACAAATCAGTGATTGGAGCGAACAAAAAGCTCCAAAGCTTGAGCTCAAGCCACTTCCCGCCGGGCTAAGGTACGCCTTTCTTGGACCTAATTCTACTTACCCCGTGATTGTCAATTCTTCTTTGAACAATCTAGAGCTCGCCTTACTGCTGAGCAAGCTGCGAAAATTTCCCCCAGCTCTCGGCTATTCTCTTGATGATATTGCAGGTATCTCTCCGGACTTGTGTATGCACAGGATTCACCTTGAGGATGAGAGCAAATCATCGGTTGAGCATCAAAGGAGACTTAACCCAAACCTGCAAGAGGTTGTCAAGAAGGAGATCTTAAAACTCCTAGAAGCTGGAATCATCTATCCCATTTCGGATAGCGTTTGGATCAGTCCAGTGCATGTGGTACCAAAGAAAGGAGGTGTCACAGTAGTAAAGAACGAGAAAGATGAGCTAATTCCGATGAGGACTGTAACTGGTCATCGGATGTGCATAGATTATAGGAAGCTAAACGCGGCCACAAGGAAGGACAATTTCCCGTTACCCTTCATCGACCAGATGCTAGAGCGTTTAACAAAGCAACCCTACTACTGTTTCCTCGATGGATATTCTGGGTTCTTCCAAATCCCCATCCATCCAGATGACCAAGAGAAGACAACGTTTACATGTCCTTATTGCACTTTTGCATACCGCAGAATGCCATTTGGACTTTGTAATGCTCCAGCTACATTTCAACAGTGTATGATTTCCATCTTCACTGATATGATTGAGCAATATATGGAGGTCTTCATGGATGACTTCTCGGTCAACGGTGATTCATTCAAGGAATGCTTAGACAACCTAGAGAAAGTGCTCGCTCGATGCGTGGAGAAGCACTTGGTGCTTAATTGGGAGAAATGCCATTTCATGGTGCAAGAAGGAATTGTGCTTGGCCATCGAGTTTCCGCGGATGGTATTGAGGTGGACCGTGCCAAGATTGAAGTGATGATGAGTCTTCAACCGCCAACTACGGTTAGGGAGATTCGTAGTTTCCTTGGCCATGCTGGATTCTACAGGAGGTTCATCAAGGACTTCTCAAAGATTGCTCGACCACTCACCACATTGCTCTGTAAGGACATCAAATTTGATTTTGATGCTGATTGTTTAAATGCTTTTACACAGATTAAACAGGCTTTGGTGAGTGCCCCGATAGTGCAACCTCCCGATTGGGATTTACCTTTCGAGGTAATGTGCGATGCAAGTGATTACGCAGTTGGGGCAGTGTTAGGGCAAAAGAAGGACAAGAAACTTCATGCAATCTACTATGCTAGTAGAACGCTAGACGAGGCTCAAAGGAACTACGCAACTACTGAAAAGGAGTTGTTAGCCGTCGTTTTCGCCTTCGAGAAGTTTCGCTCTTACCTAATTGGAGCCAAGGTTATAGTGCACACGGATCATTCAGCATTGAAGTACTTAATGCACAAGAAAGACGCTAAACCGAGGTTGTTGAGGTGGATCCTCCTTCTCCAAGAATTTGACATAGAAGTCAAGGACAAAAAGGGAGTCGAGAATGGTGTAGCGGATCACTTTCGTGCATTCGGATAGAAGAAAGTGTACCAATCGATGATTACTTCCCAGAGGAAAGTGTACACTTCATTGAGATTGGATCGCAAGAGGCTACACCGGAAAATCGGCTAAGTGTTGGGGCAGAGCATTCGCCGTCGATCGACAAGCTTCTATGTCGATCGACAGGGAGCTCACTGTCCGAAAATTTAAATGACGAACATGAACCGTCGATCGACATAAACCTTATATGTCGATCGACAATGGGTGATCAGATGGAACTCCATGAGTCGAACGCGGTCTCAGAGAGCGATAGGCCTTGGTTCAGTGACATGGCCAATTACCTTGCTGCAGAGACTACACCGGATGATCTCAAGGGCTATGAGAAGAAGAAATTTATGAGAGAACTTCGGAGGTACTTTTGGGACGAGCCGTATCTATACCGACATTGTTCAGATAGGATTTATCAGAGATGCATTGCGGAGAGCGAAGTTCGAGATGTGCTCTATCACTGTCACGGTTCAGAATATGCAGGGCACTTTGCCACATTCAAGACAGTGTCCAAGGTTCTTCAAGCGGGTTTCTGGTGGCCCTCGATGTTTAAGGATGCAAATGCATTTATACTGCAATGTGATGCCTGCCAGAGGCGAGGAAAGATTAGCAAGCGACATGAGATGCCGCAAAACTTCATCCTCGAGGTTGAAGTGTTTGATTGTTGGGGCATCGATTTCATGGGTCCATTCCCATCCTTTTATGGGAATGAGTACATATTAGTCGCGGTGGACTATGTCTCCAAATGGGTGGAGGCAATTGCTAGTCCGAAGAACACCGCTGTGGTGGTCATTAAGTTGTTTAAGACCATCGTCTTCCCGAGATTTGGAGTGCCACGAGTAGTCATTAGTGATGGTGGAACACATTTCACAAACAAGATATTCTCTAAACTCTTAGAGAAATACGGTGTTCACCATCGCGTGGCGAGTCCTTATCACCCACAGACGAGTGGTCAAGTAGAAGTGTCGAATAGGCAGATCAAGGCAATCCTTGAGAAGACGGTAAGTGTCACGAGGAAGGATTGGTCTACAAAGCTAGACGATGCGCTCTGGCCTTATAGGACTGCTTACAAGACTCCTCTAGGCACCACTCCTTTCCATCTGCTTTATGGAAAAGCATGTCATCTACCGGTGGAACTCGAGCATAAGGCAGCTTGGGCGGTAAAGCATTTCAATTTTGACATCAAGCCCGTCGCAGAACGAAGATTGATTCAGTTGAACGAACTGGATGAGATTCAACTTCATGCCTACGAGAACTCCAAGCTGTACAAGGAGAGGACAAAGGCGTACCATGACAAGAAGATAATCTCCAGGAGCTTCGTACCCAACGACCAGGTATTGCTATACAACTCGCGTTTATAACTTTTTCCTGGTAAATTGCGTTCTCGATGGTCAGGTCCTTTCACGATCAAGGAGGTTAGGCCACATAGAGTTGTGGTGTTAATCGCAAAAGATGGAAAGGAGTTCACGGTGAACGGTCAAAGGGTGAAACATTAATGGGCGGAAGCCAAAATTCCAGAGGGACACATGGTACCCTTGGATGATGCACCCGAAGTCTGAGCTTCAACACAGTCGAGCTAACGACTTAAAACAAGCGCTAAATGGGAGGCAACCCATTTGTAAGTAAGTATATACTTTTGTTTTTTTTACTAACTTTTTTTTTTTTAAGTTTGGATTTTGAAAAGGAAAAACAGGGAAATGCCTATATGTCGATCGACACGGTCATGAAAAAAGAGAAAAAGAAAAAGGGACAGAGAGGTCTCTGTCGATCGACATAAACCATTGTCGATCGACACGGGCAGCGAAAACCACGAGGTAAGTGGTTTTTAAGCTAATTTTTCATCTTCTTCTTCATTTCTCCTTCATCCATCGATCGACAAAAATCACCCCAAACCCTAGACTTTCAACTACTTGACCGAATCAATCGATTTTTGGGCCTAATCCACTTGAATTTTCCTCCTCTCTTCGATTCTCACATTCGTTTTAGCAACCAAACAAGGTATGTCTCCCTTTCTCGATTTTTCATTCCGAATTCATGAAGAGAGGTGATGAGTTTTTGGGTTAAATTGGTTCGATTCTTGAGTTTTTAATACTTTCTTTACACTATAAGAGTAATTTCGAACCAATTTCATGCCTAAATTGTGTTGATTTTGATAATTAGGGTTTGAACTTTATAATTTGGGGGTTTTTGAATGTGTTGTGAATTTGTGCGAATTGGTGATTGTTGTGTCGACAATAGGTTTAATAGTGATGCTAGGAGTCGTGATAGGCATGAATTAGACGAGATTTGGTGTTGCAATTGTGTGATTTCTTGTCGTATGCAGAACTGGGACAGTCACCTCTCTGTCGATCGACAAGGACATGTGTCGATCGACAGGGAAGTGACTGTCCATTTTGTTGGTTCTTTCTAACTTCCTCTGCTTGTTTGTCTTTGTGGTTTTATTTTGCAGATGGGACGTACGACTGATAAAAGCACAGGTAAACGACCAAGGACCGATGATGGTTCGAGTTCTCAAGCTCCATCTCCACCACCTACTTATGATATCAAGCGTGGTGCCAAACCGAAATGGCCAAGGGAGGAGAGCAAAATGATTCAGGTTGAGTTTGAGTCTTTTAAAAGGGGAGTAACGTTGAAGTCGGTATTGACAAGTGATGAGATTGTGAAGAGGGAAGATTCACCCGCTTGGGACGTTTATGACTCCCTCCTCTACAACGAGTGGCTCAGGGTCCCCATAGCGACCACCAAGTTCATCGACAAGCTGTCGCTAGGACTTCTGAAAATCAGGGACAAAGTTGAGCAGTTGATTCAAGAGATGGGTTTAGCGAAATTGGTGGACGGACGTTCAATGATGTATCCCGACCTTGTCCGCCAATTCTTCGCCACGGTTAAGCTATCCAGTGACGCGAAAACTCCAGAGGACAATCTAGATCCGAGGCATTTCCACATGAGCTTCATGAGTAACGGGAAGCGGCACAAGATGAATGCCTTAACCGTTTGCAGGACTTTTGGGTTCCCGGAAGTTCCACTTGTTGGATTGCCAAAGGACATTGCTGGCGGCGTCCAGACATTGTGGAACTTCCGGTCCTTATATAGTGGGGAGTTCTGCACAAGCCGATGTGCGTCATCCAGTTGCTCGCTACTTGATTCGATTGCTCACCACTACCATCATGTGCAAGATGGAGCCAGTGAAGGTTAGGAGTTACGAGTTGGTCTTACTTTCTTACGCTTTGAGGAGCGTCATCCACAATGAGACTTGGGACACTATAACACCAAACGTGGGAATGGTGTTGATGGAGTACCTCTACTCGCTCAAGCATACTCCGCTATCTCTTACTAATTTCGGTAAGAAGCAATTACCGGTGGGAAGCATCCTCACTCCAATCTTCACAAAATGCAAGGTTTCAACAACCGAATACGAGGAGGAGAAGAAGAGTGCTTCTGTGGACTTGGAGCATATGAAGAATGCTCATTGGATCACGCATGAGCATCCTCTACACTGGGTCTTCCCAATTGCGAATGGCCAAAAGAGAAAGGTAGAGATAGGGAGAGTGATGGATTTGTTGCGGGTCACTAATGACCCTACACTTATCTCCTTCAATCCACCTAAGGAAGTTCTTATGCCCATGGGTCCTACGAGGAAGCTCACGACACGGGGTGGAGCTAGCTCATCTCAAGCACCGCCGGAGCAGCCTGTACACGAGCATCGCTTCCCGAGTCTCCCAGCAGGTTTGATGGATGACGACCCGCATTTAGGCTGGATCGCCAAGGCTCTAAAGGCGACATGGGATGCAATGTCTTGCAAGTCCGACTGTATCCGTCCCCGCACACCGTCTCCGCGCAACACACCATCACCAGAGCATCATCATGACGAGGAGGAGGACTAGTTCCCTTCCTCCATTCTACTTTATCTTATTTTTGTTTTTCCCTTTTCAAACATTTTCCCTTTAGCTTTTTAATTTCGGATTTTTGTTGGAATTTCAAACAAAATGTGAACTCGAATTTCTATTTTAAGGATTGCAGCGTGTTGTTCCATTAATCGTTTGTTGAATATCTGTAGATGCAGGTTTGGAACATCGAACCAAACACTTTTCGAAAAATCTACAAATGTGCAAATTTGGACAGAAGCTCATTCGTCGATCGACATGTTGTTTATGTCGATCGACACGAGCACAAAATTGAAATTTTTCAACACCTCAACGGTTAAGGCAGAACGGAATCTGTCGATCGACATGATGTTTCTGTCGATCGACGGGTTCTTCAAGATGGTAAATTCTCTACTTTTTCGATCAAGTTCACGTTTCGTTTGATTTATTTTGCCAATCTCGGGCTTGATAACACTGGGGACAGTGTTGTTTAAGTCTAGGGGAGGGAACTACTAACATATTTTCTTTTTGTTTTGGTTTTGACTCATATTTTTTGGAAAATTTTTTGTTTTATCGAGTCAAAACTAGTAGAAATGTTTTGTATTGGTTAAGTGGAGTGTCCTTTTCAGCGTGTGACCATTCTTCCAGGATCAGTTTCAGAGTCAGACTAATGAAAAATCCTAGGATCGACCGGTTGACTAGAAACATCCGCTACTTCCAGTCTAATCCGCCAAATCAGAGCTATTGCACGATTCTCTTTGGGATCGATGTCCATTGAGCTTGACTCCTCATTCGTACCTGATAAATGCAACCCCCTGTTGATAGTAATGGTACTCTTTTCCCCATATATAAAAAGATCGCTATATATAAAAATATTACTAGGATTGGGGTGAAATGATAGTTTTTGAGTACAAGATGAGGAATAAATCTAATGAATCTGTACTCGAGATGATCACCCAGCTCAAAAGCAACAGTCTGAGTCCCTTAAAAAGGATGTAGAGGATGAGCAATCTCACGAGCCTGTCTCCTTACAAGGAACAATAGTAGTGAGTCACGACCCTGTCTCCTAACAAGGAACAACATTAGTGAAATATGCACTGCTTCGAGTTCAACAATCACAAAAATATGTATATATATAAATATAGAACAAAATAAGTCTGGGGGAGAGAAAGAGTACCAAGTGTTGTATAGGTTGATTTGTCATGGTACAGTATGGGAATGAGTCTAGAAGGTTCATGGCATTGAGATCATTGAGGTCAAGCGATGAAGACTAACGGATTATGCTGCGAAGTGGTAGATGGATTTGGAAGGCCGCGTTTGTCTGTGGAGAAGTACATGGTGGTCTGATTTGGTTGATTCTTAATTATGTGGTTCACTAACTGGAAAGGTATGTTCTGTTGATTCAACTCTTTCGCATTCTTGATTTATGATTTTGCTTGAGGACAAGCAAACGCTAAGTCTGGAGGAGTTGATATATCATGGTTTTTACCCGATTTTAACCATGATATAAACGAGTTTTGTATTAGTATTTTTGGTATTTTTGTGTCTTTTGTAGTGTTTTGCAGGAAATGGTCATTTGGAGCTTAATGGTAACATTTTAAGCATTTTGGACCATTTTGGAGCGGAAGAGATACAAGTGGAATCGAGACCTTTAAAATTGCATATTAGGTTTTGGGATTTCTTGGGTTATGACAAGAAATCATTGTTAGGTTTTGGGATTTCTTGGGTTATGACAAGAAATCATTGAAATTGCATATTTATTAAGGTTTATCCGTAGGTTCTTCATTTAAACTGTTATTAATGCTTGATTCTTGCTTGATCATCTCGAATCTTGATCTTAGGATTGTTGATTAGCCACGACAGTGGGATTAATAACCTGAACTAGTTTAAATGGGCAAAGTTACTTATTCGCAAAGAAATTTGGCTTAGGGACCTTGTGAACATATCGAATTCGTACTAAATGCTTGTTTAGATTCGACGAATTCGCAAAGAAATTTGGGATTCGAGGATCTAAAGATAGATAGCCTTCGTAACGACAGTTAGCTGGCTATATTTTCGTGTTTGAGTTCTAGAACGGCACTTAATTGAACCTTGACAATTGTTATATATTGATTTCGAATCATTACCTAAAGAATTTCCATGACCTAGCTTTCATCTTTTCAATAATTTAATTAACCATCTTTCGTTTACTTGTTTTATAATCTGCATTTACATTTATATCGTTTCACTTAGCATAATCTGAATACTAAGATTGATTGTGTATTCCAACTCCCTGTGGATTTCGATCCCTAAATACTACGATGACCTCTTTGTTTGAGAGAGTGGTTCGAGGGTGAATTTGAGCCCGCATCAGTTATTCATAGAATGTTCGGAACAAAACTCTTGTCTTAAAACGCTTGAAAAAAGCGGAACATGATAAGGATAAATCTTTCGGCCAAACAGAGACTTGTTTACTTGTCATGCGGACTCTACGACTGTGATAACACACTTGCTCTATGCCAAAGATGTTGACTACTTTGCAGGTACAAAAGAGGAGCCACCATATTTAAAAGTTCTGTTGTCCAATTTCTTTGAGAGCACTAGAATTGGAGTTATTTGACAAAGCAGCTGAACATTTTCGAACGATTTATTCTTGTGGAGATGACTAAAGAAGTAAGCATGATAGTTCTACCCAAAGCTCTCAAAGATATCAACTATGAGGCTGAACTATGACAATCTGATCAACCACAATACCTACAAACTTGATCTCCAAGGTAAGTGCAACATCTTTAAAGGTTTTATTATTTCTGATTTTTAAGTGGGAGGGGATGATATGATATTACCAAGCACAAAAGACTTGAAACGTGAGGAATGACTTGAACCCGAGGATCAGCTTGTAGCTGAGGATAATGGATCTAAGGAGCAGCTGGTAGCTGAGGAAAATGGAGCTAAGGAGTCCCTTGTTGCTAAGGGAATTGATGGAAAAGAAGTTATCTTAACCTCATTGGTTTTGATGCTTGATCAACAAATGGGCATGTGTCTCATTTGTACTCTTTTTCCCTTATCACTAGCTTTATCCCAATGGGTTTTTCAAAGAAAAGTTTATACTGAGGCAAATGATTCACATCCAAATCACCCATTTGATGATCAAAACCGGACCAAAATCTTCAGAAAATCTTCCAAGGTGTTAGGCATCAAGTCCAACCTATTTTATGCCTATTAGAAGTCCAAAAGAAGCTCAAATCAATTGCCTAATTTCCAGCCCAAATAAAGTGACGAAAATCAGAAGTTTAAGAGTTATTTTGGCTTTATCTTTTCAAATTATGTCTTTAATTATGTTTTCATTTTGTAGGCAGTCTTGGAGCTTGTTCCAAAACTTGTCTCTTCCTTACGAACCATCAACAATCACGCCTGAGGAGCTCGTAGAGCTCCAAATACCAACTAGGCGTGATAATCCAGAGACGATCGAGGAGGACTTTTGTGTTGCAAACCTGGCGTACTTCCAGACCTGCGGCCTGTCGTTTCCCATCCCCTCCTTCTTTATCCATCTTCTCAAGACCTTTTCCATCGCTTTTCCTTAAATGGCTCCCAACTTTTTAAGTCATGCCATCTGCATATATGTCAGGAGCTACGAGGACGAGATGAATCTGACCCCCAAGACATTCTGCGAGCTATGCTTGGCCCACAATTGCGGCTATCTTGCTCCCCGGGGCAAAGTATACCTTGCTCCTCATCCTTTCAAGGGGGTCGTTACGAACATAACCCTGAAAGACACTAATTGGCATTAAAAAAATCTTCTTTTTTACAATTAATGCGACGTCAGTGTCTTTAGTGAATGAATATAAAAAAATTCCGAAGGTTTTTGCAAAGTCACCTCGTAAGTGTTTTCTTTCAATGTTATTATTGGGCAGGTTTACACTTAATTTTTCCTGATTTATAATGCTCTTTTGATTGTTAGGCAACTTTAGAACCAGTATGGCTGTCGTTGTCATAGACTTCAGGTTGCGGCTACTCCACAGGGAGAGGGTACATTAGGCTTCCTTCGACCGTTGCCGGATTAAGATTACCTACATTCGTCACGGCCGGAGGCAGCAACAACTGGCGCATGCAGATCCCGTTGTTTTGGAGGTACCTTAGCCTGCAGTGTGGAATCTTCTATTACCTTTTCCCACAGCTGTGCAAGCGGTTGGAGCCAATGTGCATCCCATCAAGGCTGCTAATCTTGTTATTCCTCTGTGGCCCATCGTACCAGGTCACGTACTACGCTGGTCCGGCGCGGAATCCCTTTTGACGCTCTGGGCTCAAGCATTCTTCAGATGGCAATTCGGGACGAGTCTTCTTCTTCTTCGGCTAGCTCTGAGGAGCCTTTGTTAAGGAAGCCTATCAGGTGTGTTGTCACACCCGAGGTCCCCAATAGGGACCACATGATTAGTGCTGAGGAGGTCACCTTGGCTTTACGGGTAACAGTCCCGTCTCCTGTTACTTCTTATTCGATCCCTGCTAGTATGGGGCGCCGAACGTTGAGAGGTCCTTGGTGGTGGTCAGCAAAGTTATGGGGAAGAGGAGGCCTGTTGGGGAGGAGCTGCCGGTGATAGTTCCTGCTGGTGAAGGTTCTTTTCAGTCTCCCTCCCCCCCCTCTTCCCTGTTCTTCATTCTTCCAAACGGGCAAGAGTCGAGCTGTTGGGGCCTGAGGAGCCGAACCCTTTGCCAGGCGGAGCTGGGGAAGGCAATCTCTAGCCTTCGTCCCATTCTCCTCATCGCGCCGAGCTTAGTCTAGCAAATGTTGCTATCGAGCCATGATATCCACTCCTCCTAAAGGTAAGCTAGGAAATGTTGCTATCGAGCCGTCTTGCCCTAACGGTTGTGGCCAGGGGAACTCAGATCCCTACTCAAGGTGACTCCCTCAGCTTGATTTGGTTGTTGCCTCGGTTGCTGGACCGCCAGCTCCTCCTCCTTTACTGGGTGTTGTGGATTTGATATCTTGGCTTCACAGTTCTAGTTCATCGAACTGTGTGCTTCCTGCTGCTGAAAACCTCTCCCTTTAAGAAGGCTACGCTGGGCTTGTTGCGGCCTTTGGAAATGTAAGTCGTCCCTTCTTTTGAAACTTGTTTCCTCTTTTTACCTTATGCTGCAATTTTGGTAACTGTTTAAATGGTGATTACCTTGTGTTGGTAGATCGCCAGCGCCATTCTTTCCTTAATGGCCGAGGCGGAGAGCAAACTCAGCTCCGCTCCGTGTCAATCCATTGTTGATGCTTTGGACAATCAGTCTAATCAAAAGAGCGCCCTCATCACCGAGCTGCAAGCGGCCCGTCGGGATGATGATGCGATGATCCGTCTACTGGAGGCTACGGGCAAGGGACAGGAGGAGCATTTCGTGAATTTTGCTAGGGCGTCGGAGGATCTCATGAGTTACCTTCGGAAAGAGAATTAGCATCTTACGGCGAACGGGGCGAGGATGGTCGCATATGAGGTTGAGTTAGCTCGGCAATATAACAGTCCCCGTGAACGGGATGCGGTGTTCTCAGTGCTGTCTACGGTAGCTAGGCAAAATAATGTAATCCGAGCTAGGGGTGAGTTGGATGCGGTCAAAGCCCAGCTAGAGCTGCTCCAGAGGATATCAGCTAGGGAAACATCGATCGAGGCTGAGGTGTCAGATCTTCGAGAGCGTAAGGAGGTTCGTAAGGATCTTCTGAAGGAAGCCGTAGCCAAGAGCACCGCTGTTGGTGCTAGGGAGTCTGCAGCTGCTCCAGAGGGAGGACTAGCTTGTAGTCGGGCGGATAGTTGCCCTTAAACTTTTACCTTTTTTTTTTATGTCCCTCTTTTGTAAAAACTATGTTTGTTACCCGGGTGGGCTTTTTATGTTGAATATTTTTTATGACTTAAACTTGTTTTGTTTAGGCTGAAGTAGCAATGTCGCCATGACTTCAGCCTAGCTGCTGTGATCAGGATTTTATTCGATATACTGAGCTGATTCGTTACTTAGTTCCTAAATTGGTGAAATATGATCGCTCGAACCATAGGCTTTGAGATTCGTTGTAGTGATGCAAAATGTTTTTAGGTTGGCCGACACTTGATCGTATCGAAGTTTGGGACCTTGTGTTTTTAGGGCCCCAAGTGTTTGTGGATCCAGTCTGGGGATTGACTTCGATTGCAACGATTTGATTTCACCGTAGGATGTTTAAACTCATATATGGGATGGGTCAGCTGTATGGCAGTTGGGCCAAGTTGGCTGGGTTTGGTTGGGGTGGCTAAACTCGAGGGGCGAGCTGCCTATGTATCCTGTAGAGAGATCAAACCATTACTTAGTTCGGTTATTGGATGGGGAAGTTAGTGATGGAACTTTTTGAGGTTCATGGCGTTCCATGCCCTCCACACTAGTTTCCTGTTCTGGAATTTTGATAGCTTGTAGACGTTGGGGCGTACTACGGCGGTGACGCGATAGGGACCTTCTCAATTTATCCCTAGCTTTACGGCACCAGGCTCCATTGTGTTTTGTTGTACTTTCCAGAGGACTAGTTCGCCTTCTCTGAATCATCAGATCTTGACTCTAGATTTGTAGTATCTAGCTGCGGCTTGCTGGTAGTTTTCTATTCTTATGGCGGCGTGGTCGCGGCGCTCCTCTATTACTTCTAAGGCATCTCAGAGCATCTTCTCGTTAGGCTCCTCGTTTGAGAGGCACATTACCCTTCGGAGAGTTGGTACCACTGCTTCAGCTGGGACCATTGTTTCTGTTCAGTAGGCTAGAGAGAAAGGTGTCTCGGAGGTGGATTTTTTGGGAGTGGTGCGCAATGCCCAAAACACTCCCTGTAGCTCTTCACTCCATCTTTCCTTCTTGGAATTAAGGCGATTTTTTAGAAGGTTTTGTTGACTGCTTCAGCTTGGCCGTTCCCTTGTGGGTATCTCGGAGTTGAATATGTCAACTTGATCCGCCATTTAAGGCAGAAGTTCCTGAATATGGCCGATGTGAAATGTGTGCCATTGTCGGTTACCATCTTGTATGGTTATCCGTGGCGGCATATGATGTTTTTTCATATGAAGTTTTTGATTTGCTTAGAATGGATCTGTTGATAAGCCGTTGCTTCTATCCATTTCGTAAAGTAGTCGGTTAGAACATATTCGAGCTGCTTTGGTCTGGACCGAACCATTGGTCCGATTATGTCCATAGACCATTGCATGAACGGGTATGGGCTGGATATGGAGGAGAGTAGCTCTGCTGGTTGGTGCAGGATCGGCGCGTGTCTTTGGCATTTTTCGTTCTTGGCTGCAAACGCTGTGCAGTCTGGTAACATCATTGGCCAAAAGTACCCTTGTTTGCTGATTCTGAGTGCTAGTGATCGACGTCCAGAGTGGCTATCGCAAGATCAGCCATGGAGCTTCGACATCACTTTGTGGACTTTGTCCCCTTGGATGCAGGTCAGGCATGGTCCAGAGGTACAACGTCGGTATAATCTCCCGTTGATGGTGCAGAAGTGGGTGCTCTTAGTTCTGAATTTTCAGGCTTCACTTCTGTTGGGTGGAGATGTTTCGTAGATGATGTACTCTAGGATTGGGATCCTGCAGTCAGGGCATTCAAGGGCCCAATGGGCCTCGTCGGCTTGTTTTGCTTCTTGTGAGTTGCTCAATTTTTTGGGGTTAAGCTCTTCTTGTGATTTTTTGTCGAGTTCGTTCGTATCCATTGGTTGTTTAGTTTGCCGCTAACTTGTTCCAGCTTGAGAGCTCGGTTCGGATTACAAATTTTTGGCCATCTGTCTAGTTATCACGGCGTTCATCGCTGCTTTTGGGGCCAAGTCGATACTTGGTTTCTCTATCCCTTCCACCAGGATTATTCTTTTGATCAGGGGATCAGAGGTCGATGCTAGGGCATCCGCAGAGGTGTTTTCACCTCGCAGTATACGGATCAGCTCAAATTTGTCGAATTATTTGGCCAACTCGTGGGTGATCTTCAGGTATGCGTCCATTGTAGGGGTTGCATTTCACCCCTAAGAGATCGATGTAACGACAAGAACGATTCTGCAAAAGGCTTGAAGAAATCATAAACGGGCTTGTAGAAGCCCAATTCAAGATAAGCCCATAATATTATTAAATGGAATTAAAATGGGCTTAATAATAATATGGGCCAAAAGTCATTTAAATGCTTAATGGGCCTGGACCAAATGTATTATTAGCCCTAGTCTAATGCTATAAATAGCTCATTGTATTCACCCAGAAAGGGGATCAGAATTTCTACAGCAAAAGTAATAAAGCTCTCTTAACAGCAAACGCAAATGTCTACATTTTCTGCATTGTGATTTACTCAGGAGTCTCGCATTTCCTCTACAACCCTACAAATTCAATTGTTCGAGTTTCGACTCCTATAATTTGGCGCCGTCTAAGGGGACCAGCAAGACATTCTTACACAAGAAGATCACAGTGCAAACCACGCAAGTAAAGATGCCCGGAGGCGATAATCAGCAACTCACGGTCGAGCAGCAACGCATCGCTGAAGAGCAACGCACCGCTGAGCAGTAACGCATCACTGAAGAAAGACGTATTGCCGATCAGCAGCACCGCGATAACACCAGCGGCGGATTGAGAGATGACAACATTGGAACTGGGGAAACGACAAACAACACACTGATTGTTCCTGACACTCCAGCAACAGCAGTCACAGCAGTGACGTCTGAGTTCCTCACTGGTATGAAGACGATGCTAGAGACGCTACTCAAGAAGACAGAGGAGCAAGAAAAGACCAATCAAGAACTACGCGTTCTCGCGACAGCAAATCGGGTCGGCAACAGAAGAGCAGGTATATCCAGACAGCCCGCAGCACGCATAATTCCGACGTCTCTTGATTTCGTAACTCCAATCAGGCCACCAAGAGGGCTACGTTAACCTCTTCCTCCACCAACCCCGCAAGGCGAGCAAGGTGCAACTGCCTAGACTGAAACCGAGCGGCCGAATGTCACAGCAACTGTGATAAATAATTCAGAGAATCTGAGAGCTGAACGCAACACAAGGAACATTGCTACTGGAAGAGCAACAATAAACACTAAACGAAGCAACGCCAATGCAGAGCAAGACCAAGGCTTCGACGATGAAGAAGACGACGTAACCTGGTCAGAGTAGTCCGAGGTCGAAGAGGAGCGACATGCAGTTTTCAAGGCTCAGAAGCCTGAGCTGGATGAGATGCGACGAAGAATAGAGCGAGCGGCTGCTGAAATGAGGGACGTTCGGTCCGAGTTGCACAAAGCAGTCAACAAAGCACTTGAACTTGATCGAGTACTCGCAGAGGTCTAGAACACCCCTTTCACAAATCGCATCAGGTAAATCAAATTCTCCGATCCAGGACGACTCAAAGTGCCTTTCTATGAAGGCAAAACAGATCCATCCGAACACTTGACGGCATTCACGATTGCGCTAGGACGAGCTAACTTCAGGGAAGACGAAGAAGATGTTGGGCGCTGTCTTCTCTTTGTGGAGCACCTTAAGGGAGCAACACTTCAATGGTTTTCAAAGCTGGAAAGGAACTCTATTGATAACTTCAAGCAGTTGTCCGCAACATTCCTAAAGCACTACGCCATCTTCATTGAACCAGAAACATCCAACGCGGATCTCTGGAATCTGCAACAAGGTCAAAGCGAAATTTTGAGAAGGTTCATGGAGTGCTTCAAGACAGTGCTATCTAAAGTGGAAGGTATAAGTAATAAAAATGCGCTCGAGGCGCTCAAGAAGTCACTACGGCACGACTCCGAGTTTTGGAGAGAAATGATCTTGAATAAACCCGTGACAATTCAAGACCCTTTGCATCGAGCAGCTGACTTCGCGACAATTGAAGACGAAAAGAGTATTTTCGCCCAAGCTCAAGTGAAATCAAAGTCTACGCCTCACCTTCCACCTACTCAAGTTCAACCGCAAGCTAAGAAGAGTAACCAGGGATAAGGATTCGTGCATCACGAATCCAAGGGCGCTCATAATTACCAAGTGGAATCCCAAGGTTACAGAGGGGGACGAGGCCGAGGTCGCGGCCGTGGTCGAGGCCGAGGTCGCGGCCGTGGTCGAGGCCGCGGTAGCTGGTTAAACACGTGGACAAGAGAATAGAGCAACTTCGACGAAGAGGCATACTGTGAACATCACAAATCCTTTGGGCACTCAACGGTGAAATGTCGCGTTCTTGGTTCAAAACTCGCTGCCGCTCTAGCCGTTGGGAAGCTTAAAGGCAACATCGAAATCAAGGACTTCGAGATGGAAACCAACGAGCAGCAGCCTGTGCAAGGCGAGCAGCCTGCACCAAGAAGGAGAAACAACGAACCAGCAGGAGGCGGATCTCATCCAGATATACTAATGATCATGGGAGAATCTCGTTACTGCTCGGATATTGTAGCTTCTATCAAAGCCTACTAGCGGAGAGCTGAAGTCAGCAAGAATTTGTCTGAGCCGTCTAAATTACCAAACGATGTAATCTCTTTTGAAGAAGCAGAGACAGCAGGTATTGATCACCCCCATAACGACCCTCTGGTACTCAAGCTCATCGTCAACAATTGCAACACGTCCCGCATCCTCATCGATATCGGAAGCTCTTTGGATGTCATTTTTCGTGAAACGCTCCTAAGGATGGGTGTTGACCTCTCCACTCTAGAAGGGAAACCAAAGCTGGTTACCGGTTTCTCTGAGACAACCTTAACAATGGGGACCATAAAACTCCCTGTCGAAGCTGGTGGAATAACAAAAATCGTAGAATTTTCAGTAGCCGATCACCCAGCCATCTACAACGTGATCTTGGGCACTCCCTGGATCAACTCAATGCGCGTTGTGCCATCTACCTATCACCTCTATCTCAAATTCCCAACCCCAAGCGGAGTGGAGACTATTTGGGGATGTCAAAGAGAGTCCCGAAACTGTTTCCTCGTCGAGCACAAGCTCCGTAATCCGGTAACGGAACCTAGTGCCAGGGCACAGCACAAGAAGATAAAGACAGATCGAGAGCCGGTCAAAGAACTCTCTAAACTCTTGTATCAACTATAACTCAATGAGGATCGCCTAGAAGAAGCCCAACCCACCTGCGATCCCGTTATCTTAGTCTGCATAGACAACGATCACCCGGAAAGATATGTAGAAATTGGCGCTAAACTTGGCGAAAAGATCAAGAATGACCTTATCACATTTCTGAAGAAGAACATCAACACTTTTGCATGGGCGGCAGAAGACATGCCAGGAATTGATATCAATGTGACTTGCCATGAGTTGAATGTTAGCCCAATTTTCAAACCTGTTAAGCAGAAAAGACGCAAACTCGGGATAGATAGAGCAAAGGCAGTAAACTAAGAGGTAGAAAGGCTCATGCGAGTCGGATCAATCACCGAGGTAAAGTATCCTGACTGGCTAGCGAATCCCGTCGTTGTAAAGAAGAAGAATGCGAAGTGGAGAGTATGCATAGATTTTACAAACCTCAACAAAGCTTGTCCGATTGGTGGAAGCTACAGCAGGAAACAAGCTGCTGACATTTATGGACGCTTTCTCCTGGTATAATCAGATCATGATGAACCCAGAGGACCGAGAGAAGACAGCATTCATCACAGATCATGGAATCTACTGCTACAAGGTGATGCCTTTTGGCCTTAAAAATGCTGGAGCAACGTACCAAAGGCTTGTAAACAAGATGTTCGCGGAACAACTTGGGAACACCATGGAAGTCTATATAGACGACATGCTCGTCAAATCGCTGGAAGAAAAAGATCATGTAGCACCTGGAAGAGTGTTTCAAGCAGCTAAATTTGCACAACATGAAGTTGAATCCGATAAAGTGCAGATTTGCAGTCACTTCCGGTGAATTCCTAGGCTACTTAGTAACCCACCGAGGCATCAAAACAAACCCAAAGCAGATCGACGCTCTTATCCAAATGGCCTCACCAAAAACGCAGAGAGAAGTACAACGGCTCACAGCACGAGTAGCTGCCTTAAATCGATTCATTTCGCGATCCACAAATAGGTGCCTGCCTTTCTACAATACTCTTCGCAGAAATAAGAAGTTTGAATGGACAAAAGAGTGCGAAGAGGCATTCCAGCAGCTGAAAGGTTACTTAGCAAGCCCGCCCATGCTCGCAAAGCCAATAGTAGGAGAACCTTTGTTTCTCTACACCGCAGTTTCCGATACTGTAGTAAGCGGAGTGCTAATTCGTGAAGAGAAAGGCGAGCAAAGGCCAATCTTTTACGTTAGTAAAACTCTGACCGACGCCGAGACAAGATATCCACAAATGGAGAAGCTAGTCAGTCATTATGTCTGCAAGAAAACTGAGGCCATACATTCAGTCACATTCAATCGTGATCCTCAGCACCTTCCCTCTCTGCTCTGTCTTGCACAGCCCTACTCAGTTGGGACGATTGGCTAAGTGGGCAATCGAATTAAGCGAGTATGACATTGAGTACCGCGGGCGAACATGCGCAAAGTCACAAGTCCTAGCTGACTTTCTAATCGAGCTTTCGGAAGAGGCAGTCGCTAAAGAGAGTTTGAGCCTAATCTGGCAACTTCATGTCGATGGGTCATCATCTAAAACTGGTTCGGGAGTCGGGATTCGCTTAACATCACCTGCTGGCGAAATACTGGAGCAGTCATTCCGCCTAGGCTTCCGAGCATCTAAAAATGAAGCAGAGTATGAAGCCCTTATAGCCGGCATGAGACTTGCGCACTCACTTAAACTCGACCACATTCACGCATTTTGTGACTCTCACCTTGTTGCAAACCAGTTCATCGGAGAATACGCTACAAAGGACGAACGCATGGAAGCATACCTTAAAGTTGTCCAGGAGTTGGCCGCGCAATTTACAGAATTTACACTTACTCGAATTCCTGGAGACAAGAATAGCAATTTCTTTCATCTCACGACTATAATAAGAAGAAGGAACCAGATTGAAATGTTGCGTGATGATGATGGTAGATGGGTCTCAAATGTTGCGGCTCTTGAGAAATTAGCTGTGGACTATTTTCAAAGATTATATTCTTTGGAGGACGTGAATATGACGGGAAATGATGCATTGGGAGCAGGCTTTGTGTCGTTACCCGATACCATGAAGAGAGAGCTGAGCAAACCATTTTTGGCAGTAGAAGTAGAGAAAGCAATTCGGAGTATGGGCAAACTAAAGGCACCCGGACCAGACGGTTATCGACCGGTATTCTATCAACAATGTTGGGAAGAGGTTGGAAAATCAGTGGTTCGGTTTGTACTTGAGTTCTTTGAGTCTGGGAATTTACCACAGGAGACGAATGATGCACTCGTGGTACTCATTCCGAAAGTGACAAACCCGGAAAAGATCACGCAATTTTATCTAATTAGTTTGTGTAACGTATTGTTCAAGATCAATACCAAGACGATGGTTGGCAGGATGAAAGGTATTATGAATACTCTAATTGGACCGGCGCAGTCTAGCTTCATACCAGGGCGGCTAAGTACGGATAATATAGTGGTGGTCCAAGGGTAGTTCACTCAATGTGCCGTAAGAAAGGTAGAAAAGGATGGATGTTGTTGAAGCTTGACCAAGAGAAAGCCTATGACCGAGTTCGATGGGATTTTCTAGAAGACACGTTGATTGTGGCTGGTTTCGAATAAATGGGTCTGATGGATTATACAATGCGTATCAGGCCCATCAATGAGTTTGTTATGGAATGGGGAGAAAACACACTCTTTTAAGCCCCGTCGTGGACTCCGCCAAGGAGACCCATTGTAACCATATTTATTCGTTCTGTGTATGGAAGCCAATTTGCTTATTACGCGGTGGGCCAAAGCTTTCGCATATATGTTTCGCTGATAATTGGATTCTATTTGCCGAAGCGTCTGATTCCCGAATTCGGAGAAATCTATCATATTCTTTTCAGAAAATGTGTCCACAGACTTGAGGAAACTAATTAGTGATGCAGGGGGTATTAAAGCTACAAGAGAAGGATTAATAAGGAGACTTTCAGTTTTATATTGGAGAGAGTTTCTTCAAGGTTGTCTGGGTGGTGAAGCCGTATGTTGAGTTTTTTGGGGAGGATTACACTTACCCAGGCCGTGTTATCCTCTATTCTAGTTCATACCATGAGCATAATCAAGCTGTAGGCTTCTACCCTTAAGGGTTTGGACCGAATGTCGAGAGAGTTCTTATGGGGGAGCACGCCAGACAAAAAGAAGCAGCATTTAGTTTCTTAAGAAAAGGTTTGCTTACCCAAGAGTAAAAGAGGGCTAGGTATTCTGAAATCAAGTGAAATGAACAAGACTTTGGTTGCGAAAGTTAGATGGAAAGCTTTACATGATTCAACGAGTTTGTGGTCCCAGGTTGTTTGTAGTAAGTATCATGTTGGGGATATACATGAACCATCATGGATAATTGCGAAAGGTACATGGTCTTCAACTTGGCGAAGCGTAGCTATAGGTATTTGGGAAAAGATTCAGAAAGGACATAGATGGGTCATTGGAGATGGTTGTAGAATCCATTTTTGGACAGATAAGTGGCTGATTGATGAACCACTAATTCAGACGTCCTCCGGTGGTCTCCCAGCAGAGTTGATGCACTTAAAAGCTAGTGACTTATGGGTTAACGGTATGGGATGGGACCTGGCCAAGATTATGCCATATGTGGTGGAGGATAGGAGATTGGAGGTTGCTGCAATGGTGATTGATAGGGTGACTGGTGCGTATGATAGGTTGGCTTGGGGGAAGACGTCAGAAGGGAAGTTTACCGTTCAGTCTGCTAATTCGTTGTTGACAAAGAGAGAGGAACCAAGACAGATGTTACAAGCGTTTTATAAGCGAGTTTGGCGTGCTCGGGTTCCGGAACCACTACACCAAAACATGATTTTTGCGACTATAATATTAGTCACAAATTAGTCCCTAAATGAGGTGTTGCGACTAATTGGCGACTAAAAGTTGTAGTTGCAATTTCGCAGTCGCTAAATCAAATAGTAGTAAAAATAGTCGCCTTTTAACGACTAAGTAACGACTAAAATTGTGTAGTCGCGCAATAGTCGCTGACTAGTCACAACATTTAGTGACTAATATGCGACTATTTTTTGTGACTAATATGTGACTATATTATGTCGAAACAAAGTATTATAAACTAGTCGCTAAATAGTTGCAATATTTCACTACAAGAAAACAATTATTTTAATTTAATTATATAAGAAATTGTTTCTAATTATAATTAATACAAATGATTTCATTAGAATTAAATTTAATTAGAACAAAAGAAACGTAATTCAAAAGTAGAATATTAATACAAAATAAACTTTAAAATCTAAAATATTGTTCAAAATAAAAAAAAAATTTATCTAACTAGCATCTGACCACTGCACTTTCGGTCTTCCCATGTCACCGGTGAGATAGATAGCATCCAGACTCACCTCTTCAAGCTACACTCCTTAACGAGAGTTTGAAATCCATATTTTCTTTGTGCACATCTCTTCCTGGGCAATAAAAACCAATATATTCATGTTAGGAGCTTCTTGGATAACAGTTTGACGATATATAAATTAGAAGAGCTATAGAAGCAGTTTTATTCAATATAACTATCCTTTCTCTGTTACCTGTTTTTTAACATAGAATAATGTCACCAAGTCTATCATGGAACCACAAATGATTTTGATTTCTTCTTGTGCCTTTGAGTTCCAACTTGTGCCTGAAATGATTAAAAACAGAGACATTGAAGACAAAAAAAACAGAGACATTATCCAAATATTGTGATCATTATCCAAAATTCTGGAGTTGCATAGGATAATGCTATCAACAATCAAATTCAGTACAATAAAATTAATGGAAGGCTATTACCGCCAAATTCTCCCACTAAGAATCAGAGAGGGATAGAGGGAATTGCTTGAACTTATACGGTATTAAACCAATATGTAACTTATCGCTTAGTTCTTCCACCTATAGTTATAACAAGACACTTAGCTTCTTTTCACTTTGTTTTCTGAAAGCAAATTCGAATTATGCGATATGAGAAAATGAAATCAGGCTACAAAACCTCATGAGCTTGTGCTTGAGAGATTTGTATCCAACAAAGTAGACACTTCCTTTCCTAGTTATGGGAAAGCTCAAACTCCTTCTCGATCCAGTTACAGCACAACCTAAATCAACAAAAGCCAAAAACAAACCATAAATGCTCAGAAACCAACAGTTCAACAGATAAGATAGCAAATCAAGAAGTCTAAAAAAAATAGGAAAAACGGTAAATTACCCTGAGACACGTTTTTGCAGTATAGCTCGGCTTCTTTTCCTTTGCACCATTCGCACAGTGTTCCATTGCTGGTTTTAAGTTACAGCGAAAATCTGAAATTAAGCAAAACATAGTACCTTAGTAATCACCAAAAGTTATAAGTCAATATGGTTCATGAGAAGATCTGAAATTGTATTCTTAACATACTCAGATGCGCCTGCAACATCTCTATCAATTAGTGTTTTGTGAAGACTCTCAGTTACCAGGTTCTTAACCAGTAAGCAATTATTCCTTCGTACTCTCTCAATTCCTGCTAGATCCAGTCATATTAATACTTAGTTAGAAAATGAACAAGATAGATACAAGCTGTGAAAATTACAAAGAGTTTACCTTTGGTGTCCATTTTGTCAAACTTTTGAGGATTTATCCATAGTAAACAATATGTTGAGAGAAACGTACATGAAGGACAACGATTTCATGTTGCCTAGAAACTCCGGTCAAGTTATTATACGACAAGTCCCTAATGTTAGCAAGAGAGAATAAACAAGTGAAAGTTTTTTCAATTTATTCCAATCCATCTAAGAAAAATTTCTCGCATTCAATTAACAAAAATAATACTTAAAATTTTGAATGGTTCCCTTTAAACCACTTGAAGATAAGTATCTGGTAAATTGTTGAACACCGAATTCAAAGTGTACCACGAAAATTTGACTTACAAGTAGTGATTCTTTGTAAGAATCAAGGAACGCATAATTGATCTAGGGTGGGAGGGACAGAGGGAAAGCGGTGTTGAAGAAGAAGATACATATATGCGGCACTTGAAAGCAGTATCAGGTGGAAGACGAGAGATGAGAGACAAAAGAGATTTTGAAGACGAGAAAGGGATAATTAAGGTTTCGAAAATGGCAGAGAAAGAGAGATTTGGGAAATTTTGCAAAGGAGCTCTGGGAATCAGAGAGAGATGAATCGGGTTAGGGTTGTCGGCAATGGGAAGTTTTTCAGAATTAGGGATTAGGTTTTTTATCTTCAACACTTGGACGAAAATTTGAGCGAAAATTTGGTAATGGGTTTTGGGCGGTTAAATTGTTATTATGCAGAAAAATCTCAAAAATATTTTTGAAAATAACTATAAATATTATTATTTTCTCATTTCCTGAATTACTTATTATTTGTTTTTAATAAATAATTTTGTCTTAGGACGTGTTATTACACTAACCCCAACTCAAACCCTAAACCATAAATCTACACTCTAAATCCACCCTAAACCCTGCATAAAAAACCCTTAATAAGGATTTTGTCACGAACATAAAATCGGGATTCCAAAAAGGTCCAACAAAGGCGACCATCAAATCATCTAATCTAAACCCTAAAGCCTAAACCTCAAACCCACCTAAACCCATTAGTACGGTTCTTCAACATATTCAGCGTCATCATCAGAAGACGATAAATTAAGCTAGAATCTTTCTTATCGTTCCGCATCTCCGACATCATAATCGAGATCGGGTTGACTTTAACAACATTTAGCCACAAATGCTTCGGTTTCTTCGTATGTGGGTACGAGATATAACAATCTTGAGGCTGTCAAAGATTGAGATCCCTCCAGTACGGAAACTCCCGGAATATGCTTTCTTTGTGCCAATTATGATGCTTCCCAAATCCAGGCTTCTTCTTTTCGTGACCGTTTCCACCAACATCATTTGTTTTCGGTGGATTTACACGATCCAACCGGTACGAATAAACTTGCTCACCAGTAAAAGATTTAGGTGGATACTCTTTCCAAGCGTCTTTTGCTTTCAAAAAGTCTTTTTTCATGAGAAGAAATATCCGGTGACAATCGAACCAACACGTTTGCATATATAGACATTTTGCGACTAATTTGCGACCAAATAGTGACAAATTTGGTTTTAGTCTCGAATCAGTCGCTAAATTGCGACTACATTAGTTAGTCGCTAATTAGTCGCTCAATTTGCGACCAAATAGTGACTAATTTGCGACCATTTCGCGACTACAACCATAGTCGCACAAAATTTGGTAAACTTAACCCCAAACCCTATACCCTAAACCCTAAACCAGTTTTTTTGTGACTAAAATGTGATTATTTAGCAACTCGCCAAATTTGGTCGCTAATTAGTCGCAAAATGGTCCCAAATTTAGCGACCAATTAGCGACTATTTAATGTAGTCGCAATTTAGCGACTAATTTGAGACTAAATGTAATTAGTCGTAATGTAGTCGTAAATTAGTCGTTAATGGGTCGCTAAATTTAGGGACTATATATTTAGTCGCAACTATTAGTCGCAAAAAGTCTGTTTTGGTGTAGTGAACGAGTTCGGGTTTTCTTAGGGATACTCGGTAATCAAGCTCTAATGACAAACCAATAAAGATATCGAAGACATATCGGAGATACAGAGATTTGTCAAGTATGTAAGGGCGGAGTGGAGTCAATTATTCATATTCTCCGAGATTGTTCTGTGATGCACTTGATTTGGATGAGGCTGGTTCTGGCTAATAGGAGACAAACCTTTTTCCAAAGATCGATTCTTGACAAGTTATATGAGAACCTTCTTTCGGGAGTTGAGGCTAGTGACGGTACATGGAATACGCTTTTTGCAGGAGGCGTTTGGTCGGCTTGGAAATGGAGGTGTGGGAATGTTTTTGGGGAGGACATGTTGTGGAAGGATAGAGTCCAATTCCTAAGAGTTTGGGCGAGGGATGTTACCGAAGCATACTTGAAGGATTCAATGAGTAGTGCCATGGCAACCCGGGTTGAAATGAGCATTGGTTGGGTGGCGCCAATGGTGGGATGGATTAGGTTGAACACGGACGGTGCTTCTCATGGTAACCCCAGACTTGCAACAATTGGGGTAGTGTTACGAGATGAAGACGGTAATTGGGGTGATGGTTTTGCATTGAACATCGGATGGTGTTCTTCACCATTAGCCGAACTTTGAGGTGTGTATTATGGGCTTGTCATAGCTTGAGAGAAGCGAGTGACACAACTAGAGTTGGAGGTAGATTCAGAGATGGTGGTTGGTTTTCTGAAGACAGGAAACTGTGATTCGCCTCCGCTGTCCTTCCTTGCCATGGCTTTCTTGTGATGAACTGGAGAGTTCAAATTTCTCATGTGTATAGGGAGTCTAATCGTCTAGCTGGTGGATTAGCGAACTTTGCGTTTTCTTTACTCCTTGGGTTTCATGCTTTTTATTTTGTTCCAGATGATGTTGCCTTGATCTTGACTGAGGATGCGAATAGTCGTACTCAGTTAAGACAAAGGCGTTTGTAATGGTTTTTATTTTCTTAATAATATCTAGGAGAATTTTCTCTTAGTGATTCAAAAAAAAAAAAAAAAAACAATTAACAAGTTACATAATTTTGTTTCCTTTTCTTTTGGAACAACTCTAATTAACTATTTTCTTTTGCTATTTATTTTGCTATTTTTTATTTCTTTTGTTAAGCTAACACAATATATGTATATCTTTTTTCAATTTCAAGTTGAGAAATTTTATGAAATGTCACTTTTGGCATGCCACTTTACACACAAGTCATTCTTTAAAAATATTTGCAAGCCATGCCACTTTTTTTAACATAACCTTTTCCTTTTTTTTCTAGATTTTTTTTTCTTTCAAATATCAAATTTTTCTTCCTCGGATCTCAGATTTCGCCTCTCTCTTTCTCTCTGCACTAAATCGTATATCTTTCACATAAACAAATTAAAAACATGAATTTAAGAAAAATTTTACAAAACAAAAAAAAAGGATCTCGTGAATTGAAAACAAGAAGAAGAAGAACGTTCTCCTAAAAATAAAAATGTAAACAAACACACAAACGCTTTTAAAAAGTTTAGGTTTGGGTTAGCTCTTTTTACATTTAGAGGATAGTTTTGGGGGATAGGGTTTGGGTTTTGATTAACTATTTTATAAGGTTTTTTAAACAGAATATAATGTTTTTAAAACACATTATAAGGTTTTTTAAAACCTTAGAAACCTTTAAAAACACTAATCATATGTTTAGAAAACATTATAAGGAAGTGAAAACCTTTTTTAAAACAGATGATAATCTGCTTTAAAAACCAACCCAGATTTTTTTTATCAAACTTAAGAACAAAATCAATCAAATTGAAACAAAACCTAAATTTTTAGATAAAATCAATCCAAATTGAATCAAAAACAGAGATTTGTAGCCAAATCGAATCAAAACTCAACTAGATTAGAAAGAATCAAAAACTAGATCTATAACAAAAAATGATAAAATTCAATCTAGATCTAGATCAGAGAGAGAGAGAGAGAGAGAGAGAGAGAGAGAGAGAGAGAGAGAGAGAGAGAGAGAGAGAGAGAGAGAGAGAGAGAGATTTTTCTTCTTCAACTTCATCACCGCCATTTTTTAAATTAATGAGTTTTGTCTATTCCTATAAAATGTGGCATGTTTGCGTATATATAATTTTCCCTTTGAAGTGTTACAAGGGTGACATCGTTGAAATTTTTTTTTTCAAGGGTGGCAAACTTATAATTCCCCCTTTGAATTTTTACATAGATTGGGTTCATAAATTACCATATTGTTTTTATATACCATATATCAGAGTTTTTGTCGGAGCTTTGATGGGAGATTGAAATCAAAATTCTTCGAATCTACAAAGGTACAGATCTATTGTTTGTCGACTAGGGGTATGATTGTGTTAAGGATCTAGATCAACATATACGGTATTTGATTCTCAAAAATTTAATGTTTGATACTAGCAAATCTGGGTAAAAACTTCTTCTAGAATTCGTCGATTCAATGATTTTTTATTTCAATATGGCTTAAACTGGTTTAGATTTCGTCGATTATATGGTTTTCGATCTAGGTATATTTTGTTCTAAATTTCGTAAGTTCTAGCGTTTTTATTATGGCAAATATGGGTTTGATTTCAATGGAAGCAAATTATGTTCTTGATGGTCTTCTTACAATTTGCGATTCTTAATTTTTTTTGTTTGTTCGCTTATTTTTATAAATTTGGATCTTTGTACATTCATTCACAAGTCGTTTGAACAAGTTTGTAACATTTTAAATCAAAATATAAGGTGTTTTAATACAACATATAAGCCTTTAAAACATATTATAACCTTTTTTAGAAGAGATTATAAGCTTGTTAAAATGGATTATAAGGTTTGTTATAAAATGTATGTGTCTTGAAAACAGTTCAAAAAGATGGATGAAGATATCGCTGAGTTTTTGAGCATACCGGACCAGACATACAAGCCCAGGTTCGAGCCAGATGAGCCGGTGATTATTCAACATCACTCCAACCTGCAGTTGGTTTGGACTGTGAGGAAAACCCTAGGGAAGGAGTTGTTCAGTAGGATTGAGAATAATTCTCAACCTATTGTAACTCTTGCTCACCGTGACATTAAATTTTCCGACCAAATGTTCCACTATCTCATGCAGAGAAGGCTTATCACTAAAGAAGAAGACATCTCGTTTAGGATTGATTTCCAACTAACTCGATTCTCCAAAATGGAATTTTATCTCACCACAAGTATTCCTCAAAAATATGTTAAGGTTTCCTGAGATTTTTATACAGTAGGTTAAAAGATGTTTGTATAAAACACAAGTGTTTAGTGTGAAGAAATTGAGACTGAAAAACAGAGAAAATGCAAAAATACAGTAAAAAATCCTTACCCTTGGATGCAAGGAAAAATTTGTACACGTCGATCTGCTTAAGAATTTGTTAACATGAGATATGCATGACAAAGAAAAGCTTTGCCTTGGTGCAGTAATGCTAGTGGAAGGCATTTTGATGGTTATAAATTCGACATAAAAGGTTCCTTACACTAGACTGTGTTGCACTGCTGATTTTGATCTCTATTGCTGTCAACTTGGGGGTGGGACGCTTTCAACATCTTGTACGACATCATTTCAAAGACTTGACCACATTCCTTGTTAAAAAAGTGATACGATGTGAAGGGATTTGTTTTCGCAATACACTTATGGGCGTTAACCGCCGCCGTTCCAATCTTTGGCATTTGCAGAGATAATAAGTGGAACTCGGAAAGTGTTTCCTTCGTGTTTGAGATGGCAAATCACCAACCAACACAAATTGCTAGAGATTGCAACCATTGGAAAACAAAATAAGGTAGGTTCACACTAATCGTCTTATAATATGTTTTAAATTATGTTAAAAAACCTACAATCTATTTTAAAAAAGCTTCTTTTTTTTTTGGGTCAAAACATAGTGATATTAATAACTCAGCCGGTTACATGATGGAGCTCATAGCTCTTTGCCAAAGAGTATGCTTTTAGAACCATTGAGATTGTTACATAAATGAAGTAGAAAGCATGATAAAGATAAGATAAAAGGTTAAAATCAAAGATAATAACCGGAAGTCCTTTCAACAAGGCTTCACAAATTATCGATTTAGCATCGATATTTAGCTCTCGGGCACGAGGATCCGAGGCTGATTGTAGTTCTTCTACCATTAGAGGTGAGAGAACAAGAAATTGATCTCTTATTGCCTTAAAGGCTGAGCTTTGTATAAATAAGATCTCCATAAAAGATGATTGGTACAAAGCATATCGTGTTTCAGAATCAGTCACGTTTCCAAAAGGTTTGAAGAATAACCTGAGAAAAGCGTCGTTGAATTCAATTGGGTTCTTAAACCCAATAGTGAGGAGAATATTCGCTTGGCCCATTTCAGATGAGTTTGATGAAGAGTTGACGCTGATGATCTTGGGAGAGTCAGATTCATGGTACGGTGTACCATTGAAGGTTTGATGATGTCCAATTGCACAAAGGTGAGATGATATCCCTCTCGTCAAGTATGATTTGTCGGTGGAGAGGAATCCCTTCCAATGTTTCTCGTCGATTCACAAGCGGAGACCGCCTGTATATGTGTCGTGGTGGTATATGAACAATCGACGGATGAAATTAGCTTAAAATTTGTCCTCTCCATTTCTTTTAGATTGAAACTCGAGACAGAGCATACGATAGAGAGGACGATAGTGGAGCGACTCGTGGCGGTTGTGATGAATTGCATCGTAATGGAATGATTGTCTTTGAGATGCAGCTTCAATAAGCCATAGTGGTGAGTCGTGACTGGCGAGACACGTGAATAGCCGATTAGGGCGATAATTGCTACTTGAATCGGAGTTGGATAGAGGGCAATTACTGCTACGACGGAGGAGGAAGATCTGATGCCAAACAAGGGGAAGTTGTGGAGATTAATGTGTGTGTGTGAGGCGTTGCGGAGGGGGTGGTAGTTGAAGATGCTCGAGAGCAAGTCACGGGACTTGTAGGAAACGTAACTCGCATAATTAAATTTGTTAGGGTTGTCGAGGAAATGTGAGACTTCTGAGTTAATCACTATGCAGAAAGATGTTGAGAGTTGCGTTTGCTGTTAAGAAAGCTTTTATTAATCTTGTTCTCTGGAAAAGTTATGATCCTCTTTATGGGTAAATACAATGAGCTATATATAGAAAAATAATTATAGGTCTAAGTGCTAGATTTGAGTTTGGCCCTTTAAGCCGTAAAATAGCTTTTAGGCCAATAATTTTATTAAAGGGCTAATTTGGTGTATAATAGTTTGGGAGGCTTTAATTAGGTATATAACATGTTGTAAATAGAATTTAGGTAAGTAACATCCACTTGAAACAAATTGACCAAAATACTCTTAATGATCTGATTAAGTATAGGGCTATCGGTTCACATTATAATAGTTGACTATGTAACACATTGGTTATGTAAATGAGTATTTGCTATTCTTAGTTGTAATATAGTTCACTCTATGACTAATTTATTATGATTATAGTTGACTATTTATTCATGCATAGTCAGCTATTCAGTTTTTTTTTTTAAAATATTTAAGTGCGAATAGCCAACTATCATATCAAAACATGTAAAACATTGTATGTGTAAAAGAGTGTTTGATATTCTAGTTATATAGTTCATTTTGTGATTAATTCACTATGATTATAGTCGACTATAAATGCATAGTCAGCTATTCATCTTTTTCTTTAATATTTATCTGCAAATAGTAGACTATTTGCGAATAGTTAGCTATGAGATCAAAATATAGTGAACTATTTATTATGTAACTGAATAAGGTTAAAATGGTCATTCTAGATATGCTCCATGTTATTTACCTAATTATAATTTAGGTCATGTTAGATCCTTAATTATTAGTGCAATAAGTATTATCTATGCTAATTTCCCTTTATTAAATCTATTTTAAATATAGATTTAATTTTATTATGGGCTTAATTACAAATTGGGCCCATTTAAGTATGTTTAGGATTTCTTCTGGACTTTTTGGAGAATCGTTCTTATCGTTACATCGATCTCAGAGGGGTGGAATCTGACCGCTACAGAACTTGATTGGGAAAATTACATATCTGACAAACTTTCCGATGGAAATCGATGAAGTCAGATCCCAGGGAGAGAGGTTGTCGTCAGATCGCTCTCGTCCCAGACGATGACCCGACCGTCGCTTCTCATCCATGGACGACGGAGAAGATAATCGAAAGACAATAGCAAGACAAGGAACGTAGAAAGCAACACCAGAACGTAAAAGAGGCGGCACCGGCGAGCTTCAAGCCCGCCGGCGTGGGAGAACAACGGCAGATTTGCGAGCTCGATAACTGGACCAGAGAGTAAAGCGGCTAGGGTTTTTTATCTCGGTTCAGATTTAAAAAAAAAAAAGCTTAGAATGCTTTAAATTCGTTATATACTCTATAATCTTCTTCAGTAATCTTATACTATGATTTTCTCTATTCCATATTGAGGTTCAAACAATTGTTGGGACAAAAGACGTGAAAGAAATTTGGGTGTCAAAGCCCCATAGAGAAGACACATCATTTTTGAAAGTTATAAGCTTTGTTATGCAAGGTTATGTAAGGACTAAAACCAATTAGATCAGAGAATATGTAATCATTGCAGATATTTGTGAATATATAGCAAAGGTTCAGCAGGCTCAAGCCAATCAGAACCTTCAACAAAACAAGAACCTTTCTCAGGAACGAGAAACTTGACTACATAATCAGTTTACTTGAAGACTTGAGGCGCAGGGTAACTATCCTTGAGACCTACTTGGGAATCAAAAATATCAAAAACAACACCGAAACAGAGGTTTGTGAAAAACGAGGTTGTAAAAAAATTTAATAATTGTTTCTTATGTTGTATTGCTTCATTTCTTAACAAAGTCAAAGAGATGACAATCGAGAAGAAGAAGACCAAGAAGAAGAGGTATAAAAACCTTATTTTTAAGATTTATACCTTACTAGATGACAACCCGCGCATACGCGCGGAGCTTTTTCATAATATAGATTTTTGTTTTATTGTTTAGAAATCTTAAAATGTTGTATCTTGAATTGATTTTACAATATAATTCTTCTAAGCAGTGTGTTACAGTAGTTAGTATTGTTTTTTGGTTTTTAAAGAATATTGTATGTCTAATGATAAACGTCTATTGGGTTTATGTATCATGTCAAAACTTAAAGGTAGTTTTACATATAGAATATTTAAAATCAAAAATTATATTTAAAGCGATTTTGATATTGAAACTTATTTGAATTACCAGTTGGTGGTTATGTAAGTTGGTTATGTTATCCCCTTCATATTAAATGGAAAGTAGTTTAAGTTATAGATGATTAGGTGTTTTAATTTTATTGGTTTATTCTTATAAAAATGATGACTTGGAATGGTGACATGGAATGGTGAAAAAGATGACATGGCTTAAAATTGTTTTTAAAGTATTTTGTTTGATTAAATTTAATCATTTCTTTAACTTGAAAAACTAAATTTTGTTTGATTAAATTTCAAAAATCACGGCTTAAAAAAACTAAATTTTGTTCAAAAAAACAGCAACTGTTCGGGGGGAAATTAAAAACACATGGGATTAATCTCCATAATTTAAACAATTCAAATGCAAAGTTAAGCAATTGAACTAAAGTGAACATGTTATTAGGCAAAAGATAACAAAAGTTTATGAACAAGAGGGAAACTGTGGGGTATTGTGTTATTTTCAAAAGCTTTAGGGTACTTTGCATGTGAATGCATGGCTTTCATATTCTATTAGTATATTTTCGACGATTAAATAGGTATCCCATGAATAATACTGAACATTCATCAGAAAAATTATAATTTTGCTTAACAAGAAAGTAAATTATTTCTTCACATAAGAAAATAGATTCTTTTCATAACAAGGAAATCAAACCTCCGGGTTTATCCAAATTTTATTAACTGCTCAAACAAAAACATAACAAAATCCAACTATATATCTTTCGATTTTGATTTCTTTTTGGGATATTCCAAAATATACTCTAAATATCTAAGAAACTCAAACAAAATATTACCATTTAAATATACTCTAAGTATCTTACGGTTTTGTTTGTTTGACTCAAAAAATTTCAACACTTTTCTAACTCTCTATATATACGATTTAGCTAAACAAATGATTCCACACATCAAAAACTCACTCCATCCATTCTCACCTATTATCATAATGTCTATCACCGACAAAGAAGGAAAAGTGCAGAAGAAAACAATGAATGTCGTCTACAAGGAAGTGTTTCAAAACCTTCATTAATTTTATATATTGCATTTTTGTTTTGTTTACTTTTCTTAAACAAGACTTATGTTATTTGCCTTCTTTCATTATTCAATATATCATTGATAAGGATTATACAATATTTGCAATCAATTTTTACATGCTATTATATCTTACCTTTCATAATTTATAATTTATAATAACTTCAAAATTAAAATTAAATATCTTTTCACAAAATGTTCATACCCGCACATGGTGCGGGCAAGTCACCTACCTAGTTCATTTTAATAAGAAAACAAATATTGATTATTTTGTATGTGTAAATAATTTTAATTTGTGCTAGTATCATCACTATGTCACCATATAAATTTAAACACGGCATAATACATAGTTTTGAGAGAAACAAATAAAAAAGCGAGAGTATTTGTTTTCTTTATTTTGGGATTGAAAACAATTTGTTTAATATTTCAAAGCAAAGAAGATAACTCGTACTTAGTATTTTGCAAAACTTGATAAAATATCAAATACAATGATAGCTAATTAGTTGTATGATGTCTAATGGCCATAGTATATGTCACAAGTAAAAAGAGCATAGTCTTTGCTCAACTAAACAATTTGCATTGCTAGAACTTTTAGCATCAGCAAAATCTTCTCTTGTCTTCGGGTCATTACAAAGCTCATAAAGCTTACCGTATATGTCTTCCGAGGACTTAGTTTATAATAAATTTTCATTTCCTTTGTCTGCTTTCACCAAATTATTTGATTCACACTGGTTTAAGTTTTAGTTTGAGTTACATACACACATAATCCTTCTCGCCGAATAAGAGCTTCTCTTGGACTGCCACAGTTCATCTACACATATATCCTTCATGACTACTATCTCATATTCTCCTTCCGGTCTCATTAGAATTTCGATAAAGATGACGTTCCAAAGTGTTTCCATCATTCTATCTATCCCATTCGCAGCCTTTTTTGTATCATAGAACAACTCAGACACATTATTCTGTTCTTCCAATTTTCTGGGATCTTAGGTTTTGCATCGTTTCACTTCTCTTGAGGGCATTGACGAGGCTTAAACTCAATCTTTGCAATTCTCTGTCAAGTTTTCAACCACTTAATTATTATTTAAAAATTGAAAACCCACTTGATATGCTTACTCGTTTGTGCTAAACATCTAAAGACCATCAGAAACATATTAAAGCTACAAACATGTAAAGAATCATACAACTACACTATTTGAAAGCGAAAGATTCTTTTTACATGTTGTCGTCGTTTGAAAAGAGTAAATCTTGCATAGAGAGAAGATTGTGTCCAAGCATGATGTAACCGTACTAAGACCTATTTTAGCTAGTATTTTACGTACCTTTCACTTGCAGTTTTTTTTTTTTTTTTTTTGTCAACACCTTTCACTTGCATTTAGCTCAGAATTTGCATGTTTTCTTCACTTTTCCGTATCATTTAGAATAAGTTGAGTCTTAGAGTCCAATAGGAGTTTTTTTGCATTGCATTGCATATTTTGTGCATTTTCAGGTACTAATGGAGTTTAGTAGCTATGGCGGTTCGTGCGGTTCGTGCGGTGAAAGATTATCGAGAAAAAAACGAATAAACAGAGCAAGGAATCATTCTGACAGCTGCCAACCGACCATTTTTTGTGCAGAGGTCGGTCAAAGGAGCAGTTTTGAAGCCTAGAAGAGAAGAGCTTCTGCCAGCATCCGACCGACCACTTTTTGTGCAGAGGTCGGTCCAAGTGGTCGGTCAGGGTGGAGTTTCGTCCGAAATCCGGGTTTTCACCCGGGTTTGTCGGGTCAACCTGGGAACACTTATTCATTCCCCTATAAGTACTATGTTATGAGGTAAAAACCCTATGTTTGTCCTCTCTTCTTTTATCCTTTGAACTAAACAAGAAACCTTTGTGTTTTTCATGATTTGGGGATCCAAACTTCATCTTTTTATTGCAATCTTATATTTTTATGTTTAGTTTTTTCATTATGCCTTTATCTACATCTACCACTATGATTACCATCATGATTAGTGAGTAGTTTCCTTAATGGATTTAGGGTAGAGTAGATTAGGGGTGTTTAATGGGTGATTAGTCTTGCATATAGCTTTGGGTGTTTATTATTTATGTTTTTCCATATATTGGAGTGATGTTAATGCTAGATTTGGGAGTAATTAACCAAAATCTAGTTCATGGTATTTTCACGCCCGGAAAGTGTTTGTGGAAATGTCTAAGAGAATTCTAATATTTGTTTATTGAACCCTATCCAATGGAAGTTGATGTGTAGGTAGATAAATACCCTCTATGAGCAAGTAGAAGTAAATGATGATTATTTGTATTAGACAAGTGATTAGTACCATGGAAGTGGATCAATCAATATAAACAGGTCTCATGTCTTGGAAATGATAGATTGAATAACTTTGCATACCCATTAGCTCATTACTACCAAAAGATCCATGTTTTATCATATTTGATCATCTTAGCTTATTTTCGTTGACTTTTTGTTGACTTTTCATAATTGCTTATTTATCTTGCATTTCATTTAAGTATTGTCATGGTTTATTGTTCTTTCATTTCATTTTAGTTCTTGCTTTGCTTTAATTGCATTTTTAGGTTGTTAGTAATCAAATCAAACCCCATCCTTTGTATTGATCTACCTTCTTTAGTTTCTTGCATTCTTGTTGCACTCATTCCTTGTGGATTCGATCCTTACATGCTACACTGTAATTGTCATGCACTTGTGGTTAGTCATTGAGGTTTAAAACTTATTAGGAAATGAAAGAAAAACCCCCATCAAAGCACCACTCGGAAAACCAACCAAACAAAGTATATAAAAAATGGACAAAACATGGCACATAAGTGAAACTAAAGATACTTGTTCACGGGTGGTCATGTGCAATAGTGAATTAAATGTACCTTTACCAGTGTGCACTTTTTATGTTCATTCTTATCTGGCTAATACACCTTTTCTTGTTCAAGTCGGGCAACAAACCTTAGTAAGTGATCATCGTGATCATCGCCTCTTTGTTCGTCACTACCATCATAACATACATACCAAATGAAAATGGTTGTAGCTAATACCAAATAATTCAAAGAGAAAAACAGAAGATAGAGTCCTCCATTCTTCCCCAAATTGACAAATGTTTTGACAGATTAGTTCCCAAAACACACTTTAAGCACTTTTCATCAGTATTAAACACCAAAAAAGTATGGAACGAAAAGCTTGTTTCTTCATATCATAATTTCATAGAATTAGGACGGCTTCATATTGTAATTCTTTCTTAGGAGGCATGACCTTTATCACGTCTTTCTTTACCCATGAAACAACAATCAAAGCAAGTTTCACTATGGTTAACTTTTTATAGATATTACTTGATGAGAGATTAACCTAAACTTTAAAACAATGAATGAGATAATTTTTCTAATTAATACTTCTTACATTCTGAGCGGATGTAGGGCCGATAACTTGTGGAGTCTTTAAATTTGCTCTTCTTGATTAATGTCCTTAAACTCCTCTTGTAACTCCTCGAAACTGTCAAACTGCAAATAACAAACAAAGACCTTCGGCCAATAACCTTACCTTCAAGAAACGATGAAAGTCATAAAACATAAGCTAATTTAGTAGACCTGCACTGATGCCTCTTTAGTTTCTGTTCTAGTCCTTTAAAATAATTTAAGTAAATACACCAGGTGTATGTTCAAAAATAATCCAATACCTTTATGGAGCAGTGTCCTTGCCTTTGCTTAGGATTAGGATTGGAAGAACATATAACATAGACGCATCGAGGACGTTTCAGTGTCTACAAAACTCTCCTATCTTCTTGACACATGATTTCACCTCCATTGCTTCCCACACTGCAATGTCACACAACGTCATTAAACAAGACAGAAAAACCAGTAGATGAACAAACATAGAACTCTTAAAGTATTCAGATTTAAGATTCAAATTTTAGAACTAATGATTTCATCTTCTAAACTTCGCATTTCCACTTTCTGACCAACACAACTGTTCGAAAGTGTGACATTGGAAATCTAGAACATCGATCTATAATCTGAAATCGGATGATCCTATTTGATTTATGTAATATTAAGTTAAGAGGATGATAAAAGCGAGAGCAAAAGAAATCTAAAATATCAATCTATAATTGGACCTCGTACCCTGACCAAAACCACCACCACCATCAACATTATCTTCCTCTGGAATCTTAGACACCGTAACAAATAAGATTAATTGAAATCGTATGAAGAGATAAAATAATTAAAGAGGTGAAGAAGCCATGGAGTTGTGATATTGAATCTGAATATTTAATTCTGAAAGTAACTGAAAGCAGAGCAGTAAACAGGAGACGATGAGATTTATACGTTTAACTTGAAGCCGGTGTAAGGTGAAACGTGAGATTGTTGGGTTTCTCTAAAGCCACATGTCAAGTAGATAGGACGTCATGTGTCAGCCTCTGGAGAGTGCTAGGCAACTATTATAGTATAAATTTTTAAGCGTTAGAACAAAATAACTCTACTTCTTACTTTCTTCTAGAGTGAGAGAAAAGATAATAAGACCAACAAGAAGAGCTAAAAGCAACCTCTAAAATGCAGATGATATTTTTTGAAGAAAACATAACCTGAACTTGATATTTTTGTACTGTTTTTGCAGGTTGTTCAACAAGAGATGGAGAATCAAGAAGAAGATGTAAGCAACCTCCTGAATTAGATATTTTGAATTAGATATTTTTATAAAATATGATATTTTTATAAATGATTCATTGCTACAGGACCACATTGACAACATTGGGATTGTACAAACAATGAAGAAGTCAATGTAACAAGCACAACTGAGATTCCGTTCATGAGCCAAACACACAAAAAGGAAGTTATGCTGGTGATGACGAAAATGATTCATACAATGAAAAAGATAAAGAAGAAAGTCCTCTCGACTAACAAAAAAAGGTGCGAAGATCTGCTCAAATAATATTACAACGTTCATATAAAACACACCGGATAAAAAAAAAGAGTATACACTATGTTGCGGATAAATCACCTACTTCAGCTTTCGTTATTCAGAATTTTAACATTTTTTCTTAAGAGAGCCCATCCGAAAGAAAAAGGGAAGATGACAACGAGAAAAGCAACGACAAGAAAGATGAAAAGACTGAGCAAAAAGTTTCCACCAGGAAAAGATAAAAAAAAACACACACATTGTATATTTCAGTTTGAAGTTTTACATAGCTTCGATTCATAAATTACCATATTGTGTTATCTCATATATTTTTTAGGGAAATAAATTGGATATATATTTATAAAAAAAACACATATTTCTCTATAAACGTATGAAAACAGGTTATAAAACACTAACTGAATATTCAACTAGAAATGAGAAAATAAATTGATAAAAAAATTCAAAAATATATTAAAAAGCAATCCTGATTCAAAAAGAAATTAGAAAAAAACAAATAATTGGAAGATTGTATTAAAATTCATAATCTCGTCTCAGGTACGATCACTGTCAAACAAAAACTGAAACGAATAAATAACATCAAACTGAAAATTAAAAGTCCCAAACCTCAAAAAGCCCAAAATAGCAGAAAGCAAAAACAGAGCTAAACGGCACCGTTTAACCAGTGAGTCATTTCTTCCTCAATCCCGAATTTCTTAGCTCCGACGTAAATCTCCGATCGTCGTCGGCTTCACCAGTGTCTGGAGAAAATGGCACAAAGCTGGTTTTCGATGAGCGGTAGTAGCAGCACAGATCAGCAGAAGCAGCAGCAGCAATCGGGAACGTCTCTTCTGGCTGACTGGAATTCTTACGCTGCATCGAGAGATTTTGAAGAAGACACCGGAAGTTTGGGCTTCGATATCGAATCCGCCGTTAGATCTTCTAGCAACACTGTTTCAGGCACCTTCAATGTGTAAGCGATCCATCCATCTCTTGATCTGATTTTAGGGTTTTTTAACGATGGAGTCGTAATCTCTGGATGTGTATTATTCTGACTGAATCTGAGAAATCATGGAATCGACCAAATCATTCGAATTCTAAAAAGAATTTAAGCTTTCTAGATTCGTTGATCAGTTGATTTAGATCTTGTAGCTGGTGAATGGTTTTGTATTAGTGCTTTGTTGAACGCAAAATTGAAGTTTATGTTTAGCTACACTCTGGTTAACCTCAAGTTATGATTGAGGACTAATGTAAGATTGTTATATGTGAAAACATGTACAAGTTTTGGATGTGAACGATTCACTATCCTGTGATTTGTTGACAAGATTCTTGTTTGTTTTCTGAAATTCTTACTCTTTTCTTGATTTTGCAACCTGTATCTATCTTTACATAACTGCAGTGGTACTATTTTCTTGATTTGAAACTTAATTGTAGCTGAATCTGAATGATTAACAGTGTTTCGAAAGGAGTTAGAGATCTTCCAGGGAACTTGCACTCTGCAACAAGCAGTATGCCTTCAGGAAAATCGTTGATGTATTTCGGTTTACTTCTAGCAACTGGTGTATTCTTCGTCTTCCTTGCCTTCACCATGTTTCTTCCTGTCATGGTGCTTATGCCGCAGAAATTTGCTATTTGTTTTACCCTTGGATGTGGATTCATCATCGGATCATTTTTCGCTCTTCGTGGCCCACAAAATCAACTCGCTCACATGTCATCGAGAGAGGTAACACCAAGACCAAAGTTCCGCATATATATTTCATTATGTTTTCTCTTTTTACATCTTAATTTCTTGTTTGCTGGCTTCTACAGAGGCTTCCACTTACTTTAGGTTTCATTGCCACCATGGTTGGTACAATATATGTCTCAATGGTGCTCCATAGCTACGTTCTCTCCGTGCTTTTCTCTGCATTACAGGTTCCTAATTTCATCTTCTCTCTCTTTCTTATATGTCCAAATTTCCACTTCCCAATTTGGCAAATCTGATCTGTGATGTTCATTTTTCCCTGGAATTTCTCTTTCATTCTGAGTAATTTCTATCTAGTGAGTTAAGTTCTTGGACATAATAATGGGTTTAGAAACAAACAATAGGCTGTCTTAATGCTGTTTTTAAATACAAGTAGGATGTTTGAAGAAACTGCAGACAAAAAAAGGAAAAAAAAAAAGTATGAAGAAACTGCAAACGCCACTCTGCAGTTTCGTTTGTTTTATCATTATGTACATCAAGCTACTGTTTTGCAAATATACTTACCTGCAACAGAAACAGCTTTCACCCAAATAATTAGTCGTAGAATTCAGTAAACAGATCATCCATGTAGGTTTTGAAAGATTCTGAACAATCTTTAAGTATGGAATCTCTTAAAATAATTATTGTAATTGTTGTTCTCTGTGAATCCGCGTAGGTTATTGCGCTGGCTTACTATTGTATATCCTACTTCCCTGGTGGATCGTCGGGCATGAAGTTCCTCAGTTCTGCTCTTACCTCCTCCGTGCTCGGAATCTTTGGGAGATGAAAGAATAACAAAACTTGATTCTCTGGTGTATAAAGAAATATTGCACTGCCGTTTAAAGAAAAACAGTGGTTAGATGAAAATTGTAGGAGACTATGGTGGTGCAATGGATCATAGTTTTGTTAAAACTTTTTTCTATTTTGATAAACTAATCTAAATCCCAAGCAAATGAATGAGGCACAGCCATGAAACTCAAATAGTTACTTAGGGTATCTCCAACCCCACTCTAAAATGAAGTTTAGAGTAAAATCTTTTCCAATCCTATTCTAAATCCAACCACCTTTTTTACTCTACATGTAGAGTAAATTCATTTCTCACTCTATTCTAGAGTTGAACTTTTTTATTTATAAAATTGTCATTTAACTCTTTACGCACTCTACTTTTACACTTCAAATATATGTTTTTGTTATTAGTTCTTTAATTTTTGGTTAGATTAAATGATTAATAGCCTTTTAACAAAATTAAAAAATGATAATCAAAATTCATATTTAAAAAAGATCTTTAACCAATACAATTAAAATGCAACAAAAAATTTCAAATACGATGAAATTTATTAATGAAAAATAATGAAATTAAGATAAATAACATAAAATAAATATTATAATTAATGACTTAAGAATATAAATTATCAAAATATTGTCCAAATGAAGAAGACGAAAGTGGAGCTCTTTGATGTTCTTGAAATCGATGGAGAAGCTCCTCTTCCGGAGGTTTAATTAGTGGGAGATGTATTGGGCGATTTAGAAGAATCAAAGATAAAAAAAAAAAAACCCATTTTTCACTTCGTAATGATTTAGTTGATCATTTGTGGGAAAAATTCGGTAATACTAATGCTTAGATTATATTATTTTGTCTTTTTCTATTATGTAATGCTATTTTATTTCTATAATAAAATTTCAATTAAAATATTATTGTGATTTTAGTGAATTATTGCTAATTATAAAATAATTGTGTAAATTGTATAATTTTAATAAGTCAATGACTAAATTAAAAAAAATGTATTTAGAATATTTTTTTAGAATGAAAATAGAGTAATGGGTTGGAGAAACCCCTTTAGAGTCATGGGTTAGGAGATAAGGCAAATGTTCTCTAATGTTAAAGATTTCGCTTTTTTTTAATATAAGTTCACATACTTCTTGTCAATTAATGCATTTGAAATGTTTTTTTTCCAATGCATTAGTGAAGAAAATGAAGGCTCAGTAGTATATTAACATTAATATGTAGGCTATAGTTTGTAATGATTGTAGTCGTATAAATTATAAGGTTTTTTAGGAATATAGGCAGTTTTAACTTTTAAAATTGGTAGAAAATGCAGTTTACTATTTTTAATTAGAAAAATAGGCATATTTTCACTATTACATTATTTATAATTAGTAAAGTAGGCACTTTCACTGTTTATGGTGTACACGATTCATGGTATACTGTGTACATATTTCAAGGTTCCTACTATTTACGGTTCACAGTGTATATTGTTCATTAGGCCTGAGAATTTTATCCGGTACTGATAATCCGATCCGATACCGATCCGATATGACCGGTTCGGTTCAGATTCGGATACTGCCCAAATAATCCAATGGATGGGCTTTCAATTATCCAATGGATTTCGGATCAGTTCGGATATTATCCGAAAACCAATGGATATATCCGATTATCCGTATACATAGAAAGTACCGTATGTGTATACAGTATATTGCCTATATTCCCCAAAATATCAACTAGGGTTTTATTGTTCATTGATTGTTCTGTCTACTCTTCGTCGATTCCTCTTCTTAGTTTTCAATTTTGAATGGGCAAAATTAAATTCTAAAGCTAATCTAAATAAAAAAAACTGGAAATTCTAAAGAGTAGATATTTAGTCTCATCTCCAACATTTGCGACATCGAAAAATCGATCGGAGGTACGACGTGATTCTTAACTCTTATCTCTTTATGATCTTAGTTTATTCATTCGTAATCTCGATTCTCGAATTCAATTTCGGGTTTTTGGATTTTGATTTCGATTTCGTATTCTCAATTTTTTATTTCGAATTCGATTTTGATTTTGATTTAGATTTCGTATTCAACTAATCGTATTCTCAAAAATTCTTTTCATATTCATATTTTGGTTTCAATTTCAATTTTGATTACGATTTCAATTTTGATTTTTCAATTTTTGATTACATTTATCGATTTTAGTATTACACATTTCAATTTTGAATTTTAATTTTGGATTTCGATTTCAATTTCAGTTTTGATTTTGATTTTAATTTCATCTGTTTGTGTCTCAGTTTTGATTTCGATTTCAATTTTGATTTTGTATCACATGAGTATGATATTCAGAATACAAAGGTTTTGTTCTTGTTTCTCATTTTGTTCTTATTGCTTATCTGAGTATCTTTGTTATTAGTTAAGCTTGAAAATTGAAATGTTCTTTGTTCAATTGTTTTTGTTTCTCATTTTGTTCTTAATTATTACTGATTTTGTGTCTGTTTTATGTAGATGGCTTCTTCTAATGATCATCCAAATGTAGAAGAAGACGAGGTGAACATTGATGTTGATGATAATCTAGTTGAATTAGAGAATGATGTACCAAGACCGATTCATGTTACTGTAAAAGCAAGGGGAAAAGGAAAGAAACTGAAGAAGAAACTGATGATTCTCCTGCTAAGAGGAGGAAAACAAGAGCTAGGTGTTAGAGCCACTATACCAGGGAAAACGGTAATTACAACTTTTGCAACTGTAACTATTATGGGAAATGAATGGCGTGTGCATCAAGTGGTGGCACCACTAATCTGAATACTCATATTAAGAAGTGCCCTGGATACAAATCATGGCTAGAGAGAGAAGCAGAAGGTCAAACAGTTTTGAACCAAGATGGCAGTGGTTCTCTTCAGTTAGGAAAGGTAATTGAGGCTGTGTTCAGGGAGGCTACAAATGAGTTGATAGTGCTAGCTGAGTTACCATTTGCCTTTATAGAGAGTTTGGCTTGGAGGTATTTCTGCTACAAAGTTAAGCTTTACACACCTCATTGTCGGAAAACAGCCACAACAGACATCATGACTATGTTTAAAGATAAGAAGATAGCCATGAAGAAGGTTCTTGAACCGAATAAGCAGAGGTTTTCTTTGCCAACAGATATTTGGGTTGCTCTTTCTACTTCGGCTAGTTACATGGTAGTAATTGCTCACTTCATAGACACTTTTTGGAAATTGCAGAAGCTCATTATTGGATTCAAGAACGTGTGTGATCACAAAGGTGAGACTATCTATGGTGTTCTTATTGATTGTTTAGAGGAATGGGGGCATTAAGAAGGTCTTCACAATCACAGGAAACACGTCTGCCATGAAGCTATTTAAGGAAAAATTTAACTTGTTGGGAGATGATTCACTAGTTCTCAATGAGGATCATCTGCATTTAAGGTGTGCAACTCATATTCTCAATTTGGTTGTCAAGGATGGATTATATGATGTGGACAAGAGTGTTTGTGCAATTAGAAATGGTGTGCATTATGTCAGGTCATCTGGGAATATGCAGAAGTCTTTTGAGCTTAGGGTTGATACAAGAAAGATTTCTAGGGGAAGTTTGCCTTTGGACTGTAAAACCAGGTGGAATTCACCATATCTAATGTTGAATAGAGCATTGAAATTCATAGTTGCATTTGAGAAGATGGAGGCAAAGGATAAACTATATAATGATTACTTCGCAGAAGTAATTGGAGGAAAAAAGAAGATTGGACCCCCAAACACAGAAGATTGGGATGAAATTGAAAGGTTAGAGAAATTTCTTCAAACCTTTTATAATTCCACAATGAAACTGTCTGCATCTACTAGTGTTAGGTCATATAGATGTTACAATGAAAATGTGAACATACAAATGAGCTTGAAACCATTGACAGAGAGTAGTGACCTAGAATGGCAAAGTAAAGTTGTTGATATGGTTAGTAAGTTTGATAAGTATTGGAATCCATTTGAGGAAATGAATAAACTCTTGATAGTAGCAACTGTGTTTGATCCTAAGAAATAAATGAAGTTTGCAGAGCTTTGTTTTGATATTCTTTATGGAAAAGACATTGTAGTGGTTGTTCACCTTAAGGATAGTATAGATGATATCTTGAAAAAGTTATTTGAGGAGTATAGTAAATATGTGGACAAACCTGCAACTGGCACTGGTTCTTCTTCTTCTCAATCCCAACAATCCTCTCAGTCTCAGCATCATTCTTAAGAGAAAGCTTTTGTAGACGTCTTTGACAACTTGGACATTGATGTTACTTTTGATTCGATTGAGAACATGTACAAGGATCATGTTGGTCAAGTAGGAATTGAAGTTGGAAGTACTAAATTAGAACTGTACTTGAAAGTAGGCCTGAGCTTAAATTCTGTACCCGATACCCGAACCCGAATCCAACCCAAAAATTAGGGTTTGGGTAGGGTACAGGTATTGTAAATTACCCGATCGGGTTTCATTTTATTAACATTTGGGTATCCGAACCCGATAGGGTAAAACCCGATACCCGATCGGGTATCCGAATCTATACATACACATACACGATTATGTATTTTAATCACTAAATCTAACCCTAAAACACTCATTTCATCTTTTTCGCCTATGACTTACATTATCGAGATCCTTGTGCTTTCGGATTGAAAATTATTATTCTTTTGTTTCATTTACTTATTGTGTGTTTATTTAGTAGTAAATTTACTACATTTGGATTGTGTTTTGAGTTTCTTTTCTATTTTTTTTACTGTCATATCTTGGTGTTTAGTCAACTTTGGCATTTTTAAACCCAATTTGTGTTTAAGACTTGTTTTTTTGAAATTTTTTTTTTTTGTCTTTTGATCATTTTTTTTTAGTATAATCATAATATTCGGGTATTTGGGTTATGCTTGAACCTGCTACAACCCGATCCGTACCCGACCTAATTATATGTTATATCCGAATGGGTTTTATATTTTTGAAAACAAATACCCGACGAACATAACTACCCGCCTCGAACCAGAACGTGTACCCGAACGCCCATGCCTACTTGAAAGAACCAGTGGTTAATCCTAATCTAATCTGTGGATCTGAGTTTGATGTGTTATCTTGATGGAAGGTTAATACTCCCAAGTATCCAATTTTGTCTTCAATAGCCACAGATATTCTTGCAATGCAAGTGTCATCAGTTGCATCAGAATGTGCTTTTAGCACAAGTGGTCGCATCTTATGTAACATCCGCAAACCAATTTTTAGGAATTGGAAAGGGGTATCGATCGACACAAGGAGAGTATCGATCGACACCAATGATTTTTGGTTAGACCGGTTTGAATTAAATTGTTCGGTTTGGTCGGTTTGGTCGGTTTGGGTTAAGGGAGTTAACCCTAGGGATCATATATTTAAGGTTTCTCAGCTTCGTGGCCGCGTTTAGGGAGTAAAAACGTGAGAGATCATGTGTTGATCAGATTGAGAGAAGAGAGAAAGAGTTTTGAGAGAGTCTCGAGGAAGAGAGTTGTTTTGTGTGATTCAGGCAGTTCTGTTGCCTTGTGTTGGAGAAGAGGATCGGATGATCAAATCAGTTCCGATCATCGTGAAATTTTGTGGGTAAGTTTTTTTCTCTCTCAGAAAGCTGTGGGGCAAATCGATTTGTTAATCGGATGTGTATTCTAAGAGTTATCTCTGTTTTCGTGAAGGATGTCTGTGCAGAATCGGGTCTGTGATCAGACCACTTCGAGGCCGTTTTGCCAGAGTTCTAGAAGGAGTTAGGTAACGATTTATATGTCGTTGGAAAGCTCTTTGTGTATAGTTTCCGAATATGTTTCTCGATTGTTATTTGGAGGTAAGGTCTGTTCTCAGCGTTGATTTGAAGTCAGCGCGTCGGTTCTGTTTTTCAGAATATTCTAATTTGGTTTAGGGGAAATCTTGTTGGTGAGTCTTAGGTGGTAGAGAAGAATAACTAGTAGATTTTGGATCTCGTGGAGGCTAGGATTCGTGTTGGTTATGTCGTGATTAGTCTCCTAATCCCTAAGACGAGGTGAGTGCGTGATCGTGGTTATGGATAACCGTTTGTAAGGGAATTAGGTGAATTGTGATGGAATTGATATTGGTTGTGCTTTTATGTGTTGTTTTCGTATGTTCTCGTGTATAGATCGTACTGTTGGCGTTGTGAATTGTGGATTGATTATTCTTGTTTTAGTAATCAGAATGTTGTGAATTGTGGTTTAATTGTTCTTATTTTGGTATTTAGAACGTTGTGAATTGTGGATTGATTATTCTTATTTTAATAATCAGAACGTTGTGAATTGTGGATTGATTGTTCTTATTTTAGTAATCAGAACGTTGCAAATTATGGTTTGATTGTTTAGTTTTTGGCATCCGTTTATCATTATTATGCAACCGGTGGACGGGATCACCGCTTCACTGAGTATTTGTGATAATACTCACACAACTCTTATTTCCATGTGTTGCAGATAAAAGTTTGAGATCGTGGAATCATGGCTGGGACGAGAGGATGATAGGATCTCTAGATTATATGTTTGGAGTTGCATTGTGTAGAACCTGGTTTAGGTTGCTAGAAATGCTGAGTTGAATTGGAATTGGTGTTGTTTGATTAATTTTAATGGTTTAATTGTTGATGTTGATTTCCGCTGGTTAGTTTATGTGAACTAGATTGAATTAATCATTGATGATTTTTATTTATGGGAATAATAAATCCGGATTAATTATTTTTTATAAAAAAAAGCTTGGTTGTTTCATTTTGGTATCAGAGCCCTTACGGTTTTAGGGCAGTAGTTTTAGTGGTTGATTTGAGGCTGTTGATTGAATTGACTATGAGTAGTTAGTTAATTCTGTGAGTTGTAGAGTCTTAGATCATCCTCTCCGAGCCTTCAAAGAGATTCCACGGTATGTGTTTTGTTTGACCTTCATCTTGTGAATTCTAGTATCTTAGAATGTACTTTTGGGAAGTGCAGTGTGAGTTGGCTAGAGTTCTGAGTGGTCGGGGTAGAGGCAGAGGTCGTAGCCTTGGAGGCAGAGGACTTGGTCGTGGGCCAGTGATTGAGTCGTTCCGTAGCGTGGCTGCGAGTGCTACACAGGTGTCAGAAACTCCTACGCATCTTCTAGGATCGGTGAGTGAGACCAGTGTGAGTGCCAGTGTGGGTATTGTGGGTACCAGGAAGGGTGCCAGGTTAGTTGGTGCTGCTTCAGCTCAGGATCGTTTGGATCGTATCAAGGGTATTCTGGCACAGTTCATGGAGCGTTTTCCGGTGGCAGTTCCTGTTCAGGCTCTTGTGGTGCCTCTAGTAGCGGAGGTGTAGCTGAGGGCTGCAGTGACTGAGGTGCGTCCGACTTATCTGGAGTTGATGGGTCACATGCGGCATTCAAGTGTTGTTTTCTTTTCCGGCGATGTTGGGCCTGAGGAAGCAGACAGGTGGCGTATGCGTACGGAATGCAACTTCCGTTTGGAGCGTTGTCTGGGAGATTGTCGAGGGGAGTTGGCGGCCCATTATCTAAGTGGAGTTGCTCATTTATGGTTGAAAGTTATAGAGGCCAGGAGGCCAGGTGCTGTGTGGACCTGGGGAGAGTTTCTAGCTGAGATTAATACTAAATACTTTCCTCGGGAGGCTCTAGATCGTCTCGAGACGAGGTTCTTGGAGCTAGTGCAGGGCGATCATTCTATGCGAGAGCATGATGCCGAGTTCAGTCGACTACTCGTACATGCGGTTAGAGGCATATAGGACGAGTGGACGCAAGTGCAGAGGTTCCTGAGGGGACTTCAGGAAGATTTGAGGAGTCACGGTGGTCATGGATGCTACGGGTATGGGAGCATGCACCACAAGCTGGAGAGCTATCCTAAGGAGGATGAAGCTCGGAATTTGTGAGTGTATTGTCATTGCAGGGAGTCGAGGCATATCAGTACTATGTGTCCCAAGTGGCAGCCGATGACAGTGGCGGTGGTCCAGCCGGTGGCAGAGCAACCGGGGACAGCGCAGGCGGTGGTGCAGACTGCCGCAGAGTAGAGAGCGTGGAGGACCTGAGGGAGAAGGTCGAGGATTGAGCTGGTTTTCTGTTATGTTTCCTGTTTCAGAGATTTATCTTTTGCTATGTTATTTTGAATTATTGTATTTTCGTTTGGCGTTGAAACGATTATTGCATTTTGGGAAAATTATAAGATGAGTATTTCTTATTTATTTTTGCGGCTAGGTCAGTTGTGGTGTAGAGTTTCTGTTGAGTGGTGGAGAGTCTAAAAATAGAAGTTTATGAAGATTTATGACTGTTTATTTTTCGAGGGACTCTAGTGGAACAACCAATGCGTTGGGTTGTTCGAGTGGACTTGTGGATTGGTCAGGATGTGATGATATTTCGGGTTTAGGAATATCATGTTTGGAACTACGCGAGGTAGTACAAGTCGATAGATGTTTATAGACATTTTAGAATTTATTGTTTTAGGGGCTGTTGTCCCGAATAACTCATTTATTTTTGTTTTGGAGATGATTAGTTCTCCAGTGGGGATGATTAATTCCTTAGAGGAGATGATTAGTTCTCCTGTATGCTCATTTGGGATGATTAATTTCCATTCTGAGTATCGAGGGATGATTAGTTCTCTCGAGGGGATGATTAGTTCCCCTGTGTACCCAGAGCTCAAAGGATGAGTCCTAAGAGTGACATCGATAGCTCAAGGGATGCGTCCTGCAAGTGGGAGGGGTGTGGAATGAGTTAAGAGTAATAAATTTTTGGAAACGTGCATATAAACATAGGATTGGCGACGAGTTTCGGAGGTCCAGAGAGGATCTCGTGAGTGTTGGCTGGTTGGCAAGGTGCTCCGTTGGAGCGGGGATGATATTCCGGAGTTTGGAATGTCAGGTTGGTATCGCGGTAGTTCTAGTCAGGAGGTGTTTGTACACATATGAATTGATTACTCTAAAGGAAGCGTTTTTGCTATATATCCAGAGCTTGAGGGAGGCGTCCTGAGAGTGGAGTGGCACCGATATCGTTACCTTGAAGGAGACGTCCTGAGAGTGTGATGGTGTCAGAACGAGTATGAGTAATCAATGTTGGATCATGGTATAAGCATGTGACTGGATATAGACCTCGAGTCTTGTGTGTGTGACTCCGCGTGATATCAGTTGATGAGTTGCAGAGTGCGATTCAAGTCAGCTAGTAAAGACTAAGCATTAGTTGCCGAGTTGATTGAGGTAGGGATTGCCATCCCAGAGTGGAAGTGGGATATAGATTGCGATGGATTTTTGGGGTTTCGGGCGAGTATACTGAACCCAAGTGGGGGAGTTTAGCTCTTTTGGTGTGAGTTGGTTCAGGAGACGACAGAGAAGATTCGTGTCTCGAAGTTGAACGCGAGGGAGTTTTGGGGATCGACATAGGTTTTATGCCGATAAGAGGAGGAGGGTTGTAGAGTCTGCAGTCGGAGATCAGGTGTGTCCTTGGATGACCATGATGCGAGGTTCTACCAGTTTGAGTTCGGAGACTCTGCGGAGTATGAGGTCTTTGAGTCCATTTCCGGTAGTAAAACGATTTGGACCGGTTGCATGTCAGTTGGATTTACCTCTGAGTATGAAGGTATATTCGTAGGGTTTCCATGTGTCGGGGTTGAGGAAGTTCATGCGTGCTTTGGGGGAGTTATTGGTTGAGATTCCAGTGGAACTTCAACCAGATTGTCGGTGGAGACGGGAACTCTGAGGATTTTAAGAGAAGAATTAAGGTGCAGCGTCGGAGGAAGTTTCCTCTTTTGAGAGTTTTATGTTTCGTGCTGGTGCAGGAGAGGAGACTTGGGAGCGGGAGGCAAAGATGAAGCTTAAGTTCAGGAAGTGGTTTGATAAGCAGGTCGCAAATTGAGCTTACTTTCTTTGTGGCTCTAGTTCCTCTTTAGCCTTGTGCTATTGTAGTTTTGGATTGATTATTTTCGTTTCGTTGTCACTATTTTACGTTTTGGAGATTTATAATATGGAGGTTTCCTTATTTATTTCCTGGGTGTAATAAGATGTGTAGTTCTTATTATTGTTGATATTCAGATTAGGGAATATGACATGTCTTGGACCATATGAGGTAGGTCTAGTCAATAGGTGCTTAGATGCGTTTAAGAATTGATTACTCTAGGGGCTCCGGTCCCAAATGACTTATTTATTGTCGGAGATGCGAGTTCTCTAGCGGGGATGTGAGTTCCCCAGATACCGTTGGCTCAAAGGATGCGTTCCGAGAGTGCAAGCGGTATGTTTTCCTGACAAGTCATAAGATGCGTCCTGTGAGTGTCAGGGTGTGAAATGAGTTAAGAGTAATTAATGTCTGACATGTAAGTAAGCATGAGACTGGATGTAGGCCTCGGAGATCGGGAGAGTTGATCTCGGATTGTTTTTGACCGGGTTGGGTCAATGTGAGGGTCTATAGTTTGACCGATTTCAGAGATGGCTTGGTGGCGGGTTTGGGTTGGATTGATGCATGTGTCGTTGGGGTGTAACGATACTACATGTTAGAGATTCTGAGGTGGAGTTCTCAGAGGTATGTTGTGGAGTGATTGGAGGTTTGTGTCAGATGAGTGAGGGTATTCCAGGTCAGGGAATGTCGAATTTTGGGAGATGAGGAATTCTCCAGATGGATGAGAATTCTCCTAAGTGTTAATAGGAGATATAGTTTTCTCCAAAGGGCAAGGTTCGTCCAAAATGTGGACAGGGTTGTGTATGTGGGCGTCGAGTCTCGGGTTGATATTGAGTTTGGAATCTCGGTACAGATGACCCTGGTAACAGATGTAGCGTTTTTGATTGTGCATGTTCTTGTTTGATTGTTGCGTGATCAATCAGGCGGGATGTTTCCAGGAGAATCTGGTCGGGTTTTGGATGGAAGTGTTAACTTTATTGAGATGGGTTGTGAACCTCGGAGATCGAGAGTGATGATCTTGGGTATTGCTGACCAGGTTGGGTCAGGAGTTGGTCTTTGGTAGACGATTTGTCGATGCGAGTGGTAATCTCGAGTGGTGTTGATCAGTTTGGGTCAGGGTTTTATCTTTGATAGACGGTTTGTCAGGATTCGAGGACGAATCCAGAGTAGTGGAGGAGAGTTGCAACATCCGCAAACCAATTTTTTGGAATTGGAAAGGGGTGTCGATCGACACAAGGAGAGTATCGATCGACACCAATGATTTTTGGTTAGACCGGTTTGAATTACATTGTTCGGTTTGGTCGGTTTGGGTTAAGGGAGTTAACCATAGAGCTCATATATTTAAGGTTTCTCAGCTTCGTGGCCGCGTTTAGGGAGTAAAAACGTGAGAGAACATGTGTTGATCAGATTGAGAGAAGAGAGAAAGAGTTTCAAGATAGTCTCGAGGAAGAGAGTTGTTTTGTGTGATTCAGGCAGTTCTGTTGCCTTGTGTTGGAGAAGAGGATCGGATGATCAAATCAGTTCCGATCATCGTGAAATTTGTGGGTAAGTTCTTTTCTCTCTCAGATAGCTGTGGGGGCAAAATCGGTTTGTCAATCAGATGTGTATTCTAAGAGTTATCTCTGTTTTCGTGAGTGATGGCTGTGCAAAATCGGGTCTGTGATCAGACCACTTCGAGGCCGTTTTGCCGAAGTTCTAGAAGGAGTTAGGCAACGATTTATATGTCGTTGGAAAGCTCTTTGTGTATAGTTTCCGAATATTTTTCCTCGATTGTTATTTGGAGGTAAGGTATGTTCTCAGCGTTGATTTGAAGTCAGCGCGTAGGTTCTGTTTTTCAGAATATTCTAATTTGGTTTAGGGAAAATCTTGTTGGTGAGTCTTAGGTGGTAGAGAAGAATAACTAGTAGCTTTTGGGTCTCGTGGAGGCTGGGATTCGTGCTGGTTATGTCGTGATTAGTCTCCTAATCCCTAAGACGAGGTGAGTGCGTGATCGTGATTATGGATAACCGCTTGTAAGGGAATTAGGTGAATTGTGATGGAATTGACATTGGTAGTGCTTTTATGTGTTGTTTTTGTATGTTCTCGTGTATGGCGTTGTGAATTGTGGATTGATTGTTCTTGTTTTAGTAATCAGAACGTTGTGAATTGTGGTTTAATTGTTCTTATTTTGGTAATTAGAACGTTGTCAATTGTGGATAGATTGTTCTTATTTTAGTAATCAGAACGTTGAGAATTGTGGATTGATTGTTCTTATTTTAGTAATCAGAACGTTGCAAATTGTGGTTTGATTTTTTAGTTTTTGGCATCCGTTTGTCATTATTATGCAACCGGTGGACGGGATCACCGCTTCACTGAGTATTTGTGATAATACTCACGTAACTCTTATTTCCATGTGTTGCAGATAAAAGTTTGATATCGTGGAATCATGGCTGGGATGAGAGGATGATTAGGATCTCTAGGTTATATGTTTGGAGTTGCATTGTGTAGAACCTGGTTTAGGTTGCTAGAAATGCTGAGTTGAATTGGAATTGGTGTTGTTGGATTAATTTTAATGGTTTAATTGTTGATGTTGATTTCCGCTGATTAGTTTATGTGAACTAGATTGAATTAATCATTGAGGATTTTTATTTATGGTAATAATAAATCTGGATTAATTATTTCTAAAAAAAAACGCTTGGTTGTTTCATCTTAGATCCTCATAGGAGATGTCTTACACACTACACAACTAAGGGGTTGATGTGCTTTGAGCAGTGGTTAAGGTTGGATATTCATATAAATGAAAGAGGAGTTGTAACTATTCAACAAATGCTTGCTGTTGTTGAAATGCAGGATGAACTTCAGAGAGGTATGTAATTGTCTCTTTTATATATATTTTATACTTTTAAATTGGTACATTCTATTTCTATACTAATCTTTCTTTCAGAGTTTGAATGTCATACTAAAATTGCTTGATTTGATTGAAAGAAGAAGGTATTCAACTATCCATTATTGCTATTGTTATGCTTATAGATAGGTTTAAGTCTTAGATTACAGTAATAAGGTAATCACTAATCTCTTTTTACATGTGTAGTATGGGATGGAGCCAATGTGTCCGTAGTATGTGATAGAGAAAAAGTGTCTGGTGTACTTTAATATAATGGGTCCAATGTGTTTGAGACAAATTGAGATCAATGACAGTGCTTGGAGTTGGTCTCTTCTATCTCCACATTTGTTCTCTTTTTTTTTTATTAGTTAGTTGCTATCTTTTTCTAAGTTGAAGTTGAAATTATGTGAGTGTGTGTGAAACTTGTTGTTGCCTTGTTGGTAACTTGATGGATTCTGAAGTTCGTGTCTCTGTGAACACATGTTGTGTTGGATTTTGTTGTTTAGTTTGATTTCGGATTTTGCTATTTTAGTTGGATTTCATATTTTGATTACATTTCAGTTGCAATTTAGTTGTTTCGGATACAAATTACTTATTATGAATATTGTTTATCCGAACCAAATGATATCTGATACCTTATCGGATAAAATTTAATATATATGAACCGATCCGAAACCGAATATATTCGACCCGATACCGAACCAAAGTTATTTCCGTTCCTAAATAGATCAAGACCCCCATATCCAAAATATCTGAAATCCGATGGATATCATCCGAATCCGAACCGATTATCCGAATTCCCAGGCCTATTGTTCATAATGTATATTGTTCATCGAGGATACAAACGGTGTACAGTGTTCGTGGAATCATGGTGGATACACACGGTGAACATTAATCATGTGTATATTGTTCACGGCAAATATTATTCATAGTGTATACTGTTTACGGTGTATACACATGGTTGACACTGTTCACGGTGTATAGTAAACAGTATCCTCTGTGAATAAGGTATGTCGTAAAGAGTGTCTATCGGGAATAGTGTTCTAACATAAATAATGTCTGTCATGAATAGTATCTTCCGTGAATACTAATTGAGTTCCTTTAATAGTGTTCCATCGGGAATAGTGTTCGTTGTCGTGAATAGTGATAGTGTATGTTGTGAATAGTATCCATCGTGAATAGTGTCCTCCGTGAATAAGGTCCGTCGTAAAGAGTGTCTGCGTGTGAATAATGTTCCATCATGAATAGTGTCCGTCATCTTCAATAGTGTTCCGTCGTGAATAGTGTCAACGGTGAAAAATGTTGATTATGAACATTGTGTACACCATCCACCATGAATAGTATCTTGTAAAATGTGTATTAGTGTAATAGTGAAACATGCCTATTTTGTCAATTATAAATAATGAACCTATTTAGCAAATTAGATAAGTTAAAAGTGCCTAGTTGGCAATTTCTTAAATTATATAGAGAAAGAACATAAGGACCCATATTTCAATGAATTTGCATGAAACATGTTTCTCGGTTCTTTGGTTTGGTTTAAATCAAAAACACTAGTTTTGTTCGAATATCATATCTATTCAGCTGGGCCCAAAAAGGTCCGGTAATGAATGCTTTGGTCCTTTCAATGAGCTCCATTAGTAAAAAAAAAGTGTTTTCAGTATTAGCTTTGATCAAACCCCATCAGTCAAAAAGAGCCCGAGAGTGGCTTTGATCAAAGATCACCAATAATGCACAAAGATTACGTCTTCATTTTATAAGTACTAATAAAATTAATCAAGGGCGAATCCCACTGCTTTTGTGAAAAATTTTGACCGTTAGTGGACATTTATAATACCACGAACTTGGCATAGTGCGAGTGAAACTCTTTTATAGTCTTTAATTAAAAGCAAAGGCTAACAAGGTTAAGACAAGGGAGCCTATCAATTAACATATCATTTGATCCATTCCTTTTCTGTTGTCATACTTTTTCCTATTTTCTTAAAACAACACTATTGTTATTATTCACTCTTGTGTTAATAGGAGTAGTTACCATCAAAATATTCCACAAACTCTTTTTAGAAATGTCATGTAAACGGATTTGCTGGACAATTTTCTTCCCAAAATATTTTAAAAAATGACAATTTGTTTAAGAATAATGGACAATAAGTTGCAACTTCCAAATGGTCAAAATTGCAAAAGTGTCGTTTAGGGTTAAGACAAAGCTAAGTATAACATTCCGGAGACTAAAGCATAGGATGTTTTTATCTTCTCTTAGATGACTAATATAATCACTTTTAAATCAGATAAAATAAAACATAAAATATTTAGGCAAAAAATATTACTCCCTCCGTTTCAAATTACTTGTCGTTTAAGGTTATTTCACACAAATTAAGAAAACAATTAAATTTATTGTGTTTACCCCTAATTAATACAGTGATTTATTTGAATTAAGTAATTAAGTAAGCTAAATGGTATGGATACAAATGAAAAAATGAGTAATAAATATGCATTGAAAATACAAAACGACAACTAATATAAAACAAAAAATTAACTCTAAAACGACAACTAATTGTGGAAGCTCCTTGGCCCAGTTGTCAAGGGTTTAAAGGCTTCTACACCAGGTCTGGGGTTCGAATCTCAGATAAAACAATTTCTTGCAGATTAATGGAGGGCACTTTTCAGAAGCTTTGAAGTTGTCCAGGGAGACCATGTCCATCGTTGGGGATGTCGTACATGCAGAGCCATTGGTCGGGGAGAGTCTATCCATCATGGAAGATGTCGTATATGCAGAGCCGTTCATCGGGGAGAGCTTGTCCATCATGGAGGATGCCGTACATGGAGTTGATGAATCATGGAGGCCTATGTAGAAGCTGGTCACCCTAGTTGCAAAGACAACATGCAGTGGAGTATCATCAAAATAGAATTAGGTCAAATTGATCAAATTAATCTAACGATGATTGTAATCTCTATATAATTATTCCAGACGATTAAAAAAAACGACAACTAATATGAAACGGAGGGAGTAATAAGTAACCAATTCAATGAGGTAAATTGGTCAAAAATTTTACTACTCCCTATGTATCTCAATAGATGAATTTTAAGGTTGTGGCACAATAATTAAGGAAACAATAATTTTTTTTTTGTAACTTAAAATATTAATTATCATCCCATTAATTATGATTCAACCAATAGTAAATCAAGCAGTTAATATATTTTTGTATCAATTGTATTGTAATCTTAAGTATTGTAATTTTAAGCAAAATCAGTGGGATATGCCCTAATTTAATACAAATCCCCTATACATTATTTGGGAGGTGATTTATGAAAAAATTATGACATGGCTCAAAAACAATTGTGACATGGCTCAAAAAAAATGTAAAATGGCAAATTTGAATCATCATAACAAAATATTTCTATAACTAAGTTATATTCTTTCCATAAAAAAAATTTAATCATTTTTTATTTATTTTCGTTGTTGACTAATGAATTGTCTGAAATTAATTTCTATCATAATAAATTTTTGAACAGTTTTCTATAAATATGATATCACTAAAATTTATAATAAAACTTACTAAAAATTTTAAACAGATTATGTTAATTTTTGTGACAAAAAAACTACCAACAATATAACAAACTTTAAAAAAAACTGATTTATATTCTAAAGTCTCTAAAACCTAATAAAATAATAATTTTTAATTACTATAAACAAATACATATCAAAAGCAAACATCGTTCATTAGATTATATGTTCATTTCATTGGTCATTTATGCACTATAATTAATGGTATTCAAGAAAATGTCATTATTGCATAATATTTGACTATGAAAGAATTCAAGAGGATTGGATATTGTTTTTTTCACTAAAGTAAAACCAAAAGAAAAAAATGATGAAAATGTTTAAAATTTTTGGAGATGGAAAAAAAGTAAGGATATATATCAAATAATATGCTTCTTCGAACTCTAAGACACAAAAAAAATGTTATTTTATTAAAAAATTTAATGTATAATGAGGCATGATTCAGGTATAATAGTTTAAGAAAAATAGTAAATACGTAAGGTATTTAAGAAAAAATTCAATGAATATATTTTAAAAAGTAGACTTATAAATTTGGTTTTAAATTTTTATCTCTGCGTATAACGCGGGAAGTCATCTAGTAGTCAAAAAAGTAAAAGTACATTTAATTTTGTGTTAAAATTGAAAAAAATCATCTAATTTGAAACAAAAAAAATCTCTAGAAAATCATTAAGATAGAGAGGGAGTATGAGATTATAGAGTTAAAACCATGTATTTCCGTTATGTTTTGATTATAATTGATCACTAGAAATGTACTTAAGAAAAATTGAACTCTTCGTAAAAACCAGAAAATTTGAGCCTCTCTGTTAAGAAGGAAAAAAAGTGATGATGTTAATAATTGCAATATTGATTTACTATATTGATTTACGCCCGAAGTAGACCATCGAACTCAGCATGAACTGCCGAGATGCTTCGTCTACATCCTCTCATACCGTAAGTGATAAGGCTTGTGTAGTCTCTTAGGCACCACCTAAGTCCACTGACCGGCTCATGATTAACCCAAGATGCATCGATCTGACATATCGAGAGTTGTAAAGTAAATACATAAAATTTATACAAGAATTAGGAAGAAGAATAGATCTGCAGAGGCAAGATATGGTCTGTATCCTTAATTCTGAAAACGCTATGTAGTGTGACGGTTGTGTGACGTTCCAAATTCAGGATACAACTGTAATCAATTATGTTTTGAACAACTCAAAACAACATCACAAAACGCTAGAATCTGTGTTATACTCTCAGACACAAAAACAAAATAAAATAAAGAGATAATTACTACAACAACTTTGGAAAGCTCCTAATTTACTTGAATAACTCTTTGGGGACAGAGAAATGTTCAAAAAAACTTTTAAACCTTTCATTTTCTTTTTAATAACAAAAATACCATTAGCATATTCAAACAAAATAATAATATTAGAATAATAATAAATATTAAAAATTAATATAAAAATAAAATTTCAATAAAAACTTAAAAATTGTTTTTATTTTATTTATGATTAAAACGTTTGTAATCGGCGTTTATAAATAGATTAACGACCGCAACCCAGAAATTGTGAATTTCTAGGGGGTGTCGATCGACACTTGGGTCAGTGTCGATCGACACCGGTAATGCAGTCGCGGTTCATTTTGATTTTAATCGCGTTTTTCATGCGGTTTGGTTTAAGGGAGGAACCCTAGGGTTTCATTTATAAGCGTGCAACCGCGATTTTTTGTGGGTTAGAGGCAGAAAAAGAGTTTGAGAGGGAGAGAAAAAGAGTTTTTGTGTGAGGAGTTTGAGAGGAAGGAGAAGACAGATTCGTCTGTCTCGGTAGAGAGGCGGAACGGTCGATCATATCGTGCCTTATCAGTGTAATATTTGGTAGGTATGTTCTTCTATCTCTTAGCTATCTATAGGAAAAATCGGATTGTCGTTCCGATTTGTAGATAATGAGTTATGATCGTTTTCCCGTGAGTGGTTTGTGCAGTTTCGGGATTCGATTAGTCTCCTTGGGAAGCATTTTCCCGGCGTTTCAGAGGATATCAGAGGACGAAATAGATACCGTTGGCAAGCCCTGTTGGTCTATTTTCAGATTAGGTTTCCGATCTAAATTCGGAGGTAAGCTCTGATCGCTGTGCCCCTTTTAGGCCAGTGCGTCGTTCTGATTTCTGGAAATCTGAATTGGATTTTTGGGGAAACCCTAGTTGTGTGTTCTAGGGCTATAACGGAGGCGTTTCTCGGTGTTTGCGTGTGAGATCAGATGCTGCGTAAGCGACGAGTCACTGATTTCGTGTTCAAGTCACGTTTTCCTTGTTTCCTAGGCTAAGCCCATTAAACTGGACTTGAACACGAAGTCACTAATAGTGTAACGACCACATTAGTGTAAAAGTGCTGGTTGTTTCAAATAGTGTTTCCAATCATCGTTCACGATCTTTGTTTGCGATTGGCGTTTGTACCTTTTTTGCGATCGCCGTTTGCGTTTAGCGATTGCGATTGACATTTGCGTTTGAAATAATGGTAATTTTTTGGTATTGTTTTAGACGTTATGGTAGACTTATTTGCAGTATGAGAAAAATATGTTATCATTAATAGTAGACTTATTTTCTACATGATGGTAGACTTGTATATCGACCCGCGTTTGCGACATGCAGTTGTGTTAGAAATTTTGTTTTATGTAATCCTATTAGCCTACCGTTATTGTATGTAAGAATACAAGTCTACAGTCATTGTATGTAAGAATAAAAATTTACCATTATTGCATGTAAACATACAAATCTACCACCATTGTATGTAGGGGTGGGACGGATCCGGATATCCGGGCAGTTTCAGGATATCTAGATCCGGATCCGTGTCTTTACTATTTGGATTCGGATCCCTGGCTCCCGGGTATTCAAAAGCCGGATATCCGTCCAAATATTAACATATCCACAGATATCCGGATTCGGATGTAGATACCTAAAAACATTATAAATTTTTTTTAAAAGTATTAAAATAATTAAAAACAATTTTTTGTAAAATTAATATAAATTTATTAAAAAATAAATAAAATATTTCGAAAATAGTTTTTTTATGTATAAATTTTTTAAAAATTTTAATATATTTAAAGGGTCCGGATCCATATTGACGGATCCGTGATTTTACTATCCGGATCCGGCCCCCGGATATCTGGATTTTCGGAGCGGATCCGGATCAGATCTCAGAACCTGGATAATAATCCCACCCCTAATTGCATGTAGGCATACAAGTTTACTATCACTATGTATAAGCATACAAATCTACCTTTGTAAATCTATCTCCATAATAACCAATAAATCTACCACCTGAAGGTTTTTTTAGTGCACTAAAAAAATTGAATAATTGTACCACCTCAATAAGTCTACAATCCAAAAAACAGTGTAAGTCTACCTCCTATGACAATAAGTGTACCACCTCCAAACCAAATCACTTGACAATTCAGATAACCAAACGTATATGTATATATCAATTCATAATACAATTAGCAAACCAATTCATGATACTATAACCAAAACTAATTCATGATACAATTAGCAAACCAATTCAGATTATCAATCATATAACTCTATCCCAATTCATAAATAGAATTACCAAAGAAATTCATGATACAGTTACCAAACCAAATCAGATTACCAATCATTCTCAATTCATACATACAATTACCAAACTAAATTGAAAGGACATGAATTACCTTGCTTCATAGATGGCAAAGGATGCAGATTCCTCCAGCTCTAATGGATAGCCAAACCTGCAAATACGAAAAGAAAATCAATTAACAGTAGAAGACTGAACAAATTAGAAAATACTTGTCCATGCACGAAATGTAAAGAAAAATTACTTGCCTGATCAAAAAACCCTCTTCCTCAGACCTTTGTCATCATATTTGGTCATTTACCTGCGAAAACATTGAAAAAATCATAAGCCAAATCCCAATTTCATCATCCTAATGACATCAATAAAGAGACGACTGAAAATTGAAATATAAATATAATCAATGATTTTTACATGAAAATTGACACAAATTGAAGCAAAAACTGACAAGGTACGGTTGTAAGTGGAACCAAATAACCCTAATTTCAAGCAAATCGAAGAGCCCCAATTTTTTTTCCCTACAAACCCTAATTTCGATTCCCGGTTTCTCATTCCCAACAATTACCACAACAATCATATCACTCTTACCATGCTTGAGACTACGAAGAACACGATTTGATGAACCAAATTGATTTGATTCCGCAAATCGACTCATATAGCGAGAGATTTCGCAACAGACAGAGAGAAATCGAAGGAGATGGTGAGATGGACTGAGAGAGAGAGAGAGAGAGAGAGAGAGAGAGAGAGAGAGAGAGAGAGAGAGAGAGAGAGAGAGAGAGAGAGAGAGAGAGAGAGAGACCGAGGAACACCATCACACACAGATTTGGGGTGTTTATTTGCAGAAAATCAGAGAGGTCGAGAGAGAAGGAGATCTCTATGAATCGCATGCGAGAGAGAGAAGAAGAAGATAGAAGAAGAAAAGTCGCGAGTGATTTTTTTTTCCCTCTTTTGTATTTCACGGGCCACGTCACCTAAATTTACGGGTAATATAGGTGCTACTGTTAGAATCGTAAATATACTTAGTGGGTCAGTTTTAGCATTTTTAATTGGTTTTTTATATAAAACCCAACCCAATTTACCCATAATTACCCCCTATAAACTTGCTCTTAATGGTTAATCCCTAAAAGGAACCAACGTGGCCACGTGGGAATCTACTGTCTGATCCCTCTGTTGTTTTTGGACTTTAGTCTTCTTTTTTTTTTTTTAGATTGTGTCCTGTGAATCGAATATGGATCAGATTTTTGTAATCTTGAAGCCAAATATGGAATCAGTGCTTAGAATCTCTGGCCTTGGATAAAAATTCCATTTGATAAACTTATTAGATCTATCTTTACAATATAGAACAGGCTCTGACCTCGGTTCTTGCATAAAGTCTAATGTATCTTGATTCGTTTTTACATCTTGTGAGTGGGCAAAAAAAAGATCCACGCTTAAAGAATACATGTCATCTGCCGGTTGACCGGTGCTCTTCACAACCTTTTTGTAGTGCAGTTCCTATAAACTAAGCCGCCGGTTGGTGGACTGGTCAATTGAAGCTGGCAGCTCCCATGCAACCAATAAGAATAAGGAATGATCCCAAAAACAGCTTTCACTTCGAAGCTACTTCTGATTTCGTAGTCTATCTTGTTGGTTATTAATTGTCTTCTTAGCTCCATTGCATGATTTACGGGCAAGAAGACCAAATTCGAGATCAAACGGATCGGTTCTAGCTTAGTCTTGCGGTGTCTTTCCGAAAACGGCATGACACCTTGTGTGGCGATTTTTTTATTGGAGAACCACAGTTCAACAGAAAGATTCTCAAACCTCACATCTAGTTTTTTGTTTGGGTTGGTGAAATTCACCAGTAACGATATATCACCATTGAAATACTCTGGTGACTCGAAGTAGATTGTGTTGAGCTTTGCGTTAGAGATGTCAAAAACAGGGGTTTTTGGTCTGAGGGCGAAATAGAGAATCAAAGTAGCAATCCCAAAGATGATCAGAAGTATGCTAAAGATAAAACACATAGCTGCACCACACCATATCCATGGATTTGTTCGGCTAGTTCTTAGCTGCAAGAGAATCATTGTATCGTTTAAAGGCTCTGATTCGTTACCGTCTAGTTTAGGAGTTGCATGGCTCTTCTGAGACAAAGGCGAATTGGACACAATCACTTCGGTAAGAGCTACTACTGGCGTTGTTGGAGTTGATTTTGTGCTTCTTGGTGTTGTTCGCCATGGTGTGTTTATTGGTGTAAACCATTTGGACGATGGCGTGTCCCATGGAGGCGTTTCAGGCGGTTGCGATAGCGTTTGCGGCGGTGAAGGAAGAGGATGAGAACTTGACATATATGAATTTTATGTCTTGATGGTTGAACAAGTATAAGAGGAAGGAAGAAACTCTTAAAGTCTGTGTCTTTTGAGTTTTTCAGTAGTGTGAGAACTAAATGGGGGTGTTCAATGAAAATAAATTTTGGGAATGTGCTATGGTGTTTGGTTAAATAAAAAAAGTTTTGGAAAAAGAGATTGTGAGTGGGGAAAATGAGGGAGCTTTTGCTTAATGGTATGGGTTTTGTTTCGTAGAGATGAAAGTGAGACATTGCGTGTTGTTCAAAAAGCAAATCTCGCTGGCTTTTACGATTGAGTACTGCATGCATTTGCAAATAAAATAAAATAAAATGTATCATCTTATTGAAGGGAAATACAAAAGACACAGACTTTAAGCCACTTTTTTTTTTCCTAATAAATAATACAAAAAGAACTATCATCTTATTGAAGGAAATTATATTACACTTCTTGACGACAAAAAAAAATATTACACTTCTTTTTCTTTAGCAGGTGGCTTTTGCTCTAAATCAAAAGTAAATTTTAAGTGTAAATAATGACTATATAAGTTGATAGAATTCAGCTGACTTGAGGCATATAATCGTTAAATAACATGAAAAGATATCAGGAGTTGGTCGATTTTAGAAAATCTTTGTTCTCTCTTTTGTGTAAAATTTCAAATTTGATTTTTCGTGATTAAAGGAATAAAAATTAGTTGTCCAATTAAAAATTATATCAAAAAAAGTAAAAGAATATCAGTATGAAAAAAATGAAAAATTAAGATACACAAATTATTAAAAACACACAATAATAGCCTGATCATATATAATAGACACAAATCTTACTCAAACTAAAAAAAACAGCAAAGTTTGCATATTTTAAATAATAGTATGATGTGTGTCTATTATAGACCAACGCTTTGCTGCTTTTTTGAGTTTTAGTCCAAATTGTTTGAACTCCAGATTGCTTTCTTCTTTCCTATCTCTATTTAATTTCACCTTTTTTTTTTTGTAATGTTTAGTGAGATTTGTTATTTGTATGTCGTTAGGTGTGGCTCCCTAACTACTTCATCACTAAGGAAATGTTTTTTTCCACTATCAAGTTTTGTAATCACTTTCTTTTTCAGCAAAGATTTTAATTCTTGTTTATTTTTTAAATTCTCATTTAAAATTTCAGACGCTGTAAGTTAGTATTTCGTAGTAACAAAACTAAAATTACTGTCATATTAGACCATCTCTTACCTTTGACTCTATTTTTCACTCTAAAATAGAGTAGGAGTTTTTTCCAACCCATTACTCTATTTTTCACTCTAAAAGAATATTCTAAATATATTTCTTTTCAATTTAGTCCTTAACTTATTAACATTATACAATTTACCCAATTATTTTATAATTAACAATAATTCACTAAAATCACAATAATAATTTAATAGAAATTTTATTATAAAAATAAAATAACATTACACAAAAGAAAAAGAAAAATTAATATAATCTAAGCATTAATATTACCGATTTTTTCCCACAAACGATCAACTAGAGCAATTAAAGAAGACAAGTGCACAAAGACAACACCATTTGGAGATTCAAGACAAGAATTACACCTGGAAAGAACTTAAAGAAAAAAATAGAATTTTGTGTCAAGACTTGAGCTTCATTCATGATCCGAATATTCGTATATATTTTTAGACTCAAAAAGCACAGATTTTTCAAAAAAAGATCGAGCAACAACAACATCAACAAGCTCCACCTTCATCTTCTTCATTTGGACAGTACTTTGATGATTTAAATTATTAAGTCATTAATTATAATATTTATTTATGTTATTTATCATAATTTCATTATTTTCCATTAATATATTTTATTGTATTTGAAATTTATAATATATTTTAGGCGTAAAAGTAGAATGAGTAAAAAGTTAAAGGGCCTTTATATAAATATATTTTATTTTTATTACAAATAAAACATATTTTTTTATAGAATTAGCCGTCTATCCGTCAATGAGCATCTCCATCCGTGAGACTTTCATAGTCTCAGAGAATTTAAAAAAAAATAGAAAAAATAGAAAAAAAAAATTTGGGTGAGATTGTTGATGAGCTAGTCTCTCGGAGGAGAGACTTCTGAGCCCGTCTCTACGGGCTACAGGGCGCAATATCAATAGCCCAATTTATTTTATTTTATTTTATATATTTTTTTTGGAATTCGATAGATATGGTTTTGAGTATTGAATTTTTTTTTTCTGAAATTTTGGAGATTTGAGTATTTTTATCAAATGTCGAGTCTCTTCAAATGTGAAAAATATATTTGGCAAAAATATAGTAGAAGTGAAGACTAGAGGGGGTGTATTGAATTAGGGATTTTATAAGATTTGGGATTTCTTTTAAAATCCCCTGTTATTCAAATAAGGATTTTGAATTACTTTCTTAAATCTAGTGTTGTTGAATATGGAATTTAGACAAACTCATTTAAAATCATATCAAATCAAGTATTATTCAATTAATTATTTGTAAAAATCATATCAAATCCAGTGTTATTCACAATTTAACAATTTTTAAGAGAAAAGTGGGAAACATGATTTGAGGAGATTTCACATACAATTTTAGTTGAAATAAGAACCATAAAAATTCACACTTCTAGTGGTATTTGGAGAGACAGACGAAAGATTTTTAAAAAAAACCATTTCTATTAAAAATTCCAAAAACATTATCGAATCACTTCTTCTTCTTCTTCTTCTTCTTCTTCTTCTTCTTCTTCTTCTTCTTCTTCTTCTTCTTCTTCTTCTTCTTCTTCTTCTTCTTCTTCTTCTTCTTCTTCTTCTTCTTCAAGGTTTTTCTGGAAATTTATTGGGATTCCATAGCTTCTTGATCTTAAACTTTCAGAGAAAGAGAGGAACTCAAGAAAGATAAGCTTCTCTGATACATATTTGGGTATTCCACTTGATTTATCATTCGTACGTTGCTGTTGAGATTTAAGTGTTAAAAGGTGTCAATTGTGAACAATTGCAACTTTTGAGTTAATGGGTTACTTATTGAACGTACGGTTGCAAACGTATGGCCCTTGGTCAACTTTATAAACTCTGTTTTGACATTGAAAATAGCAGAAAGAAAACAAGAGGAAGATGAGAGATTCACAAAACCAAAGATTGTGAGAATCTTTGGTGAAAACACAAAAAGCAAACACAAAATCTCTATTTGTTTCTCTTGAATCTTAACCTAGAACAAGAGAGAACTTTGATTGTCGTATCCTAGAAGGGATTTTGTGTAACCCAGGACTTGAGAAGGGTCGAAATACTCTTTAAGGAACGTGCGTTCGAGTACGATTCAATCACTATCCAAGATCACCGTTACGTTACGATCCCGGAGTTATATCGACGAGTGAACTTTCGGGGCGATATCCCGTCGTTATACAAGAACCCAGAAGACGATCAACTTATCGTTGGAAAGCCTCGACTCTCAGCTTTCCTTTGATATCAAATTCGTATCCATCGGAGTTTCGAGTAAAAAGTTATCGTTGTTTCTGTAAACCGCGAATTTCAACATTCTTAAAGAGTATTTTTTGTGAACGATGGCTAACGTTTTGGTGCGTGAAATGACGTCAAAGTTTGGCAAGTTAGATAAATTTGAAGGAGTCGATTTTCGAAGATGGCAAAAGAAGATGCACTTTCTCCTCACAACGCTTAATGTGGTGTATGTTCTAAGTATGCCAATGCCCACTGTGTCGGAGAATGTCGAGGAAGAGTCCGTGGAGGAGACAAGGAAGCCACTTAAATGGGAGAATGATGATTACATATGTCTGATCCTCTCTTTGATGTTTACCAAAATGTTGAATCCGCAAAGGAATTGTGGGATGTGTTGGAATCGAAGTACATGGCCGAGGATGCTTCTAGTAAGAAGTTTCTTGTGAGTAATTTTAATAATTACAAGATGTGCGACTCGAGACCGGTTATGGAGCAATACAATGAATTACTTCGCATCCTAGGACAATTCGCTCAACACGACTTGAAGATGGATGAATCCATATCGGTGTCGAGTATCATCGACAAGTTACAACCTTCATGGAAGGATGTCAAGCACATGTTAAAACACAACAAGGAAGAGTTGTCTTTTATACAACTTGGTAGCCATTTGCGTATAGAGAAATCTCTAAGGGCGCAAGAGGGAGGAAACCCCAAAGATAAAGTGGGTAGAACTTCTTCGATCAATATGATGGAGGAAAGTGGAAATATCAAGATGAAGAATAAAGGGAAGAAACGTCCCTTTAATAACAACACTAACGATGGATCTAACAAAAGACTTAAGAGAATTTGTTGGATTTGTAACAAGCGGGGTCACTTCAAACGTGATTGTTGGACAACGAAGGATAAGAATAAAACGGGACAAAACCATTTAGGGCAAGGGTCTAAGGATCAAGGCCCATCCTATCATCAAGGTTAGAATTCTGTTTTTGATTCATACTCAAAAGTGAATTATGTATCAAAAATTTCTGAGGCATTTTATGTGCAGGATGATGACGTTACGTGGTGGATTGACTCGGGTGCAACAACACATGTTTGCAAGGATCGTCGATGGTTCAAGATATACGAACCGGTTCAAGATGGATCCGTACTCCATATGGGCAACTAGTCGACCGCTCCTATCCTAGGTCGTGGAAAAGTGGTGTTAGAATTTAGTTCTGGGAAAACTCTTAATCTTAATGATGTACTTCTTGTACCCGGAATTATAAAAAAATTGGTGTCTGGTAGTGTTTTAAATAAGTGTGGATACAAACAAGTGTATGAGTCGGATAAGTATGTCTTATCTAAGTGTGGTGTCTTTGTTGGATTTGGATATTTTTGTAATGGTATGTTTATGCTTAATATTAGTAAAGTTGTCAATTCTATCTATATGCATGCTCTAGCAAAAATGATACTTATCTATGGCATGCTAGATTAGGTCATGTACATTATAAATGTATGATTGAAATGTCTAAAGAATGATTAATTCCAACTTTTGACATGAATATAGATAAGTGTGGAACTTGTATGTTGAATAAGATAGTTAGACAACCCATTAAGAGTATAGAAAGAAATGCTAGGGTGCTTGGAATAGTACATAGTGATTTATGTGATTTGCATGCTACACCATCTTTAGGGAATAAAAAATATTTCATCACATTCATAGATGATCATTCTCGTTATTGTTATGTGTATTTATTACATGCTCGAGATGAGGCTCTTAATAAGTTAAAGGTTTATAAAACCGAGGTTGAACTAGAACATAATGACTTGGTTAAGAAGTTACGCACCGATAGAGGTGGAGAGTATTATGATCCTAAATATTTTCAGTTCCTAGGCATTATACATGAAACTATGGCTCCGTATACACCACAACAAAATGGTGAGTCCGAGCGAAAAAATCGAGTCCTAAAAGAGATGGTTAATTCCATGTTATCTTACTCGGGATTGAGTGACGGATTTTGGGGTTAAGCCATGTTAATGGCTTGTTATTTATTAAATAGAGTTCCTCACAAAAGAAACAAGATTACCCCTTATGAACTTTGGTACAAAAAGAAACCAAGTTTGAACTATCTTCGTGTTTGGGGATGTCAAGCGGTCGTTAGAATATCCCAACCAAAGATGAAAACTTTGGGGGGAAAGAGGTATTGATTGTATCTTTATTGGATATGTCGAGCATTCCAAAGCTTATAGGTTTTATGTCATTGAACCTAATGATTCTGTATCGGTTAACACCGTAATAGAATCAAGAGATGCAATTTTTGATGAAAATCGTTTTTCGTCAATACCTAGACCAAAGGATTTGATTCCTAGTTCAAGTGGAACTAAAGAACAAGATGACACAATCATGCCGTCTAACGAGTCACCGATGCTTTATAGAAGCAAGCGAGGGAGGATTGAAAAATCATTTGGTCACGATTTTCAAATTTATTTGGTTGAAGGATCAAGAGATGAGATTGAGTTCCAATACTCATATTGATGGTGAACCTATGACTTTTGGTGAGGCTATGAAGTCTCATGATGTTGCATTTTGGAAAGAAGCAGTGAATGATGAAATGGATTCCATCAAAAGAAATAATACGTGGGTCTTGACGGATCTCGCACCCGGTTGCAAGCTTTTGGGTTCTAAATGGATCTTCAAAAAGAAGATGAAAGTTGATGGAACGATCGACAAGTTTAAGGCTCGCTTGGTCATCCAAGGTTTTAGACAAAGGGAAGGTATCTATTATTTCGATACTTATGCTCCCTTTGTTAGAATCTCTTCAATAAGATTATTAATTGGTTTGGCAGCCATTCATAATCTTGTGATTCACCAAATGGATGTTAAAATGACATTCTTGAACGGTGTCTTAGAATAGGAGGTTTATATGAAACAACCCGAAGGATTTATTATGCCCGGTAATGAGCATAAGGTGTATAAGTTGATAAAGTCATTGTATGGACTAAAGGAAGCACCAAAGCAATGGCATCAAAAGTTTGATGAGGCTGTCTTATCAAGTGGATTTAATTTTAAATTAGTCGGATAAGTGCTTATATAGCAAATTTGATGATGTCCGGAAATGGAGTATTCATTTGCTTATATGTTGATGAACTGTTGATCTTTAGTATTGACCTTAGACAAGTTGAACTCACAAAAGAGTTTTTGTCATCAAATTTTGCCATGAAAGACATGGGGGAGGCAGAAGTGATTCTAGGAATTCGAATCAAACGTAATGGTAACCAAACTATCTTTAACACAATCTCATTACATTGAGAAAGTGCTTTAAAAGTTCAATTGTGAGAATTGTTCTCCAATGAGCACCCCATGGATGCGTGTGTGAAGCTTAGACCCAATACGGGACAAGCGGTATCACAACTCGAGTATTCTCAAGTAATTGGTTGCTTAATGTATGTCATGCGAGCACTAGACCGGATATAGTTTATGCGGTAGGAAGGTTAAGTAGATCTACTAGTAACCCGAGTACCCACCATTGGCAAGCTTTAAGGCGTGTGCTCAAGTACTTGAAAGGAACCATAAATTATGGTTTATCTTATGGTGGATTTCCTTCGGTCCTAGAAGGATATTCAAATGCGAGTTGGATCACCAACGTAGAAGATCATTCTTCTACAAGTGGTTGGGTGTTCTTACTTTGGAGAGGTGCCATTTCTTGCGCTTCCAAGAAACAAACTTGTATAACAAGTTCGGCTACGGGAAGAGAGGCAGAGTGGCTTAGAAATTTAGTCTTTGAGATTCCATTGTGGCCGAACCGGTGTCACCTATTTCTATATGTTGTGATAGTCAAGCTACTTTGGCTAAGACCTATAGCCAAGTATATAATGGTAAGTCACGACACCTAGGCGTTAGGCATAGCATGGTACGTGAGTTGATCACTCATGGGGTGATTACTTTAGAGTTTGTTCAGTCTCAACAAAATTTAGCAGATCATTTAACAAAGGGATAGCTAGAGACTTGGTAACAAAGTCAGCTAATGGGATGGGATTAAAGTCCATCTAAATTTTTAATTATAGGAAACCCAATTCTCCTCTAATATGACATTAGGGGCTGAATTCAATGTGGAAAGCCTATAATTAGAGATTGAAGCACTAATTTCATAACATCCCAAGGTATGTGCTTAGACCTGCAAGAAAAAGTTAGGTTGAAGTTTTCTTTTTAATAGCTTTTTTGAAAAAGTGCACGTTGCAGGTGCATGACTAAAATATCTACCTATACGAGTGTGAAGTGTAGCCGCTTCAAGAAGTTTCGCCTTTGCTTCGTATACTCTCGTGAACGGATAAAGATACATGGCTTATAATAGTGTCAAGTATAAACACTTAGAGTAGTGTAGAAAATCTTGTGTGTATTATCTTCATGTGCCCAAAATGAGTTGAAAAGATTCAATCCATAGGACATCTTGATTCTCGGGCGTTTGGAATGTGTAATAACACTAAAATGAAAATTCAATCGTTACGACATTTTCATTTATGCATGAGTTTGGTTTTTTGTGTTGTTGATTTTGTGAATCAAAGATTACACTTAAATGGGGGAGGAATGTTGGAGATTTAAGTGTTAAAAGGTGTCATTTGTGAACAATTGCAACTTTTGAGTATACGGGTTACTTATTGAACGTACGGTTGCAAACGTACGTGGCAACCCTTGGTCAACTTTATAAACTCTGTTTTGACATTGAAAATCGCAGAGAGAAAACAAGAGGAAGAGGAGAGATTCACAAAACCAAAGATTATGAGAATCTTTGGTGAAAATACAAAAAGCAAACACAAAATCTCTATTTGTTTCTCTTGAATCTTAGCCTAGAACAAGAGAGAACTTTGATTGTCATATCCTAGAAGTGATTTACTGTAACCCAAGACTTTAGAAGGGTCGAAATACTCTTCAAGGAACGTGCTTTCGAGTACGATTCAATCACTATCCAAGATCACCGTTACGTTACGATCTCGGAGTTATATCGACCAGTAAACTTTCGGGGCGATTTTCTGTCGTTATACAAGAACCCAGAAGACGATCAACTTATCGTTAGAAAGCTCCAACTCTCAGCTTTCCAGTGATATCAAGTTCTTATCCATCGGAGTTCCGAGTAAAAAGTTATCGTTGTTTCTGTAAAACGCGAATTACAACATTCTTAAAGAGTATTTTTGTGAACGATGGCTAACTTTTGGTACGTGAGATGACGTCAAAGTTTGGCAAGTTAGATTAATTTGAAGGAGTCGATTTTCAAAGATGGCAAAAGAAGATGCACTTTCTCCTCACAACGCTTAATGTGGTGTATGTTCTAAATATGTCAATGTCCATCGTGTCAGAGAGTGTCGAGGAAGAGTCCGTGGAGGAGACAAGGAAGCAACTTAAATGGGAGAATGATTATTACATATGTCGTGGCCAGGGGCGGACCCATTCTTTAAAATCTGTGGCACGTGCCACATGCATATTTTTCCAAAAAAAAAAGTTTTCTAAGCTGGTCAATCAATTTTGTAGAGTAATTAATGTCCTTGTTTATAGTAAATTGGGCATCACCATTATTCGAGCCCAATTGTTAAAGCCTTAAGCCTTTAAGAAAATTAAAAGTAAACCTATGAAATCACCAATTCATCGTCCTCCTCTTCCATAATCACCACCAATTTTGTCGTCTTCTTCTTCTTTTCTTAGTTCGTGGACGTATTTTCCAAATAGAAGCAAAATAAACTACGATAAATGAATTATTCAATTAATTTATATTTTAATAGCCATTGCACAATTTGGTTAACATGTTAAATTATTTTTAAAAAATATCACCATTTCCTATCGATTTATTTCTAATTTTAAAAAATCTAGTTTTTACTCAACTGATTTATATGAATGATCAACTGGTGATATTTTTTTATCATCAGGTAACCAATTTACTTCTAATAAGATAGTGATGAAACGATTCCAAAATATAGGAGAACGTAGGATAAATATGTAAAAAACATTACTATCGTAAGATTTTATGTTCATGTTGTTACTATTTATTTTAGTAATATTGTTTTACAAAATTGTGCCACGGGTTAAAATTGTTTCTGGATTCGCCATTGGTCGTGGCTACATTTTCAACGGTATGTCTAATCCTCTCTTTGATGTTTACCAAAATATCGAATCCAGAAAGAAATTGTGGGATGTGTTGGAATCGAATTACATGGCCGAGGATGCTTCTACTAAGAAGTTTCTTGTGAGTAATTTTAATAATTACAAGATGTACGACTCGAGACCGGTTATGGAGCAATACAATGAATTACTTCGCATCCTAGAACAATTCGCTCAACACGACTTGAAGATGGATGAATCCATATCGGTGTCGAGTATCATCGACAAGTTACAACCTTCATGGAAGGATGTCAAGCACATGTTAAAACACAACAAAGAAGAGTTGTCTTTTATACAACTTGGTAGTCATTTGCGTATAGAAGAATCTCTAAGGGCGCAAGAGGGAGGAAAACCCAAAGATAAAGTGGCTAGAACTTCTTCGATCAATATGATGGAGGAAAGTGGAAATATCAAGATGAAGAATAAAGGGAAGAAACGTCTCTTTAATAACAACACTAACGATGGATCAAACAAAAGGCTTAAGAGAAATTGTTGGATTTGTAACAAGTCGGGTCACTTCAAACGTGATTGTTGGACAACGAAAGATAAGAATAAAATGGGACAAAACCGTTTAGGGCAAGGGTCTGAGGATCAAGGCCCATCCTATCATCAAGGTTAGAATTCTGTTTTTGATTCATACTCAAAAGTGAATTTTGTATCAAAAATTTCTGAGGCATTTTATGTGCAGGATGATGACGTAACGTGGTGGATTGACTCGGGTGCAACAGCACATGTTTGCAAGGATCTTCGATGGTTCAAGACATACGAACTGGTTCAAGATGGATCCGTACTTCATATGGGCAACAAGGCGACCGTTCCTATCCTAGATCGTGGAAAAGTGGTGTTAGAATTTAGTTCTGGGAAAACTCTTAATCTTATTGATGTACTTCTTGTACCCGGAATTAGAAAAAAATTTGGTTTCTGGTAGTATTTTAAATAAATGTGGATACAAACAAGTGTATGAGTCGGATAAGTATGTCTTATCTAAGTGTGGTGTCTTTGTTGGATTTGGATATTTTTGTAATGGTATGTTTATGCTTAGTATTAATAAAGTTGTCAATTCTATATATATGCATGCTCTAGCAAAATTGATACTTATCTATGGCATGCTAGATTAGGTCATGTACATTATAAACGTATGATTGAAATGTTTAAAGAAGGATTAATCCAACTTTTGATGTGAATATAGATAAGTGTGGAACATGTATGTTGAATAAGATAGTTAGACAACCCATTAAGAGTATAGAAAGAAATGCTAGGGTGCTTGGACTTATACATAGTGATTTATGTGATATGCATGCTACCCCATGTTTAGGGAATAAAAAATATTTCATCACATTCATAGATGATCATTCTCGTTATTGTTATGTGTATTTATTACATGCTCGAGATGAGGCTCTTAATAAGTTAAAGGTTTATAAAACCGAGATTGAACTAGAACATAATGACTTGGTTAAGAAGTTACGCACCGATAGAGGTGGAAAGTATTATGATCCTACATATTTTCAGTTCGTAGGCATTGTACATGAAACTACGGCTCCGTATACACCACAACAAAATGGTGTGTCCGAGAGAAAAAATTGAGTCCTAAAAGAGATGGTTAATTCCATGTCATCTTACTCGGGATTGAGTGACGGATTTTGGGGTGAAGCCATGTTAATGGCTTGTTATTTATTAAATAGAGTTCCTCACAAAAGAAACAAGATTACCCCTTATGAACTTTGGTACAAAAAGAAACCAAGTTTGAACTATCTTCGTGTTTGGGGATGTCGAGCGGTCGTTAGACTATCCTAACCAAAAATGAAAACTTTGGGGGAAAGAGGTATTGATTGTATCTTTATTGGATATGTCGAGCATTCCAAAGCTTATAGGTTTTATGTCATAGAACTTAATGATTCTGTATCGGTTAACACCGTAATAGAATCAAAAGATGCATTTTTTTATGAAAATCGTTTTTCGTCAATACCTAGACCAAAGGATTTGATTCCGATTTTCAAATTTATTTGGTTGAAGGATTAAGAGATGAGATTGAGTTCCAATACTCATATTGATGGTGAACCTAGGACTTTTGGTGAAGCTATGAAGTCTCATGACGTTGCTTTTTGGAAAGAAGCAGTGAATGATGAAATGGATTCCATCATAGGAAATAATACGTGTGTCTTGACGGATCTCCCACCCGGTTGCAAGCTTTTGGGTTCTAAATGGATATTCAAAAAGAAGATGAAAGTTGATGGACCGATCGACAAGTTTAAGGCTCGCTTGGTCATCCAAGGTTTTAGACAAAAGGAAGGTATCGATTATTTCGATACTTAATGCTCCCTTTGTTAGAATCTCTTCAATAAAATTATTAATTGGTTTGGCAGCCATTCATAATATTGTGATTCAACAAATGGATGTTAAAATGACATTCTTGAACGGTGTCTTAGAATAGGAGGTTTATATGAAACAACCCGAAGGATTTATTATGCCCGGTAATGAGCATAAGGTGTGTAAGTTGATAAAGTCATTGTATGGGCTAAAGCAAGCACCAAAGCATTGACATGAAAAGTTTGATGAGGCTGTCTTATCAAGTGGATTTAATTTTAAATTAGTCGGATAAGTGGTTATATAGCAAATTTGATGAGTCCGGAAATGGAGTAATCATTTGCTTATATGTTGATGATATGTTGATCTTTAGTACTGACCTTAGACAAGTTGAACTCACAAAAGAGTTTTTGTCATCAAATTTTACCATGAAAGACATGGGGGAGGCAGAAGTGATTCTAGGAATTCGAATCAAACGTAATGGTAACGAACTATCTTTAACACAATCTCATTTTATTGAGAAAGTGCTTTAAAAGTTCAATTGTGAGAATTGTTCTCCAATGAGCACTCCCATGGATGCAAGTGTGAAGCTTAGACCCAATACGGGACAAGCGGTATCACAACACGAGTATTCTCAAGTAATTGGTTGCTTAATGTATGTCATGACGAGCACTAGACCGGATATAGTTTATGCGGTAGGAAGTTTAAGTAGATATACTGGTAACCCGAGTACCCACCATTGGCAAGCTTTAAGGCGTGTGCTCAAGTACTTGAAAGGAACCATAAATTATGGTTTATCTTATGGTGGATTTCCTTCGGTCCTAGAAGAATATTCAGATGCGAGTTGGATCACCAACGTAGAAGATCATTCTTCTACAAGTGGTTGGGTGTTCTTACTTAGGAAAGGTGCCATTTCTTGCGCTTCCAAGAAACAAACTTGTATTACAAGTTCGACTATGGAATCTTAATTTGTAGCGTTAGCGGCTACGAGAAGAGAGGCAGAATGGCTTAGAAATTTAGTCTTTGAGATTCCATTGTGGCCGAAACCGGTGTCACCTATTTCTATCTGTTGTGATAGTCAAGCTACTTTGGCTAAGGCCTATAGCCAAGTATATAATGGTAAGTCGCGACACCTAGGCGTTAGACATAGCGCGGTACGTGAGTTGATCACTCATGGGGTGATTACTTTAGAGTTTGTTCGGTCTCAACAAAATTTAGCAGATCATTTAACAAAGGGATTAGCTAGAGACTTGGTAACAAAGTTAGCTAAAGGGATGGGATTAAAGTCCATCTAAATGTTTAATTATAGGAAACCCAATTCCCCTCTAATATGACATTAGGGGCTGAATTCAATGTGGAATGCCTATAATTAGAGATTGAAGCACTAATTTCATAACATCCCAAGGTATGTGCTTACACCTGCAAGAAAAAGTTAGGTTAAAGTTTTCTTTTTAATAGATTTTCTGAAAAAGTGCACGTTGCAGGTGCATGACTAAAATATCTACCTATACGAGTGTGAGTGTAGCCGCTTTAAGAAGTTTGGACTTTGCTTTGTATACCCTCGTGAACAAATAAGAACACATGGCTTATAATAGTGTTAAGTATAAACACTTAGAGTAGTGTAGAAACTCTTGTGTGTATTATCTTCATGTGCCTAAAATGAGTTGAAAAGATTCAATCCATAGGACATCTTGATTCTCGGGCGTTTGGAATGTGTAATAACACTAAAATGAAAATTCAATCGTTACGACATTTTCATTTATGCATGAGTTTGGTTTTTTGTGTTGTTGATTCACATGATTTTGTGAATCAAAGATCACACTTAAATGGGGGAGGAATGTTGGAGATTTAAGTGTTAAAAGGTGTCATTTGTGAACAATTGCAACTTTTGAGTTTATGGGTTACTTATTGAACGTACGGTTGCAAACGTACGTGGCAACCCTTGGTCAACTTTATAAACTCTGTTTTGACATTGAAAATCGCAGAGAGAAAACAAGAGGAAGAGGAGAGATTCACAAAACCAAAGATTGTGAGAATCTTTGGTGAAAATACAAAAAGCAAACACAAAATCTCTATTTGTTTCTCTTGAATCTTAGCCTAGAACAAGAGAGATCTTTGATTGTCGTATTTTAGAAGAGATTTCGTGTAACCCAAGACTTGAGAAGGGTCGAAATACTCTTTAAGGAAAGCACTTTCGAGTATGATTCAATCACTATCCAAGATCACCGTTACGTTATGATCCCTGACTTATATCAACCAGTGAACGTTTGGGGCGATTTCCCGTCGTTATACAAAGACCCAGAAGCCAATCAATATATCGTTGGAAAGCCCCGACTCTCAGCTTTCCAGTGATATCAAATTTGTATCCATCGGAGTTCCGAGTAAAAAGTTATCATTTCTTCTGTAAACCGCGAATTACAACAGTTGCTTCCCTTGATCTATCAATTATTGGTTATTCAAAAGAGGTATATAGGAGATAAGTATGGTATAATTCTGGGCTGTTCGTTTTGAAAATATAACTATGGGCTTTTTGCGTAGGGTTAAATTTGTAGCTAATCATTATTGTTACTATGACCATGTATATTATATATATATGATCATTTGCAGTCGTCTCATATCATATTTCAAAGGTGATGAGTTTTCCCAATTGCTACTAATACATCAAAGTTCCTCTCTTTCTCTGTCAAGGTGAGAATAGCTTCGATATACTTCTGCTTATTTCCATGTTTTGTTTTAATTTTGTTTAATTTCATACGTTTGGATGATGTTTGACTATAGCTATTGTTCATACAATTTTGAGTTTTAATTCATTGATTTATCATCTTCTGATGGTGCATATCATGCACAACTCATCATCATGTATAATTCTCTGGCTCTGTTTATCCCTAACCGATTTATATATATATTTCGTCGTTTTCAGATTTGGTTTACAAGTTGTGTGGATATGCCAATCGTCGTAATTTTCTAGCTCCATTTCGAGGTACTCGGTATCATCTCCAAGAATTTAAAGGACAAGGAAATGATCCCATAAATCAAAATGAGTTGTTCAATCATCGTCATTCAAGCTTGAGAAATGTAATAGAGAGGATTTTTGGCATCTTTAAATCAAGGTTTCTCATATTCAAGTTTGCCCCACCATTTCCATACAAGACGCAAGTGGAGCTTGTATTTGCATGTGTTGTTTTGCATAATTATCTTCGTAAGGAATGTCGTTCAAACATGTTTCTTCCCGATGATACTATTGTTGAACAACCTGGTGTTCAAGCAAGAAACGACGAACAAGCCAGAAACGATGAACAATATAATGATGATGAAGTTTAAATGGTACTCAAGAGCAACAAAGAGTGAATGCCAATAATTGGAGAGCAGCTATAGCAAAAACCATGTGGGAAGATGCTATGTATATGGGAGCTTGATGCAACAAAGGATGTTATTCTCGTGTTTGTTTATTTTGTTATGCTTTTGAAAATTCTTCCTTTTTTTGCTTTAGTAATGTATGGTTTGCTTTAATGAAAACTTTTTTATTCATGATTTATACCGAGGCGTCTTGATTTATTGTTCGAAAGAAATCCTCTCTAATATCATACAAAACACTCCGGTATCTTCAGAAATCTCACTAGAAATCTCATCAAATTCCCACTAATTTTAATATTTTTAATTATAATTATTTTAACAAATCATCTGAACATCTCCCAAATCTCCTAAAAACCCTCCAAATTTAAAATCCACCAGATTTGTTAAAATCCCTAATTCAATACATCCCCCTAGAGCCGACTTAATTGTCTTTTTCATCATGCTTTTATATATTTTCTTGCATTCAACATTTTTACGGATTGTAATATTACCATTTTTTTTATAATCCTCTATTTTTATATATGTAATAATTTGATTATTTTCCATTTTGCAAACATTAAAAAAAAAGTTTATTTTTTATGAGACCGACACCGGTCTTCCTTTTGGAGACAAATTTATTAATAGTTTCTTATTGAATCTCAAACAATAAACTAATATTAAAATTAACACTAATATATGTTTTATGATACCATAAAAGTCTCACCAATGTGTATACTCCTTTAAATTATGTGGATGAGTAGTAATGAATCACCCAATCGCATACCGCGGTTATAGACTAAAGAAAAAGAAGGTTTGCTTTGTTTCAAAAAAGGAATATTGAATGTTTTTCGAATGGCATAAATACCTACAAAATCCGAAGAGTCAAATTAATAAAGTAAACAAACAAAACCATACATTAAAGTCATCTTTGACCCACGCATATCCAATGCATCCAGTAGTATTTACTATTTATATATATATGGTGTAAGAAGCAAAAGCATGTACACATGAAATGGAGATTGAAGAAACTAAAAGGTTAAAACATTACAATAACAAACAAAAAATACTTCTGGTCGGAGAAGGAGACTTCTCTTTTGCTCTATCTCTAGCTAGAGCCTTTGGTTCTGCTACTAACCTCACTGCAACCACTCTCAATACTCGAGGTAAATCACTGACATATCTTAATTTCGACACTGTCTGTTATATGTGATCTAGTACATAGATACCTCGGTTTCTATACTTTTGATCAATCAGTAAATATATATGTTTTGCAATAAATAGTGTAAAATATATTCTGTTCTTAGTATTTAGTCTAGAGATCTCAAATGTGTTAAGGGTTCTTGATATCTTTTGAACAAAACCGATGGTCATTATGATATCAATAAACCGAGCGAGTGCTGTTGTCGTCGGTTTTACTCATTTCTCTATCTTTGTATAAATAGAAGTTTAGCAACAAAAATAGTAATTTTCTTAAATTTTGTAACAAAGAAAAAACACATAACACGTGACGGACGGTCTTGACATAATGGATTAAACACGGTCTAATAGGTACTTGAGGCAATAAATTTTAAATATGTCTGATTATTGGTGATTAATGGATAAATAATGAATATGTTAGGCGAGCTAGAGCGTAAGCATAAGAATGGGAAAACGAATGTAGAAGAGTTGGAGAGACTAGGGTGCAGCGTGCTCTATGGAGTCAACGTACACTCCATGACCACAAAGCATAATCTTGGAGATTCTGCGACATATGATAGAGTCATCTTCAATTTCCCTCACGCGGGGTTCGACTATGGTCGTGAGCACGAAATCAAAACAATCAAGTAACTTCTCGCATTTCTTGGCTATTATTATTCCAAAATGATATTTTGAAAACAAGACACGAATAGATAATTTTTTTTTTTTTGGGTTATTAGGATATTAGATACTTCCTCCGTTTTTATTTGTTTAATGTTTTAAAGATTTCATTAATATTAAGAAAACATATTAATGGTTGTCGGTTGGTTATAAAGTCTTTATTTTTATTTTTTGCCATAAACAGTATTCAAAAACTCTAAATCGATAGTAATCCAATAAAACCAATAAATATGTATAGGAGTTTACAATTCACCATTATATTTCTATTAAAAATGCATTGAAAAGGTAAAAAAATAATTTTTTAGAAACAATTTTTTTTTCTAGAACATCAATTAAAAAACGGAGAGAGTAGGTCCATGGATGAATAAGGCAGATTGCTAGTTTGTAAAACTATTTCCATTCTCAATTCAAAGTAGTAACATGTTTTCTATAATAAGAAAACCTACATTTTCATTTCAGAAATTTAATATCTTATATAAAAAAAATTAGGTATCAGTGAACCATTAGCAAAACAAATCTACATTTGATTTATTATTTTTGTGTGGGGGTCATAGATAAACCGGTCTAACCTGACGTATTGGGTTTTAAAGCATTTGTGACTTTAAGTGTTTGTTGTATTGAATGTGTACCGAATTTAGGAGACATCAAGAGCTTGTGAGAGGTTTTATGAAAAGTGCAAGAGCGTTGGTGAAAGACGAAGACGACGGAGGAGAGATTCATGTGACTCATAAGACAGAATATCCATTTAACGAGTGGAAGTTAAAAACTCTAGGTGAAAAAGAAGGTTTAGATTTGATCCGAAAGATCGAATTTTGCTTAAATCATTATCCTGGTTATTCAAACAAGAGAGGAAGTGGAGGTTACAGTGACTCAAGTTTCCCTGTTGGAAAATCTGCTACTTTCATGTTTGAAAAACAGTTCTTTTAATAATTTGAGTACTTGATAAATAATAGTTTTGGAAATTTGATAATTTGAGTACTTGATACTTAATAATTTGAATACTTAATTGTTAGCGTTTACTAATCTCTATGATAATCTACACTATTAATTGATTTAGTCATTTGAGTACTTATAGTAATTACTAATCTCTATGATAATAACTACACCATTTGATTTAGTCATTTAAATTATATTGTTTGATTTTCTTCTTATGTCAGTTGACATAGAATTTCAGTCTTAATTAATAATTTTTATATTAATTGCGTCATAGAACATAAAAGCATCTCCAACCAATTAAATTTTGATTTACTGATTTTTAAAATAAATTTAATTTTAAAATTTTCTATTTTAAACACTTACAAAATGGTCAACAATAAAACATAATTGTTGATGTGTAATTATGTGATCATAGTAAAAATATGTAGAAAATGGTTGGAGGTCTGTGATAATAAATAGAAATGGATATAGTATAATGTTTTTTCCCCTTATCGATCGACAAGAAGTTTCATTTTCGTTATTTTGGTAGCATGACAAATAAAATGTCATCCATCTAGACAAAGTATGGACAAAACTTTCTTATGTGGATTTAAAATAGTTTTAGTAATAAAAAAAACACTTACAGATGCCCAAATCGCTTTAATATTTGAGATTCGTGGTTTGTTAATTAGATAAATGAAGTCTCACCAACTATTTTAAAGGATTAATTGTAAATATGTACTAGAATTATAATTCTGTGTTCATTTTCAAGACTCTTGTGATCACTATGATCATATACATGTTTGTTAGTAAGGTAAAAAAATGGTTTTGTATAACGGACCGGTGAAAATTGGTTTCTAATAGGGTTGCAACTTGCAAAGATGTGGGAAAAGTTGTAGCCTTGTAGGTTACGATGGACGAACTATTTATGTCCTGACTTGAAACATGGCCATTTTTCGGAGGCAGAAGAACATAAAATTGTCAAGTTTCACTCTATTCTTGGTAATCGGTACGACTTCTTAATATACTTGCGATCTGATTATGTAGGGTTTCAAAAAAATTTCTCCATACGTTCGCTTTTCTTGAAATGATTTCTTTAGGGTGTATAATAACGGCTTGCCTCTAAAGTTTGAAAAATTGATGGGGGACTTGCAGAGCCGGATTTGAGATATTCGAGGCCCTATACGAAATATATTTGATATTATAAAAACTTAAATGTGAAATAACTATAGAGTAAGAAGATGTTAAAAAAATACAATTTTACGGCAAAAAAAAGTAACAAGAAACTAACGACTCCGAAAAATAACCTCTTTTGCGTTTTTTCTAGCAAAATCATTCATCAAACGTTCATATCCTAACCATTTTGATTTTTTCTATCGATATCATATCATTGAGAACAAAATTTTCCTTTTCTATTTCTTGTAATATATATTCTCTATAAATGATTAATATCATAATGATCGGGATCCACCAAATTCTTGTTATCACTTCCGAAACCATATAATTTTTTTAAAAGTGGGGCCCCTCCTAAAATAGGGCCCTATTCAAATGTTTCATAAAACTCCCTTCAGATCCGGCTCTGGGGACTTGTTGATGAAAAATTTATAGTCAATATGTTTCTTGGGAGACAAGAAACTGGATAAGGCATAAACCTTGTTTTATATACCAGATATAACCAAGGTTTTAATCTTTTGGGTATATACATTTAGATACCGACTCACATATAGCTAGTTTCATAGGTTTTTTTAGTTGCTGATGAAAAATTCTGGAATTTGTTATGAGCAACAAGCAACACGCTTCTTGTGAAACAAGAAACTGAAAAGAAGACATAAACCTCGTTTTTTATTTTCTTCTGACATGTATGGTTCAGGTGGTCGGTGATTGCGGCGCAGCTTCCTGATCGAACAGAAAAAAGATGTGAAAAACTATTGGAACACAAAGATGAAGTAGAAGTTGTTGGGAATGAAGCCTTAAGAAGCTATTTTAAATCAACTGAATCATTGCCAGTAAAGTAGACTACACATACTAAAAAGAAGATATCACTCGGCTTGTTCACAAGAGATGTAAGCATCATATAGTGACTTTTAATCCTCTGAACATAATTTCCACTATGTGCTAAGTACACTAGTAAAGCAAGCAACTCAAAGAAAAATTAAAGTGTCTCACTCACCAGTGGTGATGCCTAGAAGCTGTTATTGACCAGCCATATCTCAAATATGGAGCTTTATCAATCTTAGTAGTTCTTATCTTATAATCAATGTTGCTTCAAAACCCAAAAAGAACACAACAGCATCGGTGAGAGGAAAACAAACCCAATGCCGGTGATGATGCTAATTGTCACGACCGTGTCCCGGAGAATTTAAAATTTTTGCGCGGGAATATTTTGGATCGAACATGCAAATTAAAACATAAGAATTCCTCTATGAACCTAACTTAATTTGCAGGGAAGCATATTGGGTATTATTTTGGGTTAAGCATTTAATCATATTTGGACCATGGAAAGATTGAGTGATAGTGAAGCCTTCTCAAAATTGATTGGATTTGGACCCAATAATCGTTGAGCCCATAAAAACAAAGCCAAGCCCATTAAGCCCATCAGAACCTTAACCCAACACTCTCTATATAAATGGTCTCTTTGCATAGAGGTGAGACATAAATTTCCGCAGCCACTTGAAACAGAACTACGCCGCCAGATTGAGAGACGTTTTTCTGACGAACCGCCTTGATCTGCATGACGATCTACCTATCCATGGAAAGCCCCGAGTCTCAGCTTTCCAAAAAGTCCAATATCGTCCCGATCCATGGTCTATGCCAAGAGTTATTTACTTGGTAAGGATCTTCCAGACTCTCTTATTTACTTGAATCAGAAATCAGATTATTATTCGGAGTCTTGATATGGAAGTTATGGATGCTTTCTTGTACTTGTAATTGTTGTTGAGAATTCTGACCAGTCAAAGGGGAATTGATGTTGCGGTTTCGTAGAAGATCGGATGAAGTTGATTTTTGGTAAGAAGATTTGTAACTGTAGGGGTCAAATCTCCCCTAGAAGAATCGATAAGCCTAAAACGATGTCGTATTCGCCAAATCGGCCCAGCGGTCAAAGCCCAGAAGACGAAGGCCCGTTAAAGGCCCATCACTGTTTGCCTCAACCGAATTGTATTTCTATAAATAAGCATGTCCCCCCCTCATTTGAGGGGATCCGGAATTTCTAAGTGATAATAAGACAAAACTTAGCTCTGATCTTGATGAATAAGAACCCTAATTAATTCGCAATCTTCTCTAAGTGTTTGAAACCCTAAAAAAGCTCTAATTCGAAGAATCTTCACAAATTCTATTGTGCAATAATTCCAGCTCGCACAATTTGTCGCTAGAAGGAGGGGACTACTCGCAACACTAGCTTTATACACAAAACAAGCACTTAGACGAATTCGCCAAGATGTCAATAACGAACCCACAATCTCCAGCAACCGAAGGTGGTTCAGATCCAAGGGAGCTCGCCGAGAGTGGGCAGGCAAACACAAGCAGCCAGTCCGCATTGGAGGCGGAAGCGGGCAGATCTGTCCCTACAGGAAACCAAGCGACCGCCAATACCAACTCGGCCGACCCGGCAACACCGGCCGCTTTCGATCAGCTCAAAGCAATGCTCGAGCAGTTGCTCAAGCAATCGCAGAACCAGGAAACCATCAATAGCAACCTTACCGCCGAGATCAAAGCATTGTCGACAGCTCGTCAGTCTCAAGGCCTACCTCACAATGTTATAAGTCGTATCTCCCCGATCGCTCTTAACTTCTCTACAGCGGCCTCGCCTTCAGCTCGTGGGGCTCGGGAAGATCATACGTCCCTCAGAGACGGGGCCGTCCTCGTCGCAGATGCAACTGGAGGTGTAGTTGCAGTCGCGGATGATCTAGAAGGACGCGAATTCGGAAACACTCGACCCAGTCGGCCGACCAGTCGCGTCCAAAGTCGGGATGAGGGCGAAATCGCAGAGAATACGCAATAGATGGAGCAGGCCGAAGCCCCGACCAATCGCGGAGCTATCGCTTTGCAGCAAAGGGAAATGGACGAGCTGAAAGACATCATGCAGCAGACAGCTCGCGATCTTAAGGACATGAGGTCACAGGTCCATCGCGCCACCAGCAAAGCGCCAGAAATCGACCGCGTCCTCGAAGAAGCTCACACCACTCCTTTCACCACGCGAATAACGAAGGCACATCTATCCGATCCTGGGAAACTCAGGCTTCCAATTTATGATGGAAAGGGCGACCCCACGGAGCACATTAGGGCTTTCTCAATCGCTATGGGGCGAGCTAATTTCCGACTCGACGAAATCGACGTTGGTTGCTGCCTCCTCTTCGTGGAGCACCTCAAAGGGGCAGCTCTCTATTGGTTCATGGGAATGAAGAAGAATTCAATCGACAGCTTTGCGCAGCTCTCCGAAGCGTTCCTAAAGCAGTATGCTATCTTAATCAAGCGCAGGACGTCCGAGACTGATCTTTACACCATTTCGCAAGCGACTAGCGAACCCTTGGGAGTTTTCATCGAACGCTTTAAGGCGATGCTCACTCAGGTGAAGGGGATTAACGACCAGTTCGTACTGAGCGCACTTCGAAAAGCCTTGTGGTACGACTCGGATTTCCGAAAGGAGATGACGATCAAGGAGCCCTTGTCTATTCAGGATGCGCTTCATCGCGCCAATGGCTTCGCAAAAAGCGAGGATGAAACCAGAGCATTGGGCCAGAAGTACTGGAAGGCCAAAGTTCCCAATCCGCAAGAAGCCCCAGCTGCAACAAAGAAGAAGCCAGGCAACTTCGTGCAGCAAGAGGAAGGTTTTAAGGGTGCCCATAACTACCAGGTGGACTCGCCCGGCTTCGGTCGAGGAAGGGGGCGAGGTCGCGGAAATGGCACTCCGGGTCGTAATAATGGCAATACGTGGATTAGGAACTCGCCTTACGACGAATTCGCATATTGCGACTTGCACAAAATGGTCGGACATTCGACGGCTAACTGTCGAGTGCTCGGTATGCGACTCGTAACTGGCGAACCGCTCTACCTTTACATTGCGGTCTCCGCCTCGGCAGTTAGTGGGGTTCTAATTCGCGAAGACGGCACAGAGCAGAAGCCAGTTTTCTACAGCAGTAAATCTTTAACCGATGCAGAAACGAGATATCCTTTGACAGAGAAATTAGCATTCGCGGTTATTACGTCGGCTCGCAAACTTCGACCTTATTTCCAATCACATTCGATCGTGCTTCTCAGTACCTTTCTGCTATGAGCTGTTCTCCACAGCCCAACTCAATCTGGGCGACTCGCAAAGTGGGCCATCGAATTAAGCGAGTTCGATATCGATTATCGAAGTAGAACGACAATCAAGGCACAAGTGTTGGCCGATTTTCTAATCAAACTACCGGAGGCGACGGCCTCGTCAGAAAGCGATAATAAGGACTCATCCCAAATCTGACAATTACATGTCGACGGCTCGTCATCAAAGCATGGATAGGGAGTAGGTATTCGACTGTCGTCACCAGACGGAGAATATCTGGAACAGTCATTCCGCCTTGGCTTCAGAGCATCGAACGATGAGGCAGAATACGAGGCCTTACTCGCGAGTCTTCGATTGGCTAAAGCTCTTAATATGACAAGGATAGAAGCCTTTTGCGACTCGCAACTCGTCGTGAATCAGTTCAACGGCGAATACGCAACAAAAGACGAACGCATGGAGGCATACCTCGCACTCGTCAAGACGTTGACAGCGAATTTCAAGTTCTTTTACTTAACAAGAATTCCAAGGGCAGAGAACTCGCAAGCAGATGCCCTCGCTTCACTTGGCTCATTGGCGCAGCCCGACAAAGATCTTCAAAGAATCATCCGGGTTGAGTTCATCGAAAAGCCAACTATCGAACTCGCCAGGGAAGTCAACGTACTGACGAGATCTCAGGCCACAAAGCGAAGGGCGGATCCTAACAAAAGCTCGCCCACTCACCCTTTGACAGATCCGATGGATCTCGACCAGTCCGACGTAGTCGGGGCAGACAAAACAACGGATGTAATGGCAGAAAACAACAGGCTAGACCCTGGCAATACGAATTTTAACCGTGGTCTTCTCCCCGAATAGCTCGATGAATTACCAGAGGACACTTACCCGGATAGCGAGGAGCCACCACCAGCGCACGAAATCGCCAACATTCCCATTGACGACGAGTCGCGTGTTTATGGTTGTGATACAAAGTGGATGGCTGACATTCGCGGGTATCTTGCAGACGGCGAAGTGCCTGAAGACAAATGGGCGGCTCGTAAGCTAAAGGCGCAGTCATCGCGTTTCATTCTGTTCCACGGGGAAGTCTTCAAGTGGCGACTGTCTGGACCACTCCTCGTCTGCGTCGAGGGTGAAGCAGCTAGCAAGATAATGCACGAAGTTCATAGCGGATCCTGCGGAAACCATTCGGGAGGTCGTTCACTCGCCATTCGAATTAAACAACATGGATATTTCTGGCCAACAATGATAAAAGACTGCGAGCTGTTCGTGGCAAAATGCGAGAAATGTCAACGCCATGGTCCCTTCATCCATCTACCTACGGAGTTTTTGAGCTTGGTCACCTCGCCTTATCCCTTCATGAGGTGGGCAATGGACATTGTCGGACCGCTCTACCCATCTCGGCAGAAGCGATATCTGTTAGTCCTGACGGATTATTTTTCCAAGTGGATAGAGGCGGAGGCATTCGGATCGATCAAGGACAAGCATGTCGAAAACTTCGTCTGGAAGAATATCATTTGTCGACACGGCGTGACCTACGAGATAGTGACTGACAACGGTTTGTAGTTCATCTCCAAGCAATTCGAACTTTTCAACGACAAATGGAAGATAAGAGTCAGCAAGTCGACACCTCGCTGCCCACAAGGCAACGGTCAGGCGGAGGCCTTGAACAAAACAGTTATTCACGGGCTAAAGACTCGACTCGATGCTAAGAAGGGCCGTTGGGCAGATGAACTCGAAGGCATTATGTGGTCATATCGAACCACACCTCGTCAACAAAAGGCGCAACCGAGCCCTTATAAAAATGACCGAATATCAAATTGCCGCGGCCAAGTATTACAACTCTAAAGTGCGAGTTAGACGTTTCCACGAAGGAGACCTCGTCCTTCGTGGGGTTTTTTAGAATACGGCAGAGATAAATGCCGGCAAGCTCGGTGCTCACTGGGAAGGACCTTACCAGATCACGAAGGTAGTCCGTCCAAACGTCTACGAAATCGCTAACATGAAAGGCGAGATGATCCCGCGTTCCTGGAATGCGCGACATCTAAAGAAGTACTACTGCTAAAAAGTACTAAGTCATTTGACTTGAACTACGGCGCGACTTGATCCCTTCACAGGGTACGTAGGCAGCTCGTTTTCGAACAAGTTCAGTTGCCCCTCCCTATTCGAAAAAAAGGGGGGGGGGGGGGGGGGGAGTGGATCCGTATATCCATACTCCCAAACCCGGCGTAACAAACTAAGGTTGTTACAACTCGATCAGCTCGCTAAACGACTTAATTGTCTACACGCGACTCGATCAACTCGCTAAATGACTTAAATATCTAAACGCGACAGTTGTTACAACTCGCTAAACGACTTAATTGTCTAAACGCGACAGTTGTTACAACTCGATCAGCTTGCTAAACGACTTAACTGTCTACACGCGACTCGATCAACTCGCTAAACGACTTAAATGTCTAAACGCGACAGTTGTTACAACTCGATCAGCTCGCTAAACGACTTAACTGTCTACACGCGACTCGATCAACTCGCTAAACGGCTTAAATGTCTAAACGCGACAGTTGTTACAACTCGATCAACTCGCTAAACGACTTAATTGTCTAAACGCGACAGTTGTTAAAACTCGATCAGCTCGCTAGACGACTTAACTGTCTACACGCGACTCGATCAACTCGCTAAACGACTTAATTGTCTAAACGCGACAGTTGTTACAACTCGATTAGCTCGCTAAACGACTTAACTGTCTACACGCGACTCGATCAACTCGCTAAATGACTTAAATGTCTAAACGCGACAGTTGTTACAACTCGATCAACTTGCTAAACGACTTAATTGTCTAAACGCGACAGTTGTTAAAACTCGATCAGCTCGCTAAACGACTTAACTGTCTACATGCGACTCGATCAACTCGCTAAACGACTTAATTGTCTAAACGCGACAGTTATTACAACTCGATCAGCTCGCTAAACGACTTAACTGTCTACACGTGACTCGATCAACTCGCTAAACGACTTAATTGTCTAAACGCGACAGTTGTTACAACTCGATCAGCTCACTAAACGACTTAACTGTCTACACGCGACTCGATCAACTCGCTAAACGACTTAAATGTCTAAACGCGATAGTTGTTACAACTCGATCAGCTCGCTAAACGACTTAACTGTCTAACACGCGACTCGATCAACTCGCTAAATGACTTAAATGTCTAAACACGACAGTTGTTACAACTCGATCAACTCGCTAAACGACTTAATTGTCTAAACGCGACAGTTGTTACAACTCGATCAGCTCGCTAAACGATTTAACTGTCTACACGCGACTCGATCAACTCGCTAAACGACTTAAATGTCTAAACGCGACAGTTGTTACAACTCGATCAACTCGCTAAACGACTTAACTGTCTACACGTGACTCGATCAACTCGCTAAACGACTTAAATGTCTAAACGCGACAGTTGTTACAACTCGATCAACTTGTTAAACGACTTAATTGTCTAAACGCGACAGTTGTTACAACTCGATCAGCTCACTAAACGACTTAACTGTCTACACGCGACTCGATCAACTCGTTAAACGACTTAAATGTCTAAACGCGACAGTTGTTACAACTCGATCAGCTAGCTAAACGACTTAACTGTCTACACGCGACTCGATCAATTCGCAAACGACTTAAATGTCTACACGCGACTCATCGTCATTACTGACCATAATGACGATCTAAAACACTTCATCGCGAAGTTAACCTATACATCCAAAGTGGATAAAACGCGCTATATAAATTTAGAGTTCATCACTGGAGCGGATGTATTCAGTGGATTACGACCGTAAACCAGGATGTTCATCTCGCGAACCCAGTTATACTTAACACTGGTCGAACTTGGCAAGCATAATCTGGTCAGAGATTATTATCGGGTAAGATATTCCTGGGAATGTCTATACTCCGAAATTTGCTTCAAGTAAACAAACTATAACAGGCCTAGCTGACAAGCTATAACAGGCCTCGCCAAACATGGCGAATTTTGCGGCGACACTATTCAGTGTATCGTCTCTAAGCGTCTTAAAACCGCATCGCCTCTAAGCATCTTAAAACCGCATCGTCTCTAAGCATCTTAAAACCGCATCGCCTCTAAGCGTCTTAAAACCGCATCGCCTCTAAGCGCCTTAAAACCGCATCGCCTCTAAGCGTCTTAAAACCGCATCGCCTTTAAGCGTCTTAAAACCGCATCGCCTCTAAGCGTCTTAAAACCGCATCGCCTTTAAGCGTCTTAAAACCGCATCGCTTCTAAGCCACTTTAGAACACCTCTAAAAACGATAAAGCATGTCGCAGAAATCCAAATTTTTCATAGAATATTTGGGTTCGACCAACCACAGATAAAATGTCACAGGTTGGATAAAGCCGTCCAGGCATCGAAACAAAAAGCAAGTCTTAAACCTTAGCAAAACAAAAGGAAAAATCCTAAAAATCTATTACAAAAGTTTGGATTAGGCGACCAGCTCGCCTTCTTTGACTCCTTTATCCTTGATCTGAGCATCAGCGCCAGCCGCACCCTCCAACTCACCACCTTCCTTTGCCATTTCACCGCCAGCCGATGCGGAAGGTCCGGCCGAACTCGCAACATCGCCAGTCTTGGGATCCTTTTCTAGTGGAGTCGGCTCGCGCTGAAGTTTGGTTGCTACATTTTGATCGGGATCAACAGTCTTGTCCGTCTCGCCCGACTCGCCGTCGCTCAACTCCTCGCTCACGCTTCGCAGCCGCATACCCAAGGAACCGTCGTTAGAGCCAGAAGCTACATTAATACCAACAGACTTAGCGCTAACTTTTACATTAATGGGGGCGACGTAGTTCATACCTAGAATCTTCCCCAACTCGTCGGACATCTCGTCGAAGACATCTTAGGCAGAACCCAGCGTTGCCTTGTTCTCGACTAGAAGAGCGCGTTCAGCGATGGGATCAAAAGGCTCTTCAGCATTCTCCAGGTCGTCGAGGAGCTGTAGGTTGGACTCCGCTTGCGAGAGAAGGACCATCTTCCTTATCGGCTTTTTCATCATTCGACAAAAAGCTCGTTAGCGCGGTCCAGTTTGGCTTGAACTTCTGCAGCCGCGGATCGCCTCACGGATGAAGCTGCCTTTTCGAGATCCCTCTCGCGACTCGCTTCCAGAGCAAGCAATTCTACCTCCAGTTCGGCAGCTTTCTCCTCGGATTTCTTCTTCTCGGAACCAACTCTATGAAGATGAATGCCCAGATCGTCATTGCTCTTCTTATAGGCGTCTCGCTCAGCAGCGAGTTCGCTCATTTCCTCTGCGAGCCGTTTCTTCTCGGCTTCTTCCTTCTTCCTGGCCTCGTCAATAAAGGCCTTCCTAGCCCTCGCCTCTTGATCATACGCTATGACCATCCTATTGCAGTGAGCGATAGCCTGCAGAAGAGTTGGAAATATGAGAAATGAAGCAAGACGGAACAGAGAATAATGAGAATTTACCTTAGCCTGGCGAGACGCAAATTCCTTGTAAAGATCGCTCTTTACCAGCATCTCCGGGATCGGCATGTTATCACCTGGATATGGAACCTTAGCCATTAAGGCAGCTACGGCTAAAGGATCGTCGTACAGCTCGACAGACTTCCCAGATCGCGGACCTGGAGGAACGGACTCGCCTCGAGGTAGAGTCGGCAGCTCGCGACGAGTCTTCTTTACGCCGATTTTTCCCTTGCCTTTCTCAGAGGCAGTGTGTTTTCTTTTGCGAGTCAGCTGGTGCTCAGACTCGGCAAGCTCGTCCGTAACGGTAATTGGCTGTGAAGGAATAACAGCCAATGTACCACTCATACTTGCAGCCACCGCTTCGTCATCCTTCGCGGTAAGGATATCTTCTTTGGCTACACTCCGCTTTGACGTCTCAGCAGCAGGAGCAGCTGGTTTCGGCTCGGCATTTCACTTGGCCTTCTTCTCAGCCTTCTTCTTGGCGATATCACGGAAAGTTGGCCTTTCTGGCATGATATCGAAGTCGTCGGACTCGCTTCGATTCGGAAAATCTTCTTTGTCGATTAGAGCGAACTCGCGAGCTCGAATGACTATCTGAAGATGAAAATGACGCTCCCAAAGACACTTCCTAGCCTTTAACTTGTTGAACAGATTGTCAATTCCGGGAACTGGGGTAAGTAGCGGTCTGGGAGCTGTAAAAACAATTGAGCAGAAAGTTAAGACAAAGCATAAGGAGACGGCTCGCGCGATAAACATCAAGAAAATCTACCAAGTGTTCCCCACTTCGCCACCGCCGGGTGTTCTTCTTCAACAGACGCACTTGATATCGGCACGAAGAAAAAATATTTGCGCCAATTGTGGTCTTTGTTTGGAAAGTCATCCAAAACTTTGTACAAGGAACGACTCGCCAGATTATACAACCTCTTGCCGCTCGGGTCGGCATGCTTACGGAACTCAGGAAAATTATGAAGATGACGAACCCCGATGGGTTCGCCACATTCGGCAGCTCGAGTCAGAAGCCCGACCAATTGACGAACTCCTCTGGTATTGATCTGCGCGAGCGCGATTCTATAAACCCACATGTACCGCAGAATCAGCGCAAGAATGGGGAACGTGAGATAGCAGCACCTAAACCAGCATTCGTACGCAGTAAATGTGCCGACTGACGGGTCGTCTTCTCGCTGCTTGACAGTCGGCATGATCATCTCGACCGCATCGGAGATTCTGCATTCTGCGCGAAGGATATCCAGCGACTCCTCGTCGCACCATGAAGAGCCTGGAGGCGGGCGCTCCTTTCGCCTCGACTTCTTTTTCTTAAGAATTCGGCCAGTCAGGATCCGATCCAGGCTTGCAATCTCTCTGCTTCTACGAGAGGATTGTACTTCTAAGCACATTCTTCGATCTTTACTCGAGGAGGCGGCTCGGCAGGGCTAAGCGACTCGTCGCAGAGATATGGAATGTCCACGACTAGCCTCTGCTTATTAATAGCAGAAGCCTCGCCAATTTGCGAAGGGTGCGAGGTCCCAACTCCCTCTTGGAAATCAGGTCGTGGAACTCGCACCGGTGAAGCAATCTTCCTCATCTCGCGACTTTGTCTTAAGACAGGGGAGGGATAAGAGAACAGTTCGGCAAGAGGAGAATGACCACCAACTCGATCCTCTAGACAAGATGCACTCGTCTCCTCGCGATCAGACGTACTCGCGTTCTCGTATCCACGAAACCGACCACAGCTCGAACTCGCATCAATGACCGATTCGCTGTTAGCGGAATACGCCCAGATCAGTTTTTCCTTCTTGGCGGGCTCGGCAGATCTCGAAAACTTGATCGAACTTGTTGACGACATTATTTTCGTAGAATCTAAAAGGAAGAATGTTCGAATCTCCTCAAAAACACGACGGCGGCGATGAAGAACACGGCGGTGGCGAAGTGATGGGACGGTAAAAAACTTAACGAAAACTAGAAAGAAAAACAAGAGAAGAGAGAGAGAGAGAGCAAACCTGTTTTCGGAGAAATGAGAGTTATGGGAAGCCTCTGAGGAGCATCGCTCCTTATAAAGGCATTTGTGACAATTCGAGTTTCGAGGTGGGCCTCATTTTAATTTGGGCCGAGAATCTGGGCTTAAAGTATCACAATTTCACAAGGAACCAGACCGATTTGCGATGCCTCAACTTCGTATTAACTCGAAAACGCGACCTCGCGAGCTGATCCTCTGACTTAGTTCGCAACTTCAAGTTTTCACTTTCTCAAAGACTTTGATCCTCAGCAATTACCATGACCTCGGAGTAGCGGTGGAGTTGATCAAATCGCACCCTCGAAACCTGTTCAAATCGATCTCTGCATCAAAATCATCTTCATCAGATCAACGCGCGACTTCATCTTCGCCAAATCAACTCGCGACTTCATCAGATCAACTCGCGACTTCATCTTCGCCAAATCAACTCGCGACTTCATCAGATCAACTCGCGACTTCGCGACTTCATCTTCGCCAAGCCAACTCGCGACTTCGCGACTTCATCAGATCAACGCGCGACTTCGTCTTCATCAAATCAACTCGCGACTTCGTCTTCATCAAATCATCTCGCCACTTCTCAAATTCGAAGTCAACTCGCAGATAACTAGTAACAATCGACTCGCCGAATTTGGGACTCGGCGATAATGGCGACTTGAACGAGTATGTGACTTGTGCTCTTTTCCCCTCGGTCTGGTTTTTTCCCACTGGGTTTTCTAGACAAGGTTTTTACCGAGGCTTGTTCACACACTTATTCGTCTTCGTCTCGCCGCCTAGCATCGTATCGGCCAGTTCGCCGAAGTTGGAAACTCCATTTCGCCATCTCGCAGTTAATCTCTCGAATCACCACGCGTCACCAACAACTCGCAGATCACGAGCACGATCAGCTCGCAACTTCATCTATTGATCGCCTCGTCAACTCGCATCTTCAAAAGCAGCTCGCGTATTACGAGCTCGATCGACTCGCTCATAACGTCACACTTGGTCAACTCGCCAAAATTAGGTACAAATCATGTCATTTGGGCTCGGCAGCATCATCGTCAGCACGTAAACCGTCCAAACGGAAATCGATTCCTCACTCGGACACCCTTACTTCAACACTTTTATTTATAAAACTGTTGAACTGTGGGGCTAACTGTAGGGGTCAAATCTCCCCTAGAAGAATCGATAAGCCTAAAACGACGTCGTATTCGCCAAATCGGCCCAGCGGTCAAAGCCCAGAAGACGAAGGCCCGTTAAAGGCCCATCACTGTTTGCCTCAACCGAATTGTATTTCTATAAATAAGCATGTCCCCCCCCCCCCCCCCCCCCCCCCCCCCTCATTTGAGGGGATCCGGAATTTCTAAGTGATAATAAGACAAAACTTAGCTCTGATCTTGATGAATAAGAACCCTAATTAATTCGCAATCTTCTCTAAGTGTTTGAAACCCTAAAGAAGCTCTAATTCGAAGAATCTTCACAAATTCTATTGTGCAATAATTCCAGCTCGCACAGTAACTCACATATCTAACTACGGCCGCAAACCGTTTGTCAATTGGAGTTATGGTCTGAAATGTATTCTTGTTTCTTTGAGACTGATCTGTGTAGAATGAAGCTGCGGTCATCTAGCTTCACAGGCGTTTTGCAATCAGATGAGATAGAGTGGGGATATGATTCATATATATATGGAAATCTTTGTTTATCTAGTTTCTAGAACTGTTTTTATAATTGAAATCCAAGGTAAGGTCCATCCGGAATTCAATCTCCAAGTGGATGAACAATTCTGTTTTGCTAAATGGAAAATCTTATTCTCATATCATATCACAGAACTTGCGAGCTGCTTTCCCGTCGTTCTGTAAAGAACCAGAATACGATCAGGATATCGTTGGAAAGCCCTGACTCTTAGCTTTCCGGAGACATCGAGTTTGTATTTATCTGAGGTACAAATAAAAATTTATTGTTGGTTTAGTCTGTCTGGTATAGTTTTGGCCGAACTAAATAATCATGATAGGAAGTTTAATAATGGAACGTTAAACATGGTTTCCTAAACGCAGATTCGATATACTGTTTCAACCGTTAATTCCAGTATGAAAGATCAGAAACTTGGAAAGCTTTGTGGCTAAGGTGAGGGTGGGATCTACGTTACTTTAGTATTAGTTTGCAATACGTGTTCTTTCATGTTAAGTCTAGGAATGGAATGTTTGATAGTTGTTGGTCGTATATGATAAATTTAGGATTGAAATGATTGATGTTTGTTGATTGCTACGTGTAGCTAGTAATTATTACTTGATGTTGTGGAGATTGTTTTGTAAAGTTATATTGTGTTAAGTAAAGAAAGAATGTTAAAGGTTAAATGATTTTTTGAGATTGCTAGAATATTACAGTTCTACGGACGATCGCGTATGTAAGCCCATTGTAGAACTTTCTGTGTTGGACTACGGACGATTGCGTATGTAAGCCCGTTGTAGATCCATTAGGCCATAGTTGGGCCAGTGACGGGGAGGCAGACCCAAAATAGTAGAAAGGGGTTGGCTCCGCCGTAAGTAAATATGTTAAGAAAAGAAAAGTAAAGAATGTGAAAAGAACAGAAAAGATGTGAAGTGTTTAAGTATGAGTTAATGGATAAGTAATATTATAGAAATGTTAAATATGAATTGTGTGACTGCTAGTAATAAGTAATGTATCTCTATTTCTAGTTCAGTGTGTCTGACCGCTGGATAAGTTGGTATTCCCCCCCCCCCCCCCCCCCTTTCCTTTTTAGTGTGTGCATGTTTATTTCTTGTTGCACAAGTTAGGGCACGAGACCTAAGGCTCAAAGTGATCGGGGAACGGGGCGTCACACTAATGGTGAAAGAAAAAGCTTTTAGTCATTTTTACCCCAAAAAATCTCTCCTTTTTTTCCAATTTTGACGTTATAATTTATTTTTTGCCTCCATTTTTCCTTTACGTCGTTGCCTCTATTGGCGCCATATAATGCTGCCATCTCTCTTACCTAAGTTATCATTTTAACCTAATTATACACTTCTATAAATACCTGGGATCGATAGAGAATTCGTATCACTGCATCTCGCGGCACTAAACGGAGGTAACTTTCTTTTTGTTTTTTTATTAGATTTGTTCATCACCATCGCTATGAATTAGGGTTAGGGTTTCATTTTGTGTTGGAAATATGTACCCATTATTGATTTCAATTTTCATGTTTTGTTCGATCTATGGAAATGTAGATTTACAATTGCAACGTGAGTTCATCTGATGAGAGTCAACAATCAGATTCACAAGCTCGTGGCTTTGGTGATGTAAGTATCATTCTTAACTTGTTCTTTTAAGATACTGAAATACGCAGCGTGAAAATTAGTTTATAAAATTAAAGTCAGGAACAAATTGGTCAACAAACATGCTTTGCATCTTTCTTGAGATTGTATCTCGAGAACAGAGACGAGAAAAATATGCAAATAGGATACTCGGAAAAGAAGGTAAACAGATTTTGATACGAGAATTCAAAGCAAGAACTAGCCATGAATTTAACTGGAACAAGTTTAAGAATAAGTATGACTACGAGCGTACCCGATTTACAACCTACATCAAGTTGAGAAATTGAACGGGAGTGACAGTCGTTCCCAACACTGGAGAGATCAACAAGCCAGATGATTGGTGGAAGCAACGAAAGCGGGTAATGATCTTTTCAATATTTTCGTATAAATTACGGTTATTTTTATTTTTATAAATCTTATTCGTTATTTAAAATCTTCAGGACACGCCTAAATCTCAAGCAATTAAGAAGAAACCCCTGCAGTGCATCGAGCTTATGCATCAAGTTTTTGGACGACGTAGAGTTGATACAGAACTTGCATTTTCACCTGCCTTAACCCAGCAGAGAAGGCAAGCTACAGTAGCTAATGACGAGGATTCTGATGAAACAGAGCCACCAACCCAAGAAGTTGAAGTTGATGAGCAGGCTGATTCTCTAGACAATGATGATGGTATCCAGAATCCACTTCAACTTGATGCTTCCCAACTTGCTAGAAGAGAACGAAGAAGTGTTAGGAACCATCGTAAGCGTACTAGAGATCCTACTCCTCGACGAACTGAAATCGAGAACTGTATCAGATGCTTGGAAGAAACAAACATGCGACGGAATACCATACCCCTCGTTCAAGAGGCAACTCATGCCCTCGTAGATGCTTTTACGGAAATGGGATTGTCTAGTGGGAACACATTTTTTGTTGCTGCACTGCGCCTTCTCGGTAACTCCACTCCAGCAACGCAATTCTTGGCTTTGCCGAACAACGACATGAAAATTGCAATGCTAGAGGGAATGACCGGATATAGTCGAGAAGGACATTGGATTGGTCTTCAAGGAAGCATCCATAGTGGAGATAATCGTTCTAGTGCACATGTTACTATGGGTGGATATGTGAATCCTTACGGTGGATATCAAAATGGAACAACAAATGCTCATGGCATGCAGTTTGGGATGAACTCGAATGTTGAAGAAAGTGCTGGTACAACCAAAGAAACAGAAATGAAACTACGTCACCGGTGTTAGGTGGATTTACAAGTCTATTAACCCATGGCGTTGGCAGCAGTGCGTTAGATTTTTAGAAAGACAAGGGGAAAGCTGTGTTCGTTGATGTTTTTTTTTCTTTGGCTTTTGATAATTTTTAAGCATTTTAATAATTTAGTATGACAACCTATGTTGTTATATCACTATCATTCATATTCGTGTACTAGCTAGCACTATTTATTTAAAAGAGTTTTTTTTTTTATATACTTTCATATGAACAATGCTTTATTAACTAGTTAAAACGTTACTGATTCATTTTAATATCTTTAGATTTCTTGAAGTTCTTGAAGATCAATGTTTTTTTTTTTGCAGGAACATAGAAGAAATGAGTTGTGGGCACGTGGATTAGATGCATTGACAGATAATGAAATTGAAGAATTGTTTGCAATAGAGAATCAAAAACTTGTCGATTTGATTTTACAGCCGTTGCTCCAATACTACGTGCGGTATTATCGGAAACGACCTATGGGAACTGAATGGGGAGTTGGATGGATGTGTTTGAAAGACAAAATAATGCATAATCCAGAAACTTGTCACACTCTTCTCAGGATGCATCCGCAAACATTTAGGAGCATGTGCAAGACTCTCAAGGAAAAATATGGGCTAAAAAGTACGAAGAACATGAAGGTACAATAGAGTGTTGCAATTTTCTTGTATACATGTGCACACAACGAAAAGCAACGCGTCATTGCAAAAATATTTGGTCATTCGCACGAGACAGTCACTAGTAAGTTTCATGAAGTTCTTAATGCATGTGAGCAACTTGCTGGTGATTTCTTAAGTAAATGAAGTCATGAGGAACTTAGTGCTGTACCACGTGGACTGTGAGAAGATGACAGATATTGGCCATATTTTAGAGATTTCATCGGTGCACTGGATGGTACACATGTACCGGTTCGTGTGCCTGCAACGGAGAAATTAAACTTTTGGTGTCGACATGAATACACTAGTATTAATGTCTTGGCGATTTGTGATCTTGACATGCTTTTTACGTATGCGTACATCGGAGTTCCGGGATCGTCTCATGATGCTAATGTTTTGCAGCTTGCTATGGATAATGATCTGTGTTTTCCAACCCCGCTGGAAAGTATTATTTAGTAGATTCGGGATATGCTATCAAACCTGGATTTCTTGCTCCTTTTCGAGGGCGTGTAACGAGATATCATCTTCGAGAGTTTCAGGATGGTGGACATCCACGTAACGACAAAGAAATGTTCAATCGTTGGCATTCGTCTCTTCGTTGTGTCATTGAACGAACTTTTGGAGTTTGGAAAAGCAAATGGAGAATTTTGAAGATCACCCAAGATTTGACAAAGCCATTCAAAAAACATTAGTTGCTGCTTTGATGGGTTTACATAATTTTATCCGGAGATCTCAAATGCCAGATGACGATTTTGAGCACGCAGATGAATTTGATATCAGTGGTCATGAAAACACAGGAAGACGTGATAATATTGTACAAGAAGAAAACGAGGATGTGAGTATGCAGACAGTTCGCCGTGAGATTGCAACTCATCTATGGCAAATGCGAGAATAGAAGTTTTTTGAATTCTGAACTATTTCTTCATTGTTCCTATAATTGTTCTCCAGTTGTTACATTTGGTTTGTTTTTCTTCTGCTTTAGTTGATTTCGAACTTGATTATTCAGTTTTATGTCTGCTGGATTTGCGAATTTGGAGTATGTATATGGAGGAATTGTTTCTTGGGGAGGAAGCCACATCTATACAATGTTATTACACGTATGTTGCTTTTAACTTATTTGAAATTTTTTTCTTGGATTTTGGTAAAAAAACGAGTATTGATATATTTAATTTTATATTTAATAGGGTCATTTTCGTAATCTAGGAGTATTCTTTTTATGATTCAGTTATTCAGAAAAAAATACCATTCATGTGTTTTAATCCGTTCAGTTGTTTCACAATTCCGCTCCTATGATTCCGCTATTTCATGATTCAGCTATTCAGTTGACATACCATTCAAGCCCTTAATCAAATTGAGCTGTTTATTTATGGGGTAACAAACTGAAAACTAAAATTTATACTTTTTAAGGGGTGTCAGCTAACACCCTTAATCACTATGTGGATGGGCCTCGGGCCAAATTGATATTCATTCATCCGTTGTAGTGATCACTAATAGCATAATTACATAAACATAAGAAAGTTTAACACATTGTATTCTTCACAGCCTATTTGTAGTACAATTATGATAAAAAAAAAACCGCCAGTTGGTTGACTGGTAAACATAATCTGGCAGTTCCGTGCAACCAATATGAATAATGGATGAATCCAAAATCGGCATTCACTTTGAAGCTACTTCTGACTTCATAGTCTATGTTGCTGGTAATTATTTGTCTTCCGAACTCTAGTAAATTCTTTACAGGCAAGAACCCCAAATCCGCTATCAAATGGACCGGTTCTAGCGTAGTCTTGTTTCTTTCTGAAAAACGGTGTTACACCTTGTGAGGCGATTAAGTTGTTGGAGAACTGGAGAACCAGAGTTGAACCCCAACATTCTCAAACTTCACATCATGTTTCTAGTTTGGGTTGGTGAAATTCACCAACAAAGCCACTTCATCATTGAAATACTTTGACTCCGTAAAGGAGATCGAGTTGATCTTTCCGTCATATATGTCGAAAACTGGGGTGATTCTTGGTCTGACGGTGCGATAGATTATCACAGTACCAACCCTGAAGACAATAATAAAAATGCTGAAGAGCATACCTAATGCAACACCACTCCAAATCCATGGAGTTTTCCAGCTAGTTCTTCACCGCCAAATAATCCGTGTACCGTCTGCTGGTGTTGTTGGGAGATAGTTCTAAGCTTCTTAGGGTGGTTGTCGAAAACAGTTGTGACTGTAGTGAAAGGTTAAATTGAAGTAGTATAAATTCTTTTCAAAATTGGGTTTTCAGATATAAGAAAAATTCAACTAATGCATACATGAAAAAAGTATCTATATAATTTTAGTACAGTCACGAATTTGAATTATTTTATTTTTAAAAAGATGGAAAAATTGATGAGAATGGAAAAACAAGGAAAGAAAAATAAGTAATGCAAAGTACATGTATCATGTGTGTTGTACATGAGCGCAAGTCATTAACGACAATATCTATATAATATGTTAAGGTTGTCAAAATCCAACTCTCTCTGAAAAGTTGACATGTGTCTTGTCTTCTCTTTGGCTGCTATGTGACTTTTAGAAAAAATTAATACAATATTTTTCAAATCACATCTTTCAGTTGTGTTCTGACAAAAACGGTTCAATTATCACTCTTACCACTATCTTAACAATGAATGTGATTAATGATTTACTATATACAAACATTATTAATAATTAAATAATAAAATCAACCTTAAATGCTAAAACGACCATCATTAAGTCATTCAACCACTCAAAATGTGAAATAAACGATGTAACGCCCGCGAACCAGATTGTGGAATCTGGTGTCGTGTCGAGCGACACTGGTTGTGTCGGTCAACACAACTTGTGGATGGGTGTCGATCGACACGACCATTTTAGGGCAGAACCGGATTAAGTTTTAATCGCGATTTCTGGTTCGGTTTAAGGGTGTTAACCCTAGGTTAGTATCTAAACGCGTAGGTCATGTTCTTGGCCGCGTTTTAGGGAGGAAAACTCAGAGTTTAGAGAATTGAGAGAGATTTGAGAGAATCCTTGGTGTTCCTGAGTTTGTGGTTTCATTAGAGAGAGTTTTGTAACCTTTATAGCGCGAGAATCGATTGTGAAGTCGAATTCTCCTTGTGCTCGGGTTGGGTCAGTAGCGTTTTGGACGCTTTGTGGCTGCGTTCTTCGTGATTTTCTCTGTTTAATCTGTTTCTTTCATTCCTAGGCTAAGGTGAATGCGCGACCATGGCTTCTAGGCGAAACAGTTTGATTTGATGCGTTTTATGTGTTAGCTTTATGTGAAAATTGTGAATTTGGTGTTGTTGTGTATCTAGTTGGATCATATTGTGTTTTGTTGTTGCAGGAAAGCGACTCGAGTTCATCGGATTCGAGCCATGAGAGGAGCGAGCGGCTCGTTTCCGACGAACTGTGAGGTCGTGTCGATCGACACAGGTGGTGTCGATCGACACTCAGGTGAGCTGGGTGTGTCGCTTGACACGAGCTGTTAAGTCGTGTCGATTCACACCATCGGAATGATTGAAAGACTTGTAGATTTATGTGTTTCATGTTATGTGTTTGTGTGTTGTTTGGTATTAAATCATTTCGCTATCCTGAGTGATACGTCGTAGATGATATGACTGTCTTACTAAGTATTTATGAAATACTTACGCATCTCTTTTTTTCATGTGATGCAGGTAAATATAAAGTGTGATCGTGGAATCAAGGTAATGGGAGAGGATGATAGGTTTTATTATTGTTTTATGATTCAGTTTCTAGAACCTAGTGTTTAAATTGCTATATTATGTTGGAATTGGAATTGTGATTGATTATGGTTTTATTGGTTTAATGGTTTTATTTGGATTATATGGCTTATTTGAATTATCTATGTTCCTGGTTATTGTTGATTGGTTGAATTAATCGTTGAGGATTATTATTTATGAAAATAATAATCTGGATTAATTATTAAAAAAAAAATTGGTTGTTTTAATTTGGTATTAGAGTCCTTACGGTTTTAAGTAAGTTAGAATTGGGTGATTGAGACTATGTGATTAAATTGACTAGAAGTGCTTAGTCAGTTTTATGCGTTGAGTCTTAGATCATCCTCTCGAGTCTTTAAAGAGATTCCACGATATGTGTTGTTTGACTTCTTTTTATGAATTCTAGTATCTTAGTTGTGCTTTTGGGAAGTGTAGGGTGTAATGGCTAGAGTTCCGAGTGGTTGAGGTCGAGGTAGAGATAGGAGTCGTGGCCGTGGTGGTCGAGGTCGGAGGCATGTGAGTGAGTCCTTCGAGTGGGTGGCACAAAGTGTGTCGCAGGAGCAGGTGGCTGATTCGCAGACGTATCATGAGGGATCAGTGGGCAGTGTCACTTTTACTGTTGGTGCTTGATATACTCCATATTTTACCTATTTTATTATTTATTTCTTTATGTTTTCTAAGTACTTTAATAAGGTTTAACACCAAAGAGGTAGTTTTCCTCGTATTTGTAGGTTTAGAGTGTTAACAGGGAAAAACATCAAAATGGAGCAAAAAGAGCTTAAAGTGGTGTATTCTAAGCTACAACAAGTTTAAAGAGCCAAAAACTTAGTACAAGACAAGAATTTCTCAAGAAATCACAATTCACCAAGTTGGACAGAAGCAAAGAGTCTGAAGTTTTGCTACAGACGGAAGATCAAATCAACTTAGATTCTTATGAGATTTGTCTACATTTACATATCTTTGAGTTAGCTTTCTAATTAAGTTTGAATTATCTTATTTGGAGCTGTGAGCTAGAAGATACACTGGATTTACTGAAGACATGTTAAACTGCCTCGAAGATGAAGAAAGCGCAGAATGAAGTCAAACATTGATGGACCTTAAGGCTGGTGTTGGTGACCATTCTCAGCTCAATATGGAGTGTTTTCAAACCCATATATGAGCCCAAATTCACGCCGCCGTTTTGGTGATCTTAGGATTGAGGAGTTATGACGAAAAGACGTTTTTGCCCACGAGAAGCCCTAGAAGACCCTAGTACTATAAATACTTGTTTTTAGCCTCTTGTTTTAGGTGGTGCCGAAATAATAAACACTTTTACTGATAAAAAGCAGCCTCCACGCCTCCTCTTGGGAGATTGATCATAGATCTTGTTTTAGGAGCTTTTTACTGATAATAAAGTTTTTTTATCATGATTTCAATGTTTCTTTGTTGTTTTTCGTTCACCATGCTTGAGTAATTTACTTGTTAGGTTTTAGGTTTTCAATGAGTTTCATAATTCGATAATCGGTTGATGATTGTTTAGGGATAATAATAGAATCTTCATATTTACTCGTACTATATGCATTATTGCTTTACCGTACATTTAGCAATTTGATCTTAGGTTGATATAGATTCCAAAAGCTTTTATATTGACTGGAACTAGTATTTGATGAGTCAAGCGTCTTAACAATCGAAAGTTTAGTTAAAGAGTTCGGTGAACAATATCATAACTTGAGCTTTTCTTGCATATTTTCACCTTGTAATAACCATGCAAAAGTTGAGTATATTAGGGTGATTAAATATAGTGGTTGGAGCCACGAAAGTGGAAAGACTATACATTCGTGTTATGAGTTCTGGATGGTGCGGTATATCCTAAGGTCCCTAGATTAAATCAATCGTTATTGTTGCATGATTCTCTGCGAATTCGTAAGTCCTAACATTTTCTCTTATTGTTTTACCTTTTATTTTACTTTCTCTGCATTCCAATCCAAAAACCAAATCATTTTTTGTCTTAGCTTAGTTTGCATCTCATAAATTCGTAGCGTATCATCTTTCCAGTCCTCAGTGGTTCGACCCCTAAATACTACTGCGCTTGCATGTGCACTTGCAGCTTATCTAGGGTTATAAATTTAAAGCTTGCATAAATAACCCCTATCAAGTTTTTGGCGCCGTTGCCAGGACTGATTTGTTACCTACGAGTTTTCGATTCATATTAAGTGTAAGATTTGTTTTTTCAATTTTATTGCTAATTTTTTCAATTTTCGTTTTTATTTTTTGTGTGTTTCAGAGATTCATCGATGGAACACTACAAGCACTATCCTAGGAGAATGGCGAGCCTTTATTCTCATGAGACCATTGGGGGTTATTCTTCTATGACTTATGAGTCCAATTGATCCCCATACTCCAACAAAACTCGGTACAATGCTCATATGTACCAACACAAACATTGGGAAGCTTATGAACGTGAGGTGGACCATTGGTGGTACCGGGTTTGGCACCCTCTACCCAGACCCGACTTAGGATTTATCCGACCCGAGAGTGAAGTGGGGAGCGCCGAGACGGGCCTCAAGCTGGATGATAAAGCCCATTATGAAGACAAATATGCCTTTTTGTCTTATTAACCGAAGAGATTGCCAACCTTGGATTACTTGGAGGTTAAGTAGAAAATATATGAGAATATTGCTTCAATCTTCTCGGTTAGGATATTTCCCATATATATTTTTAGGGTTTGTCCTCGGAGGTGGTCTAGTATAAATATGTAACTTGTTTCTCTAAAGGGAGGATCCGGAACTCTCTGATATAATATACATTTCTTGGAAACACATCAAATTCTTCTTCTTCTTTTCTTGTTATTCGGTCCTCAGATCTAGAACCCTACCATTTTGGAGATACTGAGTTCGTTCTTGCAAACCCGATACCTTCAATTGGCGCCCACCGTGTGGGGTTATAGATTTGTTGGGCGCAAGGATTGATAAAAACTTAACCGGACAACCGTCACAAACCATGACAACGTTCATGATCATGAGCAGAATAGGCGAGGAAAAAGAACACGAAAATTCTACCCAACAAAAGAATAGGCAGACGCAGCTGACAGAGAAGCAACCGACCGTCAGATTCGATAAGAGGGACACGGTACACCTGAGACGTCCCCACAATGATCCTTTAGTCATCAAAATCATGGTGGATGACTGCGAAGTCAACCAAACGCTAGTCGATACAGGGAGTACGGTAAACCTCATTTATCGAATCACACTCCGGGAAATAGAGGTCGAAAGAGGTAGACTACGACAAGACTATCAGCCTTTGACAGGATTTGCAAACCAGACGACTACTACAATTGGGAGCATTGAACTTCCAGTTCGTGTTTCGAATGTCACACGGTCAACCGAATTCGTGGTAGTCGATACCGCCACTGTGTACAACATCATCCTAGGAACACCTTGGTTATATGATATGAAAGCTGTGGCATCTCCTTATAACCAATGCGTGAAACTACCAACCAACCAAGGGACGTACACAATCCAAGGCAACCAGGCCGAATCAAGAAACTGTTTCCTTTTGGAAAGAAAGCAAAGGAGCCAGGCGGCGTTGGCCCTTCAGCTTACGGAGCAAGTAGAGGACATGGATAGGCGACCACCAACAGAAGCCAAAAACACGATCATCGGGAAAACGGTCACACAGGTCGTACTAGATTTCGAAAGACCAGAACGATCTGTAGGAATCGGCGCTGACCTCGAGGATTCAATACGAGACCAGCTAGTGGATTTACTCCGGCGAAACGTGTCGACCTTCGCCTGGTCGGTGGAAGATATAAAGGGGATCGACCCTAAGATCATCTGCCACGAACTCAACATCGATCCTTCTCACCGACTGATCAAGCAGAAAAGAAGGAAGCTAGGGCCAGAACGGTCTAGAGCAGTGAACGACAAAGTGGAAAGATTGCTCACGGCAGGTTCGATAACCGAAGTAAAATACCCTGACTGGCTCGCGAATCCAGTTGTAGTGAAAAATAAAAATGGGAAGTGGAGAGTTTGCGTCGAATTCACCGACATAAACAAAGCTTGCCCAAAAGACAACTTTCCCCTCCCCCATATCGATAAATTAGTCGAGGCTACCGCCAGGAACGAGCTGCTATCCTTCATGGATGCTTTCTCCAGGTATAATCAGATCATGATGCATCCGGATGATAGGGAGAAGACGGCCTTCATCACGGATAGGGGAATCTACTGCTACAAAGTCATGCCATTCTGCCTCAAGAACGCTGGTACGACTTATCAACGTCTGGTAAATCGCATGTTCACCGATCAGCTCGGGCAGTCTATGGAAGTCTACATTGATGACATGCTTGTGAAATCGGCGAATGCCGAAGGCCACATCGGACATCTTAGCAGATGCTTCAACATGCTTAATCTCTACGAAATGAAGTTAAACACGTCAAAGTGCACATTCGTGGTCACCTCGGGAGAATTCCTCGGGTACATCGTAACGAAGCGCGACATCGAAGCCAATCCTAAGCAGATCTCTGCCGTCCTAAATCTACCATCGCCACGAACTCGGAAAGAAGTCCAAAACCTAACTGGACGGATTGCCGCTCTCAATCGCTTCATATCACGATCAACAGACAAAAGTCTACCTTTCTACTAGTTGCTCCGGGCCAACAAGACGTTCAAATGGAATGAGGAGTGCGAACAAGCCTTCTCCAATTTAAAGCAGTATCTCACTACACCACCCATTTTGGCAAAACCTGAAGAGGGTTAGGTATTGTATCTTTACATTGCAGTATCCACTTCGGCCGTTAGAGGGGTTTTAGTAAAAGAAGACCGAGGAGACGAAAGGCCTGTTTTTTACGTGAGCAAAGCCTTAAGCAGCACGAAAACACGGTATACCACGATGGAGAAGCTGGCATTAGCGTTACTGATATCGGCGAGGAAACTACGCCCTTATTTTCAATCACACATGATAGAGGTGTTAACTAACCACCCGCTCCGAGCCATACTCTATAGCCCTAACCAGTCAGGGCGGCTGATCAAGTGGGCAAACGAGTTAAGCGAGTACGACATAGTCTATAAAGGTCGGTCGAGCGTCAAGTCTTAAGTCCTGGCAGATTTCGTAGCCGAACTTCCTGAAGGGGAAAGTATCGAGATCAGTGGCAGAGATGGATTATGGACCCTGCACGTTGACGGTTTGTCTTCCCGATAAGGATCCGGAGTCGGAGTTCGGTTGGAGTCCCCGACGGGCGAGATTATCGAATAGTTCTTCCGGCTGGGATTAGGAGCCTCCAACAATGCAGCAGAATACGAGGCCTTAATAGCTGGCCAACGACTAGCCGAGGTCGTTGGAGCAAAGCATCTAAAAGCAAACTGTGATTCACAACTGGTGGCTAGCCAGTTCAACGGAGAGTACGACACTAAGGATTCTAAAATGAATGCCTACCTCCAGGTGGTAAAGAAACTTGCAACACGCTATGAGGACTTCGAACTCAGGAAGATTTCTCGAAATGAAAATTTGGCAGCAGATGCCCTGGCACCTTTGGCCGCCAGGTTGGATATAGGACAAATCATCCTGGTAGGCGACATACCGACCTCGAGTATCGATTCAACACCATTGCGAATGGCCGTCATGACATTCGACGATCCGAAACGATCTAACGAAGCTTCGAGCGAGGTCGAAGATTAGCCCAAGAAAGATTGGAGAGAAGAAATTATTTCGTACATAAAAGAGGGAGAACGCCTAGAGAACAAATAGAAGGCTCGGCGACTGCGAGCTAAGTGTGCGCACTACACCATCTTCGAGGATCAGTTGTATCGGTGGAGTGCATTAATAGTAATGATGCGATGCATCGCTGGAGACGAGATCCACGAAGTACTGACGAGCACTCACAGCAGTGAGGGAGGCAATCATTTGGGAGGCCGGTCCCTAGCCCTCAAATTAAGGAAAATCGGGTTTTTCTGGCCTACCATGATGGCCGATTGTCAAGAATTCGCGGATAACTGTGAAGCTTGCCAGAGTCATGCCCCAATGAAGCTGGCCCCGACACATGAGTACTCATCCACCACCATTGCTTACCCGTTCATGTGATGGGCAATGGATGCAGTGGGTCGGCTCCATGTTTCGAAATGGAAGAAGTACATCTTGGTAATGACTGACTACTTCACCAACTGGGTTGAGGCAGAAGCATTCGTGATGATCAGCGGAACCGATGTGCGAGATTTTGTTTAGACGAACGTCATCTGCCGACACAGGGTGCCCTACAAAATCGTGACGGACAATGGCCCGAACCTGGTAAAAGATGTGTTCGATAAATTCTGCGGGAAATAGGGGATACGGTTGAGCACAACAACCCCATACTTCCCACAAGGTAACCAGGAAGGCCGAATCCACTAACAAATCTCTTATAAGCGGGCTCAAGAAGAAACTCAGGAAAATGAAAGGGGTATGGACGAATAAACTGGACGGAGTTCTCTGGTCGCATTTAACTACACCTCGGCGCTCTACCGGGCAGACGCCTTTCTTCTTGTCACACGGAGTGGAAGCCTTGGCTCCTGCCGAAGTAGACGTAGGGAGCTTACGCCGCGTACTCATGACTCGACACCAGAAAATCAACGACGATAAAATGATTGAACGGCTCGACGAGCTAGAAGAAAGTCGAGATCATGCTCTCCTTCGAATACAAAATTACCAGCAACTGGCCTCTAAGTACTACAACAAAAAGGTTTGCAACCGATTCTTCGAAGTAGGCGATCTCGTTTTACGAAAGACTTACGCCACCAAAAAAGAACTCAACGCTTGAAAGTTAGGGGCAAAATGGGAAGGATCTTATCAGATATCAAAAATCGTCAAACCAGGGGTGTACGAGTTACTTGAAATGGATGGTAAAGAAGTCAACAACTCGTGGAATGCATGGAACTTAAAGAGGTACTATTATTAGCGTGGTAAAAAAGAAAAGTTCTTATATTCGAGCTACGAGCGACTTGATTCCTTCTCAGAAGAGGGGATACGAAGGCAGCCCCTCATAAGGGCACATTTGCAATATTTATAAATATAAAAAGTTATCTTTACCAAGTGCATTCAGTCACTAAACACCCGCAAGTGGTCCACTAGAATCGGAACAACAAGCATTCTATAAACTCCTAACAAAATATCGGCATGACCAGCTCACCAATATTCATAATTAAGGTAAAAACCTCTCACATCGATGCCCTGGCCAGGTATTCGATCTCTTATACATACTTCCTATAAGTATAGTACTTAAACCCGCATACCTAAAGCCAACTCGAAGCGCATACTTTTCAATGACGTAGAAAGCAAGGAGGTAAGCCGTACACTCTGCGCACTCACAGGAAAAGTTCGAACGAACCAAACAACTAGAACGGGGTTTCCGACCATGACGTCAAATTAGAAAGAGCAAAATGCTTTGTTAAAAGATGAAGAAGAAGCCTTGATTTATTAAAAGTCAAAAGAATTTGGTTTACTTATGAAAATTTCAAAAGAGTTAAAACAAAATTTCCAAAGAACAAACATCTCGAATGAGAAACCCGAGCTGCACCAATCGGTAGGGAAGCAATTGCAGCAACAACATCGAAATAATTAAAGAAGCCCTAAGGGATATGCCTCCTTGGGGCCGGTCTAGCTTCTTCGTTGGCTCGAGTTCTCCAAGTTGCATCAAGCAACTCACCCACGGTTTGAGGTGACATCGAAGAAAGTGAGTACGGCGGCTCGCAGTCGAACTCTTTGGTTTGCTCCTTGTTCATGTCCCTTACCTCGGTATACCTACGACGCAGCGCACTCGGAACGTCAACCCCGAGCTTCTCCAGCTGGGCAAGACAGGCAAGGGAGACTATGGCCTCGCACATCTATGCCACAAAATGGTCACGATCAGCCCAAAAAACTATTTGTTTGTGCAGAGCTTTCTCCGACATGATTGCCAACTCCCTCAATGTTCCACAAGAAAACCGGAGTTTCTCCTATTCCTCTCCAACCACGGCCAGTTCGTCTGTAACGTTTGCACGTTCTGTCTTGAGCTACGACCTCACTTCTGAAAGTTGCTTCTTCAGACCGGCGATCTCTTTCGCCGAACTCCTGGAACAAGCAAGGGCCTCTCGGTCAGAGTTTAACCTAGAGGACGTCGCGTTGGTCGTCGCGATCTCGTTTGAACTGGTAAGGTGGTTGATCGAGTTTATCAACTGAAAGGGATTTGCGAAGAATAAGAGTTAGGGATAAAAACGAATTACATAAGAAGAAAGTTAACGAGAACATTATCAAACCTCGACGGTGTTTATAACCACCACTTTATAATCCGAAGGCAATATCATGTCCTCGGGGTTAGGGGCATCCTCCGGGATCTTCACGATCGTCTTGATTAGAGTAGGGTAGGTCGAGGGGTTCGACATCGAAAAAGGAACTGTCGGAGGCTGAGAAATTTTGGCTAATTCGTCGGCCAAAATTTGAATGAGGGTGATCTCAGGCTTTCGCTTTTGGCACCGCCGATGGCCGTTGTTCTCCATGTAACTAATCGAGAGAAGGATTTTGTTAAAAAGGAAGAAGGGAAGATTCGGGTTTTGTCAAGAGGTAATATGAAAAGAGGAAGGACCAAGGCTACGTTATTTATAACCCGAGTAAAAATAAGGGAAACCAAAGAGTCTTTCTTGCGTTTTGCCAAAAACAGCGGTTAAAAGTGCCACGTGTGGTGTCAGCGCATTTATTATGCGAAAGCGGTTTCGACTATTCGGCTTCAGTGGGCCAAGCAGTTCTGCATTTAAAACCGTCACATCCATTCATTACTCTTCGAATCAAACAATCATATACTCGCCGCATGGCGAGGACAAACAAACATGTCAACTCGATCTCAAGTCAAATCGGTTTCTTTGCAACGCATCCTGTTCGACCTTGAATGTTACCCTCAAAGGTAATAATATTTATATTTATCGCGGATACCAAGAGTAATGATTAAAACCCTAGGCGGCAGACGCAAGTGAACCGAAGCGTCTTTTCGACGTCTTTTCAAAAAGAAACGGTTGGATGAGAGACACGTGGAGGTGATTATACGGACGCATCGGATTGATCCTAAGCCAAATCAGCTTTCCGGTCTCTGATGTCATCATAGTCCGAACTCGGGGGGGAACTTATTGGTGGTACCGGGTTTGGCATCCTCTACCCAGACCCGACTTAGGATTTATTCGACCCGGGAGTGAAGTGGAGAGTGCCGAGACGAGCCTCGGGCTGGATGATAAAGCCCATTATGAAGACAAATAGGCCTTTTTGTCTTATTAACCAAAGAGATTGCTGATCTCCGATTACTTGGAGGTTAAGTAGAAAATATATGAGAATATTGCTTAAATCTTCTCGGTTATGATATTTCCCATATATTTTTAGGGTTTGTCCTCGGCAGTGGTCTAGTATAAATATGTAACTTGTTTCTCTAAAGGGAGGATCCGGAACTCTCTGATATAATATACATTTCTTGGAAACACATCAAATTCTTCTTCTACTTTTCTTGTTATTCGGTCCTCAGATCTAGAACCCTACCATTTTGGGGATACTGAGTTCGTTCTTGCAAACCCAGTACCTTCAACCATCAATACCATCACTATGAGTATCAACAGCCACCACTTCTATCTCAATACCCTACCTTATCAACTAACCTAGAGGATGAACTAGAAGATTTCGTGCGTCACGTCATGGAAGAACTCAAAAATTTATGCCGAGAGGAATTAAAGATGGAGAGATTTAGCGTAACCCTTAGTGAGAAACATGATGCTCTTGCCGCTCAAGTTCAACTCCAAGGTTTCCACCTAACTTAAAAATGTATGTTTTATGATAGGTTTTCAATATGGCTCCAGAAATTCTCTACTGTTTTGCAGATGGCTTGATACACACCTTATGGTCCGACTAATCGTCCCTACGTGGACCAAAATCAAAACCGGCCGAGCAAACGAGTTAAAACTTCTCCAGTAGCTTCAAAACATCATATTACTCAGTGGATTTTTAATATGGTTCGGTGAAAATATCACGGATTGAAGGATAACCCTATGCGCATCTTTGGTAACCAAAATCACTATACCGTGGGCCAATTTTCAAACCGTGTGGAACCAGCTGTTAGAGCCTAAAGAAGAATTGATTCTAATGATCTAAGGAAGAGTTTAGAAATGCTACTTGACCCCTGTTCCGAGCTAAATCCATAAATGCCTTTTACACGCCAATTCGGGTCATTTATCGAACTTTAAGACTATTTGTCTATCGCGGTAACCTCGTTATACTCTCTATCTTTTCAATTTTCAATTTCTATTTTATTATACAGCATCCTCTCTTAATTTGATTAGATTATACACTAACACATTTGTTCGTGTTTGGTTTTCAAGGTTTCAAAAAGATTTTTCAAAATTTGTTTTCAAAAACCGTTTTATTGAGTCAAAATAAGTTGGAAATGATGACACTTTTCTAGGAACAAAAACGTTTTGATTTTAAAAACCAAGTGACCATTATTGCAGGATTTGTTCCGGACAATTGATTCAGACACCTAGTGACCGAATGGAGTCCAAGGAGATGGCTACTTGCACTATATTGATGGGTAAGATTTCGACTCTCAATTTGGTTTACTAACATGGTTTTTGACTATCTCTTGTTAAAGATATTAGATCAAGGAACGAATCGCATTCATGATATCTTATCCTCTTTTTACCCCTCTCTTTTGTCTTGAATGGCCAGCTCACTTTTAGTTGGTACCCTACCTAAACCCTTAACTTTTTTTCAGACCTCATGCACTTCTCTTGCTATGTCCCCTATGCAAATATGTGTAAAAACGTCGAAGAGAAAAGGGTCGACGCAATTTTTCAATCACTAAAAAATGCGACGATCAACAATAAAAGGAATGAGTACAACAACAAGTTTCAGAAGAACCTAGCCGATCCTTGGATGCTAAAATCAGGGTAATAATTTTGTGCCTTAGTTGACTCATATCTTATGAGATCATTTTCCCATTTTCAAAAAAAAAAAAAAAATTAAGAAAAAGAAAAGAAAAATCATAAGGGAAAGAAAAATGGTTTTTTAAGAGTCTTACGGCCAAAGAATACCCAAGGAGAATCATGATATAAAGAAAAACCATAAAATGGTTTCCCTGTGTTTTTGTCATCATTCACACGGTATTGGAAATGACTTCCCAGTAGGTGAACCATCCTTAAATTGCTCCAGCTCAAGCACTCTTAATTCTAGAGTTCTCTCAAGACTTGTGCCCGAAAAGATAAGTGTACTTTGGTCATATAGGTAGCCAAATAAATTCCCTAAAGCATATCCGCATGAACTACATATTTCCTGAAACCGGGATGTGATAATTTCAATATTTGAATTCCAAAACCTATTGTTTGGTTCATTATAGTAGATTACATTTTTGTAATTTTGCTTATATCAGTATATATCGTAGTTCCGTTTTGATTTCTGAATTTATATTTATTTCAATTAAGATGGTTTAGGTTTTTGGGAGAATTAGAAATATGTCACCTTTGAAAATATTTTTTTCAAATATGTCACCCTTGAAAATTTATTGCAAACATATCATCTTTTATAGAAAAAAATAAAAGTAATAATTTTTCTCTCTCTCAAAATCCAAACCTTAAACTCTACCCCCAAAAACTACAGATCATTTCACAACTAACCCGTTTCTTTTGGTCAAATGCAACACTAACCCACTTTTTCCTCCTCTTTACTATTCACCACTTTCTCACAAATCTCTCCTTCTCTTCTTCTCATATTCACGAAAATGCCATTATCATTTCTTTATTTCTTTTTTTTTTCAGAATCAGAAACTTACCAAAAGACTAAAACACCAAAAAACATCAACTTATTTACGAAAATGTCATTTTCTTCAATTTTTCCAACCACCATGAACAACCAAATTGAAGCTTTAAATGCTACACCAACTGATTTTTTGTTACGTAAATGTATAATAAATGAGCTCATAACTTAGACATCATTAAGTTTCTCTGCAATTTCATCTAAAACTCTATAATTTTTGTTCTTTCAAAATTTCACTCATAACTTCTAGTTTTCCCGTAATTCTTCAAAAAAAACGGTTGGAATTGTTTTTTCGTTGAAATTGATAGTTTCGGTGGTTTAAAAACGTGAATACGAAGTCGAACGAATAAAAGAGGTAACGATTTTTTTTTTTCAAAAATTTCAGATCTGGTTCGTAAATGTAGACTGCATTTGAAGTCTACAAGTCAACTTAGAGTTAGATTTGCATTTGACTATTATTTGTAAAAAAGTAAAGTAGACTGCATTTTAAGTCTACATAGTCTTTTTTGACAACAATAAAAAATATTGTAGACTTCGTGTGCAGGCAACGGAAAAATCATGTCACTTTTGCATTTGACTAGACCATTGACCGTAAAAAGTAGACTGCATTTGAAGTCTACTTAAATGTAGTCTACAAACAGATCACTTTTGGATTTGAACTTTTTTTTGTAGACTTCATTTGCAGTCTACTCTGAAAAGCGAGGTTAGTTTTATGTTTCACCAATCTTTCGAAAAATTGACCAGAAAGTACATATCTTTTGTAGACTTCATTTCCAGTCAAAGTAGACTGGAAATGAAGTCTACAAAAAAAAGTACATATTTTTTGGTCAAATGCAAAACAAACCCTACATTTTATGTAGACTTTATTTGCAGTCTACTTTGAAAAGTCAACAAAAGTCAAATCCAAAAGTAACGTGTTTTTTTTTTGCGTAGACTGCAAATGAAGTCTACTTTCTTATGTAAACTTCAAATGAAGTCTACGTATGAACAGTAGAAATATTTGATCAAATGCAAAAGTAACATGCACTTTTATGTATACTGCAAATGAAGTCTACACCAAAAAGTCAACGTTTTAGTCAAATGCAAAAGTAACTTTTGTAGACTGCAAATAAAGCCTACAACACTTGTAGACTTCATTTGAAGTCTACATACCTATTTGCTTTAATTGCAAAAATAACCCATTGTAGACTGCATGTGAAAACTTTATTTGAAGTCTACACTTGAAGTCTTCAAATGTGACAGTTTTTTAAAATGCATTTTTTGACATATTTACAATGTATTTTTTTGATTTTTTTGTTCTCACATGTTTGTTAGTTGTATATCTACCCCTGCAAGAGTTGGTCATGTTGATGACAAATATTTGTGGAGCAAACTTATTTTCTTGATTTGGTGACAAGTTAGCTCATATTGAGTAGACTGCAAATGCAGTCTACAAATGTGACAATTTTTTAAAATGCATTTTTTGACATATTTTCAATGTATTTTTTTGATTTTTTTGTTCCCACATGTTTCTTAGTTGTATATCTACCCTATGTAAGAATTGTCATGTTTAAGACAAATATTTGTGGGACAAACTTGTTTTCTTGATTTGGTAACTAGTTAGCTCATATTGAGTAGACTGCAAATGCAGTCTACTTTGAGTATAGACTGCATTTGCAGTCTACAAATGTGACAGTTTTTTAAAATGCATTTTTTGACATATTGACAATGTATTTTTTTGATTTTTTTGTTCTCGCATGTTTGTTAGTTGTATATCTACCCCTGTAAGAATTGGTCATGTTTAAATCAAACATGACCGAAGAAGCAAAAGGGCACAATAACAAGATTGATCTTATTGACGTTTTTTATAACATCAAATGAAAGCCCATCGTTCTGTATTCTCAAGACCATATTGTCTGAAATCAGAATGGTCTCCACGGAATCGAAGGACTTCAAACCTAATGAACCAAAGAAAGAGATCTGCAAATCAAAGGAATACCATGTCTACATTTCAAGCAGTTTGAGCAACCGGTTTGTCAGATGCTTCAACCCTTCACAAAACCAAAATATCATTAAGCCGATCACCTTTACAATAGTGATAAGCCATTATCGACATTTACGGGTCACTGTATTATTTACCTTTCAACTCCTTCCCCAACCTGGACTCTCAGAAAAATGGTAACCTTCACGGGAGAACCCACCTCCTTGGACAAATTGTCCACCAGTGTCTGTGGAAAAAGATTTGGAGATTTTTAAAAAATCACGGAACTCACAATCCCAAAGTTTCGTTCATCAAGCAATGCAGAGATAATCATGTTAAAAGCTATATTTACATACCTTTATGTTTATATCATCGTTCACAATAAACTTTTGCTCCATTAAAGCAACTTCTTCAAAATATTTAAGGAGAAGACCTTCCACCATCTTCTCTACAACCATCTGAGACTTGGCTGTACTTTCGGCCTGTCATACACCATATTTTGATAAGACAACTTTCCGACAAATTACAACTCAATTTCATAAAAATAAAGTGACGGTGACCTGAGACTTTAGAATTTCGCGTTCATTAGCTATTGCTTCTGAAGAAACATGGTCTTTGCTTAAAAATAAAGGCCTAGCTGCTACAACATCCTGGTCCTCTAGTTAGATTTTGACCTGCAATAAATTTGTTTCAAAAAGTAATGAGAACACTTGTCTAAAGAAAAAGCGTAATCATTGATAAAGCGTAATCATTGACAAAAGAAATCAAGAGGAAGCTTAATACAATGAGATTTCAGGGTTTTTAACTAATTCGTTTCTCAGAGGAATTTCAACAAACACCTAGTAGGCAACTCTCAATTATAAACTTTTTTCAATGCTAATTTACCAAACAAAATGCAATTCAATGTCATTCTAGCTAACTCAATGCAATTAGAGTAAAATCCACTGCAAATTGAAGCGAAGAAACGAGGAAAATAAACAATCCGGTGAATCACACAAAATCGATCTAAGTTTCAATCTGCACGAGACAAAGCTTATTAACTAAAGCAAAGAGAAGCCATAGATGAACCAAATTAAAACTGTTTAAGCTCGAATAAACATAGATACTAACAAAAACCCTAAAATTTCAGAGAAACATTAAAACAAAACATCAAATCTCAAGAAACAAAAGAAAATACAGGATCTAACCTGACCTCGAAGAATCGAAGAAGATAAAGTATATAGCTTGCTTCCATGCCTCAAGTAATTTTCCATACCTTAAAACATGTTTTGGAAAACAAGAAAGACAAATAAAAATCTGAAAAATTCTAAATGTTTTCAGGCATACAACAAGAAAATAAAGATGTAACTTGATATTTTTGTTGTTGTCTTTACCAGTTTGCTTGAGCCTTTTTAGAAGATACAACGTATCTTCCAAGCCATTCACGAACCTTGAATATAAAGAAATATAGATGACGATCAATTACACAGGGAAAAGATGAGTGTGGAAATTGAAATTCAGAGATTTAGCTAAAGATTGTTTGAATCAGAAATTTACCTAATAGAAGCTTCACTTTCCTCCCATAAACAATCACAACCCCACCTAACGAAGAAACAACACAGTGAGAAATCATCAAAACCCACAATAAACAAAAAAACTGAAGAAAATTAAATTCCGATGTACCCATAAGAATCCCAGAGAGTCTAAGAGCCATTGGAACAGACGGATTCAAAATCTCTTCGCTGCGATAGAGTAAAATCACCATAAAAATCAACGTTCATGTTCATGAAATCTCAAAAAATCAAAACAGAATAAACAAAAACGACGAATAGATCTCTTCTCACCAGATTTGAATAAGGTTCCTGAATCTCAAGCTTAGCAGTGTCACCTTCACTCAAGCTTAGGCGTGACCACCGAGTTTCTCTTGCACCTTTGGTGGATCTGAAATTTCTTCCGAATTACCTTCAGCATTCGCGTGAAGCTTTCTTCCTATTGATTAAATATCACAGATCGAGTATCAGGAATGAAGTCGAAGCTATAAATCGCCATGGAAAAAAGAGGTTAGATCGTTCGTACCTTGATCTGGAAGAAGAAACACGAGGCAGATAAGGAACAAAACGGACACGATCGTCCACTTCCTTATTTTCTTAGTAGATCGCAGCTTTCTTCTCTCACTCACTCAAGAGTTTGCTATGAGGTTCTTCACTGAACAGATCCGCCGTCTAGAGAGAGTTTTTGTTGAGAGTTTTTGTTTATAAAATTAGGGTTGCTTTAATAAGATATCTTTATATAAGGAGGCACTAAAATCCGGTTAGGTTAAAAAATTTCGGTTTAATCCGGTTAGATTAAAAAAAATCGGTTTTGGTAGACTTCGTTTGAAGTCTACAATCCGAAACTCTATACTCTAAAACAAAACCCTAAACTCTATGTAGACTGCATATGAAGTCTACATATTAAAGTAGACTGCAAATGAAGTCTACATATTCAAGTAGACTGAAAATGAAGTCTACAATCCGAAACCCTAAATTGATTATTTTCAAATGGATTACTCAAGCCCTTAAATAAAAACTTGTATCAAACATTCAAACATCTAATATATTCACAATATAACACTTTTATGCAAGTTTTACATTTTAAATGTAGAAATTATAAATCGTAAATCAAAACCCTACTTTACAACTTTTATTATGTTGTTTACTGTAAACCTTAAACTATATATATGAATCCCAAAACATAAACCAATTACAATCATAAACTCATATAACTTATATGTATCAAGTTACAATAACTACCAACGAAGCAAATAGCTAACAGAATTTTGATGGAGTATAATATATGGTATCTATGTATACTTTAGTATAGAACATGTAACTCACTCATTCATTCATTTTCAATGTTATTTGTCTTTTTGTTGTAATTTGTTTCAATTTTGTGAAATATTATTTTTCATACTTCACAATTTATTATATTTTAATTATGAACAAGAAAGTTTTACAAAAATATTTTTTCTCAATTTATAAATTTAAATATAAGATTTAATTAGGATGTAGACTTCTTTTCCAGTCTTAAAGTATATGTCATTTGATGTCTACTGCGTAGACTTCCGGTGTAGACGTCAAAAGGCTAAAAATGTCATTATGCATTCCGTTTTTTTGTTTGCTCATTAAGACTGTATTTGTAATTTCACTACCCCTTTGAGTTACTTTTGCCAAACATGAGATGAGGGAGATACTTTTGCATTTCAAATCAAGTTTTAGGTCATTATTAGCAATTTCCTCCAAAAAACTATACCTTAAATATAAAATAGTTAACCCAAATCCAAAAAATATAAAAGTGAAGTTCAAAAAAAGATGACATTCTTGCAAAGATTTTCAAACGATGACATAACTGTAAAATGGTATATCATGAAAATTCTCTAGTTTGTTTTTTAACCTCTTTTAATTAGTTAGAACAAAGACATAGACTTTGATGAACGAAGATTATGGGAATGTGCAATTAGTTATCCCCTATATATTATTAGAGAAGTGATTCTTCTAAAGAATCATACATGTCATCCTCACATTCACTCTCACAATTTAAATGTGACATGAAATCATCTAAAATGTGACATGGCAAAAGTGAGAGTTATAATGGGTCAAATCTCAAATGAATTTTAAGAAAACTAATATAATTAGTGGGTTAATTTCACAAATTCATTCAAAATCTAAGATAATCTCTCACACTTTTTTAAAAAAATCATTTTAGATAGCGTTATTCATAAATCGAATAATTCACACATCTTTAACCAAATGGATGTTGAACACAATAAAAAAAAATTTTAACCATGAAATAAAGTTTTCTAATTTATTTGATATTTAGATATAAATCTAAAACTTAAATTTATATGAGAAAAAAAGATATTTGACCAAAATTTAAATAGAAATAAAAACTATACTATCTCGCTATATATTTTATTCTAGATACTATTATTCATAAAAAAAACTTTAAAAATCAAAAATATCCTAAAAACAAAAAAAAATGAACTAAAAATAAATTGAACATTAATAATTGTTAAGTTTTAAAAAATATTAATTCGCGTATAATGCGGGGAGTCGCCTAGTATATAAAAAAAGAGGAAGTGAATGGGGAACGAGGTATTTTGCTTAGTGGGATAAGTTTATATATATACTAGAATTTGCTGGCGCTGCGCGTGAGTATTTCTTTTTCAGTTTTATTATATTTATAGACAAATAGTTTGATAAATAATTAATTCTTTTAAAACTAAAAATACTAATTGGCTTGAAATGAATTAGTTTTTTCTCTTATCTAAACTGCATGAACATGAAAATATGAAGTAATTCTTTACCTTTTTTGAATATTGATGATCACTATTTGAAAATGTATATGTTTATTTAAAACTTTGTTTGATTAGTATGACTTTTACTTTGTAACGTTGATAATATGAAACTATTGGTTCAATAGCAAAACTTAATTATTTAAAATTAAAAATACAAAGTACATGTAAGGTTAAAAATGCATCTCATTTGTCTCACATTGATTTTGAAATTCCTCTCGTATTGTTTCCAAGATATTAGTTACTGTAACATCCCGAAACCAAATATTGATTTTTGGTTTGGGGTGTCGATCGACACCAAGGTTGGGTGTCGATCGACACCATGTTTTGATTGCGGTTCGGTTTGGAGTTTAATCGTTCGGTTTGGCGAGTCGGTTTAGGAGAGCCTAGGGCTCGAGTTTTTTTAAACCCTTTATCAGAGTTGTGGCCGAATTGGAGAAGAGATTAAGGAGAAAAATCTTGTGAGCAAGGATCGTGTGAATTCCAAGGTTTCGATTGAGTCCTATAAATGGATAATTGTCTTTTCGGTATATATTTTAAAGATATTTTTTTACTATGACTTCTATATATATAAAAATAGCTTTTCTCTCTTCTCATGCATCCACATCTTCTACATGTATATTAAAAAAAAAAATTTATAATTTCATATTTAAACTAAAAATTTAATTATTTAAAATTAAATATACAAAAGGTTACAAATGAATATATTATGTGACACATCAAACTTTGAACTTTCATCTCGTACCGTCCCTAAGATATTATTTGCACTAACATCACAAGATAGATATTATATCAAATATTTAATAGTTTAGAACTTTTAAACTTTGTTGAAAAAAAAAATAGTTTAGAACTTTTATTTCTTCTCCTCCTATAGTTACATTCAAAATTTTCTCAAAATCATAAAAAAAAACAATAATATTTAATTTTTTTAATATTATATTATTTTTGGTGTAAAATTGCAATAGTTGTCTTCTTTTCTTATTTTCACTTTATTTATATATAATTTAATATTTCTCTTAATTTACTTAATTTAATTTACTTTCTCTTTATTTGATGTAATACTTATGATCTTATAGTTTGGTTTATGAATTTATTTGTAGGAATATATTTGATAATATATGTGATACAATTTTACCTAATTAAATATTTATATTGTGATTTATATATATATATAAGTATAACCAAATTTATTAAATTTGTAATTATTTTAGTAAACTATATTCATATAAGTTTTGAGATTTCATGTTTATTTTAACATAGAAATAATGACTTTTCAAATTCTTTTCAAAATGTTACAACCAAAGTATTAAATATGAAATTATAAAAAAATAATTAAAAATAGTTTAATATACATGTGGAAGATGATGTGGATGAATGAGATGAGGAGAGAAAAACTATCTTTATATATATATATATATATATATATATATATATATATATATATATATATATTTACATTTTTTGTTCTTACTAAATGATATAAGATCTAAAGCATGGATGAAGTGATGGGAAGCAACAAGTAGGCAAACGCTCTCTCTTGTTGTCAGTGTTCAAAAAATCGATTTAGGTGGCCATGGCCGCTTGGATTTCTTTAAAATCGGTGGTATTGGACGAATACCAACTTAGACAGGCTTAGGCGATTTGTAAGCGGGATTCAACGGATTTAATCTGCCTAATAAAGATTTTTTTTTATCATCAAACTATGTTGATTTGACGGTTTTAACCCTAATTGTAAACGAGGAAGATGATTACATGTCTTTAGTTTGTTCACATGAGTAATTCCAATAGTGGGCTTCTATGAGGCTCAATCAAATTAAAACTCTCCTAATATTTGTTTATTGTTATAAATCATAGTGGATTGTCATAACTAGTTCTGGTCCGTTTACGGCCCATTAACACTTAGTCTTTAGGCCGGTTTAATGAATCCTAGTTGAATTAGGATTTTCCTTTTATGTACTTTCCTTTTCCATTAGGAAAAGGAATTTTCCTTTTCTCTCTTGTAATAATCCTATATAAAGGATCTTATGATTAATGAATAAACACAATCTTCCCCATTCGTTCTCTTGATTCACAACACGTTATCAGCACGAGTTGCTCCCTAAACCCTAAAAACACAAAAAACGCGATTACTGTTCATCGTTACTATTCATCGTAATGTTCATCGCGTACTGTTCATCGCGCACTATTCATCGCGCACTGTTCATCGACGATTACTGTTCATCGACGATTACTGTTCATCCGGCGTTACTGTTCAAATCATAGTTCATACAGCCTTTAAGGTTACGGCGAACTAGAAGAAAGTTCATACAGCCTATCAACGGTTACGGCGAACTAGAAGACTCACGGAGGTTAAGGTAAACAATAAGAAACCCTAATCTAAAGAACCTAGATTCATGATAATCTTAGAAACCCTAATCTAAATCATGCTTGTTATTGTTATTGCTTGCTTGATTGTGTTTATTGATTCATGATTCGTAATCACTTGAAACCCTAACTTGAAACCCTAACCTAATTCAATTAAAATCCAAACCGATTGCATGATCTGTACCCGTGTCGATCGACACTAGTTTTATGTCGATCGACACGTAAACTTCTGCCTGAATTTGTTGTTTGAATTAAACTGTGTCGATCGACACAAATCACCCGTCGATCGACAGTAAACACTCTGTCCAAATTTGGTTGCATATTTATTTGAACTCGTTTGTTTGTTTGCTTGTTTGGATTGATTCGTTGATTGATAAACATGAAACTGAAACTGATTGCATCATATAGACATAACATGCTTGATTAAAATCCGGTCATATCATCATACGGTTTAGAATTTGAATACTAGGCTTGCATCATGAGCATATAAAAACATTATGTTAGGTTGTTAAACATAAAAATCTGGTTTCATAAGCATCCTGCATCCGTACCCGTTTATATAAGCACCCATGACCTATTTTGCATCATATGCATAAACTTTAAAATCTTATAGTTCTTAGAGAATAGGATGAATGTTTTCAGATGTCGAAAATCAACAATTTGGATTATGCTGCCCTCAATCTCTCTGGAGACAATTACTTACAGTGGGCGTTGGATACTAAGATAAATCTAAAGTCTAAAGGACTTGGCGAATGTATCATTAAGGATAATAATGAGAATGAAAGGAATCGATACAGAACGATATCGATCATTCGTCATCATCTTGTTGAGGGTCTCAAGGATCAATACCTAACCATTGAGAACCCTTTGGACCTTTGGAAAGAATTAAAGATAAGATATGACCACCATAGAACGGTGTTGTTACCAAAGGCCAATTATGATTGGAGGAATCTCAGGTTCCAGGACTTCAAGTCCGTGGAAGAATATAACTCGGCTATGTTCAGAATAGTTTCTCAATTGAGACTATGTGGTGAGAAGGTAACTGAGAAAGACATGTTGGAAAAGACCTTCTCCACCTTTCACACTAATAACGTGTTACTTCAACAGCAATACCGTGAAAGAGGTTTTGAGACATACTCAAAGCTTATAGCATGTCTATTACTAGCCGAGGAGAATAATACACTGCTAATGAGAAACAGTGAGATGAGACCTCCTGGATCAGCCCCACTTCCTGAAGCGAATGTGGCCACAGATGAAAAGAAAGAAATTAACCACGTCCAAAGTGATTATAGACATCGTGGTCGTGGACGTGGGGGTAGATGGCAAGGACGTGGCCGTGGCCATTTTAATCCATACGGCCGAGGTCAGGGCCGAGGCCACGGATTCCATAACGATCATTCTAACCGCGGGCGAGGACGAGGACGCGGATACCGAACTGACTATGATCGTAATAACCGTGGTATTACTTCTCAACCACGAGAATCAAACCCAAAATCAGTTTGCCATCGATGTGGAATGAGTAATCATTGGGCTAAGACATGTAGGACTCCCAAGCATCTGGTTGAACTCTATCAAGAGAGCCTTAAAGGGAAGAATCCAGAAACTCATATGATCCAGCATGATAATGAAGGAGATTTCGATCATGAGCAAGATGACTTGATGAATTTTGAAACCTCAGATATACTTAAGTGATTGATTTTGATTTTCTGTTTTGGTGTTTTGTGTTTTGCTTGTTTTACGTTTTACACTTTATACTTTGGTTTTGTGTTATTGCTTTCTATTAAACTTTATGGAATGAAAGAGTGTTATTTAAAAGTATCTATTGTTATCTCTTTTGAAGTATGAACGATATGGATGTGTTCATTGTGGATAGTGGATCAAGCCACTCGATATTAAGAGATAAGAGATACTTCATTGATCTTACACTTAAAAAGGCAAATGTAACCACAATTGCGGGTATAGCAAATTTAATTGAAGGCCACGGTCAAGCCCATATTTTATTACCTAAGGGCACGCATCTAGAAATTTCTAATGCGTTATATTCACCTAGTTCAAAGAGAAGTCTATTGAGCTTTAAAGACATTCGAATGAATGGTCTTCATGTTGAAACTAAGGACGAGAATAACAAAGAATTCCTTCAAATCTTTGAAACCGTCCATGGCTATAAGAAAGTCCTAGAGACTATACCTGCCATTTCTGTGGGCCTTTATTGTGCTAAGATCGGAATGATAGAAGCAAATGCTATGGTAAACAAAGAGTTTACTGAGAATTTCACTTTTTGGCATAACCGGCTTGGCCATCCCGGTGCTAACATGATGCGAAAGATATTAGCAAGTACTAATGGGCACACCTTGAAAGAAAGGAGAGTTATCCCAAAGAATCTCACGTGTGAAGCATGTTCACTAGGGAAACTCATTACTAGGCCATCACCAATCAAAGTAACTAAGGAAACGATAAATTTTCTGGAAAGAATTCAAGGAGACATATGCGGACCAATACACCCACCTTGTGGGACGTTTAGATATTTTATGGTCCTTATTGATGCATCCACGAGATGGTCACATGTCTGCCTATTATCAACTAGAAATGTGGCATTTGCAAGATTGCTTGCCCAGCTCATACGTTTAAGAGCACACTTTCCAGATTTTCCTTTAAAGACTATACGTCTTGACAATGCTGGTGAATTTACGTCCCAAGCGTTTAACGATTATTGTATGTCCATGGGGGTAAGTGTTGAATATTCTGTGGCACATGTACATACACAAAACGGTTTGGCTGAATCGTTTATTAAACGCATACAGTTGATTGCTAGACCGTTGCTAATGAGATCAAAACTCCCGGTCTCAGCTTGGGGACATGCAGTTTTACATGCAGCAGAGCTAATTCGTATCAGGCCATCTAGTGAACATAAATATTCCCCATCACAGTTAATAACGGGTCAAGAGCCAGACATATCCCATCTTAAAACATTCGGATGTTCCGTTTATGTGCCTATTGCACCACCACAGAGAACAAAGATGGGACCTCAAAGGAGGATGGGGATATATGTTGGATATGATTCTCCTAATATCATTAAGTACCTTGAGCCAACCACGGGTGATTTGTTTAAGGCCAGGTACGCAGATTGTCATTTTGACGAATCTGTCTATCCAACATTAGGAGGAGATAACAGACTGGTAAAGGAAATTATATGGAATCAAACGTCCTTAAAATGGCAAGATCCTCGGACTCAAGAATGTGAATTAGAAGTCCAAAAGATTATACATTTACAAAAGCTAGCTAATCAATTGCCAGATTCCTTTGCTGACCCGAAAAGAGTAACTAAGTCTTACATACCAGCTGTTAATGCACCGATTAGAATTGATGTTCAAGAGGGACACAATCAAGTTGCTACAGAATCTAAACCACACTCAAAACGTGGCCGGCCAATAGGTTCCAAAGATAAGAATCCTCGGAAAAGAAAGAAAGGTGCTGAAATCGTGGTTGAGGAATCTGATGGAACCCCAGACATAACTGAACCGATAGTTCCAAGCAATGAGACTCGGGACGCCGAGTTTCATGGTTCTGACGTTCCTGAAAATAATGAGATCTCAATGAATTATGTTATGTCTGGAATACAATGGAATAGAAAGTGTGTGGAAATCGATGATATATTTGCTTTTAAGGTAGCACTTGAACTTATGGAGGATCTAGAACCCACGTCGATATATGAGTGCACTCAGAGTGAAAATTGGACTAAATGGAAAGAAGCTATAAACGTGGAGTTGAATTCTTTAAGGAAAAGGGATGTCTTTGGTCCAATAATTCGGACACCCTATGAGATTAAACCAGTTGGACATAAATGGGTCTTTGTGAGGAAAAGAAATGAACATGGTGAAATCGTGAGATATAAAGCACGGCTTGTTGCACAAGGATTCTCACAGAGACCAGGAATAGATTATGAGGAGACATACTCCCCTGTGGTGGATGCTACAACTTTTAGATTTTTGATAAGTTTGGCTATAAGAGAAAAGTTGGATATGCGGTTAATGGACGTTGTAACTGCATACTTATATGGTCCACTGGATAATGAGATTTATATGAGATTACCAGAGGGTATTGAGCTCAAAGATAAGAAAGGTTCTCGAGAACAACACTGCATAAGGCTGAACAAATCCCTTTATGGACTGAAGCAAAGTGGGCGTATGTGGTACAATAGATTGAGTGAGTACTTAGTCAAAGAAGGCTATAAGAATGATCCCATCAGTCCATGTATTTTTATAAAAAAGTTTGCAAACAAAGGGTTTGTTATCATAGCAGTTTTACGTGGATGATTTGAACATCCTTGGAACCCCTGGTGAAATCGTCCAAACAGTTGAATGCCTCAAGAAAGAATTTGAGATGAAAGACCTAGGCAAAACTAAGTTCTGTTTGGGATTGCAACTTGAGTACATAAATGATGGAATCCTTGTGCATCAAATGGCATATACTGAAAAGGTACTCAAGCGTTTTAATATGGATCAATGTCACCCATTGTCCAGCCCAATGGTGGTGAGATCTCTTGATCTAGAAAAGGATCCGTTTGGTCCTAAGAGAGACTCTGAAGAAGTCCTTGGTCCCGAAGTGCCATATCTCAGTGTCATAGGAGCTTTAATGTATCTGGCAAGCCACACTAGGCCAGATATATGTTTTGCCGTGAATTTATTATCAAGATTTAGCTCATGTCCGACCCAAAGGCACTGGGACGGGATAAAACATATTCTTCGTTACCTACAAGGAACGAAAGACTTGGGTCTATTTTATACTAACCAATCTAAGGACGGTTTAGTTGGTTTTGCTGATGCAGGTTATCTTTCAGATCCTCATAATGCACGGTCCCAGACAGGTTATGTGTTGACTCATGGAGGAACTGCAATATCTTGGCGGTCAATGAAGCAGGCCATTGCAGCTACATCTTCTAATCATTCAGAGATATTGGCAATTCATGAGGCTAGTCATGAGTGTGTTTGGTTAAGGCTGATGACCCAGCACATAAGAGTGGATTGTGGAATGGCCGAAGGTAAGCAGGAATCGACGGTCTTGTTCGAGGACAATGCAGCGTGTATAGCTCAACTTAAGGATGGATACATCAAAGGTGATAGGACAAAGCACATTCTGCCAAAATTCTTCTTCACATCCGATCTACAGAAAGATGGAGAAATTCAAGTGCAGCAAGTACGATCAAGTGAGAATTCAGCAGACCTATTCACCAAGTCACTTCCAACCTCAACGTTCAAGAAACTTACTTATCAGATTGGAATGCGTCGTTTGAAAGACTTGCAGTGAGGTTCAGAACAGGGGGAGTAATACGTGTTGTACTTTTTTTCCTTCACCACGGTTTTGTCCCAAAATGGGTTTTACCTGGTAAGGTTTTAATGAGGCAACATCCAAAGCGTATTACAAGCCCATTAGAGTTATGACATCCAAGGGGGAGTGTTATAAATCATAGTGGATTGTCATAACTAGTTCTGGTCCGTTTACGGCCCATTAACACTTAGTCTTTAGGCCGGTTTAATGAATCCTAGTTGAATTAGGATTTTCCTTTTATGTACTTTCCTTTTCCATTAGGAAAAGGAATTTTCCTTTTCTCTCTTGTAATAATCCTATATAAAGGATCTTATGATTAATGAATAAACACAATCTTCCCCATTCGTTCTCTTGATTCACAACATTTATTTTATTTTATTGGATATAATTTTTGTTTTTCTTCTAATTTGGTCAATGTATATAATTGTAAAATGGACAGAATAACATCCGGCATAGTTGTAATATAGAACTATATTAATTTGTTATAGGTACATAATGATTTTATCATAAGCACTAAACTATAAACCGATATAATCTATATAATATTTTAAGGTTTTCCAAAAGCAAATTATCAGAGGATAGCATGTGTCACTTTTTTTTATTTACAAATTTATAATTTTTTTAATTTTGATATTTGCCCCCCTTAATTTTGTGATTTATAAATTGATTCTTTAAAATAAAAGTATGATGATACTATTAATTTAAAGTAAACAATTAACATCAAATTATCTTCATAAATGAAATAGATACATTCCAACATCTTTGTTAAGATTATTATTTATGTCTAATGATTTATTTCAAATGTTTAGTCTTCTAACTTATATAATTATTTACTATAAGCACCAAATTTAGATAATATCTTATTTTTCGAAGGTATATATTATTGCATATTTTATTATGTTGATTTTAAAAAACTCAGTGCAAACTACGATTCAAGGTTCTATTATGAAAAACATAAAGATACATCCAATATCTTTGTTGAGATGATGCAGGTGTTTTCGTAGAATTATTAATTTTTTACAAATATGTTTCATGCAAGAATAAATACGAAAAACATTTTTTTAGGAAATCGTAGTGAATATTGATAACTACATATAAGTTAGGGATTTGTGCCAAAAAAGATGTATTATATATGTTGTAATTTTATGAACGGTCTATTTCTTTTTTCATATAATAGTGTATATGTCCAACAATTTGCTACAAATGTTTAGTCCTCTAACTAAGATTATTATTTAATTTTACTAGATTCATCAAATTTATGTAATAATAAATCACTGTTAATTAATAAGCTATAAGATATTGCATATTGTGCAATGTTAATTTTTAAACTCACGCAACGCGTAGGCAATCCTTATGATATAATATATATATGTGCTATAAACGTCTCACCGCCTACAAAATCGCTTAGACCCCAATTAAGCGCTCTAGGCACTAGGCGGAGGGTCGCCGCTCGCTTAGCGCCTAACGCTTTCTTGAACAATGCTAAATATTATAGTTAAAAAACTAAATTGGTCTAAAAACTAAAATTGGCCGAAAGACTTGTATCACTTAATTTCTTTTCTTTTCTCTAGGAGTTGATAATAGGGGTGGGCGTTTGGGTAACCATTCGGGTTTCGGTTCGGTTAATTCGGTTATCGGGTTTTCGGTTTTAGGAATATAATACCCATTCGGGTATTTTTAAATTTCGGATCGGTTTTGGTTCGGTTAGTGTCGGTTATTGTCGTTTTCGGTTTCAGTTTTGGTTACCCAAAATATTCATACTTACGTAATTTTTAGTCTAATTTGGTTTGATTAATTTAATTTTAACTCAAGTTTTCCGAAAAATATATAACAAAAATGAAAATTATAAATAATCTATCTAATTAAATTAGTTATTTTAACCAAATATACCTACAAATCCCAAATCAACCGAAAAACTATAAAAAAACTAAAAAAATGCAAAATTATGTGAACATTATATCTAAATATATATATAGTTAATTTTATGTTTTATGTAATTCGGATACCCGTTCGGATTTCGGTTCGGTTCGGGTTCGGTTTTGGTTTTTTGGTTTTAAGAAAATGAAATTCATTCGGGTATTTTATAAAATCGGATTTGGTTCGGTTCGGATAATTTCGGTCCGGGTTCGGTTTGGTTTTTCAGTTTAGGATATTTTGCCCACCCCTAGTTGATATGTTGTTTCCAATTTTCGTTCTAAACACCGTGTCGTTTCTTTGAGCTAACATCAAACAGCATGTCGTATCTATATCTGGCCATTGTTAGTGTCTACAAAACAGCCAGCACAGCAAAACCCGAACCCGGAACAAGGCTGGGCCGGGTCGAAATTGCAGAAGGAGATAGATTGATCTGCCGTCAACGAAAAACCTTGGTGAGAAAAAGGGAGAAATGTTTCGAGCGGTGGGATCGGTTCTGAAGAGGAACAAGGAAGCTTTCTATGGAATCGCTCGAGGATCCACCAATTGGTCACATGGCGTTTTCACCTCTCAAATTACTGCTTCGTCTGCTCCATTAGCAGGAAACTCTCTCCATGGCTTGCGATCTCTGCTCAAAGTAATTTCTTCTTTCATTTTGATGACGATTCTGGGTTTGAGCTTTTGAGTTGGGATCTCTAGGTTGATCAAGGCTGTATCTTTGTAGGGTCAAAATGCTTCAATGTGTCTTTATAGGAATGTGTCAACTGTAGCGGCGATTAGCTCAGGGAGTAAAGAGGGTTTGAAGCTGCTTGTCTCTGGAGGACCTCAAGCTCGGAAATGGGTTGGAATGTGGCTTTTCGGTTCGGCGGCTTGGGTTTTCAGCATGGTGGTACTTGGCGGTGTAACCCGATTAACTCGGTCTGGTTTATCAATGACTGATTGGAAATTCGCTGGTGAATTCCCTCCTCTATCAGATGAATCATGGGCTACGGAGTTTGAGAAATATAAGCAATCCCCTGAATATAAACGGTTAGCTAAGCTTGCAATTACATTGCATTTTCTGTTTTTGATCTCGAACAGGCTTTTTTTTTTTTTTTTCTAGTGTAAACAAAGGGATGGATCTTGAAGATTTTAAGTTCATATATTGGATGGAGTATGCTCATCGAATGTGGGGAAGAGGATTAGGAATCATGTTTGCTTTACCGTTTTCGTATTTTCTGCGTAAAGGCTATATTACTCTCCGTCTTGGAGTTAAGCTCTCTGCTCTATTTGCACTTGGTGCTGGACAAGGTTTCATTGGTTGGTGGATGGTTAAAAGTGGTTTAGAGGTAAGCATTTTGGAACTCTCAAAGATCATTCATCGTATTAGACTAGGTTCAGAAGAATATTGTGTAACCATTTGGTCCTGTAGGACCCACATTCTGAGTATTCTCAACCGAGGGTAAGCCCATATCGTCTCGCAGCTCACCTGACCTCTGCTTTCGCCATATATTGTGGACTTTTCTGGACCGCTCTCTCTGTTGTTATGCCCGAACCACCAGCTGAGTCATTGGCTTGGGTTCGTGGAGCGGCTAAAGTAAAGAAACTTGCATTACCAGTAAGCTTGATTGTTGGTATCACTGCCATATCAGGAGCTTTTGTTGCTGGAAATGATGCTGTAAGCAAACTTGGATATAAGCTTCTATTTTTCTTGGTTACTGATATTAAGACCTCTCTGCTTGTTGAATGATAGGGCCGTGCATTCAACACATTCCCGAAAATGGGCGATACATGGATCCCAGATAATATATTTGAGATGAAACCACTTATTCGCAACTTTTTCGAGAACACGGCAACTGTTCAGGTACACCATTGAAACAAAGCTTTCTCATTTTTGCTTCCAGAGTCCTAAAAGGCTTAAACTTTACTCAATATTTCAGCTTGATCATCGCCTTCTCGCGACAACAACGCTAATCGCAATTGGAACAATGTGGTTCTTCACAAGGAAGCTAGACATACATCCAGCCGTTAAAGCTTTGATCGGAAGCACCGTCGGAATGACTGCTGTTCAGGTAAATCAACCTTTGTCCTCAACAGAAACTAAAATAGAAAAAACCATTGATGATTGTTTTTGCAGGTGACATTAGGTGTATCAACTCTTCTGAGTTATGTTCCGGTTTCATTAGGTAGTGCACACCAAGCAGGGGCTTTAACACTCCTCACTTTGATGCTGCTTCTTAATCACACTCTTCGGAAACCATCACATTCTCTTCTCAAATCTCTTCCACTAGTCGCTAAGTCAAATTTCAGCTAAGTAAGCACTCTTCACCAAAATCTTCCCTTTTTCTTCATTTATTCACTAAAGAGAAAGAAAACGATTCTTTTGCTCACATTATAATTATACTAGCATGTGTTTATGCGTTGACGATGTTTGTATTGTATTATCAGTCCTTGATTCGAAAAATAAAGTACAAAAACAATTAACAAAACTTTCATATCAATCCCATAATTCAAAGGGTTCAAAGCTAAATTTCAGTCCGGTTCTGGTTAAGATCGGATTCGTTTTTTCAGTCCGGTTCAAACACATATGCCTTGTGGTTGTGGATAACGTTTAGAGAAACAGAGTTTTTAGCGTTTTGGGTTTACAAGACTACACACGTGTCGCGATACTGTAGCTTATCAGCATCCATGTGTCAATAGTCCACTATCTTGATTTCTATATAGCCATGCTACAAACTCTCGTGTCCTTTTGTAATTACACTCTACATACTATTGCAAATTTGCAATGGAGTATCCTGAAGGAAGAAGAAGAGATACAGCCATAACCGATGGAGCGATGATAACCGGTTCATCGGTTGTGGCTGCAACCGTAGTAGCCGTGACAGTGGTCGGACCGCTTCTAGGTCTTACGAGTTTCAGCCTTGTGGCGACGATGACTCTGTTTATGATCGTTTCTCCATTGATGCTGATATTTGCTCCGGTTTTGACGGTGACGGTGGCGATTCTTGCGACGGCTATGGTTGGTTTTGGAGTGGCTGCAGCCATGTGGACTGTGGGGATAGCTGCGATGGTTTGTTGTGGAAGAGAGATTGGTTTCGGAAGTGGAGTGGCTAAGAGGATGGTAGAGTCGGTAGTGAGAATTAGGTTATTACTAATCATGACTCCAGAATTTGTGAGTTTTTGTCGAATGATAGCTTCGGATAATTGTTAGAAATAAGAGAGAAATTGGATTATTTGCTTCGGTTTGGTTATTTCGGTTTCTAGATTTGTGTGAATTATTTACAAATGTTTTGGATATGGATAACCCAAATTTCAATTACCATGTCTATTCGAAGTTTCATTATCTAAATTATTTAAACACAAAGGAAAAATTATCCAAATTTACAAATCAAATTATGTGTCAATGTATTCAGAGTTATTATTTTGATTATTTATTACTAGTTTTTATGTATTTTGGATTACAACAAAATGGAGTCATAATTGACCAAATGAGAAGGTATACGTAAATGTAGTATCAATGTATCATACGTACGTATAAGCTCATACGAGAAAATAGACAAGATCCGAAAGGGCGTTCGGAGACATTCCCATAAATGCACACGAACGCCCTCACAATATTCTCCGTACTTCACGGAGACATTCCCATACAAAATTGCTAGACTTCAATATTTTTTTTTAAAAAAAATAAAGATTTCAAATGACATGTGATGTATAAACCCTAATTTGTTATACAAATCGTTCTACCCGTCACCAAAACTAATTTTTAGTTAGAGAGAATTATGAAAGGAATTAGTCAATATAAGCAAAATATATTACGAAAAACAAAAATTCGAGTGAAATTCGATAAGAAAATATATGACTTTTTAAATAAATAAAAAATGTATAATGGAAATATGGATATAGAGGTAGAAGGAGTTGACCAGGCGTAGAGTGGGTGACCTACCGGCCAAAGGGAATCACACGCTCTGTAGCGTTGAATTCTTTAAAGAGTTTAATCAATTCATGCACCTTTGATGCTAAATTTTTACTATATCTTATTATATATATGCTTTACATTTCCTTTCTTCTTTTCTAATTTAATAAGCCTTGATTACAAGAAAGCAAAAGAAATCTAAAGTTTGGCAGTTTTAATTTCTTTTGGGCAATCTTTGATTTTTAACTTTTTCATCATCTTAACCAAATTTTCTTTTTCTCTTTCTTGTGGTAAATTAACTAAAGAAAAATCGAGAGATAGTAGTAGTAAATTAGAAAAAGAAAGAAAGAAATAATGGGTCGGATTCCATGTTGTGAAAAGGAGAATGTGAAGAGAGGACAATGGACTCCTGAAGAAGATAACAAATTGGCTTCTTATATTGCTCAACATGGTACTCGTAATTGGCGTCTTATCCCAAAAAATGCTGGTAAAGATTCTCAAATATTCCTTTTTTAATTGTTTTTATTAATCAAATAATAATATTTAGTCATGTGATCCTATATCCATCGCTTCTTTTTGTTTGTTAATAAACATCGTGTGTTAGGGTAAAAAAGTGGGTTTGTAATTTATAATGGACCGGTGAAATTGGTTTCTAATAGGGTTGCAGAGATGTGGGAAGAGTTGTAGGCTACGATGGACGAATTATTTACGTCCTGATTTGAAACATGGCCAGTTCTCGGAGGCTGAAGAACACATCATTGTCAAGTTTCACTCTGTTCTTGGTAATCGGTATGACTTCTTACTAGAGATCTGATCAACTAGGGTTTCAATTTTATGCATACGTTTGCTTTTCTTAAAATGATTGTATATATTTACAAATGTGGTGACAAATAGCGGTCTGTTTCTTGATGGTGACTTGATGAAAAATTAATATAAATTTGTGGACGAGTTACTTAGGGAACAAGAAACTGAACAAGCAGAACATACGCCTTGTTTTATATAGCATATGAATATCTAACTGGGGTTTTAATATTTTTTTTTAGTTGCTGGTCAAAAGTTTATGGGATTTGTTGTAACTTGTAGCCACAAGTAACATGCTTCTTGCAAAACAAGAAACTGAATAGAAGACAGAAACCTCGTTCTTATACTTTCTTTGACCTATATGGTTCAGGTGGTCTTTGATCGCGGCGCAGCTTCCTGGTCGGACAGACAACGATGTGAAAAACTATTGGAACACGAAGCTGAAGAAGAAGTTGTCAGGAATGGGAATAGATCCGGTGACTCACAAACCTTTCTCGCACCTAATGGCAGAGATCACCACTACACTCAATCCTCCTCAAGTCTCTCACCTCGCGGAAGCTGCCCTCGGATGTTTCAAGGACGAGATGCTTCACTTGCTCACTAAGAAACGTGTTGACCTAAACCAAATCAACTTCTCAAACCCTAACCCTAACCATAACGCTAACAACTTCAGCCAAATGGTTGATAGCGAAACTGGTAAGATAAAAATGGATGGTTTAGAGCATGGAAATGGGATAATGAAGCTATGGGACATGGGTAATGGATTCTCGTATGGATCGTCTTCTTCGTCGTTTGGTAATGATGAAAGGAATGATGGGTCGGCGTCTCCTGCGGTTGCGGCTTGGAGGGGACACGGTGGAATACGTACGGCGGTGGCTGAAACCGCGGTGGCGGAAGAGGAAGAGAGAAGGAAGTTGAAAGGAGAAGTGATGGATCAAGAAGAGATTGGATCTGATGGAAGAAGAGGAGATGGAATGATGATGATGATGAGGAACCATCATCAACAACATCAACATCATGTGTTTAATGTTGATAATGTCTTGTGGGATCTACAAGCTGATGATCTCATTAATCATATGGTTTGATTTTATTTCGTTCAAAGAGTTTCTTTATTTTCTTAGATTTATTGTTTGGGTTTTCATTTTGGTTACATTGGTAGTTAACATTTGGTTATGATTAATTAGGTGTTTTCTGTTTTTTTTCCGAGAGATTAATAAGTTTTGCTTTTAAAAGCATTTAATAATGAAGAAATGTAAATAAAGAGCTTTTCTTATTTCATCTCTTAGAGACTATAGTTTCAGGCAAAACTTTGGTGTTTTTGTTGGCTTGTGAACTCTAGACGGAATCTCGAATATGTCATTTTCGATATTTTGCAAGGGTTTTGCTTTATTTTTATTTTTTTACCACAAATAGGCAATCCCACAAAACATTTTGTTTTATTGCAAACTAGTCAACGATCAAATATAACAATAAGAAATTGGTGACTAGAAAAAAAAAACAAATATAAATATATAAATTGAAATTTGTATAAATGTTGATCTATAAATAATTATATAAAAATGGCTATACAAAAACTGACAAAAAAAAAAAAAAAAAAAAAAAAAAAAAAAAAAAAAAAACTGACATAGCAACAATGGTATTTTGAAACTCTCCCTAACATGTGATGGAACAATGGAATCATCTGGTAAATGCAAGTACAAGATAATTTAGTTCCGCCTCAAAAGCACAATGCAAACTGTTGGGCCCATTCTAGGCCCAAATAATGGCCGTGAACATTGGAACAATAAGAAGAAAAAAAGAGCCGTTACGTTGGGAAAAGGTCGCAGACTTCTACCGCAACATTACTAACAGCGAAACGTAAAGAGAGAGAAATCCGACCGTTGTGTATATAGCCGTTAAGAAACAACAATTTAAATACCTGAAATCTTAATTTCGATCTTACCAAAAACGAAGTCACTCTTTTCTTTAGTCAATTCTATCTTCTTCTTACTCTTTGATTCCAGTTCTGATCATAAAGTTGGATCTTTTTCATTGTTTATTTTCCATAAACTCTCGTTGCTTTCCATATTCGGATCTCTGTTTCTTATTAAAGTATCAATCTTTCTATAATTCACTATGGCGGGAACTAAAGATTCTCATGTAGTGGAGATTCCAGTAGACGAAGAGCATAAAGCGAAGCAACAAGAACAACAGTTGGTAACTGTCTCGAATCCGGGAATGGGAATACTCAGAGTGATTCAGCAGCATCCCTTGTCTGAAATCTCAGAGAGTCCTGGACATTTGTTGCTTTTGAAGCTATGGCAAAGAGAGGAGGATCTGTTCTGTCGCCGTGTCCTTCTCAAAGAATCGAGGCTGGAGTCAATCAAAAGAGAAATCTTTCAGCTCTGTTGTTTCTTCCTCGTTTTCCACGGTTTCCTCTTCACGATCGTCTACTCATCTTCGTGTTCGTCTCAAGATGAATTGATGAAAAGCGATGCAGTCTGCAAGAAATGGTGGATACCTTCTCTAGTGTCACTAGCCACTTCATTGGTTCTGGTGTTTCTGGTGCAGGCTAAGCTTTTCATGTTCTGGAAAGTTTATAGAGGGGTACACAGAGAGAGGAACGATAACAGAACGCTTACACGGTGTGTTCTTGAGCTGAGGATGAAAGGGTCAAGCTTTGATTTGTCGAAAGAACCAATGAGTGGGAAGAGGATGAAGAGCTCAAGCGTCGAGATCAAGTGGAAACCTGTTACTTGGTTCTCTCAGTATTTGATCACCATTCTTCTTCTTTGCTTTGCAGGCTTGTTTTTCCCCATCTCAAAGTTTATACTCTGCGGATTTTGACAGATTCATTGTTTTTTTGAGTAAGTGAACCATCTCTTCTTCTTCTTTAATCCAAATCTGGATTCCTCAGTGATAAATGTGTTATATTTCACAGAACTCTGCATTTTTTCTTCAACCTCCATTTGCGGGATTGAAGCTTTTGGTCCGATCTTATCAAAAGCTTATCAACTGGCCCTTTGTAGCAGCTTGAGAGAGGTTCTGTCAAATCTCCCAATCTCCAGGGTTCAAGAACAACCTGTAACTTTTAGCAGCAATACGCTCACATATATTCATGTAACTCGGAATCAGAATTCTGATCTTTATCATAAAGTTTCATTCTTTGATTTTTATATTAAAAGTTTGTATAGTAAAAGTTTTTATATTAAAAGTTTGTATCAAAAGTTTCATTTTTGCCAGATTATCATATTGAATCAAAACTGTATCCATGGAAATTATTGATACCGTAAGATTAACTTGATGTGTTAGTACGCAAGGTACATAAAACTTTTTCCGATTCAACATGGGTACAAGGGAACTTAATCATGTTTCTAGATCCGGTGTTCTGTTCCTACGAGCTTTCAAAACCAAATATCCGGAAAACACCTGCAAAGAGAGATCCAATGCTTGTTGTCAGTGTTCATTTTCTGCAACAAATTTTGAGTTTGGTTGTGTATCATATGCAGCAGTGTACCTTCATCAGTATTGTACTTGGGATTCTTGTCATCGCCTGCATATGCAAGTAAATTGTATTTGGGATTCCACTCGACGCTGTTCATGGCAGCTCGACATGGAATCTGATGCACTGTCCGCCCGGTTTGGACATTAGCCTGTTTAGTAGTTAGTGGTCAGATAGGAGGCACAAATTCCACATTAACGAAACTATTTAGTAGCTGGAAATTTTGAAGTCTGACAAATTACTTACAATATCTATAAATAAATCTTCACTGGCTGAAGCAATATACTCTCCCGAATGGTTGAAGCTTATTGTCCTGACTGGCCACCTGTGAGAAATAGTTATAATTTACCAACATGCATCATAAATTAAACCTTTTTTCTGTTATATGTACAATTTGAGGTTTGGACTCACTCAAGTTTGGTAAATGTTCTCAAACAAAGCATGTCTGAGATATCCCAAAGGCTGACTAAGGAATCCGCACTCCCGACAGCAAAATATCTGTCAAGGTAAAGGGGGGGAATTAGATGCAACTGGAAAAGCTATATTCATTTGTGTCTCAAAGGGAAACGACGATAAAACATTTTTATTACCTTCCTTTCGGATCAATGGCAATGCAATAACACCCGGCTGTGTGGGCTGTGAGAGTGTCAAGTGGTTTAAGAGATGGATATGAAAGAACTTCAACAGTGCCTGAGCAGAAAAACATACAGAAGTAACTTTCCAATAAGATGATTTTCTCATCTGAGCTAAGGATTCGTGTACAAGAGAAATAACAGAATTTAAAATCCTCACCAAGTCCAGTGGTCAGGAAGAAAAGATCTCCTGACATGTTCCAAGCAATCTCATTCACCTGTTACAAGAAGACGAAAGCTAAGGAAAAACGCGTTCATACAAGTTTTGCAACCAAGGCGATAATTACATGAAGAGGAAACTTAGGTGAAAGATAATGGCAAATAGGAGAGAGAAGAGCGTAGCCATTACTAAAGATTAAGATGAGTGTGAGGTTTTGTTACCTCATAGTTGAATTTGCGCCTGTGTAGAGGTTTGAACTTACGGACATCGAGAATGGTAAGCTCATCATCCTAGATTGGCCAGTAAGAGAAGGTACGATAACAAATGACAGAGAAAGGATCCATGAATAAAGGAAGAAAGCAAGTTTGAAGACAATACCCTATTACCAACAGCTACATGCGTCCCGTCAGGTTTGTAGGTGATGTTTATATTCTCCCCACTCAGTTCTGCCTGCTGTGTGCATTTTCCACCTGTACAAACACAAGGGTGTGTTGAAGATTGGGGGGAGACAAAGCTAATAATCTATGAAGAGAATATAACTAACTTACTGCGAGCATCCCAAAGACGAACGCTTTTATCACCAGATGCAGTAGCAAGCAGATCTGAATGTTTGGGGTCCCAACATAGCTGATCCACACTATCAGTATGACCCTTGAGTTCAAGGTCCTTAACCTTACTCTGTATCCATAAAATAATAAAAATCAATTTGAAAGTAGTCAATCTGCATCAAAAACTCCAAGGAAACTATACTAGTAATATAGCAAAACACCAAAAGGAATTACTGCAGAAGAAATTACATGACCGTGGGGTTCGATGTTCCAAATACGAGCCGTTTGATCAACAGAACCTGAAGCAAGCTTTGTCCCATTAGAATTCCAAGCCACCGAATGTACCTATCAAGCCAAAGGAATTACTGAATCCAAATCCAAAAAGCTAGGGTTTCGAACTAGAGAGATTAAAATCGAAAAGAAACCTTCTTCTTGTGACCTGAATACTCTCTGCTATGTAAACTCTTGAAAGGAATCGTCTCCTCCATTTTTTTCCCAACTCTTCTTCTTCTTCTTCTTCTTCTTCTTCTTCTTCAACCTTGCCGACTCGGCGACTTGCTCATGTGTATCCTTTGATTTGATCAGAGAGCTTCGGTGACCCTAAACGCAGCGTTTGGTAAAAGCTCTACGGAACCGGTTTTCGTAAACCGGGTGGGTGTGATTCTGAAAGAAAACAAACGAGAGCGGTAAAATTGCGTAACCATTTTGTCTGTGTGATATTAAAAAAAAAGGTAAAAAAAACAGTAATCATTTTGTGCACAGTAGCTTCCAACAACAGTCTCTATAAAAATCCACCGACGTTAGAGAGAAGAGAAGAAACACAAAAGCTCCGCCGCTTCATCTTCCGATCTCCGGCGGATCTCATGATGATGACGTCTGGAGGGCGATTTATGTCGTCTCTTTCGGTATCTCCTTCTGCTCCTCAGTCACCTAACTTCTCCGGTGGTCTCCGATCACAGTCTTCTATCTTCGTTGAGCAGGAGAAGTAATTCAATCTCTCTTTTTTTTCCTCATCTTATGGGAACTGATTTATTTGCTTGCTCATCTTTGTTTTACTCATTTGCATCCTTAGATCTCTGGATTTTTCTTCTGCTGATGTTTTTGACTAATGAAATTGATTGTAATCCTTGTGTTATTGACTGATGAAATTGTTAAATCCACATTGACTAGATCCAGTTAACTAAAATTAATGGAAACTTGAATCTACCACTATGTATAGATATAACATTTGTATTGGTTTCGTGTGGATCTCAATTTGTTTGTTTCGGCAGGTATCTATCAGAGTTACTTGTAGAGCGTCATAAGCTTACTCCATTCGTTCCCGTGCTTCCACATGCCTGTCGCCTACTAGACCAAGGTCAGCTTTTTACTCCTATATGTTTTTTCACCAAACTCAATATGCCATTCCTTGCTTTCACAACTATCAACCTCTCCTGCATACAGCTTTATTCCTACTGCTAACAAAGACCTTATACCTAACGCTTTCAATTCATATAACAAATTGATTACATATCTAACTATCACAAAGACACTATTGTCTTCTTTCCCTTCTAAACTACTATACACCAAAGTGACTCTGCTAATTATTTCAGGGTTTCCACAACATGTTCATTTTTTACTTAGAGAATTATATATTTTTCACAAAAAAAAAACACTATTATTCGCTAACTCAATTAACTGTGCTTGTCTCTCCATTTCATTGGTGTCCTGCTGACTCATTTCTTGACTAATTCTAACTGGTGCGTCTTACTCTTGCAAATTGACATTTTTGGAACAGAAATTTTGCGTGTAACCACACTTTTGGAGAATGCCACAGTTCTAAGTCAGAGCGGGTTTAATCACCCTAGCCCTTTGTCTTCTGGAGGGATGTTTCCGAATGCAAGAGCCGACCTGAACGGATGGGCCTCACAGTTTCCATCAGAAGTATGACTACTAACCATTAACATAACTCTTTTCCCTCTAATTCTTCATACTATTGCAATCAAAACTTTTTAAACTTAAATTTTTACTCACATAACATATTTGACTGCCTTTAGTCGTAGTTTATCTTAACAGGTATCCTTGGCTAACACCCGTAATGTCTGTACAGTCTTGCCTTAGATCAACACTAATTAAATACTCCATTATCCTCACTGGCAGGATTGAAATGTTCTTGTGATTGCTATATTTTCCCATACAAATGTGATCACTCTATGCTTATTGGTAGGATCATATAGCATCTACAGGTTGCAATGCCTTTATACAGTGCCCCTTTCCAATGAATCAAGTTGCAGGGAAAGAAGTTCCAATGTTACCTTGCTATTGATGCTGCAACTATATATCAGTTAACATGTGCTTATACTTTTAAGGTTGCTACTGCTTCTAATTGTGTTGGTGGATTATTTTTGTAGAGATCTGTTCCATCGTCACCAGGACCAAATTGGCTTAACTCACCTGGTAGTTCGTCCGGTCCAAATTGGCTTCATTCACCTAGTACTTCGTCCGGTCTCATTGCCAAGCGAACAATCAGGGTCGATATTCCTGTCGACAAGTACCCAAATGTATGAACTCTCATTTCTACACTTAGATTATATACGTATACTATTTGGTCGGTATAAAATATAACTCTAAATTTTTCGATATGACAGTACAACTTTGTTGGTCGCCTCCTGGGTCCAAGAGGAAACTCCCTGAAGCGAGTTGAAGCAAGTACTGATTGCCGTGTTCTCATAAGAGGAAGAGGCAGTATAAAAGATCCGATTAAGGTATTTATTATTTTACTTTATAACTTCATTTGTACCTAAATTCCAATGTTTGTTTCAGCGAGTTATTATTATTTTTCTTGTAGGAAGAAATGATGAGAGGAAAACCTGGATACGAGCACCTAAATGAACCACTTCATATCTTAGTCGAAGCAGAATTACCGATTGAAATAGTTGATGCACGTCTCATGCAAGCTCGTGAAATACTTGACGATCTCCTTACTCCTATGGTTTGTTTAAGCTCTTTCCTATCTCACCTGAAACATTTTTTAAATCGATGATCTACTAACTCAGTTTCTGTTTTAGGAGGAAACACATGATTTTTACAAGAAACAACAGCTGCGCGAGCTCGCATTACTCAATGGAAATCTTCGTCAAGAAGGATCTCCAATGTCTGGGTCAGTTTCTCCTTACAATAGCCTCGGTATGAAGAGAGCCAAAATAAGAGAAGGGTAAAAATCAAATGGCTTTAATCAAAAAATTTGTTGGGATCTCTCACATCTCAAGGAATATGAAACCGGTCCAATTTGACACAAAAGGTCCATACCACTCTAGTCCCTGGAATAGAATTGGTGTATACATGATTATGAATGTGTTTGTCTATTTATCATTGTCCCGGAGAGAGATCAGATGACAGAATTCGTTGAAATTCTAAAGATGATGGATAAGTCTCTGTCTCCGAGACTTTGAGCTTGTTTTGTTTATTTTATTTTTCTCTTTAGTTCCAAGGGAGTTTTTAATTTTATAAGCTTTGTATTTTAGTAAAAGAAAAAAACACATGAAATCATGATGGTATCATTGGTATGTGGTAGTGACAATATGTTTTGGGAAACATAGACGTTAAAGTAAAGTGTGTTTTAATCAGTGTTTTTAAAACTGGACCAGGGGTTAAACCGGGAACCGGCTACTAGACCGGTTTGGTTCAACTTAAAAACCCAAATATAGTTAGATCGGGTATCAAACCGGATTGAATCAGCAAAACACGGGAAATCGGTATCGAACCGGAATCGCATCAAACCAGTTTTAATAATTTTGTTAATTAAAAAAATAAATTTTCATTTTTTTTTTCTTTTAGTTATAAGTTTTTAGCCAAACTTTTTTTGATAAAACTATTGAAATAGTAAACTTTTTCCATATAAAACATTTTTAAACTATAAAACAATTAAAGGTTTAGACCAAAATGCTTAAATTTGCTACAATTATGTTAATATCTACAATTTAGTTTTATTATGCCATTGAAAACTTTGTTTTTCCAAATGTTTGTAATAACTGAAATTTTTTGTTTTATATTTGGATAGATATGAACATATAAATAGAAGAAAAATATAATACCAAATATATATAAACTAATATTTAAAAAAAACTATTAAACCTGGTTGGACCATATTAACCCAAGCCCCAAAAGCTTTTCCGGTTCGGTCGCCGGTCCGGTTTTAAAAACATTGGTTTTAATATAATGTTCTGTTTTCGTGTATTTTTTATCTGTTTATTACTAAAAACGACATTCTGTTAAATGTCAACTCTATTTTCAAACTGACAGACTAGTCGATTAGTTAGTTTATTAGTCGTCAATCAATTACTCCCTCCGTTTCATATTAGTTGTCGTTTTAGAGTTAAATTTTTGTTTCATATTAGTTGTCGTTTTGTATTTTTAACGCATATTTATTACTCATTTTTTCATTTATATCCCTACTATTTTAGGTTATTAATTACTCATTTCAAATAAAATATTGTATTAAATATGAGTAAAACAATAAATAAGCGAATTTGGCTAAAGTAGCCAAAAAAATTATAATCGGGTAAGTAACTATGATACAGTGAGTACGAAAATTAGTTATGATTTTCGATTCACAGTATAATAAATTTGGGATCAAGCTTTCATGGATGAAAATACCAAGTCAAATTAATAACATAAACAAATAGAATCAAAAAGAAAGGTGAATCATGTTATTATTTGATAGTATACAAAGTGAATCGTCAAGGAGGAAGAACAAAGATTATTTCTAATAATAAAGGTAATCCTTTCTTTTGTCATTAATTGCAGAATTAATTCACTAATTAATTCTAAAAATTGACCATGACCATTAATTTATGAATTTAATCAAAAATTAATGTTAAGAATTGATCGTTTTAATTTGGCCATTTCGAACATCTATGTGCCTCGTTAATTATGGATACCGGGTCCGTAGTGGCGAGATCGCCACAAATAGATCGGCACCGATTATATTTCGGTAAATATATTCTTTTTTATTCGGCATTGATTTTGTTTTGGCAGCTAAATTAACTTAAATCACTTTCTGATTTGAAGTTTTAGTCCATTATGGGGCACACTCATCTTTGTGTTGAAGATTTGAACCTGACATTTACCTTCTTTGCTTTTTTCCTCTTTTGGCAAATCAAGTTCGGCTTGACCATGAATTCGAATCGTCCCTCGACCTCGAAAAATACTTTGATATTCTGACGAATTAAATTAAGATTTTTATTGCAAATTGAATTCATTTCTTCGATAGAGTGAATTGGCTCTCAGACATATAAATTCGTTTCTCTGATGAATCCAACACTTTTTAAATCATAATGGCTAACTTAGCTAGCCAAAATCTCAAGGAGTGAAGCCAATCCAGTGTACTTAGAATTTGTCACGCTCATATAGCGAAGTAAATTCAGCTTCCTAGCTCCAAAACATTATCCTCAGATTCCGAGCTCGCCAATGAATTAATGTGCACTCAGTTCAAGATCTATATCTAGATTCTGGACTCGTCGAACACTCAAAGAGCAAAGTGAATTAAGCTCCATGCCTATTCTTTAATCGTCAAAAATATTATTTCGAACGGACAATTTCTTTCGCCGATCCGTTGATTATGGACCAAACATTTAGGTAATCAATTCCATATCATTCCAAGAATAATTTGATTGACTTGAATCGAAATCTCGGCTTTAGTTTGATTAATGAAAAACTTGACGCAACTCCCTCATTCTATATTTGAACATGAAATGATTTATCATCAGCTCTAAACTGGCCAACCATCAAAATTCCGTATCAATACGGACAATTCTATCACACCACCAAAATGTCTGATGAAATTCGAACTAGTTTTATGGCGGCTCCGTTCCTCATTATGAGTCCGAATTATCCAAATTGATCATGATGTAATCTTTAATCCTATTTCTCTCATCGCGATTATTGAGCGATCATGATTTACTTTTGCCATAGTGATTAAATCATCACGATATTATCATCACGTCTTGGTCTCTATGCATACTCAATCAGCCGGTGGAGTCAACCACGAAGTTCTGAATTGTATGTAGTCAAGAGTTTTAATCTTTGACTTTTTCACTCCTTGCTTTCTAAGACACACGATCTCATTTTACCATGTGTCCTAGTTCCCTTTACAAGCTTCCATATGCACCTTGCCTCCTCGAATCAATTCCGATATTTTAGCACCAAATGCACCCTGAACTTGAATTGATCATATTTTAATGACGTCGAACTAATTTACTATGAAGTCGGTTTGATTCGAATGGATTCACGGCACAAGGAAATGCTATATCATAGCGAGTTGAACTCCGCTTATGCTTCAAGAGTGAGCTCATACACATAGTCTATGCAAGCTAAACTCTACCAATGAGTCAAGACCAAGCTCAAACACATAGTCCTTGTTGGGGTTTTACGTTCCATGATCACTTTTATGTTTTTTTTTTTTTTTAGTTACACCCATACTTTCTTTCCAAAGTATTATGCGGGGGTAACTTTTTCTCGTCCCCAGAGACATGCCATCCAACTTCTTAACTCGTTTGCTTACGACTGAAAACATACCATAAAACAAAAAGTGTTAAACGGTTTTAGATTCTAGTCTAGAGGCTAGCCGACCATTTTTTTTCCGATGTTAGTTCTACTCCACGAGCTGCTTCAAACTGTCTACTAGAAAATTATCTCTCTTTTGTTTCTACTTTTGATTCTTTTGAATTGCTACCATGTTTCTGAGAGTCTCCTCTTTTCAAACAATTTTTACTTTCTTGGTAACAAATCCTGTTACGTAATTATTTCTTTCTACAATTTTTTTTTTTTACATCTAAGATAACAAAAGCTAACAGCTTAGCCCACCCAGATGTCGAACACTGTTTTGAAACCACAAAGGCTTTAAATTCAACTGGACTCATCAATTCAAGAATTGTTTTTTTACAAGAACATATTTTTTGTAAAATAGCCCCCTTTGATTTTATCAACAAATTGATATTTTTTGTAGAATTGTTCCAGATTCTTTTTGTTATGAGTAACAAAAGCAATATCGAACCAAGTGCAAGAGGTAGAGCCGCTAGAAGATTGATTTACGATTCGGTTTCCATGAACCTAGCTCTGTTTTAAAAAAATACCGCGAGGTCTTTCAAGTAACATGCTTTTGTATTTCCATCACATATATAAGTCTTGGTCTGGTTGTAATCATCAAATAAATATCAACCAAACCGGTGGAATGAACCACAAGCGTTCATAACTGATTTTTCTTTCGATGGTTTTTTGTCTGAGCTCTTTCTCTTGTATTTTTGACTAGGAGCTCTCTCTCTTTTTTTTTCTTTTTTGTTTTTGAAACAGTGCTCTTTTCTTCTAAGCTTGAGAGCTCGTGTTTTTTTTTTATAGGGATTTGATTTTTTGTAGGCTGAGTTTCAATCTCAAGTCAAAAGACGTTAAAATTCATCTCAACGCTCTCCGTTTACTCGGTGTCGTCTTAACCTAATAGGGGTGGTCTCACGGTCATGGTTTAGCCAACAAGGTTTAGAGCATGTCTCCTTATATACGAGCCTATTGAGCAAATCTTTACTATTTTGTATACATCATTGTATCTAATAAACTTCATTCTCTTGGTATCTTCATATAACTCTAAGGCATGTCTTTATGCTAAAGAAGCAAATTTAAGCATTTCCAATATCTGAATCACTAGTAGTGGCTACTTTCTTCTTTGGCTTAGACCCGATATTTATGATAGTGATGTTTGCTTGCAAGAAATTGCTCTGCAAGCATGTCTTTCACTACAAGAATTGTTGAAATTAGCAAAGGACTGGCGAAGACATTTCCGTAGCCACAAAAATTAGCGACGCAAATAGCAACATATGGCGACAGAACAACAAATGTGTACTTTTGTAGCTAATTTGTGGCGATTCTGTAGCGATCCGTAGCTATCTAGCTAGGGATGGAATCAGTAGCCGTTCCGTAGCGAAATAGCTACGATCATGAAGCTAATTAATTATGTTATCTTATACTTGCATTACTTTTAGCCATTTTTTGAGTGATGCCCATAAAAAAGAAAGTATTTTAACCACAAAAGTCATAGAATACAAATTTTATATGAAGAATGCAACTTAGCCAAAGAAACTCATCCAACTACAAATATTTTAACTAAGTTGATTCGATGTTGTATTAGATACATATCTCCACAAATTGTCCAACCAAGAACGATAAATATGTGCAAATATCATTCAACTATTTTTTAAATTAAATATTCAAATCTCAAATCTAAAACTCAAATCTCAAATCTTAGATTATGAATAATTTAACCCTTAAAATCTACACTTAACATAATGTTTAAAGATTACATATGTTTTACAGAAAAAAATATAATATTTTTAAAAAAATGAAAACTAAACATAATAGACACAAGTTTGACTATGAATATAAAGAGGAGAGATGTTTTGTGGTTTGGGGTTTCAACACTTTGAATATTGGTATATTTCAACACTTTAATTATGCCGGGAAATTTCCCACCCAATTAAATCAAAAGTTTTGATAGCCACCAATTTATTTCAGATAGTTTTCGGTGATTAATGGAGAAATAAAAAAATAGAAAACAAATCTAAACCTAAATCTCTTTTACATTACATTTTCTCCCCCTTCACTTTCGCAGCCGTCTCCTTCTCCCTCTCTCACACAAAAGATTCTCTCGTTTGCTTCTTCTCCTTTTCTTTGATTCCACTTCCTCTCATTCTCTGTCTCACCGTCTCATACTGATTTCGTGTTACAGCTTCGTTTTTTTTTAATTTCCTAGGATGACTCCACCTAGATCTATTCATGTTTGTTACTGAGGCCTCTAACGGAATGAGCTGGAGAAAGGGAATCTTGGAGGTGAGGGGAAAGAACTATAACGTCTTCTAATAGGGGAAATCGTTGTCGGTCAAATAGGAGACATGAATTCAAGGAGAAGAACCAGCGGCATTTCTTCCGTCGCCGTTGCCATTTTACTTGCCGTCGTCTTCCCCGGTCACGTTTGTCACCTGTCGCATTTTACTGGAATCGAAAATTTCCGGTAAGCATCTTCCTTTCTTATTACGCATTCCTTGATTCCTTCTGGATTGGAAAAATCGGCCGATTACACTGAAATTGGTCAGCTTAGGTCTAGAATTCGTATGCGTGTGCTTTCCTCTTAAGATGTAGCATTACTCCGATTAGGAAATCTCGGATTTGATCAGGAATTAGGAAAAATAAGCTTCGATCGGTTTATTGACTCAGAATTAGAGGAATCGGATCTGATTTGTAATAGTTTTTGAGGTTGATCAGTTATTCATTCTTGAACACAAAATCAATAGGTTATATATTTGTGATTTTCAATTTTGTAAGTAAACATTTTATGAAATGGTAGTGTATTTGCTACATGTTTGATGAGATGGTTTTTGTTTCTTGCAGATTCTGAAAAATGAATTTCTTTAACTGGGCAGCGTCGATATGCCGAAGAGTTAGCTTGAGGGAACTAATCACTGAAGTTCCTGCTTACAGTGGCAGTAGCCTTTCCGGTATAATACCTATTTAGCGGTTTTTGGAATCTTTGTGTGTGTTTGATGATCTTCTCTGGTTAACGCATTTAGTGTTGTTGTTCTTGTTTTGATGTTAAAGATGATTCTTCGAGCGGGTTGAGTTTGGTGTTAAAGCGTTGGGCTACAAAGAAAACCGCTAGTTCCACAAACCGCGGGTAAGACATGAATTCAAAATTTTAGATCTGAGATTTTCTTACTCTTGTAGGTAAGAGAATTCAGATTTGTGACCTTCAAGGATGAGAAATCCATGAGGGCTGCTATTGAAGAGATGAACTGAACCGAAGCTTGAGGAGGCTCAGTCAAGAAAATCGGTGGGGTTGGTGGTGGTGGCTGTGACTACAGCGGCGGTGGTGGCCTTTACCGAAGCGGTGGTGGTTTAGATACGAGATATAGAGAATAGGTTGATTTTGTATTAAAATTATTTTCGTTTTATTTTGTATTACAAAATGATATTATAAATAAAACTCTTTAATTTATTTTATCTGGCAAAATTTTTTTTAATTTTTTTTATTTTTTTTGTTTTTTATTTAGCTATGAAAATTCAATTGCCAAATTTGTCACTAATGAGCTAAGGAATTAGTCGTAGCCAAGATGTTGCTATTTGCTACAGAATATACTCTAACTTATCCGTCGCCTTTCTAATTTTAGCAACAGATTTTGTTCAATAGCTACGAAATAATCTTTAGCTATTCCACTAAATTCTTGTAGTGTTTGCTGGCGTCGGGATCATCACCTTCCACAAGGCTTTTTCATGAGAATTGTCAAAGATTTGGCGACATATTTGTTCAAATTCTTGGTTGGTGTTGAGATCGCCAGGAAACGTTTTTAGCTTATTCTGTCTCTACGACGCTCTTCTCGAATCTTGATCTGAGATCTACGAAAGTGACAACAGTATCGATATTATTCGAATCCGTAAATGCTTTTCTCCACTATCCTTTTAGAATTTCCGTTTCTGGATGAATGGTTCTTTTATTGATGAATTACATCATGGACTACACTAGCTTAATAAATAAACCTTGATCGATTTTGTTAAAGCCTTTAAAATATCGTTCTAATATCTCTGTTGTAAGGTTCTTCTCCCGCCCCATATTTTTATCTTGCTTTTCTTGAGTTCACTCCTATAAATTTCATTTTTTTTTTTACTTTTGTTGTGGATGTTACGTTTTCCACCAATGTCCCTTTTCGGATTGAAACTTGGTATCTTTCTTTTGATGTTTTTCCTTCAGCTTTCGAACAATCAAGAGAATTATTTCAAAATTATTAATCAATTGATCACATTGATAAACTTAGCTTTTGAGACTTTGCCACAGTTATTATAGCTTTGATTTAATCAACCCACATTTTTTTGCCACCTCTTCAAGATTTTGAAATCATTACTCTTGTGTTCACCGTTGTTATTTGTTACTGTTAAGGTTCTAGATATGATATGCTCGTTTCTTGTGTGATAAATGGCTAGAACCTATATTTGGAAAGTGTATATTTAGTTTACCTTGGAGGTTACTTAACCTAAAGTTGTAACATGTGTATATAAGAATGTCGCCTCTATTGAATAGAATCATCAAGTTTTCCCTAGCTCTTGCTTTCTTGATATGGTATCAGAAGCAAGTCTTGGTCATTGACCAGCCTGGGATGAACCAGAACCAAGCACTCCTGGTTAACAACCGTCCCACGAGTGCAGAAACTACGGATTCAAACACTCAGCTCGGATCCGCAACAATCACCACCATCGTGCCTACGCCGTTGGTGCCACGAAGCGTATGGCTACGTAATTCAACCAAAGGTGGAACAGTTTCGGCTAACATCACTAGCACCTCGGTAGGAGGAATCCCGCCACTCCCCATGGGACGTAGGGAACACTCCCAAGACGATTTGTCATAGATGCGCCGAATGCTTTCGACTCTAGTAGTCCGAACGGTGGTGACCCGCCTCGATCAGAAAGAGAGAACATTCATGGCTCAGCTCCACGAGATGTCTCAATCCATCAACAAAAGGCTCCCACCTCGTAGGACACCCATTGACGAAATGACTCCCTCCAGGAGCATAACCTCAAGGCGGCAACAAGAATTTTCAAGGATCCATGTGACCCCTGCACACACCGTTTGTTACCCAGCATTCAACCCCGACCAAAGGGTGAACTTGTGGACAACAGATCCAGCTTGCCCAAGCTTACGAAGCACCTCCGCACGGGTGAATGAGGGATCCTTACCACCTCCTCCCCCACTGACCAGGGCACAGCCGACACCGGCAGTGTGGGCGGGACAGACAACACTTGCAGGAATCCTCCAGGGAAACCCAACACGAACTCCAGCTGATCGGATCAAGATAACTGGAAATACCAATCTCGCAACTGGAGAAAAGACCTTCGACCAAGACACCTTGTAACGCCCCGACCGCCCTTCTTATGGGCCCCACGTCCACTCTCAGACCCGTGGGCCCAACCTATCCGACGGTCGGTGCGTTAGTCCGGGAGGCTCTTAAGTCATGTTTACTTACCCTATAAATCACCACACGGTCTTTTCTCATGTTTAAACCTCACTCACACTAAACTGGAAATAACTTTCCAGTAGGTCACCCATCCTGAAACTACTCCAGCTCAAGCACACTTAATTCTGGAGTTCTCAAGACCCGTGACCGAAAAAATAAGTGCACTTTGGTGATATAGGTAGCCAAATCAATTCTTTTTAGCCTCTCCGCATATACCGCTTATAGCATATATGCCCTGAAACTAGGGTGTCATAATCACCCCTACTAACATATCGCAACGTCCTCGTTGCACATACCAAGATTGTTACCCCAACAATCAAACTCTTCACAGATGTCAGGGTTCGCTCAGATACCACTTGAAACGCCCGACCGCCCTTCATATGGGCCTCACGTCCACTGTCATGCCCGTGGGCCCACCCTCTCCGACGGTCAGTGCGTTAGTCCGGGAGGCTCGGAAGTCATGTTTACTTATCCTGCAAATCACCACGCGGTCATTCCTCGTGTTTAAACCTCACTCACATGATACTGGAAATGACTTCCCAGTAGGTCACCCATCTTGAAACTAATCCAACTCATGCACGCTTAACTATGGAGTTCTCGCAAGACCTGTGACCGAAAAGATAAGTGCACTTTGGTGATATAGATAGCCAAATCAATTCTTTTAAGCCTCTTCGCATATACCACATATGCCCTGAAACCGTGGTATCACACACCTTCTATAAATATGCTGAGCAGACTCAAGCAGAGCTGCAGCGTATGCGATCGTACATCTACAGAGCTTCTAGTTCAGCTCCGGATATCGATCGAGCGATTGAGGACACTTGACAAACACCATTTACTGACAAGATAACTAATGCACCTATCAGAGATATTGGGAAGATCAGACTCCCAGGGTTCTCCGGGAGCAGCGATCCCAAGGCCCATGTAAGAGCATTCTGACTTACCGTAGCAAAATCTCACCATTCCGATTGTGAAAGAGAAGCGGGGCACTGCAGGCTATTCGCCGAAAGCCTGACAGGTCCTGCATTGGAATGATTTGCTGGACTAGATAACTGCTCCATCAACAGCTTTGACGCCTTGATAGCGATATTCCTCAAGGAATACTCCGTATTCATCGAAGCGAGAGCTTCCGAAGCTAACTTATGGAAGTTGACCTAGGGACCCGAGGAACCCCTCAGAGAATATATATCAAAATTTAAAATGATCAAATCCAGTTGCGCCAACTTGAACGAAGAAGTAGCACTAGAACGCTGAAAAACGGCTTATGGCATAAATCCAAATTCTGAGAAGAGCTCACCGTCAACCCCTTCATTCTGCTCAACGATGTGCTGCATAAAGCAACCTTCTACGCCATCCTCGAGGAAGAGACAGCTCTTTTAGAGAAAAAGTAAACGAACCTCGCAACCTCCCCTAGGCCACAACAACCTCAGAAGTTCGTCAAGAATTACGGGAAGGGGCAATAAGCGTACCCCATTGACCATTCACAGCAAGGCAAGAAGTCTGAGTACGATGAAACAAAATACTGTACTCACCATGGCAAAATAGGCCATTCTACAGAAGAATGCCGATACTTAGCTGGCCTCAAAAGAAAACAAAAGAAAATCGCTGAACCAGCTCAGCAGAACCGGATGACCGAGGAAAAAGAAGTTGAGGTCAAACCTCCACCTCCTGAAAAGCCCAAAAAGAAGAAATCAGCGGCAAAACGAGAAAGAACCGTCGAAGAGACAAACCCGGTTCATACCTCACCCTCATCCAGAAAGCGAATAGACATGATCTTCGAGGAATTGAACATATGCGGCGGATCGATGAGATCTATCTTAACGCCAGCTCCGAAGAAGGTGGCCAGCCCTTGGATGAAGATACCATACGCCATTAAAGGTCTGAGTAACCCAGCTCCGGCCAAACGACTCGACTTTATCCTCGGAGGATCAAAACTATGCAGAGACTCGATAAACTCAATAAGAGCATACCAAAGCAGGGCCAACGCAGTTCATGTACCCCGACCGCATTTAGGAGAGTAGACCACCAGATCACTTTTGTAGAAAACAAAACAACTCACCTGGACAAGCCATATGACGATGCTCTAGTTATCCAAGTAGATATATGTGGCTGCCTAGTTTCTAGAGTAATGATAGACACTGACAGTTCAATCGATCTGCTATTCTACGATGCATACAAGAAAATGGGTCTAAACGACTCGGACCTACAAGGCCAAGGCACGCCGCTAACTGGTTTCGCAGGAGAAACGACCTATTCCATGGGAATGGTCGGACTCCCGATGGCGGCAGAAGGTGTCCACAAGTTTGTAGATTTCGTTGTAGTAGATCGCCCAACTCCATTTAACGCAATACTTGGACGGTCGTGGATATACGTCATGCAAGCCGTACCTTCAACATACCACCAATGCGTTAAATTCTCCACTCCTAGTGGAATAACAACAATCAAAAGAAGTCAGAAGACATCCATGATTTGCTACCTCAACGGGCACAAGCAGCTAGAAAAATCTACCAAATAGCAATTACAGAAGCGGGAAGAGCAAAACCTTCATCAGCTCACCGAGCATAACAACCATCACCTAACCAAATCTTAACAAGAATTGGTCACCCAGACCTGCCTTAACAAAGCTCACCCCAAGAAATGCGTTGGTATCGGAGCCGACCACCTGGAACTGATCAAGAAGGAGCTAGTCGAGTTCCTCAAAAAGAATATCAGCTCCTTCGCATGGAACACCTCCGATATAAAAGGAATTAGCATCAACATCACGTCTCACGAGCTGAACGTCGATCCTACCTTCAAACCAGTCAAGCAAAAAACGTAAATTAGGTCCGGACCGAGCTAAAGCCGTCAACGACGAGGTGGAACGCTTACTGAAGGTTTGATCAATCAAAGGGGTCAAATACCCGGACTGGTAGGCCAATCCCGTTGTAGTTAAGAAGAACAATGGAAAGTGGAGGGTATGCATCGACTTCACAGATTTAAATAAATCATGCCCCAAAGACAGCTTCCAACTTCCGCACATTGACCGTCTAGTTGAAGCAACAGCTGGAAACCAGTTGCTATCATTCATGGACGTTTTCTCTTGTTAGAATCAGATTCCAATGAATCATGATGACCAAGAGAAGACTGCATTTATAACAGACCGAGGAACTTCTTGTTACAAGGTTATACCCTTCGGACTAAAAACGCAGGGGCTACCTATCAACGATTAGTCAACAAAATTTTTGCCCAGCAGCTCGGCAAAAGCATAGTAGTTTACATCGATGACTTGCTGGTCAAGTCAGCAGACCAAAACGACAATGTAGCCCACCTTAAGGACTGTTTCGCAATCCTTAACCAGTACGTAATGAAGCTGAACCCCACTAAGTGTTCCTTCACAGTCCCATCAGCAGAATTCTTGGGCTACTTGGTCACGGAGCGGGGGATAGAAGTTAATCCCAAGCAAATCTCGGCATTTCTAGAAATGGCATCTCCCAAGTCCACCAGGGAGGTACAACGATTGACAGGACGGATAGCACCGCTGAACCGCTTTATATCCAGATCCACAAACAAGTGCCTCCCATTTTATCAGTTGCTAAAAGGCAACAAAATATTCAACAGGGACGCCAGCTGCGAGGAAGCCTTCAAACAACTAAAGGCGTACCTCAGCCAACCTCCGATATTGGCAAACCCGGTAGAAGGAGAACCCTTATACCTCTACATTGCAGTCTCACAAGCTACCGTAAGCGGGGTACTAGTCCGAGAAGAGCAAAATGAGCAGAAACCAATATTCTACATAAATAAATCATTGGTGGATGCAGATACCGGGTACACGACAATAGAAAAGCTTGCATTGGCAGTGGTCATCTCAACTAGGAAACTGAGACCATATTTCCAATCACATGCAATTATGGTGATTACCTCTCATCCCATAAAGACAATCATTCACAGCCCCAGCCAGTCGGGAAGACTAGCAAAATGGACTATCGAGCTCAGCGAGTATGACATCGAGTATCGCACCAAGACTAGCGCCAAGGCCCAAGTCCTAGCTGATTTTGTAATCGAGCTAGCATCCCAAGCAATCAACGGAACCGAGCCCGGAAAGATGTGAACACTCCATGTCGATGGTGCCTCCTCTAGACAAGGATCCAGGGTAGGAGTAAAACTCACCTCCCCAGCTGGAGAGGTGTTAGAACAATCCTTGCGACTAGGATTCCCAGCTGGAGAGGTGTTAGAACAATACTTCCGACTAGGATTCCCAGCTTCAAATAACGAAGCGAATACGAAGCCTTCCTAGCCGGACTAAGACTTGCTCTCGGAATCGGAGCTAAAGAGCTAAGCGCGTTTAATGATTCCCAGCTGGTTACCTACCAATTCCATGGTGAATACGAAGCCAAAAACGATCGAATGGACACATACTTGAAGATAACCCACGAGTTGACCAAGCAGTTCGACAAATTTGAGCTAACTCACATGCCACGAGGCGAAAACACCTCCGCGGATGCCTTGGCAGCCCTGGCGTCAACCTCAAATCCCTTGGTCAAAAGAATAATCCCGGTAGAAGGGATAAAGAAACTAAGCATCCACCTAGCCCCAAAGGCATGGGTAAACGCCATCAAAACAAGATAGATAACCAGAGATTCTCAATCTAAGCTCAGCTCCCAAGCTGAGTTGAGTAAACCGCAAGTCGAACAACCAATGGATACCGACGAACAGGACGAGTTTAACTCAGAACAATCCGGAGCAGCTCACAAGATAACTGAGCGACTAGATTAGAGGATCCCTATCTCCGAATACATCACGAACGGAATCGCACCGCCAGAAAAATGTGAAGCCAGGAAATTAAGAACACAGAGTGCCTACTTCTGCATCAAGGAAGGGGAGTTGCTCACATGGAGTGCTTCCGGACCATGTCTCACTTGCATCCACGGAGATGAAATCGTCAAAACTATAACCAGAGTGCATGACAGATCTTGCGGAAGTTACTCCGGAGGGAGAACCTTTGCCTTTCTCGTTAAAAAAGAAGGCAGCTTCTGGCCCACGATGCTGGCCGATTGTGCTGAGTTCGCAAAGATATGTGAGAAATGCAAAAAGAACCCCCAATTCATTCAGCACCCATCGAAGGTGCTGCCATCAATCTCACCCCCATACCGGTTCATGAAGTGGTCGATGGACATAATCAGACCCCTCACTCATTCAGGATCTAAAAGGCTCGAATACGTACTAGTCATGACCGACCACTTCACCAAATGGATGGAAGCCTCGGCTCACCAGCAAATCCATTCAGAACAAATCAAAAAGTTCATATGGAAGAACATAATCTGCTGACATGGGCAACCGCACGAGGTCGTAACCAACAGCGGCACCCATTACACCTCGGCAGCACTTCGGCGATTCTGCCACAAATGGCACATCCGCCTCACCTTCTCCACCACGAATAACCCACTTGGCAACAATCTAGGGAGGACGGAAACTCACCCCCTATCGAGAGCCTAGAGAAATGCTTAACAGCTAAAAAATAAAGATGGAGTGATGAGCTGCAAGGACTGCTATGGGGCATACAAACAATGACAAGAAAAAACACCGCAGAGTCACCCTTCTCGCTGGCATACAGAACTGAAGCATTGGCACCAATAGACACAACGATACCAAACCTCTGGGGGGCAACTGGCCTCCTCACCGAGGACCTCAGCGAGAACTCACTCCAAGATGCCGTCGACCTGATAGAGAAACGCCGCGAGCTAGCTGAAATTAGAATCCAAAACTATCAACAAGCAGTAGCTCGACTTATCGTCCGAAGCAAATTCCTTGCAACTTCAGAGTCGGCAGCCTAGTCATGTGAAAGCCACAGAACAAGCCCCAAGAGCCAAGCGTCGGAACTCCAGAAACCCCTTGGGAAGGTCCCCACAACATCCCTGCTTTGATGCAACCCCGCATCTACAAGCTTACCAATATCAAGAACGGGAAGACAATGAAGTCACAGTGGAAGAGTAACGATCTAAAACTCTTCTACCACTGGAACCCCTATCCAACAATCGAACTATAACATGGTTTGATCCCTTTACCGGGTACGTAGGCTGCTCGCCCCTCGAGCGCAACCACATCAAATAAACATGCCTACCTACTCAGGTCGAATGTAGTCCCAACTCTCGTAAAGTTATTAATCAAGAACGATTTTATACCACTTTGGCTAGCTAGCCCCGATCTGAAACATCCTAAGGTAAACTTAACATCATTATAATCGAAATTGATCTGGCAAAACGATCACTCAAAAAACTTATTCTTAAAAGACACAAGTTCATAACTTTGTTATGATTAAGCGTCGGCTGACCAAAAACCCCACATCACTACAAAAATCCCAAAATTGTGCGATTCACTTTACCAAACAAGATCGGACTACTTCATAGTCATTCAACTCGCACAAGTGTAATCAATAAAATAAAGACCTAATACAAAGGGTCCACCGGAACAGAATGAATTAAAAGCCACCAAGGCAGAATCATTAATACCAAGTCAGTTCCCACAAAGAGGAACAACGGATAAAAGCCCTCCCGGGCACCAAATGATGAGGTCATCAGAACAGTAGCTAACCCGGAGCTCCACCAAGCCGAATGCAAAATGCTAAACAGACCCGACCAGGACAGATGCTCAATGTTTGGAGCGTATCTACTTAGTCACAAGGACTCAACGCATGAAACTACTTGGAGAATATTCCTAGCTCAATTACAAAACTCCTCAAAGAAGAATCAGACCAATCAGAGTTCAGAAGAAGGAGTTATCGAATTTACAAATCAGGTGATTTCCAGTATACCCGATTTGGATCTATGTGCACTCAATGGAGGATAACGATCAGACCAAATGGAATTAAGCTACAAACCAAATTGTTCTAGAATCTTGGTCCAACAGGGAAGATTGTCGAGTTGGATTCATCACAATAACTATTTTGGTTTAAGAGTTATTCAATTTCTAAACCGGATGATTCTCAGCTTGCCTTATTTGAGAGCTCACGGATTTAAACGATTACAAACAAGACTTTGGCGACCAGGAGAGATATTAAATCATACAAGAGGCACATCTAACCATCCAGGAGAGTCGCATAGCATCTTCCCATGCACCAGCAACCACATGATCAGGCGGATCCCCTTGATTTCAAACTTACCATATATAGACGTGTTCACACTTGGAGTAATAAAGCACCAACGTCTATTCCTACAAAGCTGCAACGTTTTGGAGTTCTTATCAACATATCAAGTCACCTTACTGTACACCAAACCACATCAGAACACGCACACTCAACAAGAACCATACTTCCCATTTTTGGATTCGATTTCCATTAAACCCCAACGGCTCTTTCCAGATCAAGACCCCTGCGTTTTAGGAAAGCTTTATGATGATCAAGATGTTCCAAAGAAGCTTACTTATCCACCCAAACCGTTCAGATACAAGACACCATCATCTTCCCATATTTGTCATGATACTCATAAATCTCCAACGGCTAGTATTATTTAATTATGCATGATTTTCTCTTGTATTTACTCTTTCACCGTTAGTATTATTGTAAGAGCTCTATATAAAGCTCAGTTTGATCATTTGTAGAAGGCACCTTTTCAATCAATAAATTAATCAAAGTATTTTGTTCTTTTCTTTCAAGTGTGTTTCTTGAAGAATTGTTCTTTCTTTTGAATACAAGTGTGTGATTCACTTCTATTCTTTAGGAGCAGCGAATATAGTTGTTTGTGTGATTCAAATAACTTGTTCGTCCACCGATTGAGAGAGTCAATCAACCCATCAATTGAGCGAGTCAATCAAACCACCACCTTCCATCTCAACAGCACGCCCATTTCCGCAACAAAGCTTGAAAACTCTTGATTATCTAGTGAACATAAGTTTGGTGGATTTCAATCTTATATCATCTGGTATCAGAGCTTCAAAAGCTCCTACCCATCAGGTTGTGTTAATTCAACCCTTATCTTTCATTTTTATGCTTTGTGATTTCATTTATCTTAAATCAAAAACCCATAAAAATTTGTTTCTTGCAAATTATTTCATTTGTTTCAGCAATCATAAAAGAAAATCAATATAAAAATTTAATTTGCTTTAGTTTGTTATTTGTTTCTATATTTTTTGTTTAAATTCGTTTTATAAAAAGAAAAAAAAAATCAGTTTCCCATTTCTATTATTTAAATTTTCGGAATTTGTTTTATTAGTCAAAAAAAAAAAAAAAAAAACCTATACAGGAAAGTTCCCATAATTGCTTAATTTTCTTTTCCATATTTGCTGATTTAGACTTGATACGTCTCTTCTTTTCTTTTGTGCGAGATTCTTTTTCACAAAGAAACCAGAACCATGGCGTCTTATTACATGGAGAAGGATGATTCTTTCTCATATGAATCTGATTGGAGCCAAGAAGAAGACCAAAATCAAGTCGAAGATGATTATTATGGAGATGAGCAAGCTCAAGAGGAGCCTGAACCAGAGCCTCCAGACCTGTACCACACCACGCCAAGATATCCAAAGTCTTGGATTTCATGGAATCCATCATCATCACGGGCTAATCATTCTCTTACTTTCTACCCCACTCGAAAAGTCAAATACAAATTATTTGTGCATAATGGTAATAAAACTTATGGACCTGAATTCTTTTTGTTTTCAGGTTTGGATTATCTCCAGTGGGAGGATAATATGGATTATTACTTCGAATATCATTGCACATCACAAGAAGACAAGCTTTCAATTGCTCTAGGACAACTAAAGGGCAAAGCTTTAAGGTGGTGGGATCAAGACGAGTACAACCGATGGTATGACCGGAGACCAAAGATTAAAACGTGGGAGAACCTAAAGTGGAACATGTGCGCAAAGTATTCCCCACAAAGTCTGAACCAAGGGAGTCAAACAACTTGGGCTCCAAAACAAGCCATCCAAGAAGACAAGATGCCTAAAACCAATTCAAATCTGATTGGAAATCAAGGTAAGTCTTCTGAACCTAAAATTTTTATGGAACTAACTTGTTATAAGTGCAAAGGAAAAGGGCATGTTGCCAAGTTTTGTCCCACGAGGAAGGCTACAACAAAAACAGAACCGGTGCAACCAAATTTGAGCCATCGTCCGCAAGTCAATATAAAACCACAAATGGATCCCCTCAATGTAAGTGTTAGTGATGTTTTTCTCAAAATGGATAAGAATATTGAACAATTGATGAGTTTGCTCAAGTCCAAGGGAGAAAAAGAGTTGTTAAAGGCTAAGGAGAAACAAGAAATTGTTTCAAGTCCGAAAATCAAAGAGGCTAACAATGAAACTTATCAAACTGATTTGAATGATTCAATGACTGTGATAACACACTTGTCTAGTGTCAAAAACATTGAGAAAGATTCAGGTTCAGAGGAAGACAATACGGACCAAGAAAAAGCTTCCACGAAGACAACGATGTTCTCGGATCAGATTCTAGACAATGAAGAATCAACACCAATGTTGAACTCAGATGCTGGAAAAGAAGATAAGGGTGTCCATCACACTATCCAGTTCAAAGAAGAGCCACCCGACACTCATCCAATTGATCAAAACCGAGGTAAACTTCTAAACCCCTATACACTTCAATGGACTAACTTAACTTATCTATGTGCAGGTGATAAAGTTTTGAGGAAAAAAATTCTTGAAGAGGGAGGGTATGATGAGGTCATCATAACAGTAGCTAACCCGGAGCTCCACCAAGCCGAATGCAAAATGCTAAACAGACCCGACCAGGACATATGCTCAATGTTTGGAGCGTATCTACTTAGTCACAAGGACTCAACGCATGAAACTACTTGGAGAATATTTCTAGCTCAATTACAAAACTCCTCAAAGAAGAATCAGACCAATCGGAGTTCAGAAGAAGGAGTTATCGAATTTACAAATCAGGTGATTTCCAGTATACCCGATTTGGATCTATGTGCACTCAATGGAGGATTGCGATCAGACCAAATGGAATTAAGCTACAAACCAAATTGTTCTAGAATCTTGGTCCAACAGGGAAGATTGTCGAGTTGGATTCATCACAATAACTATTTTGGTTTAAGAGTTATTCAATTTCTAAACCGGATGATTCTCAGCTTGCCTTATTTGAGAGCTCACAGATTTAAACGATTACAAACAAGACTTTGGCGACCAGGAGAGATATTAAATCATACAAGAGGCACATCTAACCATCCATGAGAGTCGCATAGCATCTTCCCATGCACCAGCAACCACATGATCAGGCGGATCCCCTTGATTTCAAACTTACCATATATAGACGTGTTCACACTTGGAGTAATAAAGCACCAACGTCTATTCCTACAAAGCTGCAACGTTTTGGAGTTCTTATCAACATATCAAGTCACCTTACTGTACACCAAACCACATCAGAACACGCACACTCAACAAGAACCATACTTCCCATTTTTGGATTCGATTTCCATTAAACCCCAACGGCTCTTTCCAGATCAAGACCCCTGTGTTTTAGGAAAGCTTTATGATGATCAAGATGTTCCAAAGAAGCTTACTTATCCACCCAAACCGTTCAGATACAAGACACCATCATCTTCCCATATTTGTCATGATACTCATAAATCTCCAACGGCTAGTATTATTTAATTATGCATGATTTTCTCTTGTATTTACTCTTTCACCGTTAGTATTATTGTAAGAGCTCTATATAAAGCTCAGTTTGATCATTTGTAGAAGACACCTTATCAATCAATAAATTAATCAAAGTATTTTGTTCTTTTCTTTCAAGTGTGTTTCTTGAAGAATTGTTCTTTCTTTTGAATACAAGTGTGTTATTCACTTCTATTCTTTAGGAGCAGCGAATATAGTTGTTTATGTGATTCAAATAACTTGTTCGTCCACCGATTGAGAGAGTCAATCAACCCACCGATTGAGCGAGTCAATCAAACCACCACCTTCCATCTCAACAGCACGCCCATTTCCGCAACAAAGCTTGAAAACTCTTGATTATCTAGTGAACATAAGTTTGGTGGATTTCAATCTTATATCACCAAAGGTTCAAAACATAATTAGAACAAAAGCCCACATAGGTAAACACTTAAAGAAATTATTCAAAGAAACAAAAAAGATCGGGAAACAATCACGTCGTGGCATCCTCAACCGCCTCGTCGCCTTCGGGAACATCCAGATCGGCCAGCTAATTTGAACCGTGCTAATTGACTCCAGCCGGAGGTTGAGTAGCCGGGTCCACCTCTATAGGAGCCATTAAAGAGTCCTTCAAAACCTGAGGGAGATTTAACTTCCCAATGTCAAAGTCGGAGACCACAACAAAATAAAAAGCCTTCTCCACCGCCGGCTGCTGGGAAAGAAGCCGATCATGCTCCTCTTCAACGGTGAATTCCTTTTAAGTAAGAACTCAAGCAGCTAGATATTGGCCAATAACTCCTGGAGGTGAATCTCAGCCTTGACTTCTACATCCTTCTTCCAGAACTTCTCACCAATAAAGAGAAGGATCTCTCCGTACTTCTTGGCGAGCTCCCGGCAACCAGCCCTATGGGCTGAGCGAATTGCAGCCTCTCGACTCTCCTTCAGACCTTTGTTCTCAATCTTCAGCTCCCGATTCAGCGCCGCCATATCGAAGACCTGCTTAAGAACTCCGCGATTCTCCTCCTTCAACCCAGAAATATACTCGCTCGCCTGCTGCAACTCCCTAGTGAGTTCCTTCACCTCCATGGAAAGGGGAGCGATCTGCTCTTTGAGGGCCGCAACTTCCTCCTGGGATGCTTTGAGGTCAACACTCACCTTCGAGAACACTCCCTTCATGTTCTCCAACTCATCTCGGCGAGGCACGTCGCGGAGACGAGTCTCAACATCGGCGACCAAAGAATTAGCCGCTTCCAGGGCCTAAAAAGGATCAAAATCCCAGCTAGCCACCTAACTATCACCAAATAAAACCAAGTCGTAAAAGAGGTGAGACTAACCTTCTCCATAGCCGAGGTAAACTTGATGAACGAGTCCTTTAAAACAATGTTCTTTACAAACGGAAGATAACACCCCGCCGGTAGGCCTGGGCAACCGGATATTCGGTTTGGTTTCGGGTCGGTACCAATCGGTTCCGGGTATATTGAGTTTAGATATTTTATACCCATATAGGTACCCACTGAATTACGGTTCGGTTTCGGTTCGGTATCTAGCGGTTCCGGGTCGGTCTCGGTTATACCCAAAATGCCACCAAACATAATATTACGACAATATTGAAACAAGTTCATAATAAAAATCCAAAAGCAACTTAATAGTTTTGAAACAAAATAACAAAATTAAAAGTTGAAATCCCAAGATAGGTAATTCTCCTTGCCTCATTAAAAAACCTTAATGTGAAAATCACATTGAAGGAAAAAGAGTACAATTTGAATTACCTATTGTTTTGAAACAAAGTACCGAACTTAAAAGTTGAAATCCTAAGCCAAGCATTATACAAAAACAGTAGCAAATGACACAATATTTGAGTAATCTAGAGAGACATTCCCTTTCTATAAAGTAACACAAGATTTGAGAGTTTACAAGACAATGATATTAAATAAACAAAATTAAAGAGTTTAAACCTATTCAAAGTGATAAACTTTATAAGTTTCAACTCAAACCTTCAAAATACGAAAATAACGAAACAAGTTGTGAAACATCAAAGTCTTAAGGGAGTGACAGACGTTGTAATGAAACAAATCTTAAAGCACTAATTTCGGTTTCGGTTTGGTTCCGAGTATTTTTTATCCAAAATACACTAAATTATCCAAAAAATAGTATTTGTTTTTAATAAAAAATAAAACAATACACTTATATTAGCTATTTTTATCCGAACTACCTACTAATAGATAACAATATTTGAACTAACCGAATTAATTGTAAACATTACAAAGAAAAATTGTAAAATATACTCAAACTATGCATACATATTTGTGGATTAATTTATGTTTCGGATATTTCGGATACCCATTCGGTTTTCGGTTCGGTATCGGTTCGGTTCTGGTTCTTTTTTTTTTTAACAAAAAATATCCATCAGGTATTCTTTGAAGTTCAATTCGGTTTCGGTTTAGATAATTACGGGTCGGTTTCGGTTTGGTTTTTCGGTTCCGGTTATTTTTGCCCATCCCTACCCGCCGGTTTACACTGGCAGAACAGATGAGTGAGCCCTACAGGGTCGTCTGCGACCAGACAGTTCCGGGAGTGGGAATAAATCCAATGAAACAGCTTACTCCCACCATCTCTAGGCGAGGCGAGCGCCTATCACTAGATCCTTCCTTAGAAGAAGGAGGGGGTGAACGAGATCTGGCCCTCTTTGACTGATGGGACCTCCCAGAGGATCTGTTTGAGTTCGATCTGGCCCAAGCAGGGTAGAGCTCAGATGAGCGAACCTCAAGTGCTGGAGCAGCTGCTCTAGACTCGCCAACAACTCCCATAATCGCCGGGAGAGGTACATGAGAGGTCCCTGCAGCGTTTGTAGAAACTCCTGTCTCCCCTACGACGAAATTAAAAGCCGTAGTAACCTCCCCAGAACGAACCCTTGTGCTAGCAGGCGCGGGAATCTCGTCAGGACGGTGAAAGGTGGATCTACGAGACATCTCAAAAACAGAGGAAAAACTAGAAGAGGAACTGGCGTCTGGAGTCTATTGAGCAGCGAAACCTGTATTGAGACCGAATCCTTAATCAACACGGTCCAAAAAAAAACCTACAGCGATCCATATAAAGATAACAAGTGAACACGAGAACCGACCTGAAGGCCAGAGAACATTTTTGCTGGAGCACGAGTAGTAAGTTTCCACGAACACTTCTTCTTCTTCAATACAGAACGAGGAGGAGGAATAAAAGCAAGTGGGACTGGGCTGAGAGCAGGAACGAGAGAAAGGTCAATGAGTTTGGCAACGAATCCAGCCAAGCGATGCAAGGTGTAAACGCCTTTGATACGAGGAAGATCAAAAGATTCCCAGTGAATCTGACCACCTCGGAGGCGAGCAATGCAGCCTCTAATAAGATTGTCAAGTTCCCTTTCCTCTGTATTCCCTGCATGAGAACGAACACCGGTCAGAAATATCAAATCAAGAGACAGCCTCAAGTACGAAACGTAACAATGATGAGGTAGCACAAAAATTCATAACAGAAGGGGTATCCTAGTGATGCACGTCCCCTAACCCGCAGAAAAAGAAATACCCTCCTTGCCAGTTTGTATCTTTCTTCTGGGTTGTACCGATAATAATTCCACGGCCGGGGCGGTTGGAAAGGTAAAACCGACCCATGACTCGAGAATTTCTCTTTGCCGTATACAATTCCAAGAATTGATCATTAGACAACTCCACCCCTTCCCCGAAGCCTCGGACAAAAGTCCTGATGGCATGACGGAGGAAATTGGGGTTCATCTGCGGGAAAGCTAATCCCAACACGTTTAAAAGACGGATGCTGTAAAGGGGGATTGGGAAGGTAAGTCTGCAGGACTCAAAGTAAGCAGGATAGGCACAACACCATCCAGGTTTAACTGATTTAAGAGAATCCGAATCGGCAGGAAGAGCAAGCTTGACTCCCCTCGGGAAGTCCAGATCTCTAGTGAGATCTGATAAATCCTCCGGTGAAAGATTGGAAGGAGGATGAGGTCCAAATTGGTCGGTAGAAGCCATCAGATTAAAAGCAATCGAAGAAAGAAGTCAAGCGGATCTAATTCGAGATCAGGTCGTGAGAAGCTCCGGTCAATTGAGAAGAAATTGGAGAAGTAGGTAAAGGAAAAGTTGCAAATAACGTAGAAAAATTAACCTACGGGGGAAAAGGAAAGAAAAAAGTTGTATTTTTTTACCTCGGAAAGAGGAAGATGAGTAGTTAAGAAAGAAGGAAGTGTGGGTAGGCTAATTTATACCACTCGCACGGTTACCCAGGTCATACGTGAACTCCTCAGCTTCCTCAATTAACTCAACCGTCCGATCTCGAGAAGACAATCTTAACCGAACAAATCTTAGATTGGAGCAAATCTAAAGTCGAATCTTACTGAAAGTAAGATCTTCCGTAATTCGAGCCTTAACTAATCGCTCATTAATTCTTATCATAAAGAAATTAATTGGCTGGGGGGCAACTGTTGAAGTTGGATTTCACCATTAGAAATCCGGCCCATTAAGTCTGGAGTATAATCAGACTCGATTATATTCGGTGTTGGGTCTAAAGCCCAATACTGCGCTGACATTAGTACAAGACCAGCATGCCCCTCGTCATCATTGAACCCGATTAAACGATCCGTTGACCGTCGAGATAGAAGAACCGCTAACCGAGCAACTCAGCAAGGATATGACGAAGTCAGCGCCGCTCAACGGTCAATGAAGAGATCCCGATATTTTCGGAGGATACATCAGAACGTGCCCGAGATCTCCGGCGACAAGGAGGGATTCGCGGAGCTGAACCGTTCAGCTCAGAGGAGTATAAATAACTAGTTTTACAGCCGAAATGGCTAACTTTTCTTCGACGTTCGCACTCAATCACACTTTAGCTCATCAAACACTTGTCCTCAGCTAAAGTTCTTTGTATACTTGATCGATATCAATATAAATCCATTTTCTGTCATTTTGGTCTCGATCTTAGTTAGATCCATAGACATTTCTTAGGACTAAAGTTTATTTTCCGAATTCACATATAAATTCTTAGTAATATAAAAATATTCTTAGTAACATCATTTAGCAGTTATAACTTCAAGTTTTTTTGATATAAAAATATTCTAAATTAAAAGATGATTAGTAATATACAGTATGTGATGTTTTAATTAGTTTAGACATATAAAAAATGTTATAATTTAGAAATTTATTGCAACTTTTAACATATAAAATAAATTTAGTTAACATATAAAATTGTTCTTTTTAACTAATTTTATTTAATATGTTTAAAATAGTAATGAATTTCTAAATTATAATAATTTTTATCCACACAAACTAATTAAACTAAAACTACATCACATATTGTATACTTACCAATCATGTTTTATTTTAAAATAGTTACAGCTAAAAACTTATAGCTACAACTTCTAAATCTACATAAAAAAAAAAAAATTCAGCTACAGCAAAAACAACTACAGAAAAAATTCTATAGCAAAGTTTTTACAGCTACACCCGAACCAATCACCTCTAATATTTACAAAAAGTTGTGTCATATACGTGTGAATGGATCTCTTCCCAAGTGAGGTTTTTCCGGGATTGCTTCAACTGATTCATTGTTCCCGAGATTGCTTCAATTGGTACACAATCACAATGATCAAAACAGAGCATGCATTTTTCAAATGCAATTACGAGTGCAGTTTTCATCAGAACACTTCGTGTAAGGCGGGTTGAATCTTAAGAGATCACAATGGGTTTTATATCGAAGCAAGTAAAAGTAAAGGTCGATTATGCTCTTTCGTGTTGGAATCCAAATTACAAGCTGATGCTCACGAAAAGAGATGCATAGAGTTTTAATAACTTATAAACCCTAATCTGCAAGTGCATAGTTGACAATTATAGTACTTAGGGGTCGATCCACATGAGACTAAGTTGTTACACTACAAATCTATATGATGCAGAATAAGCTAAGCAAAAATATATTTGGTTTTGGGTTTTGTAAAAACGTGATGAACAAATAAAAAACAATAAAGCAAATAAAGGGATAGATAAATCAAAACACGCAAGATTAAAGTGATCTAAAGAACATATGCAACAAATAAGACACCGGTTTTAAAGAGGTCGAAACTAGTGTTCTAGAACTCAAATCACGGAGGTAGAATCTTTCCACTTTCGTGGCTCCAATCCCTATGCTTTCTACCCTAATAGACTCAACTATCGCAGGTTATTACAAGGTGAAAACACGAAATAAGGTCAATATTCGATTGTTCACTAAAACCTTTAACTAACCTTTCGAATTGTTAAGACGCCTAGCCTAGCATATCAAATACTAGATCCGCGGATATAAAAGCTTTTGGAGAATATATCAACCTTACATCGATCACTAGTTAGCTACGCTAGATCAAGCTTTAAGCATAAATAGAGATAGAGAATCAATCTAGAACCAAACTCAATAAAAAGTGTAAAATATGCAACATAGAACTTTAAAAGAACTTTAAATCGAATAAGCAACTACGCTAACATGTTTGTTGAACAACAAGAGTAGAGGATAAAACGTAGGAAATTCGTTGTATATAAAGAGCTAGGCATGGATGGATATCTTAGAACAAAGCTAGAGAAGAACATTGATCTTTCATCGCTCTTTAACAAGACATATTAATGAAGAACAAGAGAGAAACGAAAGTACATATTTTATTATTGATTTGTGTGATGCATAGGGCTGCTTATCTCTCTAAAGAGGCTAAAAGCAATTATATATAGTTATACAAGACTTCTAGGTCGGTGGATCTTCTAGGTTTTTACTTCGGACGAAAACGTCTTTTTGGTCGAAACTGCTCAAATATGGATCACTCACACCGGACACAAAATTTCGTCCGGTTTCTGGGCATAAAAGTGCTCATTTGTGTCTTGGCAACGACCACAGACACCAGACCACGAGTCTGTTCGGTGTCTAGGTTGATTATGCACTTGCTTCATTTTGGAGCCAGTTTGACATGTCTTCAGTGAATCAATTATATCTTCCAAACAACAACTCCAAATGATGTAATTTCAAGTCCATTGGAAAGCTGACTCAAATTACTATCTTCATATAAAATTTCATATAATTCCAAATAGATTTGATCCGCCGTCTATGGCTAACTTTCATACGTACATCATCTGTCCAACTGGAGAAAATGTGACATCTTAAAGATAGGAACTTGGATTGGCTCCATAGACTTTGATAAGTTACTGTAGAATGTAGAATACTCATTTTTCTCATTTTCGTATCCTTTTTTGATAACTTAATCTATATGACTAGGCATGGCCAAAATCCAACCGTAACCGTGTTTCGGACCGTAACCGGACCGTAACCAGACCGTTTTAAACCGTAACCGTATCCGTAACCGTTTGAAATGGTTAAAAACCATAACCGTTAACCGTAAATTTATATTAGTTATGGTTAACCATTTTTTTTAACCGTAACTATTAGTCAACCGTAACCGTATAAAACCGTCGGTTAACCGTAAGGTTAAAACCTTAAAAATTAAACCGTAACCGTATTTAACTTTAAACTAAATATTCTCATAATTTACATGAATTAATTAGTTATCTATGATTGAGTTATTAAGATGACAAAGAACAATTGTTTACAATTAAGATTATCCACTACAAATCATAAATATTTAGAAAAATAAAAGTATTCTTAACTAAAGTTTTAAAGTGAACGTGTTAATGTAGTTAATTTTGTTTCTAACAAGTGTATGTAAAAATGATTCCTAAAAATAATGTACAATAAAATTTTATCGAGTGTAATCTTAATATATAGCAAAACAAAACCAATATTGATTAAAATTTAAAATTAATTGTGCTAAATTAAACTCAAGCACATCAAAATTACAATTAAACAAAAATTAGAACTAGCCGAAGAGATTAGATCGTGGAATATGGGTGCAACAAAGTCTATGTGTGTTCTCCCTATTATCATGCCCTCTAACTAATTTTGTGAAACAAATAGTAAATTATGCTATATTTTAGTTAAACTCAAATATTTAGTGGCAAATTTCACTTTCGAAATAAACCTGAGAAAATGTTTACCGGTAAGGATGTGAAATATTTCGGAGAGTTTTCAAATTCTGCTCCATTTTTGGTGGAAAACAAAAAATTTAAATCTTAAATTCAAATTTTTTTAAAAACAAATTCTAAAAGATCCGAAATTTTGTAGTGGAGCCAAAAATTGGTTATAATAATTTTTGTCATTGTATAAAAGAATTGAAAGATCATAAAAATATCGTTTAATTTTAATACCATGTAAAATGAGTTCTAAATATATATAACTTTAATAAGTTGTATTTATTTTTAATTATCCAGTGTTAAAAGTACTATAATTATAACCGTATCATTTTATTTAATACTCGTAACCGTTTTTAACCATAACCGTATCAACCGCAACCGTATTCAACCGTAACCGTTTAACCGTATATGAAATAGTTAAGGTTATGGTTAAAAGAAAAAATATAACCCTAACCGTTGGTTAAAAAACCGTAACCGCAAAAACCGTAACCGTGGTCATGCTTATATATGACTCTTGAAAACCACATATACGAGAAAACTGCCTCTTTTGATAGAAATTCTTATTAAAAACATTAAAAACATATGAAATAGATGGTATAAGTGGTTAAATATGAGGTATATCACAAACTTTACTAATAGCTATACAACATGTTTGGAGTAGAGGATATTGCAATGTCATTTTTGAAGGTGATAATAAGAAAGTCATTGATCTCGTTCATGATAAATATAAACATTTTGGCCTACACAATTGGATCCGAGACATCAAATTTTGGAGGAACAAGTTCAATTCAATAAGATTCCAATGGACATCTCTCTCGAACAACAAAGTTGTTGATCGATTAACAAAAGAAGATTTTCTTCCACATATTTCATTTGAATTTCTACATTATGTACTTGAATCCATTGTAACTCTCCTCCATGAGGATTATACCTTTTCTCATTAATATAAGTTGCCAATGATGTTAAAAAAAAAAAAAACATGTGTCACTCCCAAAATTGCTGACTAACTTTTGTTTTAGTAAGGATTATAGCTTTTTTATATTGTTTTTCAATCAATTGGGGTATTGTGAATATATTCTAGTAAAAACAACTTAGGTATATCATTTCAAGTTTTACAATATATTTTTTGTTGTTTTCTTGGTATTTTCAAATAATTATAGTTAAAATAGTTAGATCCAAAGAATTTGGACAATTATGATTATATCCGAATGAGTCTTATATCTTTAAACCCTAATTACCCAATTTGAACCAGAATCCGAGCAAATACCCAGAAATATATTTTCTATTTTATTTCTTTTAATTTTTTTTTCACAGGATATTTTCAAATTAGTAAATTGTTTCCATATTATACTTCCTTATATTTGTTTTGAATTAATATTTTAGTATTAAAAATAAGTTATAAATGAAATTTTCTCAGTAAAATGGAAAATTAAAATTAATGAGTTATTTCTTACATTTTTGATATAATTTTATATTTAAGTTAGGAACAAAACGATACGCTCCATGTATGCAAAGAGGCACTATTCTACGTCAATTGAAAATTGGGTCTCAAAATAGGCCCCTTTTGGAAACGTGGCAAATCTTCACCGCTCGAATGAAGAATCTATTTAAAGCGTATCGAACTTGATCCTTGAAACAACCAATCCCCTTGAGATTTCCCAAGATCAATTCAAAACCCTAAGAAAGGTAGGTCAAAAATTACTTGTCCAATTTTCTCGATCATCTTCGTTTCTTCTAGAGTTTATTCGTTCCCGAATCCCGATCGTTGTCTTTGATCCCTTGTGTTATCTCTCGGTTGGTTCTTTCTCGTGTATCTAGAATATTCTCTTATTGGATGTGTAATTTTTGAACTGTTCAATGATTTGATCTATCTTTTACTAAGTAACCTCTCTGATCAGCTTGTTTGATGGGCTTAAATTCATCTTATCTTGATTCTGCATGCATTATCCGATTGATTTAGATAAATTTTCTTTTACTTGTTCGAATAAATAATAGTTTTTTATGATAACCATAATCTTACTCTCTGTTGCTTAGTGCTTGTGCTTATATTAATATACATGTAGTAATAATTATGTGGCAATTTATTTTTTTGATTGTTTGTAGCTAGCATTGTTATGGCTGCGAAAAGAATTAACAAGGAGCATAAGGACCTGCAAAGGGATCCTCCAGTGTCATGCAGTGCCGGTGAGTATGAAGTCTCTTTTGTGGAATTTAAAAGCACCACTTAACACTTGGGTATATGTAATTACCATCAAAATTGGGATCTTCTCTACTTACTAAGACACATCTAGAGAGATTTAGTAGCTGACTCAGTATCACTTTTAGTATGAGATAATTAGATTCTAATCGATTGGTGGTGTTATTAGGTCCTGTGGGAGAGGATACGTACCATTGGCAAGCAACTATTATGGGTCCAACAGATAGCCCATTCGCCGGAGGTGTCTTTCTTGTTTCCATTCACTTCCCACCAGATTACCCATTCAAGCCACCAAGGGTAACCAAAGTTTTGTTTATTAGTGGAGCTCTTTTTGCTTAGATTAAGGTATTTTTTTTGTGTGTGTGCGGCAATCATTAATGATATGTTTATGATTTAGGTTGCTTTCCGCACCAGGGTTTATCACCCATATATCAACAATAATGGCAGCATCTGTCTTGACATTCTGAAAGAGCAGTGGAGTCCTGCACTTACCATTTCCAAAGTGACTGATCACATTGTTTCACTTTCATACTTGTTTCCATCTCATGAGTCTGTTTTCAACCACACTTTTTCTTGTTTGCGTCTCTCTGTCTCTGTCCATTCCATTGGTTTTGTTAACAAACAACATCCCAATCCTGGTTTAAAATATTTGTGATATGGTATTATTCAAGTAAATTTCTTTATCACCTTTACATGGTCATGATCCCACCATATTGATGACATTATATCTGAAACTCTGTTTGATATGTTGAATTATGGTCATTAGCTATATATCCAAAGTTGATTATATTGTTCAATTAGTACATAAAGTGATATTGGTCTGCTTTTGCCACAGGTTCTTCTGTCGATTTGCTCATTGCTGACGGATCCAAACCCTGATGATCCTCTGGTTCCTGAAATAGCTCACATGTACAGGACAGACCGAGTCAAGTACGAGTCCACTGCCCGATCCTGGACCCAGAGGTATGCAATGGGATGATGATGATTGCCAATAATACACGCAAAATTGTGCATTTTTCTGAAGATAGGAGAAATAAGAAAAAAAACCGGAAGTTTGGCTTTTGCTTGGCTACTTTTGCTTGATTAGTTTTATTATACCATAAGCCGTGTGTTGGGTTTGTACATGAGCTTTATTATGCCTCGTTATTGAGATGTTCCAATGGTTTTGGCCAATAATTGGCTATTATTCTGATGAGCCCCTTACACCTTAAGTTTGCAAATAATATTCAAACATTTATTATACCAATATTGAAATTATCCTAACAAGGTCATACGGTGTTAAATTCCTGTTGGCTCTAATTCTTTGTCCAACTAGAAAAGTTAGCTGATACTAGTATAATGAACTGATTAGGACTCTTCCAAATATGTACTGGTTTCTCTGAAAAATTCAATATGAATTTACAAGCTATTTCTGATTGATTTATTTAAAGTATTTACCAATTTAGCTAGCTTTTTTTTTTTTTTGGGTCTTTTTCAATTGTGTATCTGACAAGGATACATAATGTATTCAAATTGAAAAAGATAAAAAAATTTGGTGAGTGTGGGTTCGGTCAAGTCTGCACAGAAACAATTAATTTTTGCCCTAACAAGAAAAGTGTTGAAAATTATATATTTTGACCTGGTTTCCTTTAAACTTGGTTTTTTGGGACGGGAAACAGAATTAGTTCAAGCCAATTTTCATTAATAGTTTTTAAAATTGAACAAAAATTTTGATTCGGTTAAAGTTTGGTAGATTAAGAGGTTCAAATCTCAGTTGTTGCATGCTTACAGACTAGAGGAGGAATTTTGGAGAGCTAAGAGTAGGACCCTCTGGTTACAGGCGGGAGATAAGAACACGAAATACTTTCATGCCAAAACAAAGCAAAGAAGAGCTTTCAACCGAATTATATCCCTTAGTAACCATGAAGGACAACTTTGTTTTAAACAGGAGGATATCCACAAAATTGTTAGGGACTACTTCACTAATATATTCTCCTCTTCTAGTGATGCAGATGCTGCCTATTTTCTCAAGGATATTCCGCCAAAAGTTACCTCAGATATGAATCAATTTTTAACTAAGCCAGTAACTGAGGGGGAAGTGTGTTTGGCTCTTCAACAGTTCAGACAAGGCACCAGGCCCTGATGGTCTTACAGTGGCGTTCTACAAAGACCATTGGTCTATTCTAAAAGATTCTGTAGTAAGGTACATTCGCCATTTCCTTGAAACTACAGAATTAGTTCCTGAGGTCAACCACACTTATATATGTCTTATTCCAAAATGTGAGAGTCCTCAAGGGGTCAAAGACTTTCGACCTATCAGCCTAAGTAATGTTGCTTACAAGATTCTCTCAAAGGTTTTGGCTGATAGATTGAAAACTATATTGCCTAGTATAATTTCTGAATTTCAGTCAGCTTTCATTCCTGGAAGATATATTACGGATAACGTTCTTATTGCTCAGGAAATGCTGCATTCTCTAAAGACTAGGAAGATAAAGGATCATCATCTTGCTCTCAAGCTGGATATCAGTAAAGCTTTTGATAAAGTTGAGTGGTCATTCTTGGATATGTTGATGAGGCAAATGGGGTTTTCAGAATCATGGTGCAGATGGATAATGAAGTGTATCTCTACGGTGACGTATTCAGTGCTAATTAATGGATCTCCAACAGATAAAATAGTTCCTTCTAGGGGTCTAAGGCAAGGTGATCCTTTATCACCTTATTTATATCTAATATGCTTTGAAGCTCTGTCTTTTTTACTCATAGCGGCAAAGGAAAAAGGGCACATCAGTGGTTATCAAGTAAGTAAGCAAGGGCCAATTATTACTCACTTGCTTTTTGCTGACGATTCTCTTCTTTTATGTAAAGCATCTATGGAGGAATGTAACTGTCTCAAGGCAATCCTCAAGACCTTCCAAGATGCTTCGGGCCAAGAAGTTAATTTTAGCAAATCAGCCATTATGTTTTCCAGAGGCATTGATCAAGACCTTAAGCAACAAATCATTGACTGTATTCATATTCATAAGATAGGTGGTTTTGGTAGATATCTTAGGCTACCAGAGATTGTAGGTAAAAGCAAAGTTGATACATTCTCCTACCTTGTTCAGAGAATGATGCAAAAGGTAGAAAACTGGTACTCAAAGCTGCTATCACCTGCTGGAAAAGAGGTCTTGATTAAGGCTATTTTAACAGCCTTACCAACCTATTGCATGTCATGTTTTAGGTTGCCTAGGAATCTTATTGCAAGATTAATGGCTGTCACAAGGAAATTCTTTTGGTCCTCAGGAAAAGATCAGAATAAAATTAGCTGGATCTCTTGGAGTAAAATCACAAATCCAAGAAGTTTAGGAGGTTTGGGAATAAGAGATTTCAAGGATTTTAACACTGCTCTCCTAGCTAAACAGAGCTGGCGAATTCTTACGCACCCTAATTCTCTTATAGCTCAGGTTTACAAAGCTAAGTACTTCCCTAAAACAACATTGCTAGAGGCTCATCAGAAGTGGTCCTCAAGTTATGCTTGGCGTAGCATACTTCATGGCAACAGGTTGTTAAAGCAGGGGATTAGATGGAGTATTGGAAATGGAGAGACAGTGAATGTATGGAGGGATCAGTGGCTGCCTACTGATTTACATGCTATACCGGAACCAGTTGAACCAAATAGGAATGTGGATCTCAAAGTAAAAGATTTATTTATAGAAGGGACAATGACTTGGGATGTGGATAAGCTAAGGAGACTTATGGTGGTTGAGGATGTGGAATTGGTCAAACAAATTAGACCTTCAATGGTAGGTGCACCGGACACAGTTGTATGGATTCACACTGCTCATGGAGAATATACAGTTAAGTCGGGATACAATCTTCTTAGAGATAATCAAGGTCAGAACTCTCATACCCCAATCTCTTTATTCACATCCTTATGGAAGTTGCAACTTCCTCCTAAAATACAACATTTCTGGTGGAAAGTAATGCATGATGCATTGCCAGTTGCAATTAAGCTCAAGCAGAAGCATGTTATGCAGGATAAGAATTGTTCAGTTTGTGGAGAACATGAGGAATCAGTAAATCACATGCTGTTCCAGTGCAGATTAAGTAGAGAAATTTAGGAAATTGCCCCTATGCCTATTCCTCAAATTGAGACTCTGCTTTCCAATACTCTCCATGACAATTATGCAGCTATGATAGATTTATGCCACCAATCACGGGATCACATTTCCTTATTTCATTTCTTAGGTTGGCGAATATGGAAGAATAGAAATGAGATCATCTTCCAGAACAAGAGATGGGCAATCCCTTCTATTATTACAAGAGCGATCCATGATTATCAACTTTGGTTGGAAGCTTCAGAATTAAATGATCAAAGAGAGGCTAGAAGGGAACTCAATCAAGCTTCAGGTTTAACATCTTCTTTGGTTCCACAGAGTTTGCCACATGTTTTGGAACAAGTGCGATCTTCACATTGCTGCCTAGTGGATGCGTCCTGGAGCTCGAAGCACACCTCTATTGGTATTGGATGGACGCTTTACAATGCAGATATGCAAGAGGTATTAACGGGTTCAGGTTGTTTCCCTCCTACAATATCTTCAGGCCATGCAGAGGTTGAAGCTTTGCGAGTTGCGGTTAGAGAATTACATAGACTTGGCTATTGTGATGTCACCTTTTGTGGAGATTTTCAGAAGCTTTATCAAGGACTGCATCAACATATTTCTTCACAATTGCAGATGGAGAAGAGCCGGGTTTTCAATATTCAAGAGCATGATATATTACATGTAGCTAGGCAATGTAATTTCAGTTTCAAATATATTTCCCGCAATGCAAATGATCGAGCAGATAGATTAGCTAAGGATTCTAGAGTTAACTCTCAACCATATGTTGTAAAATGGCCAGTGTACTAAGTGTTGATCAATGAAAGTTGTGACGACAAAAAAAAAAAAAAAAAAGAGGTTCAACATTCATGACATTAAAGAAACGCATGAGGTAACAACAGTTAATGGCATAATGCGATATACGCAATTACAGGCTACAACAGAAAAAAAAAATAAAAAATAAATCCATATTTATTAAAATTGAATGAAAACGACGTCGGCTAGTTTTTTATTTATTTATAAAGGTGTGGAAGGGCGAATGAGACATGTTGGCCATTTTGTGGGTGACTCGATTTATGAAGAAGAAACAGAGTCGTCCCAAATATACAAAAAAAAAAAAGGTTTGTTCACGAAATCTCTTATGATAATTTTTCTTTCAAATTTCGAAATGTCCTTGTAGATTAGGGAATCTGTTTGATCTCCGCCTCTAGAGAATATCTTTGTTTACAGAAAGAGGTACTGTATATTATTTTAATCTTTTATCTATTTTTCGCTTTCGGTTACGTTACTATTTTTGAATCTGTCCTTGCTGAAGCGATTCGTTTAGGGCTTTTGTAAACGTCTCATTTAGGTCTCTCCAGTTTTGAATTCTGTATGCAAAGGTTTCCTCTCGGGGTTTTGGCGGAATTCGAAAAGAGTATTTGATTGACTGATTCTGAACATGTCAGGTAATTGAAAAATACTAGTATCTAATTTAGCTTTCATTTTTGTGAATTAAGCATGAATGAATGATGTTGCAGGTTGTGAGAAATTATCAGATTCAGAGGATGAAGGAAGTAGGCGTTCTAGAATTGGGAATCTGAGAAAAAAGGCGATTAGCTGTTTGAAGAAAAAAGGGAAGCGGAAAGTCGATTATCCGATGCCTGTAATCGAGGATGTTAGGGATGAGAAAGAGGAGAAGATTGTTTCTGAATTGCGTCAACTACTTTTGAATAAAGATTTGTTGCCTCCAAGGCATGATGATTATCACATGTTGTTGAGGTAAACTAGATAAGTTTGATTCACAAATGAATGCTTTCTTTTTCTTGTGTTTCATTCTACTCTTGCAATTTACTAGGTTCCTCAAAACCATGGAGTTCAACATCGATAAAACTGTCACGGCGTGGGAAGAAATGCTTAAATGGAGGAAAGAATTTGGAGCCGATGGCATCATACAAGATTTTCATTTCAAAGAGTTGGACAAAGTCACACGATACTATCCTCAGGGGTATCATGGAGTTGATAAAGACGGTAGACCTATCTATATCGAGAGACTCGGGAAAGCTCATCCTGGTAAGCTTATGGATGTCACCACCATAGAGCGATACTTGAAGTACCATGTACAGGAATTTGAGAGGGCTCTTCAAGAGAAGCTCCCTGCCTGTTCAATTGCAGCCAAGCGACGAGTTACTACAACAACCACAATACTGGATGTTGAAGGCCTGGTATGCTCAAATTCATCTATACAAAGTGTTTTTCCTGAATTGTAACATTGCTCCACATGTAACTCAGGGTATGAAGAACTTTTCTCCTACAGCTGCAAATCTCTTGGCCTCCATTGCTAAAGTAGACTGCAGTTATTACCCTGAGGTACATAACTCTTTGAAGAAAACACTTGTTGTATTTACTCTTTGGAAAATATATCCTCAAAGTTTGTAATCATGGTCTCTGACTCTTGCAGACTTTGCACCGAATGTTCATTGTCAATGCAGGGATTGGATTCAGGAATTTGCTGTGGCCTGCCGCCCAGAAGCTTCTTGATCCGATGACTGTTGCAAAGATACAAGTAATGATTTTCTTCACTCTGGTTTTAAGCTTATATACTCCTATTTGGTGTCACCATCCACTCATTACTCAGGTATTGGAGCCAAAGTCCTTGCCCAAGTTACTTGAAGCAATTGATTCCAGGTTCATATGTTATAGATAACCTCATTCAAGTTTTGGCTACGGTATACATAAACATTATCATTCACTGCTTTTATCTATCTGCTGCATACAGTCAACTTCCAGAATTCTTGGGAGGCTTATGCAAATGTCCTAACGAAGGAGGTTGCATAAGGTCTAACAAAGGACCATGGAATGATCCCGAAATAGTCGAGGCATGTCCCTTTTTGTTTTTGTTGATAATTTTCAGAAATCCAAGAGGGGTCATGATATGTTGAGCTAATTTATTCGTGTCCCGTTTTGCAGCTCGTACATCAGATGGAAGTAAACCCCGTACCACAAACTACAAGAACTCTACTTCGTATAAGAGATACTAATTCCACTACTCCCATGATCCCCCCTGAGGTGAGGTCAATGCTCCATTCTTTTTAAGAGGTTTCACTTTTATGTTCCGTACAATGTTGTAACTTTAGTTTTTGTCAGGAAAGGTGTATTGAAAGTTTCAAAGAAGAGCCAGATTCTGAAGGACATTACTCCTCCACTGGGTCAAGATCTTCCATGTTCACAAGTTTAGTCCCTCTACTCTCTGAGAAGGTGCTTTTCAGAACCGACATTTCTTTTCGACCGATTTGTTTCTCAAAAACATTATATATTTTCATTTGATTTGACTTATGCCTCTTAATGCAGGCTAGTACATCAGACGGTGATAAATTCATTACCACCGTGGAATCTGTAGAACCCATTCAAGGAGAATGGTCTCAGGCCCAGCTGCGTAATACGAACACTGAAAACTTATCTTCTGCAAATACATCCAGAAGAGAAGGTGTTTTTTTGTTTTCTTTCGTGCCTTGTTATATGGAGTTGCGTTAATGTTCTGTTCTTATGGATTCTAACTAGCACTGTGTATTAAAAATGGTCATTATCACATTTCAGGTGAACAGATTTTACGGTTTGGTACTCTTAGAGAGAAAATCAATGGCGAGAACATCATTAACTTGGTGAAGATACTACTAGCATTTCCACTGAAGCTATTTGCTCTCTTTAGTTTCTTATTGCCTGGATACTGGCAAAGAGAGAACTATGTGGTTGTTCCAGATTCATCGATAAACAACCAGATTATTCAGTGTTTGGAACGTCTTAAGAAGATGGAGAAAGAATTCACAGAGATTAGTAGAATCCCTGTAAAAATCCCAGAAGCTCAGGAGAAGCTAATAACAGAATCTCTCGAAAGGATCAAATCTCTAGAACTCGATCTCGACAAAACCAAATCAGTATGTTGATTTTTATCTTATATAATTGTGGAGCTTTTAAAGCAGATAGATATATCTGATTTGTGTGTGTTTTTTCAGGTATTACATTTAACATTAACAAAACAGCTTCAGATCACAGAACATCTTGAATCACATTACCAAGAAGTAAAATCCTCTTTCTCCTCCTTTTGTTAATCTTTAGAGAGACTTGATTTTTGAATATCTGATCTTTTGCTGAGTACATTATACCAGTGCACCAGCCTAGTTCTCAGTTTGGCTCATATTGGTTTTCTAACCAAATATAACAATGCTTACAAATTATTCAAAAAATTTGAAATAAGTGTTTGTTTTGTTTTGTTTTGTTCATTCTTTAGAGTTGATTTGCAATATATGAATTGATTTTGTTTCTATGGTTGCAGCGAAGAAAGCGCTGCTGTATTTGAAGCTTTTGGTCATGATAACAAAAACAGAAACAGATTTGTAAATTTAGAGAGATTAACGGGGTACGCAAAACTCTGGCATAATTTCTTTTTGTAAAAATATTTAAATTTCCGTGTGCGGACGAACTAAAATGATACGTATATGTTTGAAACTCTTTTTCTATTCTTTAGTGAAACGAAGAAGAAATTCTTGTGTTTGAAATTCTTCGACAATCAGCATTGTATATTGAGATTGGGTCGTTATCTAAACTAAGCCCTTTAATAAGTTTGAGAAAATTACATTCTCTATCTGAAATCATTACCCTATCCAGGTGATTACGTAAAGGAAGTCACTTAAAAGCAAAACTCTTACCTTGCACCGAAGTAGAAAATGGATAGCCTTTCTTATTGTCTTTTGTTTTTGTTACCGTCTGATATAAGATTGGAATCCACCAAGCTTATGTTCACAAGATAATCAAGAGTTTATAAGCTTGTTACGGAAGATGGGTGATGATAGAAATGGAAGTGGATGTTTTGTTGATCGAATCCACGAGCAACACACGAACCAGAATTGTTTGAGTCTCACAAACAATCTAGATTCACAAGTCAATAGAACACAAATGAATCCACACTCAAGTTCTATAGACAGGAACACAAGAGAACAAGGAATCCACCTATGAACTCTAATGAACAAGAACACAAAGACAACTTTGTAAGCTGAATAATACTTATTGATTTCTAAAAGATTGGTTCATAATAATGATACAAATGAGTTGAGCTTTATAAGCTCAAAAATCAGACATGATGCAACGGTCACAAGCTAGAAAGGAAACAACATTCACGAAATTAAGGAGTAAAAAAAAAGGAAAGAAAATAAACAACATTAATGTTGTTGCCGTTGGAGACCTTGGCCAAATAAAGAAATATGAGTGGATCCTCTTTATATCTCGAAATATACTTGATATATCCATGTAATAAAAGCCCATGAATGTCTTGATCAGTCTTCAAGTCGCACAACTCAAAAGGAAAGAGCCGTTGGTGCATTGAATCTTCATTAGGGTCTGAATATGGTAAGTTGTGATACTTGAATGAGCATGATGTAATTCTCCTAATCCAATGGCTGTAAATGAATCTTGAGATGTCTTTAGGAGATTCTAGTTGTAGTAGATACTCTCCTGGTCGCCAAAGTCGGGTTTGCAACTGATTAAATCCGTGAGCTTCCAAATAAGGCAAGCTGAGAATCCTCTGGTTTAAAAGTTGAATATCTTTTAAACCAAAACCGGTAATTGGATGAATCCAATTCGAAAAATTCTTGAAGAGGGAGTGTAGTGACCCGTACCGCGATCTAGGCCGTGGCCGGCCCAGGTCACGCGGAACGGCCAGTCCAGGAAAAGGGAAACGACCGGCCAAACGAGGATTTTTCCTTGTCATGGTAAAAGACCCGGTAACTGATCGGACCAAGCCCGCGGTAGGTCACGCGCCGAGGCCGGTCCAATCGGATACCGTTCGGCCTTAGGCGCCGTACGTCGGCAAGAGTAAGCCGTCGGTTTACCGACATAGTGGCACGTGTCACCCGTTTACGCGCCTCGTCATGCATGCCGCCCAAGGAAGAGAAAGGCACGTGTTGGACCGTAAAAGGCACCCGAATTATTTCCCACGGCCTATATATAGAAGGACCCCTTGTTCTTCATGTGACCGTAAGAACTCATTCAAAAAAAAAAACCCTAAAATCTACCCGATCAAGAGAAGTCGATCGATCCATACCGAACCGCTTGTACATTCTGATTCTTACCCGCGATACGTACCCGTCCTTACCCGCGAGTGATAGCGATACGTACCGATCTCGACCCGCGACCGATATCGATCCGTACTGATCACGTACTGAGACCGAGAGCGATCCGATCCACGAGCGTACCGTACCGACCCATCTTTGCCGTGCAGAGCCAGCGTCCATTCTAGCAGCCTTAGGATCTTTCTGGAAAGGTTGGTATCATGTTCGGATTCAACCTAAGTAAATATCCTTTAGCCTAAATTCCTTAAGGAAAACTCTAAGTGTTGCCTTAGTAATCCTAAGACTCGATTGTTCAGGAACAAGCCGAGTTTAAGGAGGACCGAGAGTAAAGTCTTGAGCCGACTTCATACTTCTTCTTAGAGGTGAGTCTTGGTGATTTTCATCGTGAGTTAGATGAGTAAAACACACGAGTTTGATTACTATTAAGTTTATAGCCGTAGAGGTTCAGAGCAAAGAATCCATTAGAAATGCTAAGGATCTTAACTAATGAAAATGGTAAAGATTGAGCTAAGTGATTAAATGATATTGAATGTTTACTTGATTTATTATGCTATACAAATGGAGGTTCATGTAGCTCATTAGTAGTTTTGCTAAGTGTTGAACATGAATCCATGAATGGATAATTATAAGTTTATATGCATGGTTAAATGGTATAAAACTTAGTAAGTACGCGGTATGTCGTTTCCGTGTCCCGTGACTTGGCTAATCTACCCGTTGGGTATTAGTTAATACTCACGATGACATGGAGAGACGGGATTGCAGCCTAGGGCCATGTTTTGCATAAGCGATCGATGCAAGTTGTTAAAGGATCATAAGTCCTTAGCCTTTGTGGCGAGGGACCGGGTGATGCCTTGACGTTACGTGACGGGAATGGACAACGCGTTAGGAATTGTTGATTAAGAACGTTAAATGCATAAACCGGTCATGTCTATTGATGCATCGCATTGCTTGTTGCTTGATGATTGTTATTTGGGGTTTGGGATGGGTTAATATATGCTTAAAATCGTTTAGGGAAAACCTAGACTCACTGAGCAACTAGTGCTTACGACTCAATCTGTTTTGCAGGTAACCGTAGTACAATAGACCCTTGTTGCACTTGGAACATTAGGCGAATCAGTGGTAGCTTTTCCTTGCTTTTGTAAATGTATATGTTTATTATGTACACGACCGTTTTGAGTGCTAGACTCAGGATCATGTATAACCTTGTAATCGTTTTGAAAGACTAAGTATAAATAATAAAAGGAAGGTTTTAAAATACATTGGTTTCAAATGATGCTTAGTCCTGTCCAGATGATCCAACTATTGGGTAAGACTCGGGTTGGCAAGCTTTGAGTCGTATTCGATAGGGACGAATGCTTGAATGTTCAGTCTAGGGTTTGAGGATTTGTTCCTTGAACCTCTGATAGGGCGTTTAAGTGTTCCTCATGTACCGTCTCGGTCTAGATCCTGGATTGGGGCGTTACAGGGAGGATATGATGAGGTCATCAGAACAGTAGCTAACCCGGAGCTCCACCAAGCCGAATGCAAAATGCTAAACAGACCCGACCAGGACATATGCTCAATGTTTGGAGCGTATCTACTTAGTCACAAGGACTCTACGCATGAAACTACTTGGAGAATATTCCTAGCTTAATTACGAAACTCTTCAAAGAAGAATCAGACCAATCGGAGTTTATAACCATAAACCAGACGAGTAGAGCGACGAGGAAGGCTACAACCAAACCAGACGAGTAGATCCACATGAGACTTTCCATGAACTAAAGTTAACACCACCTACCTTTCCTGGAAAATCAAATCCCGAAGTCTACTTGGATTGGGAAAGACGGCTAGAGCACATCTTTGAGTGCTATGGCTATGATGAGCGTAAGAAGGTGGCTGTAGCAGCAGCTCAACTCACCGATAATGCACTTGCATGGTGGGACAGAAACATCGCTGAACGAAGGAGACAACGCTTTGGACCAGTAGTTACATAGGGAGACATGAAATATCTCCTACGGCTTAGGTATGTGCCTGATCATTATCATAGAGACTTACAAAAACGTTTTCGTAAGTTATCTCAGGGAACAAGAAGCGTTGACGAATACTTTGAAGAATTTGAGAAGCTAATGAACTCCTTGGAGCTAGAGGAGTCTGAAGAGGCTTTGATGGCTCAGTTCATAGATGGTTTGCAAGACAGAATTGCAAGAAAGATGGAAAGAGCTCAGTATAGTGGTTTACATGAGTTGCTACATCTTGCTGTCAAAGTGGAGCAGCAAAACAAGCGCAAAACAACCCACTATAACCGCAACAAGCCAACTTAACCTTGGGCAGCAAGTAGCTCTACTTCAATGGACAAAAGCAAGGCTGTAGAGATTGATTCTAGGTTCAAAGGGAAGAACCATGATCTGCCTAAGTCCACACAATCAGAACCAAGTAAGTTTCCTAATAATAATCAAAGAACTCGTGATATAACATGTTTTAAGTGTCAAGGTAGGGGACATATGTCAAGAGACTGCCCGAATCGTAGAACAATGATTATTACCCCTAGTGGAGACTATGAGTCACATGACGAGCAAGATGATCAGAGTGATCAAGAGGAAGATGTTGAGTATCCTGACCATGGTGAGATGTTAGTGACAAGGAGAGTGTTAAGTGTTCTCATCAACCCAGAGGAGAATGCACAAAGAGAAAACCTCTTTCACACTCGCTGCACCATTCAGAACAAGGTATGTAATTTAGTTATTGATGGTGGTTCTTGTACTAACGTGGCTAGCAAGTATATGGTTGACAAGTTAGGTCTAGAGAAGTTCAAACACCCTAGACCATATAAGCTTCAATGGCTGGACAACCACACAGAGCTCAAGGTCACAGAACAAGTAAAAGTTCCATTCAGTGTTGGCAAATATCTTGACAAAGTTATATGTGACGTAGTGCCAAAGCAAGCTGGACACATCCTCCTTGGAAGACCATGGCAGTTTGATAGGGCCACAAACCACAATGGGCGTACAAACTACTACTCTTTCACTTACAAGGACAAGAAGTACAATCTTGCACCTCTTAGCCCATCCGAAGTACATGAGTTGTAAACACACATGAACAAGGAAGCTCAGGTAAGTAAGACTAATCTTTATCTTAGTTCTGGTGATATTTCTAAAACTCTAAGTGCTCAAGGCACTGTGTTATTAATGGTGTTTAAAGAGTGTCTAAGTACAGGTTTGGGAGAATTAGAACTCTCAAAGGAGGTACAAGCTCTTCTAGAAAAATTCAAGGACGTATTCCCTGAAGACATACCTCCAGGACTGCCACCAATTTGAGGCATAGAGCATCAAATTGATCTAGTTCCCGGTTCAGCTTTGCCCAACAAGCCAACCTATATAATGAACCCGGAAGAGACTAAAGAGCTAGAGAAGCAAGTACGAGACTTAATGGATAAAGGATACATCCAAGAGAGTCTAAGTCCCTGTGCCGTACCAGTGCTACTAGTCCCAAAGAAAGATGGATCTTGGAGAATGTGTGTAGATTGTCGAGCTATCAACAACATCACCATCAAGTATAGGCATCCCATCCCACGCCTAGATGATATGCTGGATGAGCTAAGTGGTTCAACCATTTTCTCAAAGGTAGATTTAAAGAGTGGTTATCACCAAGTCCGAATGCGAGAAGGAGATGAGTGGAAGACTGCATTCAAGACCAAGCAAGGCTTGTACGAATGGCTTGTTATGCCTTTCAGTTTAACTAACGCACCAAGCACATTCATGCAACTTATGAACCAGGTTCTTCGTGCTTATATAAGTAAATTCGTAGTAGTCTATTTCGATGATATACTTATTTATAGCAACAACCTATCAGACCATATCACTCATCTTGAACTAGTGCTCAAATCACTTCGCAAGGAAGGCCTTTATGCTAACCTCAAGAAGTGTACGTTTTGTACTAACAAGCTTGTTTTCTTAGGTTTTGTAGTAAGTGAACATGGATTGCAAGTTGATGAGGAGAAGATCAAGGCTATACGTGACTGGCCTACTCCTACCACCATTGGCCATGTGAGAAGTTTCCATGGCTTAGCCAGTTTCTATAGACGCTTTGTGAGAGACTTTAGCACGGTGGCAGCACCACTTACTGCCGTGATCAAGAAGAATACCCCTTTCTCTTGGGGACCAGCCTAGGACAAAGCTTTCAACACCCTTAAAGAGAGACTCACGCAAGCACCAGTCCTAGCATTGCCAGACTTTGATGAGATGTTTGAAGTGGAGTGTGATGCGTCTGGGTTGGGTATTGGAGCTGTTCTACATCAAAGGAAGCGACCAGTAGCATTTTTCAGTGAGAAATTAAGTGGATCAACCTTGAACTATCCAACATACGACAAAGAGTTATACGCTTTGGTTCGTGCGTTAGAGACATGGCAGCACTACCTTCTCTCTAAAGAGTTCATCATTCACACGGACCATGAGACTCTTAAGCACCTACGAGGTCAGACTTCCCTCAAGAGAAGACATGCTAAGTGGCTAGAGTTCATTGAGACCTTTCCGTATGTTATCAAGTACAAGAAGGGCAAAGAGAATATCGTAGCTGATGCTTTGTCCAGGAGACACGCATTGATAACAATAATGGAGGCGAGAGTGATTGGGTTTGAACACATCAAGGACCTATATAAAGATGACCCAGACTTCGGTGAAGCCTTCAAAGCATGCAGGAAGAGGGCTTACAAAGCATACTATATCCAAGATGGGTTCTTATTTCGTGATAAGAGGTTGTGCATACCATAAGGATCACTATGGGAATTGATACTAAAAGAAGCACACGGTGGAGGATTGATGGGGCACTTTGGCGTGGACAAGACACTAGCGGTGGTTTCTGATCACTTCTTTTGGCCTCACCTCAAGAAAGACGTGGAGAAACATTGCATCCATTGTATCATTTGCCTTAAGGCTAAATCCAGGTTACATCCTCACGGTCTTTACTTACCATTACCTATTCCTAACGCACCATGGATGGATATTTCGATGGACTTTGTTCTAGGATTACCCAAAATACGACACAAAGACTCCATCTTTGTTGTTGTGGATCGATTCTCGAAGATGGCTCATTTCATACCATGCGAAAAGACCAACGATGTTACACAAATTGCTGACCTGTTCTTCAAAGAGGTGGTACGTTTACATGGTATACCTAGGACTATTGTTTCTGATCGCGATCCTATGTTTCTAGGACACTTTTGGAGAACCTTGTGGAAAAAGCTTGGAACTAAGCTATTATTCTCTACGACTTGTCATCCTCAAACGGATGGACAAACCGAAGTGGTAAACCGTACTTTATCCGCCTTACTTAGATTAACTCTTGGCAGAAACATGAAAACTTGGTTAGATTGTATTCCGTTTATTGAATTTGCTTATAACCATGCTACACACTCGGCTACTAAGTTTTCTCCTTTTGAAGTTGTATACGGCGTCAATCCCTTAACGCCTTTGGATCTCTCACCCATACCACAAGCTGAACAGATTAATCTCGATGGTTTAAAGAGAGGAGAATTTGTCAAGAAACTACATGAAAAGGCTAAAGACAACATAATGAAGAAGACCGAAGAATACAAGAGAAGAGCTGATAAAGGACGCAAGCGAGTAGTCTTTGAACCAGGAGAATGGGTTTGGTTACACATGAGACAAGAGAGGTTCCCAAACCAAAGAGTTTCGAAGCTGTCCCCACGAGGAGATGGCCCTTTCAAAGTGTTAGAGAAGATCAATGATAACGCTTACCGTTTGGAGCTGGCAAGTGAGTTTAACATGTCCCATAGCTTTAATGTCACTGATCTATCTCCTTTTGATTCAGAAGATCCAGTTTTGAGGACAAAACCTCCAGAAGAGGGAGGGAATGATGAGGTCATCGAACCATACATGGAACCAGCTCAAGGCAAGACAAGCGTTCCCAAAGTTAGGGAGGCACCAATGATGCGTTCAAGGGCAAGGAGGCTTAGAGAAGGGTTCAACGAAGCTATACAAACTCTTGGAGACCGGCTGAACAACACTCAAGAACCCGACCTTTTACACAACAACCCGAATGTTCCTGATTTGGAACTCATAGAGGGTTTTGCACGTCTTAGCATCAAAGAAGCCTTTCCAGCCAAACCTCAAGGTAAGTTAATCTATGTGACAGAACCATGAGCTCATTACAACACGAAAGCCCCAAAGGACCCGTCCGAGTCTCAAGTAGCTAATACGGAGCATGTAGAGCATGAAGATAAGCTGGAGACCAAACTTGTAAGATCACGTGGAAGAGTTAAAGCTACACCAAACCAAAGCATACAAAATTGCACCAAACCAAGCCAAGACTCAATTGGACCGATTCTGGACCTTGTCATAACCAAACCAGGTATTTTCAATTTCATTTATTGCTGCAGGTCCAACCGAATCTCCAGAGATGGGAACTCCTTGATCCAAGGCCAAGAATCCTCCATAAACTAGTTTCCTTTTTCATGTATTTCCATTTTATTACAAAACAGTAAGTTTGTTTCCATTTTCGTTTTGTTTAGGACTTATTGGTAGTTTCCTTTTTTTTTCCTTTGACCAGACCCTAGAAGGTCACACCGTCGAGCTGTTTATAAAGCTCCTTTCGGTTTTGTAGTTCCTCACCTTTTTTTGATCATCAATAAAGAAACGCAGTTCTTCTTCTTAGACCTAGCAGCCACCTAGCTCTGAGTTTTGCTTATTCCTTGTGTGTGTGATTCACCAAGAATAAGTGCTTACAGTATCAGAGATCCTCACATCATCTCTGTGGTGCCATCGATCCATCTCCATCCATCCGTTCAACAAGAGAGAGCGTTAAAGCCAGCTTGTTGTTCCCGCATCGATTCAGGTCTTTTGACAAAGGCTTGTCTTACCATTCCCACTCACTGATCAGAACGAGAGAGCGTGAAAGCCAACGTTGTGATCCCATCAAACCATCGGTTCCAGCCACTTATAAGCCTCCTAACCGAGTCTTATATCATTTTTTTTTTGAGTTTTCGGTTTTTATGAATGAAACAAAAGCAAAACAAAATTGAAAATAAATATAGGTTGGATTGATACAACCTTGGATAGGAGCTTTTAGGCTCTGATACCAGATGATATAAGATTGGAATCCACCAAGCTTATGTTCACAAGATAATCAAGAGTTTATAAGCTTGTTACGGAAGATGGGTGATGATAGAAATGGAAGTGGATGTTTTGTTGATCGAATCCACGAGCAACACACGAACCAGAATTGTTTGAGTCTCACAAAAAATCTAGATTCGCAAGTCAATAGAACACAAATGAATCCACACTCAAGTTTTATAGACAGGAACACAAGAGAACAAGGAATCCACCTATGAACTCTAATGAACAAGAACACAAAGACAACTTTGTAAGCTGAATAATACTTATTGATTTCTAAAAGATTGGTTCATAATAATGATACAAATGAGTTGAGCTTTATAAGCTCAAAAATCAGACATGATGCAACGGTCACAAGCTAGAAAGGAAACAACATTCACGAAATTAAGGAGTAAAGAAAAAGGAAAGAAAATAAACAACATTAATGTTGTTGCCGTTGGAGACCTTGGCCAAATAAAGAAATATGAGTGGATCCTCTTTATATCTCGAAATATACTTGATATATCCATGTAATAAAAGCCCATGAATGTCTTGATCAGTCTTCAAGTCGCACAACTCAAAAGGAAAGAGCCGTTGGTGCATTGAATCTTCATTAGGGTCTGAATATGGTAAGTTGTAATACTTGAATGAGCATGATGTAATTCTCCTAATCCAATGGCTGTAAATGAATCTTGAGATGTCTTTAGGAGATTCTAGTTGTAGTAGATACTCTCCTGGTCGCCAAAGTCGGGTTTGCAACTGATTAAATCCGTGAGCTTCCAAATAAGGCAAGCTGAGAATCCTCTGGTTTAAAAGTTGAATATCTTTTAAACCAAAACCGGTAATTGGATGAATCCAATTCGAAAAGCTCCGTGGTTGAGTCAAGATTCCAGAACAATTGGATTTATAGCTTAATTCCTTCTGGTTCGGTCGGAATCCTTCAATAAGTGCTCCTGTGTCCAAATCGGGAAAGTTCCAGTTAACCCGATTTGTAAAATTCATAACTCTTAAACCAAATTGAATTTGGTCACGAATCCAATTCTCAGTCTTTCTCTGATGAGTTAAATCCAAAATAATTGGACTTGTAGCTTGGTTCATCCTGGTTTGGCTGGAATGCTTCGATGAGTGATTGTATGTCTCCATCGCGTCCATTGAAGAGCTGCCAAATTGTATCTTTAATAACTTCTTCATATGAACTCCGTTTTGGCTGATTCTTCTTTGTGGCTGACTCTGAATGAGTTGAGTATGATCTCCAAGTGTTGGTTGAGCTGGGATGTTTGATCTTAGTCTTCATTTGAGCTAGACTTGGGCCGTAAGTCTCCTTAGCTCTCTTCAACTTCATGCTCTCCTCTTCATGACTCCATGTTCCGTTCTCCTTGGATGATGATGACTTGATGTTCTCATCACCGTCCGTGATAAACATTGTGAACAAAGAACAATCCACCCAAAAAAAAAAAAAATCACGAGCCATTAATAAAGAAGTTACACATTTTTACTTAACTAACCTCTAAATCTCCAAATCCCTCTTCACAAAATTCTTCATTTAAATTGGCTAAATAACAATCAAAAAAATTATAATTTTTAAAATAGCAAAAAACCCTAAATCTAAAGGATGAAATTTTGCCACGACCATTTTTGCTATTTTATGAATTATAATTTTTTTAATTGTTATTTAGCCAATTAACCCTTTTATCAATCCAATGTTATCCTCAAATGAAATAAAAATAGAATTATATTATCAACGAAAATTATATATGTAAGAATTGTGAAATTAACATATAAACAAATTTGTTATTACGGCAATTAATTTAGGACTAAAAAATGTCAGCGTTTGTGACAGGCAGGCTCGCAAGTATCCGCGTTCTTCTAGGCTGTAATCCAATGTCAAAACAATGTCATCGTCTTCTTCTCTTTTTATTTTATTTTATTTTATTTTATTAAAATTTATTATATATTTTTTGTTATTCTCTCTCTCTCTCTCTTCATCTTCGTGGTACTCCATAGCTCGTCTTTCTTCTTCTTGATCAGATCTCTTTGTCACTTGTCTAACAAAATAGAATCATGGAGCTCAACTTCCTCTCTAGACCTCTTTTCTTCTTTTTTCTTCTTCTCACAGTTTTTTCATCTTTCTCTTGTTCAAGCTTCATCGCAGGTACACACTTTCTTCTTCTTCTTCTTCTTCTTCCCGAAGAATCCGTGCTAATGTTGAAATGATTCGATTTGGTTTTCTTGTTTTTCTCTATTGCAGATGGTGCGTTTGAATCTCAGAATTTGGTTATTGGAAGGAACTTGCTTCAGACCAAGAAATGTAACTTCGTTTTTTCCCTCAACTTATTACTGTTTCCCTCCTTTTTAAATAAATCCCAACAATTAATTGGCCTGAGGATCTTAGTACGATCCCCAATGTTTCAAATACAAACGGATCCAACTATCACTAGGAACGATTCCTGCATGGATCCATTTACAATCTCGATTCTTGATTAAGTCTGGGTCTTCTCTGCTTATATTGTCCTTTACTCTTCCTCTTGTGTATAATGATTTGGCTTGGTGATTAATTGTCTTCAAACCTAATCAAATTGCTAATTAATCTTCAGTTTCTTCTCTCCATCTCCTAATTCCGCATTTTTAGCAACTGTTTCCATTTCGACAGATGCTACAACTGTTGCTAAACTCCTAATCATGGAATTATTAGTCTATAAACAGCTCATTTTGCATCTATAGTGATTCTGTCTGCATTTTGCGACGAAAATATGGACCGTTTTCTTCTAACTGACATAATCTATCTTCTTTTTTTTTTTTTAATGGAAACAGCATGTCCTGTGAACTTTGAGTTTATGAACTACACGATCATCCAAAGCCAATGCAAAGGTCCAAAGTTCCCTGCAAAGGAATGTTGCGCCGCCTTCAAGGACTTTGCTTGTCCTTACTCTGACGACCTCAACGACTTGAGCACAGATTGCGCAACCACTATGTTCAGTTACATCAACCTCCACGGTAAGTACCCGCCTGGACTATTCGCTAACCAGTGTAAAGAAGGTAAAGAAGGTCTAGAGTGCCCTGCTTTGCCTCCTGCTTCTGCTGCAGACGCAAACGCAGCCACCACCGCTTCTTCTTGTCTCTGGCTGACACTTTCTGCGGCTCTTTTGGTGTTTGTTAAGTTGTTCTGAGGCCCGAGGATGTCGGACTTCAGTACTCTACCTGTAACAACCTGAGGAAGAGAGTTTATGTATATCCACGATTTGTTTTACTTGTACTGTGTCTCATTCTTTTGACTGTAGGGAACTTGGAAAAATTTTAAATTATAATCTGTGTGGTTTTTGTGTGTATCACCACTGTTCACTATCTCCTGCAAGTTCAGGACTCTTTTATATAAATCGACCATCGAGTAAAGACTGATTAGAATATAAATCACCAAAAGTTTTCAGAAAGCTCTCTTTTCAATACTGTATGTATGTGTATATATATATATAACAGTAAACAGCTTACTTATGTAGCATGGTTTACACTAATTGTTTGTTATCTATGGCTCTATGAGTAACAATCAATAATAATCCACACTATACATAGAGACTTTATATAAAGGCATGTAAGCTACCTTAAAACTATATGCAAACGTCTGTTACCAACGGAATAGCTTGGTCGAAGAAAAGAACCTAAGCAATTCACCAGAGGAGTCTTGACTTGCGGCGGAACTGCTTCTTTGTGATACACCAAGGACCAGGAAAGGTGCTTAACTGTAAAATAGTAGTAAGTTTGCGTGAAGCCTGATAAATCGGACTATGAAAATCTCAATATGAATAAATGTGTGGAGTAGAATTGGACTATGGAACAGGGATTTTATGCATCTTTTATTGCCAATCTAACACACTATGCTTATTTCATTAAATGTGTCCAATGTGTACACTATCAAAGCTCAAAGGTGATAGATTTCAAATAGTGAGCACATGAGAATTAATCTGTTGGTATTGAACTGCTATGGAAGTTAAAAGGATAGTTCAATCACTAAATAGGTTCAGGACTAATGCATATCAAAATGGCATTGACTTACGTTACTGATAAGCTTTGCACCATGCCACGCTGTGTCCACACCACAAGGAGGAGGGACTACTCTGACTCCGTTGCAAATAGATGAAGATAGGTGGTCTTGGAGTTCTCTCTCTAGCCTTTCTGGATACAGCTCACAAAACAAAAACCCAAAATCGTGTTATCATATATATTTTAGATCGAGTTTCCAGGACTTTTTCACGTAAATCGATCGATGGCATTACAAGCGATATATTGAACAAAATAAGAGGTAAAATGACTGGTACCTGCAAGTCCTGGTAAACACGCGCCTCCTCCAGCTAGCACTACGGTCTTAAACCAACTATCATCACCAGTAAGTCCGGCTGCATCACAGTGGTCCATACAGAGCGCGACTGCCTGCTGCAAACTCATTGCACGCCTGTTTTGGCAAAAAAAACAACCCAATCAAAATATAAAATGACCAAAGTATAGAGATTCCTCATAGTAAAATAACCCAGGCCTGAGATATATGCAGCTATATAGAATTACAATGATGTAAGTTAATGAAATAGGAGCCATGATGAAAATAAGTTTGCACACTATATACTGTATGGCCAGATGATATCATTTTTAGTTGCACAACCAATTAAGACTGAATCTCTTAGAGAGTCTCCAAGATTTAACTTATCTTAATCACTGATAGTAATAAGTAGGGCAGGCCTTACATCCCAGCAAGACATGGTTGGAATAATATTTCCCCTGTTTGGAAACGCTCCTTCGACAGAGTAAACCATCCTTCACCTGCAACTTCCATCGAAGCTCGTGTGTCTCTTGAAAGTTCAGATTTATAATCGAGAGCCACATAACACAGGTTCTACATTTGCATAACCAAACAAGAAGCATTATATAAATCAATTGAATATATAACAAAATTCAGTAACTTCCAATAGCTCTGAACGAATGCTTGTGCAATATTCAGAGCCTTTTTTAGGTATTTCAGACTTTTCAGTAAACATAAAGAATTTGTTGGAGATCACAAGGCGCATTGAACGAATCGGGTTGAGGGTTTGTTTGTTATAATAATATATGAATTTTATAGCCATCCAGGAGAGGAAACCAACTTTGATTTACTGAATTGCCATTTAGACAGAAACCTACATAGTTATTTACTACATCGAACAGATTGATCAATGGTAATACCTCTTTTAGAGTACGAACAGTGTAGAGTGATTGAAAGGCAATGTTGTTCTCTTGCATCTTCTCCTTAAGGAAGCCCGTGAGTTTCAATGCTCCAAAACCAATGACTTCCACACCTACTTGGCGCATCACCCTGCCATGCAAAACTACAGAACACCCAGCAAAAGTAAAGACGGTGGTGAATGGGGCAGAAAGAATCAGAGAGATACACAAACAAATTTTCAAGAAAATGAAATGTTCAAATTATCATCCTTTTTACACAACTAAGCAACTTCAGTTTCACATAAGGAATCACATCATAGGTGAACAAAGCTAGAAAGGTCACCATGTCCACTAAACATCTGAGAGGATACAAAAAGAACTGAATCATGTAAAAAAAATAGAGCTTACTTGGAAGAATGGTTATGACTTGGAAACCAATGTTAACAACAATTCCAGATGTCCGCCGTGCGGTATATAGAGCCAAAATAGCCTGAAAAAACACAGCACAAGTAATTTTCAAGTTGTTTGTGACTGTAATAGCAAAACCAATCATTTGACAACTAATTCATAACCTTAATTAAAATATCTCCAGTTAATGGTGAGACTATTTATCCATTCCTAAAAAATACAGCATCTCACCAAATACATTTGATTACTTCTACCGGGCTTAACAGTTAAAAATGTGGCTTAAGAGTGAAAAATGCATCTCTCAGAGAAAAACACTGCTCTGAAATTTCAATGCAAAAATTTATAATATCTTGAAGCAATAATCACCAGAAAGCTCTCTAGAGTGAACAAACAGTCACCTGATTAACTGCACACACTGCAGGCACATTCATGTCAAACAAGACATTAAGGATAGCAGTCTTAAGTTGCCGCCTTGATGCCTTGGCCGGTTCAGTATCTGAAAAGAAAAGCTTAAAACTGGAATTACGAGATGTAATCCTCGAGATAGATAAGTAAGAGAAACTGTAGCGAACCATCAAAATGGCAGAGGGGCAGTGAGACCACAATTGGCTGCATGGAGGGCTTTACCTGCATCCTGTAAGAAAAGTATGAGATAAGAAACTTGGAAGGTATGTACATGAAGTGGGGAAAGTCAAAGCGGTGGTTACAATTGGTAAAAGTCATTCAGGTGTCAGTAGAAAAAAAACCTGGTGAAAATGGTTGCAAAGAACTGTTGAAGTCTAGCGTATATGGGTGCCTCGATGTTACCAAATTCCTGGCGATCAAACTAGTAAGAACTATCGTGTGTGCAAGAGAGAAGAGGCAAGCTTATCATCTCTGTAACAAGAAAGAGTGAATTGGTTCTATAATATCCAAAGTATCTCACCAGAAAAGTTGCAGAACGTCCAGAAGGTGAAGCATACTTACTCCACCCATACTTACAATATCCAGAACCACCTTACATAGAGTAGAGACAAATTCTTCAGCACAATTTACATGAAAACTTCAACAGTAGTATTCATAAATTCATTATCCATAGCAAGAAAAAGCATACCATCAATAATTATAGAACCAGGAACTTGTGCCCTCTGACCATAAATCCGCATGAACGACAATTCCCCTGATTGACCAGAAAGCATTCTGCAAAATAGTTAAACCCTTGGAACGATCATCTATACTGATTTTCTTCGGCGATCAAATAAAAAAAAAAGCGTAAACTGACCGGAGAGGATAACCAGAACGCAAACTTGTCTCGGCGAAGAAAATGGAATCCCATGGCTGGAGATAGAATATCCAGAGACGATTATCACTAGCCAAACCTTTCCAGGCTTTGCACGTTAACCCCAATTTCACAGCATCTCTTGGCTCCACCATCATCAGTATCTGAACTAGTATATCCATCGGTAATTCATCGAACGCGCCTAGAGAAGAAGACGAAGACAACAGAGGAACCTGAATCGTCCGATGACTCGCCACCGATCCTTTGCCACTATTCGACCGGTTCCACACCGATCCCCATACTTTCCTCAGAATCATAGTCGAATTTCCAGAATCAGAATTTTTTTTTCTCTATCTTTATTGAAATCGAGAAGAGAGTCTTCAAATGTTAATTACGTTTAGTTGAGATGAGACTGACCGTCGTGCACTGTTTAAGATAGCGACACGTGTATCTTACGCTCGATGTCACACATTAACAACTCCACTCGCGCTCATGGACTTGTTACTCAACGCGCCAGGTTTCGATGAATAAAGTGGACTCACCAACTCAGCTGATACTATGCCTATACCGGGCATACGCGCAGATTATTTCTGTATGATAGAGAATTTATCATCAATAATCAAGAAGAATTTAAAGTTCACTAATTAACCCATTTCCTAAAATCTAATGTTATTATCTCTCCACATAGTTAGATTCTTAATCAATAATCTAATTTGGTTATTATTCATAATCACCGGAAAAAATAAGACTACGTTAATATATTTTAAAGAAAAATCCTACACTTCTATTAAAACATCATCATCTTCATTATTACATAGTGTTTTCTCCCAAGACCGTCTATGTTTTCCAAAGCTTGAATATTGGCTTTTAAACGTCTTAAAGAACAACATGAGATTATCATAGCACATTTATGTAGTTTCGACCAATTAGAGAATGTAACATCTTCTCAAAAAAATATCTCAGCCGACATAATAGAATCTAAAAAATAACTATTGGCATGCTTCTCACAAAGTTACTGAAGAAAGGCAAATTGTTTGTCTCTGCACAATAAATATTTAAATTAAAAATGAAATACAAATCTATGATTTTCGCAATTGATGAACTGGACCATATAAACTTTGTGCAAATAAATAACCTTAGTCAAAACATTCATATGGAGGACAAACCAAATCAGTCTATTATAACTGCAAAAAAAAAAGGAAACTTCAACTTTAATAATATTCTTATAAGATAATACTTGAGTGGAGCTCAGTGCCGGCCTTGGGAGGAAGCATTAGAAGCTTGGGCTTCCGGCCCCAAATAATATTTGTATTTTATCGTCCCCAATTTTACAAAATTGCTTTGTAGTGCAGTGGTATTGTTCTTGAAATATGGATCCGAATACACGAGTTCGAATTCTTAGATGCAACAATTTAATTTAAATTTTACAAATTGGCCTATATTTTTTGTTTGGGCTTGTGGCCCTCAAATTTACAGGACCGGTACTGGTAGAGCTTAAGTCTTCAAAACATGTGATTAGTCCCAACTAATCCTCCTAGAGATATTTTGCCACAAATTTCATATCGATAGTATTGTATTATGAGTTATTTTTAGGTTTTCAAAATAGAGAAGTTGTTACGAATTATTGGTAGAAATACGAAAAGGTAAATACCAATATTCTCTCAAGAAACATAAACATTATAATTAATTTGAAACAAGAAGATATAAGAGAAGAAGAAAAGATTTTTATTATGTTTTTGTAAATTTTAAAAATGCGGTGCCACGTGTTATTCTCTGGTGAGATGACGTGTCAACTGAAACAACCAAGCTTTAAAAAAAAAAAAACTAAACATTTATACTGCGAAAACTCATAAACCAACTAATCCATAAAAATAATAAACCTATTATTCAACAAACGAATTCAATAACAAAATTCAGAACGATAAAACTAGCAACCTAAAACAACCGGTTCGCTAGTCTAAACAGTAAAACAATTAAACCCTATCATCCTCTTCCTATGGCTTGATTCTGCAGTCACACTTTTCTTTTACCCGCATCACATGGAAAAATAGAGATGCGTACGTATTTAATGAATACTTAGTGAGACGGTCCTCCCGTCTACAGGCTAAGTATGCATATACTAAACATCAACAACAATTAATTTAAAACGATTAACGCATGAAAAACATGGGTGTCAATCGACACATCGCACGGTGTCGATCGACGGTTCATTTACAAGGGTGTCGATCGACACATCACACGGTGTCGATCGACGCTCAACTCGCAGAACAACACGCAGAAACAGAAACATACCAAAATCACGATCAAACGAAGTTCCAACGATTTTATCACGAATCAAACACCATTCCACACGATTCTAACATAGAAAAACAACACAATCGACCATGAATCTATAACGTAAACTCCTAAATCAATCGCTAATTGATTCCTATTATATCCGAGCCTACGGTCGCGCACTCACCTTGATTACGGAATGAAAGGGAATAAACGGAGGGAATCACGAAATCAGACTCGGAACGACATGAAACCTCTGATTTTCTTTAACAAACGCGAATAAACACCACGCGATAACAAACCTCGCTCTATAAGCCATTAATCAAGCTTAAGAACGAGCAATTTCACACAAATCACTAAGGATTCCTTCTTTCTCTTTTTCTCTAAGCTTTTTCGACCTCTGCCTAAGAAAAACGCGTCTGATCACTTATAAACTCGAGTTTAGGGTTTCTTTCCTAAACCAAACGCAACAAACTGCAATTAAAAATTCAAACCCGAACCGGTTCAAACATTGGTGTCGATCGACACACCCCTAGTGTCGATCGACACCCTTAACCAAAAACGACATTTTGATTTGCGGATGTTACAATTCACCCCCACTAATCTGGATTCGACCTCGAATCCCGCATAATACATCTATCATAGACCAAAACCTGGCCCAACTGGCCAGTACCACTAGAGATCCTCACCTGATCCCCAAAGGTTCCACATAGTTAGATTCTTAATCAATAATCTAATTTGGTTATTAACCATAATCACAGGAAAAAATGAGACTACGTTAACATATTTTAAAGAAAATCCTACACTTCTATTAAAACTTCAACATCTTCATTGTTACATAGAGTGTGTTCTCTCAAGACCGTCTAAGTTTTCCAGAGCTTGAATATTGGCTTTTAAACGTCTTAAAGAACAACATGAGATTATCATAGCACATTTATGTAGTTTCGACCAATTAGAGAATGTAACATCTTCTCAAAAAATATCTCAGCCGACATAATAGAATCTAAAAAATAACTATTGGCATGCTTCTCACAAAGTTACTGAAGAAAGGCAAATTGTTTGTCTCTGCACAATAAATATTTAAATTAAAAATGAAATACAAATCTATGATTTTCGCAATTGATGAACTGGACCATATAAACTTTGTGCAAATAAATAACCTTAGTCAAAACATTCATATGGAGGACAAACCAAATCAGTCTATTATAACTGCAAAAAAAAAAGGAAACTTCAACTTTAATAATATTCTTATAAGATAATACTTGAGTGGAGCTCAGTGCCGGCCTTGGGAGGAAGCATTAGAAGCTTGGGCTTCCGGCCTCAAATAATATTTGTATTTTATCGTCCCCAATTTTACAAAATTGCTTTGTAGTGCAGTGGTATTGTTCTTGAAATATGGATCCGAATACACGAGTTCGAATTCTTAGATGCAACAATTTAATTTAAATTTTACAAATTGGCCTATATTTTTTGTTTGGGCTTGTGGCCCTCAAATTTACAGGACCGGTACTGGTAGAGCTTAAGTCTTCAAAACATGTGATTAGTCCCAACTAATCCTCCTAGAGATATTTTGCCACAAATTTCATATCGATAGTATTGTATTATGAGTTATTTTTAGGTTTTCAAAATAGAGAAGTTGTTACGAATTATTGGTAGAAATACGAAAAGGTAAATACCAATATTCTCTCAAGAAACATAAACATTATAATTAATTTGAAACAAGAAGATATAAGAGAAGAAGAAAAGATTTTTATTATGTTTTTGTAAATTTTAAAAATGCGGTGCCACGTGTTATTCTCTGGTGAGATGACGTGTCAACTGAAACAACCAAGCTTTAAAAAAAAAAAAACTAAACATTTATACTGCGAAAAATCATAAACCAACTAATCCAATAAAAATAATAAACCTATTATTCAACAAACGAATTCAATAACAAAATTCAGAACGATAAAACTAGCAACCTAAAACAACCGGTTCGCTAGTCTAAACAGTAAAACAATTAAACCCTATCATCCTCTTCCTATGGCTTGATTCCGCAGTCACACTTTTCTTTTACCCGCATCACATGGAAAAATAGAGATGCGTACGTATTTAATGAATACTTAGTGAGACGGTCCTCCCGTCTACAGGCTAAGTATGCATATACTAAACATCAACAACAATTAATTTAAAACGATTAACGCATGAAAAACATGGGTGTCAATCGACACATCGCACGGTGTCGATCGACGGTTCATTAACAAGGGTGTCGATCGACACATCACACGGTGTCGATCGACGCTCAACTCGCAGAACAACACGCAGAAACAGAAACATACCAAAATCACGATCAAACGAAGTTCCAACGATTTTATCACGAATCAAACACCATTCCACACGATTCTAACATAGAAAAACAACACAATCGACCATGAATCTATAACGTAAACTCCTAAATCAATCGCTAATTGATTCCTATTATATCCGAGCCTACGGTCGCGCACTCACCTTGATTACGGATTGAAAAGGAATAAACGGAGGGAATCACGAAATCAGACTCGGAACGACATGAAACCTCTGATTTTCTTTAACAAACGCGAATAAACACCACGCGATAACAAACCTCGCTCTATAAGCCATTAATCAAGCTTAAGAACGAGCAATTTCACACAAATCACTAAGGATTCCTTCTTTCTCTTTTTCTCTAAGCTTTTTCGACCTCTGCCTAAGAAAAACGCGTCTGATCACTTATAAACTCGAGTTTAGGGTTTCTTTCCTAAACCAAACGCAACAAACTGCAATTAAAAATTCAAACCCGAACCGGTTCAAACATTGGTGTCGATCGACACACCCCTAGTGTCGATCGACACCCTTAACCAAAAACGACATTTTGATTTGCGGATGTTACAATTCACCCCCACTAATCTGGATTCGACCTCGAATCCCGCATAATACATCTATCATAGACCAAAACCTGGCCCAACTGGCCAGTACCACTAGAGATCCTCACCTGATCCCCAAAGGTTCCACATAGTTAGATTCTTAATCAATAATCTAATTTGGTTATTAACCATAATCACAGGAAAAAATGAGACTACGTTAACATATTTTAAAGAAAATCCTACACTTCTATTAAAACTTCAACATCTTCATTGTTACATAGAGTGTGTTCTCTCAAGACCGTCTAAGTTTTCCAGAGCTTGAATATTGGCTTTTAAACGTCTTAAAGAACAACATGAGATTATCATAGCACATTTATGTAGTTTCGACCAATTAGAGAATGTAACATCTTCTCAAAAAATATCTCAGCCGACATAATAGAATCTAAAAAATAACTATTGGCATGCTTCTCACAAAGTTACTGAAGAAAGGCAAATTGTTTGTCTCTGCACAATAAATATTTAAATTAAAAATGAAATACAAATCTATGATTTTCGCAATTGATGAACTGGACCATATAAACTTTGTGCAAATAAATAACCTTAGTCAAAACATTCATATGGAGGACAAACCAAATCAGTCTATTATAACTGCAAAAAAAAAAGGAAACTTCAACTTTAATAATATTCTTATAAGATAATACTTGAGTGGAGCTCAGTGCCGGCCTTGGGAGGAAGCATTAGAAGCTTGGGCTTCCGGCCTCAAATAATATTTGTATTTTATCGTCCCCAATTTTACAAAATTGCTTTGTAGTGCAGTGGTATTGTTCTTGAAATATGGATCCGAATACACGAGTTCGAATTCTTAGATGCAACAATTTAATTTAAATTTTACAAATTGGCCTATATTTTTTGTTTGGGCTTGTGGCCCTCAAATTTACAGGACCGGTACTGGTAGAGCTTAAGTCTTCAAAACATGTGATTAGTCCCAACTAATCCTCCTAGAGATATTTTGCCACAAATTTCATATCGATAGTATTGTATTATGAGTTATTTTTAGGTTTTCAAAATAGAGAAGTTGTTACGAATTATTGGTAGAAATACGAAAAGGTAAATACCAATATTCTCTCAAGAAACATAAACATTATAATTAATTTGAAACAAGAAGATATAAGAGAAGAAGAAAAGATTTTTATTATGTTTTTGTAAATTTTAAAAATGCGGTGCCACGTGTTATTCTCTGGTGAGATGACGTGTCAACTGAAACAACCAAGCTTTAAAAAAAAAAAACTAAACATTTATACTGCGAAAACTCATAAACCAACTAATCCAATAAAAATAATAAACCTATTATTCAACAAACGAATTCAATAACAAAATTCAGAACGATAAAACTAGCAACCTAAAACAACCGGTTCGCTAGTCTAAACAGTAAAACAATTAAACCCTATCATCCTCTTCCTATGGCTTGATTCCGCAGTCACACTTTTCTTTTACCCGCATCACATGGAAAAATAGAGATGCGTACGTATTTAATGAATACTTAGTGAGACGGTCCTCCCGTCTACAGGCTAAGTATGCATATACTAAATATCAACAACAATTAATTTAAAACGATTAACGCATGAAAAACATGGGTGTCAATCGACACATCGCACGGTGTCGATCGACGGTTCATTAACAAGGGTGTCGATCGACACATCACACGGTGTCGATCGACGCTCAACTCGCAGAACAACACGTAGAAACAGAAACATACCAAAATCACGATCAAACGAAGTTCCAACGATTTTATCACGAATCAAACACCATTCCACACGATTCTAACATAGAAAAACAACACAATCGACCATGAATCTATAACGTAAACTCCTAAATCAATCGCTAATTGATTCCTATTATATCCGAGCCTACGGTCGCGCACTCACCTTGATTACGGATTGAAAAGGAATAAACGGAGGGAATCACGAAATCAGACTCGGAACGACATGAAACCTCTGATTTTCTTTAACAAACGTGAATAAACACCACGCGATAACAAACCTCGCTCTATAAGCCATTAATCAAGCTTAAGAACGAGCAATTTCACACAAATCACTAAGGATTCCTTCTTTCTCTTTTTCTCTAAGCTTTTTCGACCTCTGCCTAAGAAAAACGCGTCTGATCACTTATAAACTCGAGTTTAGGGTTTCTTTCCTAAACCAAACGCAACAAACTGCAATTAAAAATTCAAACCCAAACCGGTTCAAACATTGGTGTCGATCGACACACCCCTAGTGTCGATCGACACCCTTAACCAAAAACGACATTTTGATTTGCGGATGTTACAATTCACCCCCACTAATCTGGATTCGACCTCGAATCCCGCATAATACATCTATCATAGACCAAAACCTGGCCCAACTGGCCAGTACCACTAGAGATCCTCACCTGATCCCCAAAGGTTCCACATAGTTAGATTCTTAATCAATAATCTAATTTGGTTATTAACCATAATCACAGGAAAAAATGAGACTACGTTAACATATTTTAAAGAAAATCCTACACTTCTATTAAAACTTCAACATCTTCATTGTTACATAGAGTGTGTTCTCTCAAGACCGTCTAAGTTTTCCAGAGCTTGAATATTGGCTTTTAAACGTCTTAAAGAACAACATGAGATTATCATAGCACATTTATGTAGTTTCGACCAATTAGAGAATGTAACATCTTCTCAAAAAATATCTCAGCCGACATAATAGAATCTAAAAAATAACTATTGGCATGCTTCTCACAAAGTTACTGAAGAAAGGCAAATTGTTTGTCTCTGCACAATAAATATTTAAATTAAAAATGAAATACAAATCTATGATTTTCGCAATTGATGAACTGGACCATATAAACTTTATGCAAATAAATAACCTTAGTCAAAACATTCATATGGAGGACAAACCAAATCAGTCTATTATAACTGCAAAAAAAAAAGGAAACTTCAACTTTAATAATATTCTTATAAGATAATACTTGAGTGGAGCTCAGTGCCGGCCTTGGGAGGAAGCATTAGAAGCTTGGGCTTCCGGCCCCAAATAATATTTGTATTTTATCGTCCCCAATTTTACAAAATTGCTTTGTAGTGCAGTGGTATTGTTCTTGAAATATGGATCCGAATACACGAGTTCGAATTCTTAGATGCAACAATTTAATTTAAATTTTACAAATTGGCCTATATTTTTTGTTTGGGCTTGTGGCCCTCAAATTTACAGGACCGGTACTGGTAGAGCTTAAGTCTTCAAAACATGTGATTAGTCCCAACTAATCCTCCTAGAGATATTTTGCCACAAATTTCATATCGATAGTATTGTATTATGAGTTATTTTTATGTTTTCAAAATAGAGAAGTTGTTACGAATTATTGGTAGAAATACGAAAAGGTAAATACCAATATTCTCTCAAGAAACATAAACATTATAATTAATTTGAAACAAGAAGATATAAGAGAAGAAGAAAAGATTTTTATTATGTTTTTGTAAATTTTAAAAATGCGGTGCCACGTGTTATTCTCTGGTGAGATGACGTGTCAACTGAAACAACCAAGCTTTAAAAAAAAAAAAACTAAACATTTATACTTCGAAAACTCATAAACCAACTAATCCAATAAAAATAATAAACCTATTATTCAACAAACGAATTCAATAACAAAATTCAGAACGATAAAACTAGCAACCTAAAACAACCGGTTCGCTAGTCTAAACAGTAAAACAATTAAACCCTATCATCCTCTTCCTATGGCTTGATTCTGCAGTCACACTTTTCTTTTACCCGCATCACATGGAAAAATAGAGATGCGTACGTATTTAATGAATACTTTGTGAGACGGTCCTCCCGTCTACAGGCTAAGTATGCATATACTAAACATCAACAACAATTAATTTAAAACGATTAACGCATGAAAAACATGGGTGTCAATCGACACATCGCACGGTGTCGATCGACGGTTCATTAACAAGGGTGTCGATCGACACATCACACGGTGTCGATCGACGCTCAACTCGCAGAACAACACGCAGAAACAGAAACATACCAAAATCACGATCAAACGAAGTTCCAACGATTTTATCACGAATCAAACACCATTCCACACGATTCTAACATAGAAAAACAACACAATCGACCATGAATCTATAACGTAAACTCCTAAATCAATCGCTAATTGATTCCTATTATATCCGAGCCTACGGTCGCGCACTCACCTTGATTACGGATTGAAAAGGAATAAACGGAGGGAATCACGAAATCAGACTCGGAACGACATGAAACCTCTGATTTTCTTTAACAAACGCGAATAAACACCACGCGATAACAAACCTCGCTCTATAAGCCATTAATCAAGCTTAAGAACGAGCAATTTCACACAAATCACTAAGGATTCCTTCTTTCTCTTTTTCTCTAAGCTTTTTCGACCTCTGCCTAAGAAAAACGCGTCTGATCACTTATAAACTCGAGTTTAGGGTTTCTTTCCTAAACCAAACGCAACAAACTGCAATTAAAAATTCAAACCCGAACCGGTTCAAACATTGGTGTCGATCGACACACCCCTAGTGTCGATCGACACCCTTAACCAAAAACGACATTTTGATTTGCGGATGTTACAATTCACCCCCACTAATCTGGATTCGACCTCGAATCCCGCATAATACATCTATCATAGACCAAAACCTGGCCCAACTGGCCAGTACCACTAGAGATCCTCACCTGATCCCCAAAGGTTCCACATAGTTAGATTCTTAATCAATAATCTAATTTGGTTATTAACCATAATCACAGGAAAAAATGAGACTACGTTAACATATTTTAAAGAAAATCCTACACTTCTATTAAAACTTCAACATCTTCATTGTTACATAGAGTGTGTTCTCTCAAGACCGTCTAAGTTTTCCAGAGCTTGAATATTGGCTTTTAAACGTCTTAAAGAACAACATGAGATTATCATAGCACATTTATGTAGTTTCGACCAATTAGAGAATGTAACATCTTCTCAAAAAATATCTCAGCCGACATAATAGAATCTAAAAAATAACTATTGGCATGCTTCTCACAAAGTTACTGAAGAAAGGCAAATTGTTTGTCTCTGCACAATAAATATTTAAATTAAAAATGAAATACAAATCTATGATTTTCGCAATTGATGAACTGGACCATATAAACTTTGTGCAAATAAATAACCTTAGTCAAAACATTCATATGGAGGACAAACCAAATCAGTCTATTATAACTGCAAAAAAAAAAGGAAACTTCAACTTTAATAATATTCTTATAAGATAATACTTGAGTGGAGCTCAGTGCCGGCCTTGGGAGGAAGCATTAGAAGCTTGGGCTTCCGGCCTCAAATAATATTTGTATTTTATCGTCCCCAATTTTACAAAATTGCTTTGTAGTGCAGTGGTATTGTTCTTGAAATATGGATCCGAATACACGAGTTCGAATTCTTAGATGCAACAATTTAATTTAAATTTTACAAATTGGCCTATATTTTTTGTTTGGGCTTGTGGCCCTCAAATTTACAGGACCGGTACTGGTAGAGCTTAAGTCTTCAAAACATGTGATTAGTCCCAACTAATCCTCCTAGAGATATTTTGCCACAAATTTCATATCGATAGTATTGTATTATGAGTTATTTTTAGGTTTTCAAAATAGAGAAGTTGTTACGAATTATTGGTAGAAATACGAAAAGGTAAATACCAATATTCTCTCAAGAAACATAAACATTATAATTAATTTGAAACAAGAAGATATAAGAGAAGAAGAAAAGATTTTTATTATGTTTTTGTAAATTTTAAAAATGCGGTGCCACGTGTTATTCTCTGGTGAGATGACGTGTCAACTGAAACAACCAAGCTTTAAAAAAAAAAAAACTAAACATTTATACTGCGGAAACTCATAAACCAACTAATCCAATAAAAATAATAAACCTATTATTCAACAAACGAATTCAATAACAAAATTCAGAACGATAAAACTAGCAACCTAAAACAACCGGTTCGCTAGTCTAAACAGTAAAACAATTAAACCCTATCATCCTCTTCCTATGGCTTGATTCCGCAGTCACACTTTTCTTTTACCCGCATCACATGGAAAAATAGAGATGCGTACGTATTTAATGAATACTTAGTGAGACGGTCCTCCCGTCTACAGGCTAAGTATGCATATACTAAACATCAACAACAATTAATTTAAAACGATTAACGCATGAAAAACATGGGTGTCAATCGACACATCGCACGGTGTCGATCGACGGTTCATTAACAAGGGTGTCGATCGACACATCACACGGTGTCGATCGACGCTCAACTCGCAGAACAACACGCAGAAACAGAAACATACCAAAATCACGATCAAACGAAGTTCCAACGATTTTATCACGAATCAAACACCATTCCACACGATTCTAACATAGAAAAACAACACAATCGACCATGAATCTATAACGTAAACTCCTAAATCAATCGCTAATTGATTACTATTATATCCGAGCCTACGGTCGCGCACTCACCTTGATTACGGATTGAAAAGGAATAAACGGAGGGAATCACGAAATCAGACTCGGAACGACATGAAACCTCTGATTTTCTTTAACAAACGCGAATAAACACCACGCGATAACAAACCTCGCTCTATAAGCCATTAATCAAGCTTAAGAACGAGCAATTTCACACAAATCACTAAGGATTCCTTCTTTCTCTTTTTCTCTAAGCTTTTTCGACCTCTACCTAAGAAAAACGCGTCTGATCACTTATAAACTCGAGTTTAGGGTTTCTTTCCTTAGCCAAACGCAACAAACTGCAATTAAAAATTCAAACCCAAACCGGTTCAAACATTGGTGTCGATCGACACACCCCTAGTGTCGATCGACACCCTTAACCAAAAACGACATTTTGATTTGCGGATGTTACAATTCACCCCCACTAATCTGGATTCGACCTCGAATCCCGCATAATACATCTATCATAGACCAAAACCTGGCCCAACTGGCCAGTACCACTAGAGATCCTCACCTGATCCCCAAAGGTTCCACATAGTTAGATTCTTAATCAATAATCTAATTTGGTTATTAACCATAATCACAGGAAAAAATGAGACTACGTTAACATATTTTAAAGAAAATCCTACACTTCTATTAAAACTTCAACATCTTCATTGTTACATAGAGTGTGTTCTCTCAAGACCGTCTAAGTTTTCCAGAGCTTGAATATTGGCTTTTAAACGTCTTAAAGAACAACATGAGATTATCATAGCACATTTATGTAGTTTCGACCAATTAGAGAATGTAACATCTTCTCAAAAAATATCTCAGCCGACATAATAGAATCTAAAAAATAACTATTGGCATGCTTCTCACAAAGTTACTGAAGAAAGGCAAATTGTTTGTCTCTGCACAATAAATATTTAAATTAAAAATGAAATACAAATCTATGATTTTCGCAATTGATGAACTGGACCATATAAACTTTATGCAAATAAATAACCTTAGTCAAAACATTCATATGGAGGACAAACCAAATCAGTCTATTATAACTGCAAAAAAAAAAGGAAACTTCAACTTTAATAATATTCTTATAAGATAATACTTGAGTGGAGCTCAGTGCCGGCCTTGGGAGGAAGCATTAGAAGCTTGGGCTTCCGGCCCCAAATAATATTTGTATTTTATCGTCCCCAATTTTACAAAATTGCTTTGTAGTGCAGTGGTATTGTTCTTGAAATATGGATCCGAATACACGAGTTCGAATTCTTAGATGCAACAATTTAATTTAAATTTTACAAATTGGCCTATATTTTTTGTTTGGGCTTGTGGCCCTCAAATTTACAGGACCGGTACTGGTAGAGCTTAAGTCTTCAAAACATGTGATTAGTCCCAACTAATCCTCCTAGAGATATTTTGCCACAAATTTCATATCGATAGTATTGTATTATGAGTTATTTTTAGGTTTTCAAAATAGAGAAGTTGTTACGAATTATTGGTAGAAATACGAAAAGGTAAATACCAATATTCTCTCAAGAAACATAAACATTATAATTAAATAGGGTTGGACTCGCGCGTTGCGCGAGTTTGGTTTTTTTTTATTTTCTTGTGCTATTTTCCTATGTTTTGTACCTATATCATGTATAGCGTGTATTGGAAAGTATTTATGTTAGTATATAAGTATTTTTTACATTCATTAACACATTCTAATATCATATGTTAAATTATCAATTTGGGTGTGAAAATTTGTTTTTAAAAAAATATATTTCAATTTGGCATTGATTTTGAATAATGTTTTGAAAGGTTTTGAGAACTTACTTTTTTTTTATTATTGCAATATAGCTCCAGCCAATCTTCAAACGAATTCTAACTATAATCGTGCAATGCATCGATCAATATATTTACTTTTGTCATTTTTTTCATAAGACACTAATATAATTATAGAAATTTAATTTCTACATAATTTTTTTTTTTTCTACGTTTTGTTAAACACTTTAAAAAACAATTTCTAGATCTTTTGGGTTAAAAGCATTGGTTCCAATACTAAATTATTAAATATGTATTTGTTTGGATCATAAATCATTGCCCATGTATTTTGTTGTACAATTAATGAATAGTGTCACCATTAAATTTTGAACTTTATATGCCACTAATACAACCTATAAGCTCTATAACATTTAATTTTTGTTTCATTAAGTTTTGTCTTAGTGATTGTCACGGTTATGCCATTAATTTCGATTTGCCTTAAAACATTTACCACTGATTTCAGGAACTCCATCACCTGATAGATGAATTGGAACCAAAATCAAATAAATTCATAGGATCAAAATCAGTTGAGCGATTTATTAGTTTACCTCAGATGGGTCACGAAGCGCGTAAAAGACATTGCTCTCTTTAGGCACAGCAGAGACTAATATACCAAAACCGTGACTCGGTCCATCTCTTAATACCTAACATTACTTGCACCTTAAGTCAAAACTATTTCCTTATGGAGTGGTTAGAAATTGAAGTTTGGGAGGTTATAGCGAGATAATAAACCTTAAATTCGTCTACGTCTATTCAATCATCCCCTACATAGATTGGAAGTACATCCTCGTAGTTGTTTAGGCCTGAAAATGGTTTCAAGAGTCAATGTCCAAAGCCAAGATTTCAGAACAGAAGCAAAGGAGAGATTTGTTGTTAACTACCGAGAGATTCGAGTAAAAATGTAACAGGTTTCCCTTTGTCCCAGTCAATCACTGGACGGATCTCTAATACCTTTTAAACAAAGACAAAGAAACCAAGAAGACAAAATCAAACATTTGTTGGCATATAAAAGAAATTAATATGTTATACCTTTTGGCCATGTGTTAGCCGTAGCTTTGGATATGTTCTGATGATATTATCAACGCATTGTGCAACCAAAGTCCAGTTCTGTAATAAAAATAAGAACTTTTTTAAAGAAAAGCGTATTGGTTTAAAGGAAACCAAAACTGCTTATTGAGTTGAGAAAACAAACCTTTTCTTCTACATTGCGATAATGCACAGGGACGGGGTTGGAAAACAGAGCTAGAGGATTGAACTCATCAACATCAATATCAGCAAACAACTGCAAAATCATAGCCAGTAAATAAGCAAGGAGGGTAAAATTGATTTGGGAAGAATGAAAATTGAACATTAAGAGCTAAGAGCTCTAGAGAATATTAGTTAAAGGAAAAATGATGAAAACGCACATGATGAACCCTCAATAAACGGGACCTAAGAGCTTCAGCCTCCTGCTTACAAGTGATAATGTAATTGCTATAAGGATCGATATTCCCTTGCTCTTTGTCTGCAGCCTCAAGAGCCTTGATGCATTCAGGAGACAGGTGCTCGGATGATACAAACTCATATGTGATCCGTAATTTGTGGTAAGTATGATCAAATATCAATCCATGAGTCCACCAATACTCAAATAACCCAACGTAATCATGGTAATCATCAATCACAGCATTTCTCCACCTAAATAGCAAGAAAATCACTATGATCACACAAAAACACATGTGTTCAATGGATTTTTGTGGGTTTTGCTTACAATGAAGCCTTTGAAGTTGTTTTCCGGATTGCATTTCTCATAAAAAATCTGTGACAATTGAGGAACATAATGACCTAGAAGGAAAGTGAGAATTGTAAGGGAAGATAAGAAAAGTTTCCAATTGAATAAAAACTCAATGACGATAATAAACCTGCATAGCTTTCTTCAGCAATGTAGAATTCTCTGTGCTTGTATTGTGGAAACCTCTCACACCATTTCAGAAGAAACATATACGCATCTTCAGCTGAAAAAATTACACTGAGACAATTAAATGAGTGATAAATCGAAATCAAAAGAGAGGTCAAAGACTCAAATTCAAGTTTTTTAACTGGTTCTCTTGTCTTCAGCAGTGTACAAATCGGATGTAGTATTCAAATACGAGAAACCAACACCAGATGGAGATTCAAGGAAGAGCAAATTCGCCACTGACCCATCAGAGAAAGAGAGTAAATTTAGGGCTTTTCATAAAAATAATCGAGAGAGAGAGAGAGAGAGAGAGAGAGAGAGAGAGAGAGAGAGAGAGAGAGAGAGAGAGAGAGAGAGATACATTTGTTCCAAGAGTAGGGATAGTTGTAAAGGGTTTTGCCATAAGGATTGATTCTAAAGGGTCCGATTTAATCAGGCCAACTTCATTCAGTGATGGAAGGGATTTCTGTACAATGAAGTAATAACGGTCAAGAAAGTAGAAGAAGCAAGATAACCATCGAAGCATAACTTTATGATTAGACCACCTCCGAGCAAGTTCTTTAAGCATATATACATCATGCTTTTCCTTTAAAGACGGCAACACCTTGATAAAGAGAACCTTGATAAAGAGAACTTTCCACACACATATAAACATTTATAACTCAAGTTAAAACAAAACAAAACCAACACTTTGATAAAGAGAACTCAAAACCCACCACAACACTCACCGTTTGCTTAACATAATCTTCAAAATTTTCACAATACCTATCATAAAGCTGCTGTGAATAACCATGAGGAGGTTTCTGGGAGCACATTTTGTTTATAGTCGTGCAGAAATCCATATATTGTTTAGAATTAAATGGTGGCTCATGCTCTCTTTGTATAATCCTTTTGAGGTTGGTCACACCAGTAAGCATGTGAGGCCATCCTTCTTCCAACTCAATAATATTCCTACTCTCCATAGCCAAATTCTACAATAACAGACACAAGGAAATTTAGCTCTTGAGTGGTTTATTTATTACATGTACATTATCGATATTGAAAGCTAATCTTATCAATATAACAACCATGAGAAGATGTTACGCATCCATGGCGATTATCACCATTTGAGAAAGAAAGCACAAAATTTTTAGCGCAATACACCAATCTTTGAAAGTAATCATACAAATAAAATTTGAATATTTGTATTTGAATAGCTTCACCAGCAATTTGTTCACTGAATACCTGAGTAATTAGCCGGAGCGGGATTGTGCGAAAACCCAGATTTTCTCCGATCGTTTTAAGGTCGCCGATTGGTTTCTCACGGTTGCAGCAAAATTGATTCAAAGTAGAATCAAATGATTTTCTATGATTTCGACAAAAAACAATTAAAATTCACACAACCCTTCTCTTTCTATCTGTACACATATTAAATAAAAAAGGATTGAATCTAAGATTAGCCAATAAATAAGCAAGGAGGGTAACATTGATTTGAGAAGAATGAAATTGAACATTGGAGACTTACTTTATCGTTGTCGGGTCTGCAAAAGATCTCACTTTTAGTGGAAATTTGGGGAATCTCCTTTAGTGGGGGCTGGAAAAGCAACAATAGAACGAAATTTGATGAGAGAAAAACCCAAAAAAGTATGCAGATCGAAACCGAGAGAAAGAAGAAGACGATGAGGATGGCAAAAAACTTTTAACGATTGTGCACAATTGAAAAAAATGTTTTGATGTTTTGAAACCACTAAAGCTTACCAGAGAAGAGGAAGATGAGACGATGAGTTTGAATTTTAAATTTGAGAGAAACGTAACAGGAAGAGGAAGAGAGGAAAAAAAAAAGGAAGAAGAAGAGTAGCGGACAGGAATTTTGGCTTTTTTAGAATGAAATATGTTAATGAGAAAGCTTATGATTGGTGGAAACGATGCTTAGTTGGAAAAAATTTAGAGTGACGTGGAGGCCTTAGATAGAAAGAGAACTCTGCTATTATATATAAGATTTGAAACAAGAAGATATAAGAGAAGAAGAAAATATTTTTATTATGTTTTTGTAAATTTTAAAAATGCGGTGCCACATGTTATTCTCTGGTGAGATGACGTGTCAACTGAAACAACCAAGCTTTAAAAAAAAAAAAAACTAAACATTTATACTGCGAAAACTCATAAACCAACTAATCCAATAAAAATAATAAACCTATTATTCAACAAACGAATTCAATAACAAAATTCAGAACGATAAAACTAGCAACCTAAAACAACCGGTTCACTAGTCTAAACAGTAAAACAATTAAACCCTATCATCCTCTTCCTATGCCTTGATTCCGCAGTCACACTTTTATTTTACCCACATCACATGGAAAAATAGAGATGCGTACGTATTTAATGAATACTTAGTGAGACGGTCCTCCCGTCTACAGGCTAAGTATGCATATACTAAACATCAACAACAATTAATTTAAAACGATTAACGCATGAAAAACATGGGTGTCGATGGACACATCGCACGGTGTCGATCGATGCTTCACCAAAATAGGTGTCGATCGACACATCGCACGGTGTCGATCGACGCTTCATTAACAAGGGTGTGGATCGACACATCACACGGTAATACAAGTAATACAACTTCTATAAGAGCGGTGGTATTAAAATAAAAAATTGTCTCTAATAGCGACAAACATGCAATTTTTCCATCAGTTTTTGGAGCAGTTACTATTCCGATCACGCTGGAGCGAAGAACATATTTGTCATCATCGGAAGACCGATGATGCCAAGACGTCAGATCTATCATAGCAGCACTACCTAGGCATTACAGTCAGGCCGGTTTGATTCATGGAGGAATTACCACCGGTCAACAGTTTGAATTTGTGTTCCCAACTGAGAATCATTAGAGATAGTCATTCGATGTGGTCCCTGGGCTTTCGCTAAGCGTATGCTTGTCCTTCAACGATGGAACCCTCATGACACTCCTCGATTTTATCCCTTGTTGGATACAAATCAGTGGAATTATGCTCCAATACCTCAAACAAACTGTTGTCGCTCATATCATGCGTCGGATGGGACAACTCATGGATATCAGCTACAATGATGAGGCTATCGCCCAAGTGGAATATGTTCGAGTTCGATTGGATTGGGATATTACTAAACCACTGCGTTTTCAACGCCATTTCCAGTTCACACATGGAGTCAATACATCACTTTTATTCCGTTACCAACGTCTTCACGGATTTTGCGACGTGCCACTACAAGAAAACATGGCTATTTTTGATGGATTTTCCAATAGACATGTTGTCGTTGGAAAACATAAACCGAATTCAGACGAATTTCTAACTAATTTCCCATGACTTAAAACTCGTCAGAAATCGGTAGAAAATTTTCGACAAATATTCAAATCGTTGGGCTTTAGTTGGAAAAACGGTCAGAATTCAGTGGGAATTTCAATTTGTTGCAAACTTGTTATAAAATTGTAGGCAATTTCCCACAGATTTCCGACGCAATTTGAATTTTGGTTTTGACCGCAAATATTTATTTCAAAAACCGGCAAAAGTTTTTAAATAAATCTTATTTTCGAGGTAAATTTTAGAAATTCAGAGAGACTTTTGACGAATTTCATTTCCAAGAACATGTTCAGTTAGAAATCCGTAGAAAGATCCCAATCAGTTAAAAATGCGTTGAAAATTCTAAATAAATTACTTTTCTCCCCTCATCCTCAAAATTTACTCTTTCTCTCTTTAAACATTTCTCCTTCTCTTTCTCTCTAGTTTGTTACGCAAATATGTAAGTTTTCTTGTCTTTTTTTTTAAGTAAAATGCTTGTTTAATATATTTAACTATATATACATATGATATTTGTTAGATTAAAGTGTTTAGATAAGGTAATGGTGAACTTGAGATGTAAAATTGTGAAATTTGTGTTGATTTAGAATTATATTAGGTGATCCTTGTTTTTTTATCAACGATTGTTGTTTTAGATTAAAAGTTTTATGTATACTAATCACGTTTTTGATTATTAAAAACGTGATGATGGATTTTTAAAAACATATTTTGTATATTAAAAATACATTATATATGAAATTTTGATATATTTATGTTACATAATATAAATCTAAATATACATAAACTTTAAATTTTAATATGATTTGCTTAGATTATGTTAGAAAAAAAAAATTCATTTCTCGGTCAGGTCTATAAAAAATTTTCGTGATGCTCTTGGTTTGGGAAGTTCTCGTACATTGAGGATCGATGACAAAACTTCAAGTCCGAACCAATTTTCTGTTCCGAAGATATTGTCTCAGAATTTTGTATCGCGTTAACTAACGGTTGAGGAACTAGTGCAACAACCAGGACGAGAGCTTATCCCAAAGCTCCATCACCCTCGCGAAGGAACGTCATCTTGGTAATATTTATATATATATATATATATATATATATATATTAATAATTAACGTATATCTATGATTATAGGTTTGGCATTCATGGCGGCATTACTGAGTCATTTATGAAGATTTTGTATGGACTCCTCCGTCATCCATATAAGACATGGAATGATTTCCCAGCCGAAGAAAAAGAATTATGGTTTCGATGTTTTACAATAATTGATAAAAGATTATATAATTAAAAAAAGTATTTGGTTATGGATATAAAATAATTACGACTATCTTTTTGTTTTTAACTTGTAACAAGATTTCACTTGGGAACCTCAGCATACAAGACTCATTCGAGTGGAGTTCGAAAAGATGGCTGCGTTACAGTACATGGAATGCATGAAAGATTGGAAGCATAAGTGGATCAACCAGAAGGAAAAGCCAGCAAACTTGGATAGCGATGTTTGAATTGGAATGAAGAGATATTCGGTTTAGCCAGAGACGCAATTTACAAATTACTTCTTTTAAATTTTAAAACAAATTAGAAATTTTTTAATAAATTTCTTTTCAAATTTTAAATTTATTTTATTTAGTATAATTTTACATTACAAATCATAAATTGGGACCAATATTAGTCGGAATAACAAAAATAATTTCTCGTCGAAAATTGGTTAGAATTGCCCATCAAAAATTCGTTGGAAATTTGATTTCTCGGGAACAATAACATATTAATTCTCGTCAAAAATTGGTTGGAATTGCCCGCCAAAAAGTCGTTGGAAATTGATTTCTCGAGAATTCCTAGGAAAAAATTGACCGTTGATCATCGGTTAGAGGAGTTGTCGAAAGGGCTAACATTAGGTTCTAAGTCATATCCGATGTACTGTACTCACAAATATGCTTTTAAAATTCAAATGGAAGGCAATAGAAGGTCCACTGCCAATTCAGGATTTTCTTCACATTCCGGTGATCTTGTGTACTATGGTGTTTTACGTGAAATATTGGAAGTTCATTACCCCGACCTACTCGACTTATGGTGCATTGTGTTCTATTGTGATTGGTTTGATCCTTTTACGGGTGTTCGACATGACGAATTTGGTGTTACATCGTTACATTCAAGGAAGAGACTTCGAAAGTATGATCCATTCATCCTTGCTTCACAAGCAAATCAGGTTTCTTATATTCCATACCCCCGAGTCTGAAACAAACAAGATCTATGGATTACAGTGACATTTGTCAACCAGAGAGGAAGGGTCGAGGGGGTTCAGATACCAACCATTTGCAACAAAACACAATTGCCCATACTGGTCCAACTGATCATTCACTTGAGGTAGACCTTGTTGTTGATTTCTCTGTAGACGTAGATGATGCTCTATTTGAAGATTAAGAGGAATAAGTTGGAGAGTTTGAGGAGGATGAAGAGTCAGGACATTCATTAGAATCACAGTAGTAAATTAGATATGTAATACAAATTTGTAATATATATGTGGTTATGTTTTTTATATTAAACCCTAATCACTTAACTAGCATCACAAAATTAAGTGACATTATTTTAAATTATTTATCAAGAACTGATATAAAATTTGTGATTTATCATCAATTACCATAAATGATGTTGTTATGGACTAATTTGACATTAGTTCAATAAAATTGATGGAAATTTGTCTTAGTTTATCTCAATTTAACAAATTTTATTTGCATCAATTATAACTAATGTAAAAAAATTAAAATAAGTGATACTTTGTACTCTTTTTTTTGTAGTGAATGTGGTTAGATACATGTATAATAGAATTCATTAATTAATTTTAAAATTAAACATACTTAACTGTAGGAAATCCGTTGGAAAATTCCAACGGAATAGCGACGAACTTTATATTTTTTAAAAAATATTAATAATCAACCAATGAGAAAATATGCATAAACAATTTAATCGGTGAAAAATTCGTCGGATAATTTAGATTTAGCTGCGTAATTACTGTTTTCGAGGGAAATAAAAACAATTAAATGGAAAAATTAATTAAGTTTCTACGGATTTCCAACGGGTTAATTAAATAATTAATAAAAACATTGGGAATATTAACCTTAATCTTTCGTCTTCTCTTGATCTACCACCGACTCATCATCTTTCTCTCAAATCACCACCACCGTTTTGTTTCATCTTTCTCTCCACATCTTTCCACCGGAATCCACCGATTCTTCTCCTTCACAAACATAAAATCCAATCCACCACGCATCTCCTCTTTCTGTAAACCATGTAAGTGTTTTAGTTTTTTTTGGTTTTTGAGTTCTTATACGAATCTGGTTTGGTTTGATTCTACTTTTGTTTCATTCTTCTATGCTGCCTCTTCATTTAGTTTTCATTGTTCAGTCAAGCTTGTGAAATTTGTGATCCATATAGTCAAGATATGTGATTCTAGCCATTATTTTACTTGAAAAGATTTGTGACTGTAGTTTCGTTTCTTGTTGTTGTTGTTGTTGTTGTTGTTGTCTTGTAGACTCTTGTTTTAGTAGATTGATTTGCCTCTCATATTTAATATTGGTATTATACATTCGCAGGTCTATCAAGAGTTTTCGCCAAACCGTGGGAGATCCTAGGCATACGACAATCTAGCCTGCTGCATCACGAAGCTCTACCCTGTCTTCTCAAGTTCCAGACTCACAAAGCTGTCACACACAACATCAACTTATGGTCTAAGAGTTAGTGCAACAACAAGGCCGAGAACTTATTAGAAAACTATGTCCACATTGTGAAGATGGAGCGACTTGGTGAGTCGTCTCCGCATTGTATTTCTAAATTTCCCTTACTAATTGATTATTTTCTCATAACACATTACTTCCTCTGTTGTAGGTTTGGTCGTAGAAAAAAATCATATTCAAGCAATTATCTAATCCAAAATGGTGGAGAAGAACCACATAAGAGGTTTCCTTAACCTAACAAAAAACTACTCAGTCATGAAGAACGCAACTATGAAATTGATTGAATAAAAATGTCTCATATAAATAATAAAGGGGTTTGAAATCTTCTCTATGTGATACAAAGATGAGAATTCATCTCCCAAACAAAATTTTAATGAAAGAATCGATAGAAACTCCTCCTTGGCTTTGTGTATTCTTCTAATGCTTCGAACGGTGGCTATGAGCAAAGATATTTTGTGTGAAGTGGTCAAAAGCGGTGACAACATGATGAATGTGGTGCTGAATTTTGTGGCCTCTCTTCTATTTTTACATGTATAGAGGTCAGGTAGGTTAAATCCCTACGAAATTTGGAGAATATTCTCCAAAAAGAAGTAAATCTTTTAATTTGGACCCGACGATCGATCGGTCACCTCCAGTGATCGATCGGTTGTCTTGTTAATACCCAAGTCTGTGAAAATCAGAAACTTAGCGACCGGTCGGATGTGTGGGTGATCGATCGGTTACATCTCTTCATATTTTGCTCTTGCTTCTTGTGACGCCCTGTTCCCCGATCACTTTGAGCCCTAGATCTCGTGCCCTAATTTGTACAACAAGTGAAAAACCTGCACACATTAAAAGGAGAAAAAGAAGGGTGAGCAAATCCATGATGAAATTACTCAGTGAGGAAGTTACCCGCAAAAACTTTAAAACTCGAAAAACAATACGCGGCCAGACACACTAAACTAGAAATAGATCATACATCACTCAAACTTATTACTAGCAACCGTCACATTTATACTTAACATTTCTACAACATAATCTTTTACTCATCTATCATCTCATACTTAAACATTTCACATCTTTTTTTTCTTTTCACATTCTTTACTTTTCTTTTCAAATTCTTTACTTTTCTTTTCTTTACATATTTACTAAAGGCGGAGCAAACCCCTTTCTCGCGTTTTGGGTTTGTCCTCCCCATCACTGGCCCTCTAAGGCCTAATGAAAGTACAATGGGCTTACATACGCGATCGTCCGTAGTCCAACAAACAAAGTTCTGCAACAGGCTTACATACGCGATGGTCCACAAAACTATTGATATATCCGGTATTTTACCACTTTTACTATCCGTTTTTACCTATTTTATATACTATTTAATAAGTTTTTCTATCAAAGGAGGTAGTTTTCTCGTATATTTGGTTTTAAAGAGTCATATAGGTCAAATCATCAAAAGGACGTCAAAAGAAGAAAAATGAATATTCTTCATCCTACAACAACTTATCAAGGTCAAAGGAGCCAATCCAAGTTCTCAAAGTTGAAGATTTCACAATTTCCGAAGAAAGACAGAAATTACCCATCGGAAAGATCAACTCGGACGGAGAATCCAAACTACTTGGACGGTGATGAAATTTCATAAGAGGATAGCCCTTTGAGTTAGATTTCGAAAGGAGTTGGAAGTATGTCAATTGGAGTTGTAGTGAGGAAGATATTCAAGGTCTACTGAAGACATGTCATTCTGCCTTAAAGATGAATCAAGTCCAAGATGGGCCAAGACACCGATCCAACCCATGGAACGGCTCATTTAACTGAATCCAAGCACAAGGAGAGCAGTTTGGTCAGACCCTGGACACAAGGCCGTGACCGGTGCCACCGTCCGGTGCCGTGGCCACTTTTGGACAGTTTTCGGCAAAAAAATGTTTTCACCCAAAGTGAAACCTTAGAGCCTTTGCCGATCTAGAACCTCTTCCTACACCTATATATACTTGCTTTTAGCCTTTTAGAGAAGGAGAGCAGACCTAGCAACCACAAATCAATAAAAAATATGTATTTTCGTTATCCTCTTTAGTTCTCATCTTATGTCTTGTTAAAGAGCGATGAAGGCCATGATGTTCTTCTCAAGCTTTGTTCTTCGAGATCCATCTATGCCGAGCACTTATCTATCACGAATCTACTGTTTTATCAACTTCTCTAGTTGCTCCATGTTTCATAACATGTAGAGTAGTTGTATGTTTGATATAAAGTTATTTTAAAGTTCTTTTGTTGCATCTTTTACATCTTTATTGAGCTTGTTTCTAGATTGATTCTCTATATATATTTATACTCAAGGCGTGATCTAGATTAGCTACCTAGTGACCGATTTTAGGTTGGTACCGATTCCAAAAGCTTTTGTACCGACCGGATCTAGTATTTGATAGGCTAGACGGCTTAACAATCGAAAGTTTAGTTAAGGAGTTTAGTGAGCAATCAAATCTCAATTTTACACCGTGATTCCACCTTGTAATAACCATAGAAAATTAAGTCTATTTGGGTAGGAGTTATAGGTTTCGGAGCCACGAAAGTGGAAAGATTCTACCTTAGTGATTTGAGTTCTAGAACACTAGTTTTATCTCTTTAAAAACCGTTGTAGAACATGTTGCATTAGTTCCTTTTGATTTCTTTTATTTTGCGTGTTTTGATTTATCTACCCTTTATTTTATTGCTTGGCTTTGTTTCTTGCATCATAAAACCTCAAAACCAAATATAATTTCTTTTAGCTTATTCTACATCATATAGATTTACAGCTTAACAACACAGTCTCATGTGGATCGACCTCTAAGTACTAGAATTGTCAACTGTGCACTTGCAGATTAGGGTTTATCAATTTAAAACTCTTTTGCACCCCTAATTTAGGACCGCATCAACTATCATATACTAACAATCTCAAACAATAATTTTTAATCTTTTAACATTTTCTTTACTTAGCGCAATATAACTTTACCAAACAATTTCCACAACATCAATTAATCATTACTAACTACACATAATAACTAGCAAACATCAATCATTTCATTCCTAGACTTAACATATAAGACCAACAACCATCAAACATTCCATTCCTAGAAAGAACATGTATTGCTAACTAATATTAAAATAACGTAGTCACACCCTCACCTTAGCCACAAAGCTTTCCAAGCTTCTAAACTTGCTCGATTGGACATCTTATCTCCAACTCCAATTCTCTTTCGACTCTGTCTAATCCTATGAGACCAAAAGATGTCTGCAAAGTCCCAGCTCATATGGAGCTTTATTTTCTGATCAAACATTACAACTCAATAACATTGACGTCGAACAAAACTGCATTAATCATACTTTAAAATACATGAATAACAGACAAACTAACCGTTCATTTGTCGATCCAACCGTTGATTTCAAATTTGATACTGTCATGAACAACTTCGCAAAATTACAGTACGATCAGACTTGATATGATCTTCCAAATGGACCTCCAAAGTGACTTTAACGAAACTGTCTCTGCAATGCAACTCAATTCTGCTGATTCTCGCGCTACAAGCCAAGCTCACCACGGCCAAGGAATAATTCCGATCAAGGTGACTGAAATTTCTTTGGAATCTCTTACATGTCCTTTGTCAGATGAAACCAATTTTATGGCCATACGTTCTCTGACGTAACCAGAATCATCCTCCCAAAAGTGAACCTTGGAACTCGAAAAAGACAAATCTGAGACCAAGTATCTCTGGATTCTGAAACAGTGAGTTTTCTCCAACTTTAAACTCAATTTTTAGATTGACCTTACCTCGGAATCATGATCGGATATGTGTTATAGAAAACAGAGAACGAGCTCTTTCCAACGATGTTGATTTGTACTCTAACTGCTTCGAACTTAGCCGGAAAACGTCTGGGAAGTAGCCTGGTGGCGAACTCATTCTACACAAATCAGTCCCAGTAAAACACCAATAACTTCCATACCATAACTCTGAATGACAAAATTCTTTCGTATATAACTAGATCAGGGAGTTGGCTACTTACCCTTAAAATCTCATTTGATTTTGACATGGTTTGGCCGTCCGAATTCACACTGTTCTCCTCTGCTCTTATTTGAATTCGCTATGGCATATCGTATGGTGACTTCTTCAGTTTCAGTTATCATCTCCTTCTTCTTCGACTACCACCATCACGGAACCAAACCCAGCCCCATCATCAATGCTCTGGAACCTCATCTCCACCACCACTGCTCCGTCACGGTTCCTCTCTTCCACGACACCTCTCTTTCAAGTCTTCTCTACTTCTTCACTTCTATTATTCTTTTCTCAAGACAACTCTAGGATTCCTCTAACCTCAATACGTTGGCTATTAGAGTCATTAGAGTAGGTTTTAGGCTAATTAACATAGGTTTGAGGTTATTGGCTTTATAGAATCAATACATTTGGTGGGCCAAAACTACTCAAGTCCTTTTGAATGTGTTTTATCATTTTGTATTCTTGGTCCGAACTATTTTACCGCGAAAAATTAAAAAAAATCCGGGACATGGTTGTGACACTTCTGCTGAGAGACTGCACAATATTTCATCATTAATTTGGGTATATCTTGAGATCTAACCATCTGAGTTCCTTGATCAAATATCTATTTGTAGCTGAGATACTCTTTTATCTTGGATTAAAATTTGAGCTTGATCGAACGGTGAAAACATCTGATGGTCTAAATCTGTCATTTCTCAAAATTTCTTGTTTTCGCTCTTTTTGGCCCAAAACGCTCCAAATTACTATAAAGCTCTTAAACCCAAAAAAAAAACACACTAAAAACCAATTAGTTTTTTATATTAAAACCGTGCTTAAAGCATACTAAAAAGTGGTAAAATCTGTTGAATATCAACTGCCCAATACTTCGACATTTGCTTGTCCTCAAGCAAAAAAGTTAATAGCATAGAAAGGAGTTTGAAAATCACAGGAACTCATATATCCTTGAGATCATTGCTTCGAATTCTAAACCTATAATCCACGCGGAAATAAAAATCAACTCATAGACGCTTTTCCATCTTCTTTCGTCATGCATCCGAAAATGTATCCATGCTCTACTTTTCAGTCCCTGCAAAACCTCAATTTCAACTTATTTGACTCTTCCACTTTATTAGATCAACAATTGTCTTTCTAAACGCATCATCTAAGGAATACGGTTTGGTATTAAAAGGCTTTTTAGAGTTGTTTAGTGGTGGAGTTAAAAGGTGTTTGGGATTACCATATGTGCCGGCGGATGCAAATATTATGCAAAATCGTAAGAGAGAATGGACCAATTGATGTCCACGATTTCCCAATAACTCAAATGCAAGCTTCCCTAGACATAGATTGTGCTCCGAGTATTCCATAAATAGCTCTATATCGCAAATCAACACCTCCATAAGTACATCTTCTTCTTGAACCGAGACCTCCATATTTCCAAGTAACAAATCTCGTACCTTGGGATTTTTGCTGACCTTGAAACTCATAAATGTGATCAATTTCTTTTCCCTTATTGTTAAACACTTTTGTTTTTTTGTAAGAGGGGAAAATTGAGCTTATGATGTTGGAGTCTTAAAGCCCAAAAATTACCATGATATTATGTACTTCTACTATGATCATCCATAATAATGAGAAAGTATCTATAACCTTTTAAAGTAAAGATAGAGAAAGATTTCCATGTATATATGTGTAAAAGATCAAAGGTATGAGGAGACAAATGATTCTTGGAAATAAAAGGATTGTGCTTCTGCTTGACAAGTGGACAAATAACACATTTAAAATCTTTATCCCTTTGTTTAAACCACGTATATCAATGATAGAATCTATTTTACACATAGAGAAGGGTGACCTAAACGATTGTACCAAATACTGGGATCAACAACAACATTAGAATAAATAAAAGGAGTAGAAGTTGAAGAAGACATGATAGAAGCTGCATCCAGGACATAGAGAGGTTTGAGATCTCATCACCCTGACCAATCATCAATCCCTTGATAGGCTCCTGAATGATACAACAAATCTGATCAAATATAACACGGTAACTGTTGGCATCAGAATATGTACAAGGAGATTCAACCCGGGATCTGGTTCTAGAGATAGCCAAATCTTAGTTAAGAAAGTTTATCTCGACATCACTGTAACAAGTCCAAGTCGTGAACAAGGAAAGAATGGGTCGATTAGTTCGCAGAACTCGGAACAAGATTGATCTTATTGACAAGGTCTTAAACATGGGCCTCGAGTTCCCGATTGAAAATGGGCCTTGGAATCGAGAGGTCCACTAGGTTCGCGAGGTCCACTAGGTCCGCAAAGTTAGAGATATGAAGAGAGTCTTGAATTCGAACCATGTAACGTCAAAATAGTCCCAATAGTACCTCAATTTCTTTATTCCACTTCGAGATCAAGAAGAACTGTCGGGAGCCTTCCTCTTACCATCATTGGCAAGAAGAAGACTCCGATCAGTACTTCCGTCACCAGAGCGTAATGGAACAATTGAGGTCGACGCCCGAGCACGGTTACTACTTCCGGCAGCTCGGGCAAGTCTAGAAGAGACTGCGGGTAAACCCAACACTAGGCTAGTTGCACGCTAGGGAAATCTCCAAAGGGTGAACTGGTGAGGTGACTCTCTCGGGAGACTTCGAAGTCATTGGGATGACAGGGTGGTTATCTTCTAAAATAGCGACATGTTCTGAGATCCCACTTAGAGCTGGCGCCGCAGACTTCTTCAGCGCCTCGTGGGTTTGCGTTGAGCACAATAGCTGAGAGACATTTTTCTTTCTTTCCGAGTTGGGTAACCTGCACACAAAAAAAAACGTATATGTTATGATCTCTCAATGTGGTGAGATCTATCATATCTAATCATCATCATCCAACATGAAAGAACACACAAAATTCTGCAACGTGCAAACCCAGAGAGAAACAAGGTGCAACATATCTCTAATCATCACTATCCAACATGGAATATATATGCATACTATCTCGCAACGTGGAAATCGGGAGAGAAGCAAGGTGCAACATATTTAATCATCGTTATCCACCATAAAAAATATATGCACACTATCTAGTATCATGGAAACAAGGAATGATAGTCTATGCAACAAAAACTTCAAGTAAAAAGTTAATAAACTAGATGTTCCAAGAAACACCAACCTTGACAGTTTGGATCGTACGGTCCAAGAGCTCGAAGCTGCGCGGATTCAGAAATTTGGGTGCGATTAAATGAAGGTCAAGACGTATTTCCTTGACGTAGAAAGTCTAAAAAAGTAACAACCGCAAGCGTGTCCTGAGCTTTCGGGAACGACACTAAAAATAAAAATCAACAAGGAAAAAGTTAGTACTCACGACGCAATGCGAGCAAGGCAAAAGTCACGTAAAAAAAACTCAAAAGACAATGTCTACGGTTCAAAAAATCATGTTCCTAGTTGTACCAATCTTAGAGGACCAGCTCGTATTATCCAAAAAAGTTAATTTCCCGAATGAAAACCCGTTAACGGAAAAGAAAAAGAAACGCTTGTTCAATCTTTCATCCTTGGGAGGACGATCGGTTATGACGCGACGTTCTTCCTTGATGGCGACAAAGAAGTTGCCCTTGCGCCCGAAACTCGAGCAAATGATGCATATACGGGCCAAGGTCGGAATATCAAGCGCCAACCCGTGTTCCTCGGCTAGAGTTTGCAACCCGATGACTTCACGAATAAAATTGGGACATAAGTGAGGAAGAGCAACTTTAAGTTCGTGAGCTACATGAATGAGGATCTCTGCAATCGGAAAACAAAACCCACATTCCGAGAAATAAACTTCGTATCCGCAACAAAACTCGGGTCTAACTAACTCTGGAGATTCGCCGGTTGCGGGAAGAACTAACTCGACCTCGTTCGGTATACCGCATTTGGCGCGAAGAGAAACTAAGTCCTTGTCCTTCATTCCGTTAGGAGGATGTTGACCAAAGAGCTCAAAGGAGGAACACGCCATCCCAGAAAACGAGTTGCGAGGTTTTGCGACAATATAGACAAAACTTGGACGAGAATAATCCTGATGGATCAAAATATCGAGACCAGAAAGTACACAACAAGAAACAACCTCGAAATCCAAACCATAAAGATCAAATAAATTTCTTTTGATTTAAATAAAAAGGAGTTCAAAAACAATGAAGAACATCAACCAAAACCAAAAGAAAAATGTTGTGTAGATCTGAAATAGAGTTGTTCAATTCAAATCAAGGAGGTATAAACATGAAAAAGGAGGAACAACCCATAGATTTAAGATCCAATTACCCAAAGAACACTAAGAACACTCAAGAACACCACACAAAATCAAGCCAAAATCATTGCTAGATCCAAAGCTAGGCGTGCAATAAACATGACAATTAAAGAAACGTACGATCAAAGTGGATCAATAACACGCTACAAATAAATAATCCATGAAGAACAATCGAAAAAAGGAGAGTAGAAGAAAGCCAAAAAAAATAAAAAGGAAAAGGGAGAGATTGACCGACCAAATGAAAGAGAAGAGAAGTAGATTTTTTTTTTTTACCTTCGTACAAAGGACGACACAGCTGGAAGAGAGTAATGAGATATGACTTATCATTGCTCTCATTTATACTTTTCGTTCCGATACTATTCAACCTATACCGGAACTCGGGATCGCCTCATCTTTCCACGATGTCGGATGCAGCGAAAGAATTTTCCGAGATCAAATCAATGTTGGTAGAACTAAAATCATCTTCTAATCATTGAAAGACCTCGAGCGACGTTCTAGCAGCTCGTCTCAATTCCCATGTGTAACAAGTCTCTTCCCAATTGACCAGTTCACCACCGTCCAAGTTGCGCTAGAGTCACGCGTTAGCGCAGTTAGCACTCTGCAGACTGATGGAAACCCATCTGGTGTCCCACCTCAACATGTAGACATTCCGCCCACTGATGCATCTGCTTTGGGGGCAAGACGTGCAAATCCAAGCGGGACCCCGGAAACTCATTCCAAAGAGCAGTTTCCAACCGGGTCTGTCCCACCAAATAATACAAGAGGTGAGGGAGATACGAGTCGCAATACGAGACTTGTCAATAACAACCAGAATTTGCCTCCACCTAGGAATCATGGAAGAAATGGTTCGCCTTATCAAAGTGGCCAACAAAACTTGACTCGTCCAGAGTCGGAGAGCGACCAGATTAATGGCATTCCTACTCCACATTCGAAAAGACACCATAGCTTGTCCGGAGAAATACCAGTTGGGGAAGGAGAATTAGAGTTTAAGATTTTTCGGAGGGATCTCGCAAAAACCAATGCGGAACTATTGGCAGTGACATCCAAGGTTCATAGAGTGGCTAATGGAGCTCCATAAATTGTCTGTGTTATCAAAGAAACGAAAAGAACTTCGTTCTCACCGAGAATCGCTAACTCAAGAATCCAAGACACAGGGAAGCTAAGGCTTCTAACATATGACAAAAATTCAGATCCAAAGGCTTTTATGACCGTATTCCGTATTGCGGCAGCGCGAGCACATTTCCACAATGAAGAAAAAGACATCGGGTTTTGTCGTTTGTTCATAGAGAACCTCCAAGGCTCTGCCTTAGAATGGTTTTCACAAATAGAAGAAGGGTCAATCGACAGTTTTAATCAGTTATTGACGGTGAGCCTAAAGCATTACTCTATTTTTATGAATAAGGGAACATCCACCGCTGACCTTTGGAATTTGTCACAAGGGGCAACTGAACCTTTGCGCAGTTTCATCAAGCGATTTAAGATGGTGAAATCATTGATAGCTGGTGTCGATGATTCTACCACGTTATAGGCCTTAAAACAACGTCTTTGGCACGAATCCTCATTTAGTTTTTATCTAACTATCCATAAGGCGGAGACAATCGAAGATGCTCTTCAGCGGTCCACGAACTCGATTGATGCGGAGGAAGAAAAAGTCGTTCTCGCTACAAAAAATATTTTTTTCACATGTCAGGCTTTGCCGCAGATTCGTACAAGAGCTTACTTGAATCATATCCAAAAATCATGGGCCTAGATGAAGATACATTTTGCGAAATCCATAAGTGCCAAGGTCATGCAATTGAAAATTGTTTTAAATTGAAAACATTTCTTGCTGCAAAGTTTGCATCAGGAGAACTAGCAAATATTGCCCTCGACGTAGAAAGTCTCAAACGAGAATTGATCAATGACGTTCAAAACAATTGTGAAGATACTCTTGTTGCGAAAAGGGGAAAATTAGAAGGAGATATGCATTCGCCAAAACCAATTCAAAAGAAAAGAGTTGATTTCAATTTGGGACAATTCAAAGATCTTGAATGATGCAAGTTGTGAACTCAAAAAGTCTAAGCTCACTAGTTGTAAATTTAAAAAGTTCAAGCCGGCAAGTAGTGAACTTGTAAAGTTTGAGTTGGCGAGTTGAGAACTTAAATAGTTTAAGTTGGCAAGATGAGAACTTGGAATATCTAACACGGCAAGTTATGAACACGGAAAGTCCTAGATCGCGAGTTATGAACTTAGGAAACGAGAGCTTGCAAGTGGTAAACTTAGACAACCCGTGTTGGAAAGTTGACCAAGAAAGCAAGCTCGACACCTCTGGTTGCCTGAAAAATCCACATAAATATTGGGTTATCCAAGTTCGTATTGATGAAGATAATCACGATCCATGTGTTGGGAACAAAGTTAAATCGATCAAGCCATGCAGTGTCTCTTGATAACGAAGTTAAGTCTCACTGTTAGATATGAACTCTACAAGGAAAATTCTTGTTGAAGTAAAGTCTTCGAAGCCAAGATCTTTCCAACCTCTTATACATGGAAAATCATCGAACTACGTTGATGCCTTATCCCTCAATCGGGTATGTAGGTAGCTCAGTAATGAGTTCAGCCATAAAACTAATTCAAAGACTTAAGTATCTTAACGATTTTAAGATTTGTAAATCAAATCTAGGCTGAAACGTAATCTAGTTTGTCTAAGGCTGAGTTTATTTTTCCATAATTAAGTTTAATATCAAGACTTATTTCAGTTCGCGGAACTGGATAACATGATAAAGAGTTCCAGAATAAAGTCAAAAACAAGCTCGATATGAGTTTAGCTTGGGCCGAATGTCCGTAGTTCATTTATTAAATTATTAATTGTAAACTCCATGATGAAATCGATATTAACGATTTGGAAATAAGAGGAAGAAGTAACAATTCACTTTAAAAGTCTACCTCGCAAAAGTTAATCTTTGGGCTCAACTGTCCAGATAAATCAAGTTTGTTGTGTGATATATAACGAGCTACGAGCTCCACCAGGTCCATCTCGAAATGCGAAATAAGCTCCGAGCTTGGTGTATTCACCGAGATCGCCTCAAATATATATCAAGCTACAAGCTCCACTGAGTCCATCTCGAAATGCGCAACGAGCTCCGAGCTCGGTGTATTCACCGAGATCGCTTCAAATATATAAGAAGCTATGAGCTCCACCGAGTCCATCTCGAAATGTGAAATGAGCTCCGAGCTCGGTGTATTCACCGAGATCACCTCAAATATATAACGAGCTACGAGCTCCACCGAGTCCATCTCAAAATGCGCAATGAGCTCTAAGCTCGGTGTATTCACCGAGATCGCCTCAAATATATAACAAGCTACGAGCTCCACCGAGTCTTTCTCAAAATGCGAAATAAGCTTCGAGCTCGGTATTTTTACCAAGATTGCCTCAAATATGACGAGCTATGAGCTCCACCGAGTCCATCTCGGAATACGCAATGAGTTTTGAGCTTGGTGTATTCACTAAGGTCGTCTCATATACATAACGAGCTACAAGCTCACCAAGTTCATTGAGTTTGTCTCAAAATACCTAACGGGTTACAGGCTCCTTATTTTTACCGAATACTAAACGAGTTCCGAGCTCATCATTATATATTTTAATTTCGGGTTTGTACAATATAATAACTTGAACTAAGAAATAATAGCGATAACGAATTCTCAAAAAAAAATGAGAGAGTTGTTCAAGAACCAAAGAAAAGTAAAAAAAAAAAAAACACGGTGCATGGCAATGTGATTCCGAATTGGCGAGATGAGAAACGAGCTCTCGGATTCAAGATACGAGTCAAACTGAAGCTTTGCAATCAACTAAAATGCGAGGTCCGAGATGAGGACATAGACATAGAGGTGTCATGGACCAACGCGAGGTCCGAGATATAAAAAGACTTAAGAGAATTTGTAAAGATTTCACACTTCTCCCAAAAAGTGCATTACTTCATGGTGGAATTACCATGAGTTTCCATATCCGTCATGGAGACACGATTTGGTTTCTCGAAGTTTCATGATTGCGAATTGGAATCTTGGAATGAAAATATACCGAACTTAAGTCATTCAAGCTAAAAGTTGAAAGTTTACACTTGAAGAACTTGGAGGGCTAAGTGTTGGCATCAGAATATGTACAAGGAGATTCAACCCGGGATCTGGTTCTAGAGATAACCAAATCTTAGTTAAGAAAGTTTATCTCGACATCACTGTAAAAAGTCCAAGTCGTGAAGAAGGAAAGAATGGGTCGATTAGATCGCAGAAATCGGAAAATGATTGATCTTATTGACGAGGTCTTAAACATGGGCCTCGAGTTCCCGATTGAAAATGGGCCTTGGAATCGAGAGGTCCACGAGGTCCACTAGGTCTGTGAGGTACACTAGGTCCACGAAGTCAGAGATATGAAGAGAGTCTTGAATTCGAACCATGTAACGTCAAAGACAAAGAGAGTTAAAGAGAAGTAAATAAGATTGTAAATGTAGAGCTAGATTCTCGCAATTGTAATGAGTATATAAGCAAAATGAGTCTAGATAGAAAGGACATTCTGAACTCTCTAGCAAACACTACGCAATAAAACTTGTTCTTTGACTTAGCCATTTTTACGTTACATTTTTATCTCGCAACTAGCATTCCGATCATATAGTTAATTTTCCGGTGGATGAATCTCATCTAGCGAACTCGCTCCGATCATATTTTTGCCTTCGATTATTTACATTTTGGTGTGATTCGAGTCAATCCAGATTCATGGCTCACAGTAACCCATATCTTTAGTTAGGTGACTGACACTGAGCAAGTTGAGTAAAAAATCTGGGATATAGAGAAGATTCTTCAAAACCAGGGACTCATTTAATCTTACTGTGCTAATGCCAGTGATGGCAACTCCTAAACCAATATGATATAAGATTAGAATCCACCAAACTTATGTTCACTAGATAATCAAGAGTTTTCAATTGATGGGTTGATTGACTCTCTTAATCGGTGAACAAAATAGAATGTTTGAATCACACAAAAAAGCTAAGTAGCAGCCTCTAAAGATCTAAGTGAATCGCACACTTAAGTCTAAAGAAGAACAATTCTTTGAGAAAACACACTTGAAAGAAAAGAAGAAAATACTTTGATTAATTTTTGATTGAAAGATAATTTACAATGAAAATGAAATTGAGCTTTTATAGGCTCATACTAAACGTTCTTTAGAAGCTAAAACAAGGAAAGAATTATTATGCAATTAAAAGAATATGGTCGTTAGAGCCATTAGGAAGAAAACTGTCAAAATAAGGAAAGTCTTGTGTCTTGTATCTTGAGAGCTTGGGCATGAAAGTGTGATGTCTTGGGGTGTATAGAACCATTGAAAATGTCTTCAAATAGATGAATATAAGAGGAAATGGTTGTTGGAGATTTAAAGCACCAAGTATAAATGTGTTGAATGCTCTTGGGTCCAAATTAGGCAAGTCGTTCTTTGAGTGATCCCAACTGATCCTATGCATTTTGGTGGATTGAATGACGTCCTTTAGGGCCTCTGTTTGATGGAGAGTATCACCTGGTCGCAAAAGATATGTTTGCAATCTCCCAAATCCGGAAGATTCAAAATAAGCCAAGTCGTGGATTCTTTTGTTTAGAAGTTGAATAACTCCTAAATTAAAATTGGTATTGTCATGAATCCAACTTGACAATCATTTATGTTGATAAAGATTCCAAAAAAATTTGTTTTGTAGCTTGACTCCTTCTGGTTCGGTGGGAATCCTCCAATAAGTGCTCGCATGTCCAAATCGAGAAAGTACATGATCAACTGATTTGCAGACTGAATAACTCCTTCATATGATCTACGACTAATCTGATTCTTTGTGGATATGTTTTGCAATTGAAGTGAGAATATTCTCCAAGTAATTTCATGAGTTGAATCTTCGTGGTTCAGCTGATATGGTTCAAACAATGAACATATGTCTATGACGGGTCTTTTTAGCATTGTGCATCCGGTTTGATTGAGTTTTGGTTAAAATGCTGGTTTGATGACCTCATCACAGTAGATAGAGCTACTGATCTATTCAAAGAGTCGGATAATGTTTCAAGCAAGCTTTTATGATGGACCACATGATGAGTAGCTCCATTATCTACTATCCAAGACTGGGAAAACAAAGCAGTTCCAGTGGCTCTCCAAACCCCCAACAAAATGTAAAATAGAAGAAGAGAAAGCTATACCAGGAAGAGCAGTGATTGTGTCAGCACAAAGATGAGACTGAAGCTCATTTGAATTATGAAATTGAGAGTTGAAATAGGCAATGACGCCTTGAATCTGATCCTTGGAGAGAGTGGTGATCAGACGAGAGATATCTTTAGGAGATTTGGAAGTAGCTAGAGCCATTTGAGCTACCACTGGTTTAGATGCAGGGTATGACTTACCTGGAACTAATGAAGATCTCTCAGGCTTGAGGTTATGTTTAAATCCCACTGGATACCCATGGATCTTATAGCAAGTGTCCACAGTGTGACCAATGTAGCTACAATGAGCACAAGTAAGCCTGGACTTCTGAGATTGATAAGCAGAAGCAGTAGCATTTACTGAGAATTGATCAGAAGAAGCTACTTAAAAGGCATTAGCATTATGAACATGTATAATGTTCTTTTGACTATAATTTTGATCCAAGAGATTATAGATTTCAGAAAGATCGGGAACATATTTCTTCATAATGATCTTGCTTCGAATGGTGGCATAGGAATCCTTTAAGCCAGCCAAGAACTTTATGACTTTCGAATGAGCAAAATAGGTGTCCACAGCTTTGCAACAATCGCAATGATAGCAAAGCTTCACACATTTAGCCCCATCTAACTCATCTCACAACTTCTTCAATTTGGTGTAGTATGTAGAGAGATCCATATATTACTGCTGTAAAGACCAAATTTGTTGAGAGAGATGAGAATATCTGAGAAGACTAGTAATATGAACCTAGCCATCATATCCTTCCAAATCTTTGATGCATCATTGAAGCGAAGAATACTTTTGTAGATTTGCTTGGAAACGGAGTTAAGGATCCATGATTTCACCATGGAATTACAACGTGACCAGATCCTAAAATTAGTCTCCGATTCGCTAGGTCTACCAAGTGATCCGTCAACAAATGCAATCTTATTTTCGCATCTAAAGCAATCATCATAGCTAAACGCCACTGGTGAGGTAGAAGGATGAATGGATACGATTATGATGATCAGAGGTCAGAACAAGTGAAAGAGACGCATAAACATCACGAGCGACGGATCTTCTCGCCAACGAGTTCCCACGAACAATACACTTGTGATATATCATGGTTTTTACCCGATTTTAACCATGATATAACCGGGTTTATATTAGTATTTGTGGTATTTTGTATGTATTTTGCAGTGTTTTGCAGGAAATGGTCATTTAGAGCTTAATGGAAACATTTGGAGCATTTTGGACCATTTTGGAGTTGAAGAGATACAAGTGGAATAGGGACCTTTAAAAGGTCCCTGTCGATCGACAGTTATACATATGTGTCGATCGACGGAGCATTTTAAAGACGAAGAAAATATCCACAGACGCCCTCGTGTCGATCGACATATTGTTTGTGTCGATCGACGGTGGCTCTGTAAACCTAATTTTACCACTTGTATAAATACTTTTAACTCGTTTTTACTTAAGGGGGGACTGTTTTTATCAAGGAGGTAGAGAGAGAAAGAGATATATTTGGAGAAACTTTGAGAAGATCTACATGTTCTTGAGATCCAAAGACTTCAAACCCTTTTGTATCATCTACTCTTACTTTTTAATGCAATCTTATTCAGTTAATATGATTTCATCATCTATTTCTGAGTAAATCACTTGTTAGGTTTTGGGAATTTCTTGGGTTATGACTAGAAATCATTGAAATTGCATATTTGTTAAGGTTTATCCGTAGGTTCTTCATTTAAACTGTTATTAATGCTTGATTCTTGCTTGATCATCTCGAATCTTGATCTTAGGATTGTTGATTAGCCACGACAGTGGGATTAATAACCAGAACTAGTTTAAATGGGCAAAGTTACTTATTCGCAAAGAAATTTGGTTTAGGGACTTTGTGAACTTATCGAGCTCGTACTAAATGCTTGTTTAGATTCGACGAATTCGCAAAGAAATTTGGGATTCGAGGATCTAAAGATAGATAGCCCTCGTAACGACAGTTAGCTGGCTATATTTTCGTGCTTGAGTTCTAGAACGGCACTTAATTGAACCTTGACAATTGCTATATATTGATTTCGAATCATTACCTAAAGAATTTCCATGACCTAGCTTCCATCTCTTTGAGTACTTAATCAATCCGTCTTTCGTTTACTTGTTTTATAACTGCTTTCATGCTTACAATCGTTTTACTTAGCAAAATCTGAATACTAGGATTGATTGTGTATTCCAATTCCCTGTGGATACGATCCTTAAGTACTACTATGATCTCTTTGTTTGAGAGAGTGGTTCTAGGGTGAATTTGAGCCCGCATCAAATTTTGGCGCCGTTGCCGGGGAGTTGAATTTACCATTCAATTCAAGTTACTAAGATTTTGTCTAAGTCTTTTATTTTTATTTTGATACGTAACTTGCTCTTTTCTCTTTGTGTTTGTGTGTTTCAGGTGTATGCCTAATCGTGTAACCAGGAGCAATCGAAACGAAGAGCTAGTCGATCTCATTCCTGAGATTGGAAAGTTAGAGCGAGCAACGAGAGCGGCCAAGATGATGAACAACAGAGTAATCTTGCTACGCGGTGCATATGGAGCTATCACGGACCATCAAGGACGAAAGTATAACGCTGAGGGCCAGCGCATTGAGGACGATGGAACCGTGATCGAAGAGGAGCAACAACCAGAGCAACAACAAGACGAGCCAGCTGGGCATGAGCGAACATTGAGAGAGCACTATAGGCCTCAGGAGTTCTACACCAATAGAGCCGCTATTAGACCTCCTTCCTTCCCAAGGAATGACTTCGAGCTAAAGCCGGCCTACTTCTCTTTGGTAGCTCAACACCCGTTCCATGGCCTTCCTTCAGAACACCCTATGGACCATATCGAGATGTTTGAGGACTTAGCGTCCAGCATCAAAGCCAATGGGGTTCCTGAAGACTATCTATTCTGCAAGCTCTTCCCGTATTCACTGAGCGGAGAAGCAGCTTATTGGCTAAAGCAGCTATCTCCCGGTTCTCTAACCACTTGAGAGGACACGAAGAATGCCTTCCTCGTTAACTTCTTTGATGAGACAAGGTCAGAAGATCTTAGGATGAAGATCTCTACTTTCAGGCAAGGACCGACTGAAGCGTTCAAGGATGCCTGGATCAGATTCAAGTCTTACCAAAGAGATTGCCCTCATCACGGTTTTAGCGATGTGCAGTTGTTGGGAATCTTCTTCAGAGGAATCGATTGAAGACATCAAATGTCTTTGGATTCTGCAAGTCGGGGAAACTTCAACACAAACGTTCCTAGTGATGCATTGGCACTCATCGAGAACATGGCTTCGAGTAGTAGTACAAAGAACATAGACTACGAGAGGAAGCAGCTTGGGAAGAGCACATATGGAGGTAATATGGCCAAGATGGAAGCCAAGCTAGACTCGATGCATAACTTGCTAGTGGGAAAGAAGCAAGTGCAGTTTGCTCAGGAAGTAGAGACCTTCATTCGAGATGAAGAAGAGAATGAAGAGGACTGCAACTACGTCGGTGGTAATGGATTTCAGGGACAAAGGTTTGGTAACCAACAAGGAAACAGAAACTATGGTGGGAACAATCAAAGATCCACATTCACCGGAAATCAAGCCACACCTAGCTACACCAAACCACAATTCCAGAATACGGATTATCAGAAACCCTATCAGAGCAGCTTCACTAGGAATTATGGTTCTTCTTCTTACCAAACTCCACCTCCTAAGTCGTCGGATAACAAGACGGACTCGATGCTAGAGCAAATTCTGGAGGGTCAACAAAAGATGACGGTGAACTTCAATGGCAAAATCGATGCCTTGTACACCGATTTGAATGGAAAGATTGAGGCTATAAATCTTCATGTGAGGAAACTAGACACTCAAGTCGCTCAAACCGCCGAGAACTCGAGGAGACAAGAAGGATTCCTTCCTTCTAGAACGGATGCTAACCCGAAGCATTCCGTTGCTGCCATCACAACGAGGAGTGGAAAGGTTATCCAAGGGCCTGAGTTGAAGAAAGGACTTGGTAAAGAGAATTTTGATGAATTAGGAGATTTTAATGAGAATGAAATTTTGGCAGAAGGTCATCCGTCGATCGACACACCTGTATGTCGATCGACACAGCCAAACCAAGTTTTGGCAGAAGGTCCAGTGACGATCGACAAAGGGAAAAATCAGGTCGATACAAGAACATCAGATCCGTGTCGATCGACAGGACCTGAAACCGTCGATCGACAGGAAACCCCCAGAACGGTTTCCCCTTTTAAATCGTTGGATAACCCAGTGGAGAGAGTGTACATACCCAAGGTACCTTACCCGAAGAGTCAGAGGAGATCTAAGCAAGAGCTTGAGGATGCGAGATGCAAGTCCATCATAGACAAGCTAGTGTTGGAACTTCCGTTTGTCGAAGCCGTTAAACTCAGTCCTGTGATACGACGGTATGTAAAGAAGATGGTCACCAAGAGCTTGGGTATTGAGGAAGGAGTGGCTATGATTTCTGAACAAGTAAGCGCAGTAATTCAGAACAGGATCCCAGAGAAACTAACGGATCCGGGAAGCTTTGTTTTGGATTGTTATATCTTTAAGGATAGATTTCCGAGGTCTCTCTGTGATCTAGGTTCTGGCGTCAACCTCATGCCACATTCAGTTGCCGTCACTCTAGGGATGACAGATTACCAGTCCACTAGGATTTCTCTTATCCTAGCGGACAGGTCAGTAAGGATTCCAGAAGGAGTATTGGAAGATGTCCCAATCAAAGTTGGAGACTGTTTGATTCCTACTGACTTTGTTGTCCTGCAGTACAACGAGGAACCCAAGGATCCTCTTATCTTGGGTAGGCCCTTCTTGGCCACAGCTGGTGCCTTGATAGACGTCATGGGAGGAAACATCACCCTCAAAGAGGGAGGTCTCGAGATGAAGTTTGAAATGGACAAGCTTATTAAGAGACCTACCATAGACGGACACACCTTCTATGTTGACACACTCACCGACCTCGCGCAGGAAGTTTTCACTGAGACACATCCCATTGATCCCTTGGAAAGGACTTTGGTAAACTCTGTGCAAGAGGAAGAACAATTTGATGATGATGCGAGGGTTTATGCTAGGATGATGGATGTTAGCAAGGAAAGGGAGCACTCGGTTGCTAGTACTAGTCTGGGGGAGGGAACTTCATCGAAAGCTCCACAAATCAGTGATTGGAGCGAACAAAAAGCTCCAGAGCTCGAGCTCGAGCCACTTCCCGTCGGGCTAAGGTACGCCTTTCTTGGACCTAATTCTACTTACCCCGTGATTGTAAATTCTCTTTTGAACAATCCAGAGCTCGCCTTACTGCTGAGCAAGCTGCGAAAATTTCGCCCAGCTCTCGGGTATTCTCTTAATGATATTGCAGGTATCTCTCTGGACTTGTGTATGCATAGGATTCACCTTGAGGATGAGAGCAAATCATCGGTTGAGCATCAAAGGAGACTTAACCCAAACCTGCAAGAGGTTGTCAAGAAGGAGATCTTGAAACTCCTGGAAGCTGGAATCATCTACCCCATTTCGGATAGTGTTTGGATCAGTCCAGTGCATGTGGTACCAAAGAAAGGAGGTGTCACAGTAGTAAAGAACGAGAAAGATGAGCTAATTCCGATGAGGACTGTAACTGGTCATCGGATGTGCATAGATTATAGGAAGCTCAACGCGGCCATAAGGAAGGACCATTTCCCGTTACCCTTCATCGACCAGATGCTAGAGCGTTTAGCAAAGCACCCCTACTACTGTTTCCTCGATGGATATTCTGGGTTCTTCCAAATCCCCATCCATCCAGATGACCAAGATAAGACTACGTTTACATGTCCTTATGGCACTTTTGCGTATCGCAGAATGCCATTTGGACTTTGTAATGCTCCAGCCACATTTCAACGGTGTATGATTTCTATCTTCACCGACATGATTGAGCAATACATGGAGGTCTTCATGGATGACTTCTCGGTCCACGGTGATTCATTCAAGGATTGCTTGGACAACCTAGAGAAAGTGCTCGCTCGATGCGTGGAGAAGCACTTGGTGCTTAATTGGGAGAAATGCCATTTCATGGTGCAAGAGGGAATTGTGCTTGGCCATCGAGTTTCCGCGGATGGTATTGAGGTGGACCGGGCCAAGATTGAAGTGATGATGAGTCTTCAACCGCCAACTACGGTTAGAGAGATTCGTAGTTTCCTTGGCCATGCTGGATTCTACAGGAGGTTCATCAAGGACTTCTCAAAGATTGCTCGACCACTCACCACATTGCTCTGTAAGGACATCAAATTTGATTTTGATGCTGATTGTTTAAATGCTTTTACACAGATTAAACAGGCTTTGGTGAGTGCCCCGATAGTGCAACCTCCCGATTGGGATTTACCTTTCGAGGTAATGTGCGATGCAAGTGATTACGCTGTTGGGGCAGTGTTAGGGCAAAAGAAGGACAAGAAACTTCATGCAATCTACTATGCTAGTAGAATGCTAGACGAGGCTCAAAGGAACTACGCAACTACTGAAAAGGAGTTGTTAGCCGTCGTTTTCGCCTTCGAGAAGTTTCGCTCTTACCTAATTAGAGCCAAGGTTATAGTGCACACGGATCATTCAGCATTGAAGTACTTAATGCAAAAGAAAGACGCTAAACCGAGGTTGTTAAGGTGGATCCTCCTTCTCCAAGAATTTGACATCGAGGTCAAGGACAAGAAGGGAGTCGAGAATGGTGTAGCGGATCACCTTTCGCGCATTAGGATAGAAGAAAGTGTGCCAATCGATGATTACTTCCCAGAGGAAAGTGTACACTTCATTGAGATTGGATCTCAAAGGGCTACACCGGAAAATCGGCTAAGTGTTGGGGCAGAACATCAGCCGTCGATCGACAAGCCTCTATGTCGATCGACAGGGAGCTCACTGTCCGAAATCTTGAATGAAGAACATGAACTGTCGATCGACATAAACCTTATATGTCGATCGACAGTGGGTGATCAGATAGAAATCCATGAGTCGAACGCGGTCTCAGGGAGCGATAGACCTTGGTTCAGTGACATAGCCAATTACCTTGCTGCAGAGACTGCACCGGATGATCTCAAGGGCTATGAGAAGAAGAAGTTCATGAGAGAACTTCGGAGGTACTTTTGGGATGAGCCATATCTATATCGGCATTGTTCGGATAGGCTTTATCGGAGATGCATTGCGGAAAGCGAAATTCGAGATGTGCTCTATCACTGTCACGGTTCAGAATATGCAGGGCACTTTGCCACGTTTAAGACAGTGTCCAAGGTTCTTCAAGCGGGTTTCTGGTGGCCCTCGATGTTTAAGGATGCAAATGCATTTATACTGCAATGTGATGCCTGCCAGAGGCGAGGAAAGATTAGCAAGCGACATGAGATGCCGCAAAAATTCATCCTAGAGGTTGAAGTGTTTGATTGTTGGGGCATCGATTTCATGGGTCCATTCCCATCCTCTTATGGGAATGAGTACATATTAGTCGCGGTGGACTATGTCTCCAAATGGGTGGAGGCAATTGCTAGTCCAAAGAACAACGCTGCGGTGGTCATTAAGTTGTTTAAGACCATCATCTTCCCGAGATTTGGAGTGCCACGGGTAGTCATTAGTGATGGTGGAACGCATTTCATAAACAAGATATTCTCTAAACTCTTAGAGAAATACGGTGTTCACCATCGCGTGGCGAGTACTTATCACCCACAGACGAGTGGTCAAGTGGAAGTGTCGAATAGGCAGATCAAGGAAATCCTTGAAAAGACGGTAAGCGTCACGAGGAAGGATTGGTCTACAAAGCTAGACGATGCGCTCTGGGCTTATAGGACTGCTTACAAGACTCCTTTAGGGACCACTCCTTTCCATCTGCTTTATGGAAAAGCATGTCATCTACCGGTGGAACTCGAGCATAAGGCAGCGTGGGCGGTAAAGCATTTCAATTTCAACATCAAGCCCGCCGCGGAACGGAGATTGATTCAGTTGAACGAACTGGATGAGATTCGACTTCATGCCTACGAGAACTCCAAGCTGTACAAGGAAAGGACAAAGGCGTACCATGACAAGAAGATAATCTCCAGGAGCTTCGAGCCCAACGACCAGGTATTGCTATACAACTCGCGTTTACAACTTTTTCCTGGTAAATTGCGTTCTCGATGGTCAGGTCCTTTCACGATAAAGGAGGTTAGGCCACATGGAGCTGTGGTGTTAATCGCAAATGATGGAAAAGAGTTCACGGTAAATGGCCAAAGGGTGAAGCATTACTGGGCGGAAGCCAAAATTCCGGGGGGACACATGGTACCCTTGGATGATGCACCCGAAGTCTGAGCTTCAACAGAGTCAAGCTAACGACTAAAAACAAGCGCTAAGTGGGAGGCAACCCATTTGTAAGTAAGTATATACTTTTGTGTTAGTAACTTTTGTGTTTTTTAAATTGGATTTTGAAAAAGGAAAACAGGGCAATGCCCCTATGTCGATCGACAGGAATCTTTAAAATCCCTGTGTCGATCGACACGGGCACCGGACTCCACGAGGTAAGTGATTTAAATCCGATTTTTCTTCTTCTTCCTCATTTCTTCATCTCCATCGATCGACAAAACTCTTTTCGAACCCTAGATTTCCGAAAACTTGACCAAATCAATCAATTTTTAAGCCTAATCCACTTGGATTTTCCTCCTCAATTCGATTCTCACGTTCGTTTTCGCAATCAAACAAGGTATGCTTCACTATTCCCGATTTTCAATCCGATTTCGTGAAGTAAAGAAACGAATTTTGGGGTTAAATTGGTTCGATCCTTGTGTTGGTAATACTTCCTATACACTTTTAGAGTAATTTCGAACCAATTATGTGCATCAATTGTGTTGTTCTTGATAAATAGGGTTTGAAATTTAGAATTTGGGGGTTTTGGAATGTGATTTAAATTTGTGTGAATCGTGTTTGTTTTGTCGAACATTGAGCTTAATAGAGATGCTAGGATTTGTGCTGGGTATGATTTGCTTGAGATTGTGTGTTGAAAATTTATGGATGCTCGTCATATGTAGAACTGCGACAGAAGCTTTGCTGTCGATCGACAGAGACTTGTGTCGATCGACAGGAAAGTGACTGTCCATTTTGTTGGTTCTTTCTAACTTCCTCTGCTTGTTTTCCTTGTGATTTCATTTTGCAGATGGGACGTACGACTGACAAGAGCACTGGCAAACGACCAAGGACCGATGATGGTTCGAGTTCTCAAGCTCCATCTCCACCTACTTATGATATCAGGCGTGGTGCCAAACCGAAATGGCCAAGGGAGGAGTGCACCAGGATTCAGGTTGAGCTTGAGCCTCTTAAGAGGGGAGTAACGTTGAAGTCAGTATTGACAAGTGATGAGATTGAGAAGAGGAAAGAGTCACCCGCTTGGGACGTTTATGACTCCCTCCTCTACAACGAGTGGCTCAGGGTCCCCATAGCGACCACCAAGTTCATCGACAATCTGTCGCTAGGACTTCTGAAAATCGAGGACGAAGTTGAGCAGTTGATTTTGCAGATGGGTTTAACGAAATTGGTGGGCGGGTATACAAGGATGTATCCCGACCTTGTTCGCCAATTCTTTGCAACTGTGAGGTTATCCAGCACTGCAACCACAACAGAGGAGAAGTTAGACCCGAAGCATTTCTTCATGAGCTTTATGTCTAATGGAAGGAGATACAGGATGAATGCTGCAACTGTTTGCAGGACTTTTGAGTTTCCTGAGGTTCCACTTATGGGTTTACCGAAGGACATTGATGGCGGCGTGGAAACGCTATGGAGTAAGATTGGTACGGGTCCCTATCAGGTGGGGAGTTCTGCACAAGCTGATGTGCGTCATCCAGTTGCTCGTTATCTGCTTCGATTGCTTACCACTACCATCATTTGTAAGATGGAGCCGGTAAAGGTTAGGAGTCACGAGTTGGTCTTACTTTCTTACGCTTTAAGGAGCGTCATTCACAATGAGACTTGGGACACTATCACACCGAACATGGGAATGGTGTTGATGGAGTACCTCTACTTGCTCAAGCATACTCCGCTATCTCTTACTAATTTCGGTAAGAAGCAATTACCGGTAGGAAGCATCCTCACTCCAATTTTCACGAGATGCAATGTTTCAACAACCGAGTATGAGGAGGAGAGCAAGCGTGTTTCTGTGGACATGGAGCATATGAAGAATGCTCATTGGATCACACATGAGCATCCTCTACACTTGGTTTTCCCAATTGCGGATGGCCAAAAGAGAAAGGTTGAGATTGGGAGAGTGACGGATTTATTGCGGGTCACTAATGACCCTACACTTATCTCTTTCAATCCACCTGAGGAAGTTCTTAAACCCATGGGTCCTACGAGGAAGCTCACGACACGGGGTGGAGCTAGCTCATCTCAAGCACCGTCGGAGCAGCCTGTACACGAACATCGCTTCCCGAGTCTCCCAGCAGGTTTGATGGATGACGACCCGCGTTTAAGCTGGATCGCCAAAGCTCTAAAGGCGACATGGGATGCAATGTCTTGCAAGTCCGACTGTATCCGTCCCCGCACACCGTCTCCGCGCAACACACCATCTCCAGAGCATCATCATGACGAGGAGGAGGACTAGTTCCCTTCCTCCATTCTACTTTATCTTGTTTTTGTTTTTCCCTTTTCAAACCTGTTCAAACTTTTTCAAACTTTAGTTTTTTTTTAATTTCGGATTTTTGTTAGAATTTCAAACAAAATGTGAACTCGAATTTCTATTTTAAGGATTGCAGCGTGTTGTTCCATTGATCGTTTGTTGAATATCTGTAGATGCAAGTTTGGAACATCGAACAAATCACTTTTCGAAAAATCTACAAATGTGCAAATTTGGGCAGAAGCTCACCTGTCGATCGACATGTTTTTTTTGTTTTTTTTATGTCGATCGACATGAGCACAAATTTGGAATTTTCAGCACCTCAACGGTTAAGGCAGACGCTCATCCGTCGATCGACATGATGTTTCTGTCGATCGACGGGTTCTACAAAATGGTAAATTTTCTATTTTTTTGATCAAATTCACGTTTCGTTTGATTTAATTCGCAAATCTCGGGCTTGATAACACTGGGGACAGTGTTGTTTAAGTCTGGGGGAGGGAACTACTAACGTATTTCTTTTTGTTTTGGTTTTGACTCAAAATTGTTTATCGAGTCAAAACTAGTAGAAATTTTTTGTATTGGTTAAGTGGAGTGTCCTTTTCAGCGTGTGACCATGTTCCCAGTTTCAGAGTCAGACTAATGAAAAATCCTAGGATCGACCGGTTGACTAGAGACATCCGCTACTTCCAGTATAATCCGCCAAGTCAGAGCTACTGCACGATTCTCTTTGGGATCGATGTCCATTGAGCTTGACTCCTCATTCGTACCTGATAAATGCAACCCTCTGTTGATAGTAATGGTACTCCTCTCCCCATATATAAAAAGAAATATATATATACATATATAAAATATTACTAGGATTGGGGTGAAATGATAGTTCTCAAGTACAAGATAAGGAGTAAATCCAATGAATCTGTACTCGAGATGATCACCCAGCTCAAAGCAGCAGCCTGAGTCCCCTAAAAAGGATGTTGAAAGACGAGCAATCTCACGAGCCTGTCTCCTCACAAGGAACAATCGTAGTGAGTCACGACCCTGTCTCCTAACAAGGAACAACATTAGTGAAATATGCACTGCTTTGAGTTCAAACAATCACAAAATAATATGTATATATAAATATAGAACGAAATAAGTCTGGGGGAGAGAAAGAAAGAGTACCAAGTGTTGTATAGGTTGATTTATCACGGTACAAGTATGGGAATGAGTCTAGAAGGTTCATGGCATTGAGATCATTGAGGGCAAGCGATGAAGACTAACGGATTATGCTGTGAAGTGGTGAGTGAATTTGGAAAACCGCGTTTGTCTACGGAGAAGTACATGGTGGTCTGATTTTGGTTGGTTCTAAATCATGTGGTACACTAGCTGAAAAGGTATGTTCTGTGTTTTCAACTTTTTCGCATTCTTAGTTTATGATTTTGCTTGAGGACAAGCAAACGCTAAGTCTGGGGGAGTTGATATATCATGGTTTTTACCCGATTTTAACCATGATATAACCGGGTTTATATTAGTATTTGTGGTATTTTGTATGTATTTTGCAGTGTTTTGCAGGAAATGGTCATTTAGAGCTTAATGGAAACATTTGGAGCATTTTGGACCATTTTGGAGTTGAAGAGATACAAGTGGAATAGGGACCTTTAAAAGGTCCCTGTCGATCGACAGTTATACATATGTGTCGATCGACGGAGCATTTTAAAGACGAAGAAAATATCCACAGACGCCCTCGTGTCGATCGACATATTGTTTGTGTCGATCGACGGTGGCTCTGTAAACCTAATTTTACCACTTGTATAAATACTTTTAACTCGTTTTTACTTAAGGGGGGACTGTTTTTATCAAGGAGGTAGAGAGAGAAAGAGATATTTTTGGAAAAACTTTGAGAAGATCTACATGTTCTTGAGATCCAAAGACTTCAAACCCTTTTGTATCATCTACTCTTACTTTTTAATGCAATCTTATTCAGTTAATATGATTTCATCATCTATTTCTGAGTAAATCACTTGTTAGGTTTTGGGAATTTCTTGGGTTATGACTAGAAATCATTGAAATTGCATATTTGTTAAGGTTTATCCGTAGGTTCTTCATTTAAACTGTTATTAATGCTTGATTCTTGCTTGATCATCTCGAATCTTGATCTTAGGATTGTTGATTTGCCACGACAGTGGGATTAATAACCAGAACTAGTTTAAATGGGCAAAGTTACTTATTCGCAAAGAAATTTGGTTTAGGGACTTTGTGAACTTATCGAGCTCGTACTAAATGCTTGTTTAGATTCGACGAATTCGCAAAGAAATTTGGGATTCGAGGATCTAAAGATAGATAGCCCTCGTAACGACAGTTAGCTGGCTATATTTTCGTGCTTGAGTTCTAGAACGGCACTTAATTGAACCTTGACAATTGCTATATATTGATTTCGAATCATTACCTAAAGAATTTCCATGACCTAGCTTCCATCTCTTTGAGTACTTAATCAACCCGTCTTTCGTTTACTTGTTTTATAACTGCTTTCATGCTTACAATCGTTTTACTTAGCAAAATCTGAATACTAGGATTGATTGTGTATTCCAATTCCCTGTGGATACGATCCTTAAGTACTACTATGATCTCTTTGTTTGAGAGAGTGGTTCTAGGGTGAATTTGAGCCCGCATCAACTTGGCAATTTTCTTAGGAAAAATCATGTTCGAACAATCTTGAGCTCAAATTGATAAGACTGGTGCTCAAAAGTAACAAATCTTAGTTCAAATTGTAGCTCAAAAAACAAAATTGTGCAATTTGCGATTTGTAGCGGAATAACCATAAATATTCTACAAAGAATAGATCAATCGTGAAAATCATCAGCTAATCTAGATCAAAACAAAAGAAAAAAGAGAAGAACATCTCATTCTCTGATACCATAATAGAGATGATGAAACAAACGAAAAAGAAAGAAAAATATTTGTATTGTTTATTAAATACTCGAAAATGACCATCGCGATGCGAGGAGTATTTGATTTATAGTAAATAGTTGTGTTTAAAGAATGTTTGGTGCAAAAGTATACTATATTCTTAATTGAAACCCCAAATTAGATAATGTAGTGATTAAAGTTATAAGTTCATATGTAATTTGAAAAAATATAGTCTTATATCTCATATAATTTGAAGAATTTGGAAATCAATAAAGTATATACGCATGATATATGTAAATATGGTTTGAATCATTAAACTATTTTATATAATAGCTAAATCATTTTTAATTTTTTTTTGTCACAAACTAAATCATTTTTATGTTTTGACGATCTATTTTTGATAATATTTTGTAAACATTACACATGAAAAAAATTCTACTAACCAAATTTTTTTTATTTTTGCTTATTGTTCTTGATATGGTTATCCGTTTATCAATGATCAATTATTTTGTGTTCCCCATATATATATACATATGTTAAACCTCTGCCTACATATAATGATAGATACATTGTCGATTCTATTTTTAATTACATATATAATTTGAAGAATTTGGAAATCAATAAAGTATATACGCTTGATTTATGTAAATATGGTTTGAATCATTAAACTATTTGATATAATAACTAAATTATTTTTACATGTTTAAACGATCCTTTTTTGATGATATTTTGTAAACTTTACACATGAAAAAAATACCACTAACCAATTTTTTTTTTATTTTGGCTTATTCTTCTTGATATAGTTCTCTTTTTATCCATAGACAATTATTTTGTGTTCTTCATAAATATACATATGTTAAACCTCTGTCTATATATAACAATAGAAACATGGTTGTTTCTATTTTTAATTACATAGTTTACTATTTTTCTTTTTCTAATTTTTTTTTATGTTAAATTTCTCTTTATTAATTATTTTCAACTAAATATCTTATATAACTATTCTTATAGAGGTTTTGTGCAACTTGTAAAATTACTTTATGTTTTTTTCCATTTCAACTTCTTTCTTTTTTGATAATTAACAATTTTGATATTGAAAAATTTACATATTTAAATAATTGACATGTGGTATAATCTAATCGACTATTTAACACGTGTCGCGATCTCGTGAGTTAGAATTATGTTCATTCTCCTTTATATAATAAGATGAACAGTACAATTAATATATAACCTTGGTTAATACATAAGTTAAACCAATTTACAGTTAACTGAAACAAACCGGATCTCAATTCTAACTTGTCTTATTATATAAAAGAGAAGCCGGTCGACGAGAACTCGACACGTAAGCGAAATTATAACTCACGAGATCATGACATGTGTCTAAGATTGATCGGATGATGACATGTGTTAAAAACTTAAATCTTATTATATAAAAGAGAAGCCCGTCGACGAGAACTCGACACGTAAGCGAAATTATAACTCACGAGATCATGACATGTGTCTAAGATTGATCGGATGATGACATGTGTCTAAGATTGATCGGATGATGACATGTGTTAAAAACTTAAATTTAATTAAAACAAATTAAAAAGTAAAAATTGAAAACTTCTAATAGTCCAAATTAATAGGAAAAAAAGGAAAATTCCTCATAGTTAACAATTAACTAAAAAAGGAAAATTTTAACAATTTAACTGAATTATAGGGGAAAAATGTAGTAGTCTAAACTAATTATAAAAATATAATATGGAAAATAGAGAGAACATAACCGTAAAAAAAAAAGAGAATGTAAATTTCAGTTAAGACAAATAAAAAAAACAAATGATGATATAAAGTAAGATGAAAATCTTCAACCCATGACGGTATTAAGAAGATTAAAGCATGTTCATAATGTGCGACTATGATCTATGAGAATTAAAAGACCCGATAAGATTTATCAATCATGGATTTATATGTTTTTTTTTTGGTGAATGGCTGAGGGAAATCCCTCAGATTATTATTAAGAAATTAAAATAAAACTTACAAACGGACTCTTCTTAATAGAGAATACCCGTGGGCATCCTCACTTAAGATAGAGGTACAATTGTTCGGAGATAAATTTAAAACATGGAAACCTAACGGTAATGAAAACGCATAAGTCGCTAATCCATCTGCAAGACGATTAGCTTCCCTATACACATGAACAATTCGGACTATCCAGTCCCGCGATAAGAAGCCATGGCACAAGCGTACCAGGAAGGACAAAAGATGAGCGTCACTAATCCCTGTCGTAAGAAAACCAACCACAATCTCCGAGTCCACCTCTAACTCTACTCGAGCAAACCGTTTCTCCCAAGCAATGCACAATCCGTAGTATACTCCCCATGACTCTGCTAAAGGAGCGGAGCATCTCCCAATGTTCAATGCAAAACCTCCACACCAATCCCCATTATGGTCCCGTAACACTCCGCCTGCCGTAGCCGGTCTCGGATTGCCTCGCGATGCCCCATCCGTGTTTAATTTGTACCATCCTAGCTGTGGCATCTCCCAACTGACACTTCTCTCCACACGTACTTCCCTCTCCGTCCGCGGTTTAAGTTTCAAATTTGCGTTCAAAACCTCCTTGGCCCAATCCTTAATATATTTCACTCTATCTTTCCAAAGTCGCGTGTCTCCGAAAATATTACCACAATGCCACTTCCATGCCCACCATATAGCCACAACAAAGTTCGTAGCCCATAAACCATCTCCCGTATTCACCCCTTCCCTTAAGTTGTCATAAATCCATTCAAATATCGTTTGCGAGAAAAAAGTTTGTCTCTTACTCACTGGTACAAGACGTCTCCAAATCCCCGTCATCGCGGGACAATTGCGTAAAATATGGAGAATTGATTCAACATCTCCTTTACACACTTGACATTTCTCTGTATCGCTTAAATGACGGCGGAACCTCTCTTGAATAGTCATGATCGATTGATTCCCGACTAACCACAAAAACAATCTAATCCTCTCTGGTGCTATCACCCTCCAAATGCAATCAAAGAACTGTTTAACATTCGGCCACGGTTCATGCTTCGTGTAATGAGAGCATATGCGGATTTAACCGTGAATTGCCTATTCGACGTCTCTCCCCATGATATTCTATCGCGCGCACCCATGACATGATCAATCACCACCGATGCTAATTCCATTCGAGTCACCTCCGAAATGAAAGGCATAATCCTACCAAAATCCCAACCAATACCATCAATCCATAAATCTTTGATCTTCACCATACCACAACCCGCAGGCAACTCTACTAAAGCCACGTCGGAGAGTGGTGTCATATACAACCATTTATCAGTCGAAAAATTTATCTCCCTGCCATCTCCGATCACCCAACTCTGACCTCTATGAATCGCCTCGCGTATACCAACATACACACTCTGCCACGTCGAGGACCAAGAGCTCATTACTTGCGTCCATTTATGGTCATGGACCGAGCCAACCCTATACTTACTCTGCGATACCTTCGACCATAGACTTGTCTGATCATTAAGCACTCTCCATCCTATTTTCGTGAGCAAAGCTTTATTCATAGCACCTTATTTCCTTATCCCGAGGCCACCTTGTCATTTCGGTGAACAAACTTGGTCCCAATTCACTAAATGTTGTTTTCGCTTCTCCACTTTGGATCCCCATATAAAGTCCCTCGCCATCTAATCTAACCGGTTTAAGGTACCTACCGAGACTTTGATTGTACTCATTGAATGAACCGGTATCGACGCAAGCACTGATTTGGTGAGCGTAACTCTACCCGGAAAGGTGAGCATCCGGCTCTTCCAACCAGATAACCGCGATGACACTCATGTTAAAACTTCTCCAAACGTATCCTTATTGATTCGCTTCTGGAGTAATGGCATGCCTAAATATTTTCCCAGATCACAAGTGACCGAAATACCACTCTCTCTACTAATTTGTCGACTCAAATCCCGAGACACATTCTCCGAAAAAAATATCTTAGATTTCTCCAGACTAACCTTTTGTCTCGAGGCTAAACAAAGACTCTCCAAGACCTGCCTTATAACTCGAATCTGAGACACCGATGCTTCCGCGAACAGAATCAAATCATCCGCAAAACAAATATGCGATAACTTCGGACCACCAGTAGATAAGTTGATCGGCTTCCATTTATTAGTGACAATAGCCTCATCAATGAGATGGAATAACCTCTCCATACATAACACAAACAAGTACGGAGACAAAGGGTCCCCTTGACGTAAGCCTCTCGCTGGTTTAAACTCTTCGGTTTTCTCTCCGTTCCAAAGCAAACTCATTGAAGGATCCGTCACACACTGCATGATCCACTGGACCCAAGTGCTCGATAAGCCTGCAGTCCGTAAAGTCTCCTCCAAGAAATCCCAACGCACTCTGTCATATGCCTTTTCCATATCAAGTTTCAACAACATCCATCCCTTACGCCTTTTTTTCCTCCGCATCGAATGCACCGCTTCCTGAACGCTAACAATATTATCCATGCTAAGCCGGCCAGGAATAAAGTTTGACTGCGCTGGTCCAATCAACTTTGTCATAACTCCTTTCAACCGACCCACCATAGTCTTTGTAATCACCTTAACCAACACATTATAGAGACTCATCGGTCGGAATTGTGTGATTCTCTCCGGGCCAGCCACCTTGGGGATTAAAACTAAGAGCGCATCATTTGTGTCTTTCGGCAAACTCCCTGACTCAAAAAACTCTAAGACAAACCGAATCACCGATTCTCCTACAACATCCCAACATTGTTGATAGAACACAGGTTGAAAACCATTAGGTCCCGGTGCTTTAAATTTCCCAATGCTACGCACTGCCTTCTCTACCTCCTCCGCTGAAAACGATCTTTATATGTAATGTTAACAAATTATTTATAAAATATTTTTCTATCGGTCTTTAATAAGATTATTTATTTATAGATCTTTAATGAATTTAATAGATTTTTCTTTTATTTAACTCTATATTATATGAATTGTTTTTATAATTTTATTACATATCTAATATATTCAAAATGGGTAAGAATATAATTTCTTTTTTTTTTTATCAAAAATATTATTTAAATATTCCGGTTATATATATTTTTGAATCCGCATGATATGAATTGAGACATGAGAATAAAGATATAAATTGATCTTCAAGGTTTAAACTTCATGCTTAAATACTACTATTTCAAAATCTTTTTGGTAATTCAACGGGTTGCAAATTAGAATTTAAATTCATATCAATAATTTTAAATATTTTTATCCGCGTATTCACACGGGTTTTAATCTAGTACTCTAATACATCAAATCATGAATATTTTTTGTCTTTTCAACAAATCCGATTTGCAGTCCGAATAACACAAAAGGTTAGATTGGCCAATACTATTACACTAATCTTTATTTATACACCTTTATTTCAAATCTTTATCTATACAGCTTTCACTATTCTATAAAGCTTACTGCTCCAGTTTACACGTGGAGATTAAAAAAAAGCTAAGTTACCACCCAAAATCCCGTCGGCCTCCCTCCCCCTACTCGCCTTCTCGCCATGAGATTTTTCGAAGAGGGGTATAAATTTGGATCCTCAGATCTTGTGATTACCTAATTTCGCGTCAATACTCAACCATATTTCAGATTGGGTATTCGATTTTTCACATATCTTCCCCCGTTTTATGATTATTATTTCTTTTTTAATTCCTTGTGGAACCCCTCTTTTGAATTCTAGGGTTTTCTGGGTTGATGACGATCTAATCGATGTTTTGAATTTCGAGGGTTTTTAGTGCATGGATCGAAGAATATTGATCATCGTCTCGGTTATTAGGGCTGATCCTGCTTATGCGTGTTACCTTGAAAATTTCAAAATTCAGATTTCTGGACAAGTCAAAAATTGTTTTTGTCCTTAATTTAGAATTTCGAAGCCGTAGGAAATTCCTAATTGGTTTGTGTGAAATCATCTACAACATGAGCTCTAATTCTGTTTTCTGAAACCATTTCGGATTATGACTTCTTCTTTTTCTATATGTAGTTGAATTTTGATATAGCATAGTCACGAAATAGTACATGATCATCGTCTCAGAGATTTGTATGGTTGTATTTACTATTGCAGGTAGTAAGTTGGATTTGGGTGGTTCAAGTTGGAGGTCGATATGGCTGACTTTGGTTTGTTCTGTTTCCCTTGTTTAATGGAAGTTGTTTCATCTTTGTGATTGAGGATTTCCCAAATTGATCTCACCATGTCTGATATCAATGGTGATGAACCTGAAGATGAATATATGGCCGATGAATACGACATGGATGACCTGGAGGATGATATGAATGCGGAGTTTGATGGAAGGGATATCGATGTATCTGATTCCGAAGTTGAAGATTTCGACCAATTGGTTTGTGTTCCTCATGCTTTTACTTTGTTCATTCTCCGTTCTGTGTATATTCTTAACACTCAATTACTTGTACATGGAGCATTTCAGAACAAGGCTGCAGATACTTCTGCTGCACAAGCTCATAATGGAAAGGACATTCAGGGTATACCGTGGGAGAGACTTAGCGTTACTAGAAAAGACTACAGAAAAACTAGGCTAGAACAGTATAAAAACTATGAAAATGTCCCCAATTCAGGCGAGGCATCTGAGAAGGTGAGTTATATTTCACGCACCGCCATGGTTATTTATAGTTTTGTTGCTCTTTTCTCATTCTATTTTTGTCTATTTGAAACCAGAGCTGCATGAATACTGAGAAAGACGGCTCTTTCTATACGTTCAGGAGGAATTCGAGATCAGTGAGATCAACAATTCTTCATTTTCAGGTTTGTCAAGCGCACCACCACTTCACTTAACCCTGTCTCTGTTATGCTTCCAACAATATACTTCTTTGTTTGGATCATGTAAATGCAACTTGGTAGTTTTGTTTTTATTGTGATGTGTAGACATCCTATGTGCGAGTATTGCTGATGGAACCATAGCTCCATGGAAAACTTATGTTTAGTTAGGCTAAATTATTTTCTCTTCTTTGTTGCAGTTGAGGAATTTAGTGTGGGCTACGTCTAAACACGATGTTTACCTGTTGTCCAACTACTCCATCAGCCACTGGTCTTCTTTGACAGGTTGCAGGAATGAAATTCTTAACGTTAAAGGTCACGTGGCTCCATCTGAGGTTCGTGTCTCAAGACTTAGCCAAACCATCTAATCAATTTGACTCGGGATGTCCTTTACGTTTCTCTTGGGTTGTTCTAAAGCCGAGTTTCCGTATTTTTCAGAAACATCCTGAGAGTTTGTTGGAGGGATTTACAGAGACTCAAGTTAGCACTCTTGCAGTAAAAGAAAGGCTGCTAGTTGCTGGTGGATTTCAGGGAGAACTCATTTGCAAGGTTGGTTTATAGGCTTTGAATGGATAAGGTTAATAGTGAATGCGGTATTTTAACCAACTGTTGTGAAATCTGGTTTGCTATTTGATATAAAATGCAAAAATAAGTTACATATTCATGTTCTAATTTTGTGGAACCCTTTTCCTGGGCAATCAGCATCTTGACAGACCTGGTATAAGCTTTTGCTCACGAACAACCTACACTGAAAACGCTATCACCAATGCAGTAGATATATACAGAAACTCCAGGTACCTCTTCGCCTTTCATATTAATTTGGTAGTTTTGGACATACAAGTTTAGATGATAGGAAAAACAGAAACTGAAGCCATTTATGTATGTTCTTTTACAGTGGCGCACTTCATTTCATGGCCTCAAATAATGACTGTGGAGTCAGAGACTTTGATATGGAGAGATATCAGCTTGTCCAACTCTTCCGTTATCTATGGCCTGTCAACGTAAGCTCACTTAATTTCTCGTTTTTCCAGCTTTTCTGCGGATAAAGAAAACTCCCATCTTACAAAATTAAGTTTGAAACCTTGACAGCATAGCTCCCTAAGTCCTGATGGAAAACTTGTAGCAGTCGTTGGAGATGACCCAAATGGTCTATTGGTAGACTCAAGTAACGGACAGGTACTTAACATTCCGGTACCGTCTATTTACTCCGGTTAGGTCCTGGAATCTTACGGCTTTGAATTATGTTTCAGACGGTCGGGACGCTAAAAGGTCACTTAGATTATTCCTTTGCATCGGCTTGGCATCCAAATGGTGTAACATTTGCCACGGGAAACCAAGACAAGACCTGTCGAATATGGGACACAAGGAATCTCTCAGAATCAGTCGCTGTTTTAAGAGGTAACCTCGGAGCAGTCCGGTCCATTAGGTTCACATCGGACGGCCAGTACATTGCAATGGCCGAGCCAGCAGATTTCGTCCATATCTATGACACAAAAACAGGCTACAAAAAGGAGCAAGAGATTGATTTCTTTGGAGAGATTTCAGGGATTTCGTTTAGTCCAGATACTGAATCACTCTTCATCGGTGTTTGGGACCGGACGTATGGTAGTCTCTTGGAGTATGGTCGAGCCAGAGACTACACTTACCTCGATTCATTACTTTGATTATTACTAAATAAAGAGAAACAAAGAAAAGACTTACCTAAAATAATGGCTCAGATTGGTAAACAAGTTTTACAATCTTTATAATTTTTATTCCACTTTTTAATTTGTACTGCTTTAGATTGTACTAATCACAAAAACTTTATCAAAAGCTTTATCACATCTTTATCTATACAGCTTTGTACTATGCTATAAAGCTTACCGCTTCAGATTTTTAAAAAACTAGGTTACCAATCGGACCAAATATGTTAAATCCCATCTTTAGTTAGGTTTCATAATCATACCGGCAGAAAAAGAAAAAAAAGCTGTTGTTGTTTGTGTAATTTGCTTTGTTGTACCTTTAAAATGTACATTTTTCATATGAATCATAAATCAAGACTCAGTCCCCTTTGAAAATCTTCTAGATTTGGCTCGAATGTTTTACAAGATTTTAACAGAAGCAATGAGTTTTGGAAAATATTATGGATTATAAATTGAGCAAATCGGAACTAGAATATTCTCTTGTGCTATTTTTTTGTAGTTTCAACACTGCTACTACAAGTTGTTAAGCATTGATTGTAACGACGATTTCTTTTCTATCAACTTATCCTCCTTTCAAAATTTTTAAATTATGTCCAAATCTCTGATAATCTGAATGACTAGTAGGAGTGGCCCTCCACTACTATTTAAGGTTTTGGCCACTAATTCTCAACTTTAAATTCGGTACAAAATCTTATGTAATCTCTGGCGAGTATTTAACTTACTGGTCAAGAAAGGCAGACATTTTCCATACAAAACTTGTTCATTTCTTGTTTAACCGAATAACAATCAACTTCAAATACATCATAAAACCTTTTTTCTAAGGAAACTATTATACAGGGATTTTTTTCTCTTTAGTTTTTTTTTTTTTTTGAAAATTATTATTATTTTCTCTCTCTTTAGTTGGAGAAATTTCTCCTTAATTCAACCAAAATATGCATCTCAACGTTCAGTTTATTTTACCAATTCTGTGTGGTTAACTAATTTAATTTATTCGACTTTTAGTTTCTTTAGAACATGTAGATAGCAGTTGACATTTCAACCTCCGACGTCTACTGATGTTTTGTATTTTGAAGTTCTCGGTTAATTACTATCGATAGTTATTTTGTCTCTATCGATTTCATATTTTGGAACTATTTTCGTAACATCACGCAGAAGTAATGAGAAATTTGGGTCATAATGAAGTCCCGTTGCTAAATAGACGATTAACCTACGTACAACTTGCCATCCTATCGTGGGTGTTCATTGTTACAAAAATAAAATAAATTAGGTGAAAATGTTATTTGAGAAAATTAACATTCTATGCTGGTTAATTCATTTTTTGGGGGAAAAAATCAGTTGAGGCGGTGAGAGAGAAATGCATAAAGGTGCTGAAAGTTTTAAGTGATCCACTTCCTATCTAACTAAGAAATACCAATAGTTACTCTTTATTTTCTTGTGTTTATTTTGCTGTCGTTTATAGATAACTAGAGTAAGACCCTCACAATGCGAGAATTATTTGATTTATAGTAAATAGTTATATTTAAAAAATGTTTGGAGAAAAAGTATACGATATTGTTTTTATAATATTTTGTAAACTTTACTCACGAAAAAAATTCTACTAACCAAAATTTTTTATTTTTGCTTTTTTTCTTCTTGATATAGTTCTCCGTTTATCAATAATCAATTATTTTGTATTCCCCATAGATATATACATATGTTAAACCTCTGCCTACATAATGATAGAAACATGGTCGATTATATTTTTAATTACATATATAATTTGAAGAATTTGGAAATTAATAAAGTATATACGTTTGATATATGTAGATATGGTTTGAATCATTAAACTATTTAATATAATAACTAAATCATTTTTACATGTTTAGACGATCCTTCTTTGATGATATTTCGTAAACTTTACAAATAAAAAAAAAACCACTAACCACTTTTTTTTTTTTTTTTGTTCTTCTTGATATAATTCTCTCTTTTTATTCATTGTCAATTATTTTGTGTTCCTCATTAATATATATGTTAAATCTATGCATATATATAACAATAGAAACATGGTTGTTTCGATTTTTAATTACATAGTTTACAATTTTTCTTTTTCTATTTTTTATTTTATGTTAAATTTCTCTTTACTAATTATTTTCGTCTAAATATCATATATAAATATTCTTATAGAGGTTTTGTGCAATTTGTAAAATTCCTTTTTATTTTTTCCATTTTAACTTTTTTATTTTTTTGATAATCAACAATTTTGATATTGAAAAATTTACATATTTAAATTATTGACATGTGTTATAATCTAATCGACTACGTAACACGTGTTGCGATCTCGTGAGTTACAATTTTGCGAACCCTCCTTTATATAATAAGATATTCCGGTTGTGTTTGGCTGATATTCCGGTAAAAAAAAAAACAGACTTCACTTATTTTTTTAGTGTATGTATGACTATATCTGTATAATATTTTAAGGTTTACACTAAGTCAAATCTATGAGAAACTGCCACGTGTCATTTTTTTAATGTACACTTATATTTTTCTTAGTTTTGACATTTATCCCCATAAATTTTCAGATTTTTGTATTGATTCTTTAAAATAAAAGTTTGATGATAATATTAATTTTAAAGTAAAGAATTAATATCAATCTTTATAAAGTAATTGAAAAATATGTATACTAATATTACCATCAGATTTTTATTTTAAAGAATCAATGCAAAATCACAAAATTAGGGGGACACATGTCAAAAAAAATTAAAATATAAAGTTGGAAACTAATATAGTTTTTTTGTTTATTTTTTATTCATGAAAGTTGCATCAACGAACATGTGGGTGATCAAACTTGATGTAATTGGTCCAATACGGTCGATACTTGAAAGAGTAAAAATAAAATAGAGAGCAAATATGTACTAAAATATAAAATGAAAGATGATTTTTTTCTAAGATAGATATTTTTATTAGATCTTTTATGATTTATAAGTATTGGGGTACCATTTTGACATTCCTAATTGTGTAATTACTAACTAGTAAAACAATTTATAGCTTATTATCACAACAACATGTATTTTTTATCAAAATTGAATTTGGAATGAAATAAAATAGACTCCTAATTTATGGATTAAACAAACAAAAAGTTTTGCTAAAAAAACAAATTTAACGAGCCACTGATTCAAATATTATGAATCATGTATTTGAAGGTAACTTGAAGAAGTGAGTCATCGTGATTGCAGGTAACAACGTGGAACTGTAATTTTCAAGAACCCTAATTTATAACTAAAATTTGAGGGATACGCATGAATATAACTTACTTGTTTATGTTAGCTTTTTATTTTTATATTTATATATCTCACTAACAACCCTCTTTATAAAACAAAAAAACAAAAAACCCTTTGGAATCCCAATCAAGATTTTCTTTTGATGCAAGGGAATATCTCAAATAATAACAAAAAAATCCAAATAAAATCTTGATTTAATTGCCATAAATTGTAATGCCCACGAAAAAATAAATGGCTATTAAATCACCTATTACTATTCCCTAATCCCTAAATGCACGACGGGTTATGACGTGTTTGGTTCTAAACCCAAAACGTGAATTCAACTTTATGCTTAAAAGTTATACACATAAAAAAACCATTTCTTCACTTCCAAAACGGGTAACAAATTAGGAAACTCAATCAATTTATTGATATACCCTTTGAATATACCCAAAAAAAATATGGAAGTATTATTATCACAAAAAAAAAGTACATTTGCCATAAACAAAATAGTCTTTGCTTACACAATTAACAAAATATAGTCTTTGACTTTTTGTTTGTTTTACACAATTACCATAAATCAGCTTTTACTAGTCAAAAAGATTTAGCGATTGCGTTTTGTATAAACAGTCAAACACGGCCTTAAGTAGCTTAAAGTCATATCTTGTATGGTTTGGTAAGTGGCTAAGTGCTACAAGGAGGAGATACGATACACAACTATAACATTTAATTAAAACTTAAATATATAAAAAAGCAATTTAATAAAAAAGGCTTTATACAGTATATCTCTCTATATATATCAATAAATAAATAAATAGAGACTATTCATCCAAAAACGTGAGAGACAAACACAAAACACAGACTTGTTCACTCTTGTTCTCCTCTTTTCCTCTTCTATGGCCTTTTCTTCTCCAACTTCTTCTTCGTCTTTGTTCTCTACTTTTTCGATTTTCATATTTGTGAGATTTTACTGAGTTTGAGAGAGTTGTAAGAGATTGTCTTCTTCAGTAAGTTAGTGTATCTACCCAAAAAACCCTATTTTCACCAGCTGGTGAGATCTGTTTCAGCTTCAATCTAAGCTAGGTTTTTGTCTCAATTCTTCAAGCTTCAAAAAAATCAATGGAACCATTGCGAGGTTACAAAACAAATTGTGGATTCTCACTTGGTACTAGACCAAGATTCCAATCTATCAAGGTAAAAATCCCTAAAATCCAACCTTTCATAGCTGAAGAAGAAGAAGAAGAAGAAGAAGAAGAAGAAGAAGAAGAAGAAGAAGAAGCTAAAAGCATGGGTCTCGAAGAAGAAGAAGAAGAAGATGATGATGGGGGTATGAATATCAATCTCGAAGAAGAAGAAGAAGAGAAGAAACATATATGTTGTGAATGTGGTAAAGGGTTTAAATCAGGCAAGGCTTTAGGAGGTCATAAAAGGATTCATGTGGTGGAAAGTCGCAAATTCTTAATGGGGAGACCAAAGATGGTGTCAGGTGTGGTAAGTAGATCTGAGAAAGGGGAAATAGAAGTTGCTTGTTGTGTTTGTCATAAGAAGTTTACATCAATGAAGGCTTTATATGGACACATGAGGTTCCATCCAGACAGAGGTTGGAAGGGAGTTAATCCTCCTGCTCCTTATCCTCATCAACTTGGTAATTCTTCTTCTTCTACTCTCTCTACTGATCTTGATGATGATGATGATGGTGGTGATGATGATGATGATGATGATGATGATGAGTTGTGGGATGATAAGAAATGGGAAATGGAAAACGTTGTTGACCTTAAGGATTCGATTAAAGGATGGTCTTTAAAAGGGAAGAGAGGAAGGACAAGCGTTGAAATGAAAGTTGAAGATGGATTGAAAGTTGAAAAATCAGATCCACCACAAGAAGATATGAAGAATGAAGCTAGGGATCTATTGTTCTTCGCTACTCGTGCAGAAGCTACTTCCTATTCGAAGAGGAAGAAGAAGAAGAAGAGATTGTCTGAAATGGAGAAACAATCATCACCTACTCATCATGATCATCATCAGCTTGTCGTTGTTGCAGCAGCTGATCGAGAACGTGAGAAGCACGTGTGTGTGACTTGCAACAAGTCGTTTACTTCGTATCAAGCTTTAGGAGGTCATAGAGCAAGTCACAACAAGGTCAAGATATTGGAGAATCATCTAGCTAGGGCAAACGTTGAAGCTAATTTGTTACTTGGAACCGAAGCAACAATAATCGGTTTAGCTAGTGCTCAAGGATCAAACACATCTTTAAGCAGTGGCAATAATGGAGATCACATTTGTAACATTTGTCATAAAAGCTTCCCAACAGGCCAAGCTCTTGGAGGTCACAAGAGATGTCATTGGTCTGGACCAATTTCTACTGAGGCTCCAACCGCTTCAACTGCTGCTCCTATCGCGTCTTCTAGTCAAGTAACAGAGACAGTGCAAGAGATGATGAGATTGAAGAGAACGTTTTTGGACTTTGACTTGAATGAGCTACCACCTAACGAGGAGGAAGAATAAGAAGACAGAGTCAAAGAGACGTATATATGCAGACAAGTAAGCTTTTTTAATTAAAAAGAAAAACAAAACTTATGAAGTTAGGAAGTAATGATGGTAAAAAGGAGTTGTTGACATTGTAGTCTGAAAAAAAAAAGAGAAAGATAGATTTGGATATTGGAGTTTGGGTTCAGGTTCTTTGGTGTTTGGATTTTAATCTAATTTGGTGGGGTCTTTTGTGAATTTGATGAGAGGATATATACTCTTTTGTTTTCTTCTCTCAATCTTTGATTTTTATAATTTGTCTCTTTCTTTTAATATGCTTTTGGATCCACATAAATCATGATGGTTTTAGTTGACCAAAGTTCCATAAAGTAAACCATCAATCTTATTCATCTCACCATCTTATCTTTCTTTTTAAATCCTTTTTCCAAAATAAATGGCTTCTCCATAACTTTATATTAGATAATCGAGTTTAATCTTAAACAGCAACAGCCAATTATGCATACAATTGTAGACCTCCTAGCGATGGCATATGCTTAATTACAACAACACCAAAATGCTATGATCTATGGTTCAAATCACATTATTGAAAACTTTCTACGTACGGCTTGCTATACATATTTCTTTAACAGTTCTTTGCATAAATTACAAATTTACTATGGATTCGAGTTTTGAACCTGTGAGAATGCTTACAAGATGATGAAATTTAGATAGATAGAAAGAACATAATTAAAATATCCATAAGTAATCGACTTGCACTAAGAAGAGACTCCAAAATAATCTTACTTTTACCTCCCCAAATAATGCTTAATAGAGAGATTGTATAGTGAGTCTTAGAATTAACAAATTGTGGAGACAAACTTTGGTAGAACAATTTTTGGAATTTAAAGATCACCATATTAGGGACACCTATGAGTCTAAGATGAATTATAGAAAATGGTATATTGTATATTCATTATTGGTTTGGTCTAAAACTCCTCAAGACGTGGGCATTGTTAATTTCTATGTATGTGCGTTGGAACAATCCAACATTAAAATTACTGTTTATAGTCAATTGTCAAAGTCTCCACTTGCCTCTAATGACATAAGACCAATTCTATGTGCATGTCACAAACACCGGATTATATTCACACGACTATATTGAATTTGTCTTAGGGTTCTTTGCTCAAATCCCACAGAAATTAGGTAATATGACTAGAATCATATAAAACTTTTTTTTATTACTGGCATTTTTTTAATACCCAGTGTGCCCTTTTGTTACGTTGTGACAAAAAACGTAATTACAAAAATGTCATAGCCACGTAAGCAACCACATAGGAAATCACTGACGTGTATTAATGAACTCAGCCGTAAAGCGCTACGGATGAGTTATGGTTACGTTGCGGCTGGATTATGGTTACGTTGCGGCTGAATTAAAAAACGCGGCTGACTTATGAGAGATCGCCTGACTTACAAACATAAATCAACCGTTAGTTACGGCTGATTTACAGAAATCTGGCTGACTTATGAGATAACGGCTGACTTACGAACATAAATCAGCCGTTAGTTACGGCTGATTTACAGAAATCTGGCTGACTTATGAGATAACGGCTGACTAACGAACACAAGTTACGGCTGAGTTATACAACGGCGGGCTGATTTGTGGAAAATTTGCTGAGTTTTAGATAAGAGACGGTTGAGTTATGTTCTCCGGTTGGCTGACTTATGAGAGGTAGTTACGGCTGACTTACGTAAATGAGCCGTAATTGGCTGGGTTAACAATAACTCAACCTGGTTACGGCTGACTTATTAGCGAAAGATTAATTACTAGAATAACATTCATTTGACGGCTGATTTATTTGACAATACGGCTGACTTAATATTTCCTAGCCTAATTACGGCTGATTTATTAGCGAAAAATTAATTACTGAAATACTATTCACGTTGCGGCGGACTTACATTATACTTGATGGCTGATTTATTAATGGCTGAGTTATGTGTTTGTTTGGCGGCTGACTTACCGATATTCCATGTCATCAGCTCCGATTTTCCATGTCATCAGCTCTTATTTTCCATGTCATCAGCTCTTACAAATTAGGGTTCTTGATCTACGACCTTCTTCTTATTCTTCTTCATCTACCTTTTTCATTATTTTCATTCATCAGAGATCTTATGGATCCGGTAATTATTGTTTCCGGTAACTGGGTTAAGAAACACAGATATGTATTCAACGCCGACGGTAGAGGGTGTAGAGTTGTGCATATAGATGAGAAAACAACACTAGACGAACTTGCAAAGATAGTACTCGATGATTACGGGTTGAAGGAGTCGAGCCATCAGATTCAACTAAGCTACATGTTCTCGAATAAAGCTTTGAAAACAATGGCGCACGATACTCCACCAGTTTACCTCTCCAATACTCGATAGTTGCAAGTTTTTTTAAGCTTCATAAAAATTGAACACTTACGTCTTTGTGTGGAGATTACGGAGAATGAAATTAGTCGGAATGACGGAGCGAGAAAGAATAATAAAATTTTATTCACTTATAGCTCAAAAGTTGAATCTAGATCCGAAGATTACGGTGGGAGTTATGATGCTTTCAATTTGGAGGATGAAGTAGAAGAAGATGAAGTAGGCGAAGAAGATGAAGTAGGCGAAGAAAATGAAGTAGTCGAAGAAAATAAAGTAGGCGAAGAAGACGAAGAAGATGATGAATTTGAAAGCCGATTTGATATGTTCGACGACTCGGATGGTGAGTCATCTCAAGATGATAACTTCAGTTTATACGAAGACGAAGATTCACCGACACTACCTCCTAAGAAGAGACCTCATAACTTGTCGACGAGCGGATCCAAAGAGAATCCGGAGGTTCCAAGGTTAGATATGTCTTCCCTAAACCTCTCGGTAGGACAACAATACGAGAGTAAAGCCGATTTGGAGAAACGACTGAAACTTCTTACGGTGAGGGATCAATTTGATTTTGATGTAGACGTATCCGATTCGGATACACTCGTTGTTAAGTGTTGGGTTGGTGGATGTTTCTGGAGAGTTTGTGCTACTACACTAGGGGATCCCCCGACATTTTATGTTCGTATTTATGATTCGGATCATACATGTTCTATAACTGAGCGTTCAGGTCGATCTCGAAAAGCAACAACGGCTATTTTAGGAGAGTTGTACAAGGACTTTCTCGGCGACGTTGGTCCGTCAGTTCGACCTAGGAGTGTCGGAATATCTATCCAGAAGCAATTTGGTGTAAAGGTAATTATTAGTACGTTGCGGCTGACTTAATTTTAGGATGCGGCTGATTTATAGTTATATTACAGCTGAGTTATATTATAAACTTAACGGCTGAGTTATATAAACGAGACGGCTGAGTTATATAATCTCAACGGCTGAGTTATATTATAAACTTAACGGCTGGGTTATTTAAACTTTACTAGTACGTTTCGGCTGACTTATTGTTACAATGCGACTGACTTATTTGTATCATTTTCCATGTGGTCAGATGGATTATTGGAAATCACATAGAACGCTAAGATTTGCAAGGGAAATCGAGATGGGAACTCCTGAGAGTGGGTTTGAAGACTTGCCTTCTTACTTATACATGATAAGAAGGGCAAATCCGGGTACAATTACGCGTCTTCAAATCGATGAGTTTGGAAGATTCATGTATGTGTTCCTTGCATTTGGTGCGAGCGTAAATGGGTTTCCTTTCATGCGCAAAGTTGTCGTTGTCGACGGTACGTTTCTTAAGGGTAAATACAAAGGGACGCTTCTCACAGCACTAGCCCAGGATGGTAACTTTCAGATTTTCCCAATTGTCTTCGGTGTGGTTGACACTGAAAATGATGATTCGTGGCACTGGTTTTTTACGCAGCTAAAACTTGTGATTCCTGACGATGAGGGTCTTGCGATAATCTTGGATAGGCATAACTCGATAGGGAAAGCAATTGGGAATGTGTATCCGTTGGCTTCTCGGGGAATTTGCACTTATCATTTATATAAGAACATTTTGGGACGGTACAAAGGAAAAGATGTCTTTCGTCTGGTGAAGAAAGCGGCAAGATGTTGTAGGATGGCTGATTTTACTGCGATATACGAGGAGATTCAAGCGATTAATCCTGAACTCCATGGCTACCTCGAAAGAGCTAATGTCCGACTGTGGGCGCGTGTTTATTTCCCGGGCGAAAGGTACAATTTGATGACTACGAACATAGCGGAATCAATGAACCATGCACTGTCAAATGCTAGAAGTCTTAACATTGTTCGACTATTAGAATCGATACGGGTTATGATGACCAGTTGGTTTGTTGAACGGAGAGAGGATGCTAGATCGCAGCTAACCACGCTTTCGCGTGGTGTCGAGAAACTACTACATGTAAGTCAGCCGTAACATTTCATAAGTCAGCCGTAACATTTCATAAGTCAGCCGAAAATAGGTTGCATAAGTCAGCCGTAACATTGCATAAGTCAGCCGTAATATTTCATAAGTCAGCCGTAACATTGCATAAGTCAGCCGTAACATTTCATAAGTTAACCATAACATTTTTTTATTCTGTATTTATAATAGGGTCGTGTTACTGCCGCCAGACTTATGACGGCACAAAGGATTGATGATTATCACACTGAAGTTATATATGGATCTTCTGGGGATTCTTTGCATGTTGTGAATTTGGACGGAAAAACATGCACATGCCGAAGTTTCGAAAGCGAGAAATTACCATGTGTGCATGCAATCGCAGCTGCCGAGTACAGGGATAAATGTCGTATATCCCTGTGCAGTCCTTACTATCACAACAATTATTTAGTAAACACATACGCTGAGTCGATCATGCCGGTAGATTCAGCGCTCCAAGTTCCAGATATCGTAGCTAACCAACCGTGCTTTCCCCCGGTTGTTCGTCAACCACCAGGAAGGCCTAAGAAAGGTAGGATGAAATCTGCTCTAGAAGTTGCACTTGAGAAGAAACGTCCTAGGAAAGAACACACATGTTCTCGTTGTAAACAGGTTGGACACAATGCAAGAACTTGTCCAATGTAGAAAGTTTGTATGAATTTTTTGTTGTATTACGGCGGAGTTATGGCTTTAATTTTTTGTTGTATTACGGCTGAGTTATGAATTTTGTTTACATTACGGCTGAGTTATGGATTCATGCCCAATTTGAATTACGATTGTTTATATTTCGTCAATATTCACGCCCAATTTGATTAACGGTTCTGAAGAACTGAATCGTAACATTGCATAAGTCAGCCGTAACATTGCATAAGTCAGCCGTAACATTTCATAAGTCAGCCGTAACATTTCAGAATTACTTAATTCAGCAAGTGCATTATAAATCAGCCATTACGGAATTACTTAATTTAGCCAGTCCATTATAAATCAGCCATTACAGAATTACTTAATCATTATAAATCTGCCATTACATTATAACTCAGCCAATTACATTTGGGCGGGATTTTGGGCGGCTCTTCGGCGAGTGTATAGGTCACTGCACACCTACGCTAGGTGTAGCGGCTCTTCGGCGAGTGTATAGGTCACTGTCAAATCGGCGCATTAAATACATAGATTCAGGATTTTTGGCGGGATTGCCCAAAATAGAAACACGAAACGTCGTGACACGACTGAGTTATGGTATAGAAAGACGAAACGTCATGATACTGCTGAGTTATGGATTCATTATTATGGCTGAGTTACGGATTTTGGGCCCAAATAGAAACACAAAACGTCGTGACACGGCTGAGTTATGGTATAGAAAGACGAAACGTCACGATACGGCTGAGTTATGGATTCATTATTATGGCTGAGTTACGGATTTTGGGCCCCAAAATAGAAACACGAAACGTCGTGACACGGCTGAGTTATGGTATAGAAAGACGAAATGTCACGATAGGCTGAGTTATGGATTCATTATTATGGCTGAGTTACGGAGAGAGGATGCTAGATCGCAGCTAACCATGCTTTAAGACATTGTAGTTTAACTGTGTTATCTAGTTGTTCACTTTGTACTCTTTAAGACATTGCATTATAAATCAGCCATATCAGTATTATCTTATCTATATAAATCAGCCATCATACATTCATAAATCAGCCATCATATGTTCTTAAATCAGCCAAACCACGAATTTTTGATTCATAAATCAGCCAGTGCATTATAAATCAGCCATTACAGAATTACTTAATCATTATAAATTAGCCATTACATTATAACCCAGCCAATTACATTTATAACATATTCCTACTTAGAACGCATATAAATCAGCCATTACATTATAACCCAGCCAATTTCTTCTTCAATTCTTCAAGTTTGGCCCCGGATGGTGAAAACTTTTCTTCTCCAATGGGTTCCGGTGTAACTTCAACCATGTATGAGAACTTGTGGGACTTAACACCATGACTGAGGCAATCATTCGCTTGCAAGAGAAATCACCCAAATATGTGTTAGATTAAGCGCATAAGGGGAATGGAAACCACACTTATAACGATTTAATCTTAACAAGTTTAAAATAAAATTTTCAAAAACTTTTTGAAAACCGAATACTCCAAATCACAAACCCAAGAGCATTGCTCTGATATAAAAGAAGAACAAAGACTTTTCTGATTTTTATTTGATAATTGGATACATACAAATGAGCCATATAACAAGTTTATACAGGCTCAAATGAAACTTGCAAAATTTAATCCGGGCCATTTACTATTCAACAGCACTGTTGGCCGGTGAACTTGCAACATGTACTGTTCAACATTTACTGTTGTATGTTATGGTTGAGTTATAGTATTACGATACGGCTGAGTTATGGATTTTGTTTACATAATGGCTGAGTTATGGATTCATTATTATGGTTGAGTTATGGATTTTTGGCGGGATTTTTCCCGCCCAAAATAGAAACACGAAACGTCGTGACACGGCTGAGTTATGGTATAGAAAGACGAAACATCACGATACGGCTGAGTTATGGTTAAGACGACTGAGTTATGGTTAAGACGGCTGAGTTATGTTTAAACCAAAAACAAAAATTGTTGAGTTATGGTATTACGATACAGCTGAGTTATGGATTTTGTTTACATTCGGAATCAAACGGATTCATGGCCAAAGATAGATGATCTCGGAATCTAACGATGGGAAAAGCCGCTTTTGACTCCATACACCCGAGTCAGACGAATACACATAAACTATCCATTCCTTGCTATTAGTAGCACTAGTCTCACAAGTCTTAACCACCTTAAAGCTCGAGGCTTGATCGTCTTCCTCAACAGGGGTTACCAAAGCAGTGAACTTACATGGCTGAGGAGGGTGAGGGATCTGGACCCAGTTTTGTAAAACCGGATTATGAACAAAGGATTTGAGAGAATCGCGACCAATCTCGACCAAAACCAATCCATTAGAAGAAGCTCGATAGAAAGTAGGGAGATTCGTGGGATCTGGGGTGAGATAAGAACCTGGAGAGTTGGAAATGTTCCATAACTCGCAACCGTGGAAACCGAATTCGAGATGTGCGTTAGGGACCATGAGTGACCAGGTAGATAAGTCCATGTGGAGATAGACGAAGAGACGGCGGAAGTAGGGAGATTCGATTAGGGCTTTCCATGGTTTTGAGACGCATTTGAATATGGCCAGAGTTTTCAGAGGTATACCGGTGAGTATCATAGTCAGTAGCTCCTCTGGGAGTCTTCCTCTTGGCGTCGCCTCCAATATTATGGCTGAGTTATAGATTTTGTTTACATTACGGCTAAGTTGTGGATTCATTATTATGGCTGAGTTATGGATTTTTGGCGGGATTTTTCCCGCCCAAAATAGAAACACGAAACGTGGTGACACGGCTGAGTTATGGTATAGAAAGACGAAACGTCACGATACGGCTGAGTTATGGTTAAGAAGGATGCGATAGGAAGTCGATACGGCTGAGTTATGGTTAAGACGGCTGAGATACGGATAACATGGCTAACTTCATTTATATAAACAAAAATTATCAGGAGTAAACGGCTGAGATACAAAAATTGTTGTAAATGGCTGATACATTTATATAAACACAAACAAAACATTTAATTAAAGTTACATTGTCCATACTGAAAATTATCAGGGCCTAATTCATCAAACATTTCGACGAGAGCAAGCCAAACTCTAGCCAGCAGATTAAACTGTGTCCAAACTGTCAAATTATGCCGATCTTGCATGTTGTGTATGGCATTGACCATGCTCTCAAACATGGATATATATTGATAACACCATATTTTACTTGTTTTTAGGGCTTTATTCTCATAGGTTTTGATCCCACATAGTATAGTTTTAGGATATTTTCATGCATTTAAGTCTCATTTGCATTGCATTGCATTTTAGATGTCCTAGGTTGTCTTTGTACTCTTTTTGGCTTGCTTGAACCATTTTCAGGTGTTCTTGGAGTCAGAGGAGTTGGAGGAGTGAAGATAGCCATCATAAAAGGTCATTGCGGAATATATCACACCACCGCGACCGAAACCATCCGAAGTGCTTCAAAGATCGACTCAGAATAACGGTTTACATTTGGATTTAGCTTAAGAGGTCTTCATGAAAGTTGTAGGTATTTGAGATAGATTTCCAATGGAAGTGATTTCAAGTCATTCCAATCTGTGGTTCAGGAGATATGACTGTTTTACCGGAGGGTACCGGTCTTGACCGAGTGGAACAACACTAGCGTCGATCGACAGAGAATTACGTTGATCGACAGGGTATCTTTAAAAACAGAGGATATTTCCAGAGAGTTTACTGTCGATCGACAGGAATTTACGTCGATCGACACGAGGTCGGCAGAAGCAAAAATATCCGTTTTTCCTTAGATATTTTCCTTATTTTAGCACTTGTATAAATAGTTTTTCTTGTAAAAATATCTAGTAAGTCTTCTTCTTCTTGGAAGAGCTGGGCACGACCCAAACTCTCTCTTTTGAGAGATTTTGATTGTTCTTCATAAAAATACCACTCTAGAGAAGATTTCTTCAACTCTATCTTTTATTTATTCAATTTCCTTATCTTTGTGTCTTTTTCTCTTTGTTCTTCATGTTTAGATTAGGGTTCTAGTTGGGTATTTGATTTGGCTTGATTGATGATGATTTGATGGTTAATTATTGAGGTTTATCCGTTAGTTCTTCATCTAGACTGTTTTTAATGCTAGAATCTAGCTTGATCACCTAGAATCTTGATCTTAGGATTGTTGATTAGTCACAGAAGTGAGATTAATAACCTGAACTAGTCTAGATGGGCAAAATTACCTATTCGCAAAGGAATTTGGCTAAGGGATTTTGTGAACAAATCAAACTCGTACTAATTTCTTGTTTAGATTCGATAAATTCACAAAGGAATTTGAAATTTGAGGATTTAAGGATAGATAGCCTTTGTAACGGAAGTTAGCTGGCTATACTCTCGTGTTTGAGTTCTAGAACGGTGCTTAATTAAACCTCGACAGTCGTTAATCTCTTCTTGATAGTTAGTTAAATATCCGACATATCCATCTTTAGTTTACTTGTTTTATAGTTTTATAATTTGTTTACTTGTAAAAAGCATTGCTCTAGATTAAGAAGGATCATGCATTCCTGGTGCATTGACCAAACCTCCTTGTGGATACGATAACCCTTTGTGCTACAACGTACAAGGGGAATTGATGACCCTAAAAACTTAATATCATATATGCAGGGACAAACGACATGATATATGTTTTGATTAGATTAGGTTTTTTTTTCTTAGGTTTTGATGAGATTAGGTCTTTTTTTCTTATGTTTTCTTAGGTTTTTTTTTTCTTAGGTTTTGATGAGATTAGGTTTGATGAGAAGGGCTATATATATATATATATATATATATATATATATATAGAGAGAGAGAGAGAGAGAGAGAGAGATAGGAAGACGAAATGTCGCAATAGGGAAAGATAAGAAGACGAAACGTCGCAACTTAAAATTTTACACTTGACGCCTGAGTTATAGGAACTTCACGGCTGAGTTATGGATTTAGGGTTTAGGGTTTAGGGATCATGCTTTAGGGTTTAATGTATAACATTTAAAAAGTATATGATTTAGAGTCTCAACTAAATCAAATTACACACATTCAATTGAAAAAATTGTATATGGTTTATTGTATATGATTTTGGGTCTTAATTATCTATAGGTAATGTTTGAAGTACTTGTAAGACAACATATATCTCAAGATCAAGTTAGATTACATTTTCGATTTCATACACATTCAGTTGTATAAATTGAAGAAACTATACACATTTAGTTGATTTATATTCATTTTATATTAATAAAATGAGCTTAATTATAATTTTGTAAGTCTTAAATCTTATATAAATGGTTTTAGGGTATGGCCGAGTTATCTAAATGACACGGCCGAGTTATCTAAATGACACGGCCGAGTTATCTAAACATACCAGAAGTCTTCAAATTACATTTCCGATTTTAGGGTATGGCTGAGTTATCTAAACGAAATGGCTGAGTAATATATCATAAAAACCATAAGTTATACACTAAAAACATACCATTTACAGTCAAATCCTAATAATAAAAAAATAAATAGAAGGTTCATAATTGGTAAATCAGTTGAACTGCGCATACATATCATGTCCTCGTTCATCGAAGATCTCTGCTGCCATCTTCACCCGTAAACCCTGAATATTTACATCGCATATCCCATCAAAAGTTACACCAAGCGCTAGACACTCGATAAACTTCAGTGAATACACCCCACAATCGCCAACTTGGGTGTTTTGGGGAATGTTTTTGCCGCTTTTCCATCTGAACGCAAATTGTTTTTCGCAAACAGTTTTTTTGCCAGGAATTACAGCATTGATCATTGCAGGGGTCATTTGCATCAGCGGCCTAAATGCATCTAGCATTTTTTGTTGACTTTCAGGAGTTACCTGTCCAATGATGGGATCGTAGGAATCAATCTTCTCCTTCAGAAGATCCACGTGAAACGCCACCCAATGATCGCCTCCAGTATGAAGAACTTCGTACAAGTGATCGCATCTTCTAACCACTTTTTGTTTGTCTGAAGGTCTAAGTGAATCGTACCGTTTATGAGTAACTCATAACCTGAGTCTTTGAATTTGAACATCTTTGGCTTCATCTTGAACTGGTTGAAATCCCGAATCCATGATCCTAGGAACCATTGGTCCACAAAGGCAATGCGCTTGGAACAAAATGGGCTGGGATCTTGCATGGACCTTTTGATGAGGACTCTGATATACGAAGCAACATGCTGTACACAGAATATTAAGTCACCTATCGAATTATCATAACTCAGCCATTATTAAACATAACCCAGCCATCAAACAACCATAACTCAGCCATCAAACAACCAAACTCAGCCATAAATAATCATAACCCAACAATTAAATAACTAATAACTCAGCCATAAATAATCATAATTCAGCCGTAACTTATACTTACAGTGTCAAACAACCATCCACAATCACCCTTCGGCCACTGCGCTCTTTCACTGATGAGTATTATGTAGAAATTAACTTCCTCGTTACTACCATCTGTAGTGGAATGTCCCTAACAATCAAACACAAGTCAGTTTAGGAAAATATTGCTAATAGCTGTATAAAATAAAATAAAATGGTGTAAAAGTCTATACTCGAATGGCCTTAGATGTTGCATAAGTTTATCCAATTTAGCTGGGTCAACAGGTGAGAGAGGATCATAGATTGCTGATGAAGGTTCAAAATCCTTCCTCATGCACGTCGTCCCATTGTCTCCAACATAAGGAAAAACTGCTGAAGGAGCACTTGACGTCGCTGCTAACCCAGTTGTAGCTAATTGAACAACCCTCGCCCGATACATCTTAATTCTCGCTAACATAAGCCTTTCATCTTCGTCCTCATCAGACTCCGGTAACAATTCATTTCCTTCTGTGATCGCTTCCTCGGTCACATCCTCAAGATCAGTTTCACCTCCAGTCTTCCCCTTCTTCTTCCCAGGAGTAGGTGGAATAATAGGTATTCTTATTACACCGTCACGTAAAACCTTTGTTTGGACCTTCTTCTTTAACTCAGCCGGCTTATTCTTTAACTCAGCTGACTTCTTCTTTAACTCAGCCGCTGCCTTCTCTTCCTTCTTCTTTAACTCAGCCGCTGCCTTCTCTTTCTTCTTCTTTAACTCAGCCGCTGCCTTCTCTTCCTTCTTCTTTAACTCAGCCGCTGCCTTCTCTTCCTTTTTCTTTAACTCAGCCGCTGCCTTCTCCTTCCTTTTAGCAGCAGCCTCAATCCTCTTCTTAGCAGCATCATCAACCTTCTTTTTCAAATCAGCAGCAGCCTCATTTTCTTTTGGTTGTTGCCTCCTGGAGCGGCGTCGTAAATCTGGTTGCTTAGCAGGAGAAATAGAAACGAAATCTGCCTGACCACTACCAAACAAATTCTTTTTCGCCTCAGGAGTACCCTTAGGAATTTCGGCCTTCAATTTTGGAAAATACTGCTGCGGAGTTCGACTTTCGGCCTTAGCCGGCTCATTAACCGAAGGCTTTTTCGCCCACACAACATTATCAAGGGTCTCAGATTCCGTGTTAAGGACCGTTAGACTATTAACTGACTTATGCCGTGGTACTGTTTGCGTTTTTGGGCTGGAAACATAGTTTTGGGCACTTTCCAATAAACCCAAAACTTTCAGACGCTCATCCACTGCATCTTTGACATAATCACCAATTTTCTTCTCCATATCAGCGAATTTTCTGGTTAACTCTCCAACATTGGAATCAATGGCCTCAAACTTCGACCCAAACTTCTCAAACATAGAGTCAACCTTCCGAAACATAGAGTCATGGATCTCAAACTTACTCACAATTTTTTGCAGCGTAGCGACTATGGTATTCAGAGACGCCGCATCCTCGCTTAAACCCTTTCCCTTTGTATCCTCCTTCTTCTCTATATCAGCAGCTTCATTCACCTCAGCAGCTTCACCATCGTGTTTCTTATCTTTCTTCTACTTCTTTTTGGGTGGCTCAGACTCAGAGTCATAAGGAACTAAAGCCAACTTGGTTTTTTTTCTTCTCCTTCTTCCTCTGCACATCCCAATAATCACCTGGTACATACCTACCAGAATGTAGGTCTCTTATCAGGTTATTCAGTTGTGGGTCATCGTCTTGACCTGGCCACTGAGGAAACATGTCTTCTACAAACTCCTTCGAAACCATATGCCTCACATGCACCTACAACAGTAACTCATAACTCAGCCATCGAATAATCATAACTCAGCCGTAAAAAGAATAACTCAGCCATCAAACAAAGAATAACTCAGCCATCAAACAAACAAATCATAACTCAGCCACCAAACAAATCATAACTCAGCCATCATATTACCATAACTTAGCCATCACATAAATAATAACTCAACCGTAGAATAAATAATAACGCAGCCATCAAATAAAGAATAACTCAGCCATCAAATAAAGAATAACTCAGCCTAAAACCTTACATGACCATGGTCTTTAATCTCCTTCTTCATGACACTATTAAAACTTGCACGTGTCCGCATTGCATCCCATCGAAGAAGCGGAACTTCTTCCTCACCGACTAGTTTGCCAAAACGCTCTCGAAAGCAACTGACAGATTCATACGCCCAAGCCAATAAAGCGTAACTCATGCCGTTGATGTAGTATATCTTTCCTACGGGATTCAACAACTTAATACTACCAACAAGAGCTTCAAATGCAGCCCGACCCCATGGATAAGTCATCATGGCTTCATCATCAAATACTCTTTTTGCAGTTTGAAACGGTGTCCTAGAATTATGATGCCCAACATAAATTCCCATGGCTTGAAGAACTAACAGCCCTAGCCATTTACGCTTTTCAAAACTCCAGGCCCGACAGCCTCTTATTGCTGCCCTCAGTTCATCAGGCTTGGGTCCAAACCCATGCGGCACCTTCAACTCCTCCCAGAACTTTCTGTATTGGTCAGGTTCAATACTTTCTGTTGGCACTGGATCTGTGTTTAACCCAGTGATCTCACCAAACTCGAGTAAGCTAAACCTGATAGGTTGATCACCAACCACACTCCAAATCTCCTTCTTCTCTACTTTCAGCTGTCTACACAGTAGATAGTGTACAGTCCTAGCAGACCACCCGCATTTTCCATCAAATAGCTTAGCAATTATTCCAACAGGAAACTTCTTCAGTTCTTCCCACACCTCAAGTCCTAATTGTTCTTTAACTAAACTGAAATCTCCCATATAGAAATAGTGATTAAGCGCTCTATTTTCTAGATTAGAAGCGCTTCTTGATCTTCTAGGGTAATCAGGTGCTTGATGTTGTTCCATCTGATCACAAACGACTTAAATAACTCAGCCGCAATAGAAAACTAACTCAGCCAAAACAAAATATATAACTCAGCCGCAATATAACCATAACTCAGCCACAACATAATTTATAACTCAGCCGAAAAAACCCTAACTCAGACACAATTTATAACTCAGCCACAACATAATTTATAACTCAGCCACAACATAATTTTTAACTCAGCCGCAATATAACCATAACTCAGCCACACCATAATTTATAACTCAGCCGCAAAAAACCCTAACTCATACACAATTTATAACTCAGCCACAACATAATTTATAACTCAGCCGCAAAAAAACCTAATTCAGCCACAATATAATTTATAACTCAGCCGCAATAAAAAATATCCAACTCCGCAACAACCTACCTTTCGAAGACGATTACAGGCGACCGACTGCGGAGAAGACGATTACGAGAGAAGACAATTTTCGGCGACGACGAGTACGAGGGAAGACAATTTCGATTGCGGAGAGAAGACGATCACGAGGAAAGAAACAATGTCGATTTCGAAAGAATCTTAAACATAGAAGACAGTTGAGAAAGTTTGTGGTTTTTTTCTTTTTTTTCTTTGACACTTCCCTCTTTTCTGATCACGGTCACACTGATGTGAATTTGTTTTTTATTTTTTAATTAACAATAATTTCAATTAAGAAAAACTAATCAAGGGTGTTTATCGTAATTTACTAGGGGTGTTTCCGAGTCTTTGGTGTTTATTATTAGGTACAAGGATGTTTGGAGCATAATTGGTGTTTACTGAATCATTTTGGAGCATTGAGGAAAGAGCAGTCAAAGTTGCAAGTTCGGAGTTGGATTTCGAATACTCTATCGAGCGACAAGGAGTTGGTGTCGCTCGACATGAAGAAATCTCGAGTGTCGATCGACTGGATTATGGTATCGCTCGACAAGACCGTTTGCACGACCAAAATTTTTGAACTAGAAGATTTCCGCTTTTGCCCTGAAAGGCCCATATGTTTGCAATTAGGCCCATGTCGGTTTTGTAACCTATAAATACTTATTTTCAGCCATTATTTAGGCGACGCTTTATTTTCTTAGCGATAATTTTTTACTAAGGGATTATTATTCATGTCTATGTCTGAGTAATATCCTAGTTAGGTTTTAGGGTTTTTCAAAGGATGATGAAGTTTTGTTAGAATTTATTTACTGTTGGGATTTGCATATCATATTTATATTCTTCACCTTGATTGCTTTGAACTCTGATTTAGGCCTGAATTAGATATCTTATGTTGTTTAGTAAATGTGACATCGTTATTGAATTACCTGAACTGAATCATAGGTGAACAAAGATTCGATTCGCAACGACAGTTGGCTTGGATCTTTGTGAACAATTCAACCTGAATTTTAATGCTTGTTTAAATTAATATGATTTTGCAACGACAATTGGTTTTCTAGGGTTTAAACATAGATAGTATTTGCAACGACAATTGATCTATATTACAATTGTTTCTAGTTCTAGAATTGCACTTCATCAATTATCCTAATAGTAACTTTATTCTGCAATTTGGAATCATTCGTGAAATTCCCTAAGGCTTAGCGTTTTTTCTCTTATTGAATTTAAATCACTTTCAATCATCCTGATTTACTGTTTCTGTGATAGTTTTACTTTATAATCATTCTGCTGAGCTTAATATGAACTTATTAATCTATTGTGCAATTCCTTGTAGATTCGATACCCTAAGTATTGCACGCGATCTCTAAATTTGAGAGAGTAGCTCTAGGGAAATTTGAGCATATTAGTAGTGATTCATGATCAGTGTGAATGAGAAACTCCTTTGGCCAAAGATAGTGCTGCCATGTTTATAAAACTCTAACCAAAGCATACAGCTCCTTATCATAAGTTGGATAATTCAAAGTAGCACCTCCAAGCTTTTCACTAAAGAAAGCTATTGGTTTATGATTCTGCATTAAAACAGCTCCAATACCTAACCCTGAGGCATCACACTTAATCTCAAAAGTCTTTAAGAAATTAGGAAGTATTAAAACAGGAGAATTAGTAAGGTTCTCTTTAAGAGTTTGGAAAGCATTCTCTTGTGCTTCTTCCCACTTGAATCCAACATCCTTCTTTATCACTTCTGTGAATGGTGCAACAAGGGTGCTAAAGTCCTTCACAAACCTTCTATAGAACCCAACAAATACATGAAAAATCCTAAACTCACTCACATTCTTAGGACTTGGCCATTCTCGGATTGCTTTCACTTTTTCTTCATCAACTTTAATGCCATCTGCACTTACAACAAAACCTAAAAAGAAAAGATTATCTGTGCAAAAGTTGCACTTCTTATGATTGGCATAAAGCTTTTCCTCTCTAAGCAATTCCAGAATCAGTTTAAGATGCATGACATGTTCTTCTAGATTTTTTCTATAAACCAGAATGTCATCAAAATAAACAACCACAAAGACTCCTATATGCTTTCTAAGAACATGATTCATCAGCCTCTATAAGTACTAGGTGTGTTGGTTAAACCAAATGGCATAACAAGCCATTCATACAGTCCTTGTTTTGTTTTAAAAGAAGTTGTCCATTCATCTCCTTCTTTCATCCTAATCTGATGATAACCACTTTTAAGATCAATTTTAGAGAAAATGCATGCACCTTGAAGTTCATCAAGCATATCAGCAAGTCTAGGGATAGGATGGCAATACTTAACTGTTATGTTGTTGATTGCTCTACAATCTACACACATACGCCATCTTCCATCTTTCTTTGGTACAAGTAGCACTGGAACATCACATGGACTCATACTCTCACGAATGAGTCCTTTGTCCATGAGCTCTTTTATTTGTCTCTCCAGCTCCTTAGTCTCAACGGGATTGGTTCTATAGGCTGGTCTATCAGGAAGAGAAGCTCCTGGAACGAAGTCTATTTGGTGTTCAATTCCCCGGATTGGTGGCAAACCTATAGGGTTATCTTTTAGAAAGACATCCTTATAATTCGCAAAAGAGACTTGACCATACTCGGATACTCCGGTTCTTGGTTAGAAACAGTCACAAGAATCTCTTTAAACACAAATAACAGCTTAGAGTTTTGAGAAGAGGTTTTAGGCTTACTGTCCTTAGTTGGTTTCGATGATGTTTCCCTTTGTTTCATACTGACATGATCTTGATAAACCTCTTGTGGATTCATTGGAAGGAGAGCTGTTTTCTTGCCCTTGTACTCAAATGAATGCCTATTGGTGAATCCATCCTGAACAACCTTTGTATCAGATTGCCATTGCCTTCCAAGCAGGATGTGACTAGCATTCATGGGCAGAACATCATATAGGATCTCATCTTCATACTTTCCAATTGAGAAAGGGACCTTGACTTGCTGATTCACCATAATTTCACCAGTATTATTGAGCCATTGAAGGGAATAGGGTCTAGGATGCGTGTGAGTCTTTAAATCGAGTTTAGTAACCATAGTCTTGCTCGCTACGTTGGTACAACTTCCTTCATCAATAATTAGACTACATACCTTCTCTTTGACCAAACACCTTGAGTGAAATAGGTTTTCTCTTTGCTCTTGTTCTTTTGCCTTGGTTAGAACACTTAATGATGTTGTAGTAACCAGAAGTTCTCCTTTCATTGGTGTCTCCATTTCTTTTTCTGTTGATGAGCCTTGATCATACTTTTCGTCCTCAGATTCTAACTCACCATCAGCTCTTAGAATCATGATCCTCTTATTAGAACACTCATTTGCATAATGTCCATGACCTTGACATTTATAGCATTTGAGATCTCTGGCCCTTGAAACTACCTTAGCCTTTCCTTTAGCGTCTTGATCTTCTGGTTTAGGCTTGATAAATGGCTTCGAATCTCTTTGAAAACTAGATTTCTCATCCTTTTGATAGCTAGGCTTTCCTGAACCAAAACCAGACTTGTTTGCAACGTAACTAGACCTAGAACTCTTTCTCTTGATTTGTTGTTCGAACATGATGGCCTTGTGAAGTGTAGGGGTCATATTTCCCCTAGAAAAAATCGATAGGCCTTAAATGACTAAGTATGCATCGAACCGGTCATCCCAAGAGCCAAATAACCGGAGATTGAGCGAAAGGCCTAATTCAAGTCAGCCTAATGGTTAAGCCCAGAAGATAAAAGCCCACCTAAGGCCCAACCGACTTAGAGGCTATAATCTAAATGGAAAACCTAGGAAACTTAGGTATACTTTCTATTTTGTACTGGGCCTGGCCCAACCGACCTATGATAGTATATATACCCTTGTACATCCCCATAATAAGAAGATCACAAAAAATCTTACAGGGACACTTTTACAGTTTTCCAGCTATCAATAAAAACCCTAATTCAAATCTTTGCTTTGATCTTTGTGTTTTCTAACCATAAAAGCATTTTACTCTTCCAAAAACCTTACAAATTCAATTGTGAGAATCCAGCTCCCACAATTTGGTGCTAGAAGGAGGAGATACTAAAAGCTTCTTACACGAAGAAACAACTTAGAGCAACTCGAGAAGATGACTAGAAACATCGACACAACTCAACGGGATGCGACAGACGGCAACACCGGTCCAGAAGGAACACCTCCAAATGGATCCGGAGCAATCGGACTGAATAACGAGTAAATGGCTCATAACAACAGACACAATGAGGAGCAAGCGCCTCTTAATATATCTGGCACAATGGGTCTTCAGAACAATACGACAGCAAGCTTGGAGGCATACAGCGAAGTCAAGGAGATGCTGGCGGAATTGCTCAGGAAGTCTAAGGAGCAAGAGGCAATCAACGGTACCTTGACGGCGGAGCTGAAAACTCTGTTAGCAGCCAGCCGAGCGCGCAAAGGAAGAATTTTCCGTTGGTCTATGCCCCGTATCGTTCCAACAAATCTCTTCTCGACACTAGTCGGCATAGCTACAAATCGCAGAACCCGGGATGAGTTGACTGGGTTACGAGCTAGATCACCGACGATACTAAAGAAGAGCGTCGATCAGACTCTGGAGCTGCACGAGCCGCTCAAAAGGGCAGACAGCTCAATTACGAACAAGAACAAGACGAGGATAAAGGCGAGGAAAACCTTCGATGGGTCGACCAAGCTGAGGACACATTCACCAAAAGAACATCTTCCACTAATCAGCAGAGAGAGATGGACGAACTCAAAGCTTCCCTACGGCAAATGGCACTCGATTTGAAGGAGATGCGATCGCAAGTCCATCGCACAACAAGCAAAGGCCCGGAGATCCACCAAGTGTTAGAAGAAGCGCGGACTACCCCGTTTACGAAGCGGATCACAAAAGCCCGACTGTCTGACTCCATAAAGATCAAGGTCCCAATCTATGACGGAAAGGGAGATCCGACCGAACACATCACAGCTTTTTCCATCGCCATGGGACGAGCCAATTTCCAACTTGAAGAAAGAGTCATCGGCTACTACCTCTTGTTCGGGGAGTACCTCAAAGGGACAACTCTCCACTGGTTCGCAGGGATGGAAAAAAACTCGAAGTAGTATGCCATCCTAATCAAGCGGAGGTCTTCAGAGGTAGACCTCTACACCATGTCTCAAGGGCCGACCGAGCCACTGCAAAAATTCATCGAGCGCTTCAAGTTGGTGCTAACTCAAGTCAAGGGGATAGACGATAAATCAACACTCGTAGCATTACAGAAGGCTCTCTGGAATAATTCAGATTTCCTGAGGTAGTTAATTGTGAATGAACCAACGTCCATCCAAGACACCCTACATCGCGCCAATGGCTTTGCCAAGAGCGAAGAAAAAATAAAAACTCTGGCACAAAAGTATGGGAAGATCAAAAATACTAACTCCCACGAAGCTCCGGCTACTAGGAAGAAACAGCAGGGAAATTTCGTCCAGCATGAAGGAGGCTTCAAAGGCGCCCATAACTATCAAGTCGACTCGCCTGGCTACGGATAAGGTAGAGGACGAGGTCGGGGAAGAGGGACTCCAAGTCGCAGCTTTGGTAATACTTGGACAAGAAACTCAACTTATGATGAGTCAGCCTATTGCGAGCTACATCGAACAAGCGGACATTTAACCGCCAATTACAAGGTGCCCGGATCGCGGTTGGCGGCCAAGCTAGCAGCCGCCGAGCCCAAAGGCAACATAAGTGTCGACGATTTCCAAATAGAGAAGTTTGACGGCCACACCAAAGAGATAGCCCGTAACGAGCCTAACAAACAAGATAGACAAGATGACAATAAATGTCAAGGTGGTCCGGAAAGAAAAGTTTGCGCGATGATTATGGGCGGCTCGCATTACTGTTCTGACACCGTCTCATCGATCAAAGCCTTTCAACGGTGAGCCAAAGTGGAAGCTAATATGCCAACGCCGTACAAATTCCCAAACGACACCATCACATTGAAGAGCGAGAAGTTGACAACTTTGATAAGCTCCATGACGATCTGCTCGTAATCCAACTACTTATAGACGATTGTGATACAGATCGCATCTTGGTCGATACTGGACATTATTTTTAAATATGCTTTAGAACGGATAGAAATCGTTCTCTCACGAATCGAAGCTCACCCGAAGCCCTTGACTGGTTTTATTGGCGAGACAATGATGATGCTTGGAATAATCAGACTACCTGTATGTGCATAAGGAGTGACCAAAGTAGATAATTTTGCAGTATCCAACAATCCGGCTATCTACAACATCATTATGGGCACTCCTTGGCTTAACTTGATGCGTGTAGTCACTTCAACCTACAATCTTTGCCTCACGTTCCCGACCTCAGATGGAATCATAACAATTAGAGGTAGCCGGACAGCATCTCGATTGTGCGTCATGACTGCGCATAAACTAAGGAGTCAGGCGACAATTCTGATTCCGAAGGACAAGCGCAAAAAGCAAAAAACCGATTGAGAGCCCGTCAAGGATCTCTCTGATTTATAATATCAATTACCGATCGTTGAAACCCAAGAAGAGGAAGTGATGGGTCCAGTCTGCAAACCGGTGATATCGGTTTGTACAGACGATAAAAATCTAGAAAGATGCGTAGAAATCGGCGCAACATTAGATGAAGCAATCAAACTCGATCTTGTCGAATTTCTTAAGGAGAACATGGGAAACTTCGCATGGACAGCCGAAGATATGCCTGGAATAGACTTCAAAATAGCCAGCCACGAGTTGAACGTCGATCCAACTTTCAAACCGGTCAAACAGAAGCGGAGGAGGCTCGGGCCGGACTGAGCTCAAGCAGTAAACGACGAGGTGGAAAAACTCTAGCGAATTGGCTTGATTTCAGAAGTGAAGTACCTGGATTGGTTAGCTAGCCCAATCGTCGTAAAAAGAAGAATGGCAAATGGCGTGTTTGTGTGGACTTCACCAATCTTAACAAAGCTTATCCCAAGAATAGCTTCCCACTTCCGCAAATAGACCGCTTAGTCGAAGCAACGACAGGGAACAAACTACTCTCGTTCATGGACACATTCTCCTGCTTCAATCAAATTTTTGTGAATCCCGACGATCGTGAGAAAACATCATTCATCACGGACAGCGGGATTTACTGCTATAAAGTCATGCCTTTTGGCTTAAAGATTGCTGGAGCTACCCATCAGCGTTTGGTGAATATGATGTTTGTAGATCAGCTCGGGAAGACCATGGAAGTATACATAGATGACATGCTGGTCAAGTCACTTGAAGAGAACAATCACGTCGCACACCTGGCGGAATGCTTCGAGAGGTTAAACTTGCACAATATGAAACTGAATCCTACCAAGTGTAGATTTGTTGTTACTTCAGGGGAAAATTTGGGCTATCTGGTAACTCATCGCAGCATCGAGGCCAACCCGAAGCAAATCGAAGCACTTATCCAAATAACCTCGCCGAAAAAGAAGAGAGAAGTCCAAAGATTGATTGGCCGAGTGGCGGCACTCAAAAAATTCATATCGCGCTCCACTGACAAGTGCCTCCCCTTTTACGACACATTGTGATGAAAGAAGATCTTCGAATGGACAGAAAAATGCGAGAATGCATTTCAGGAGCTGAAGAAGTATCTTGCAACTCCCCCGGTATTGGCAAAACCAGTTACGGGCAAGCCGCTCTATCTCTATATTGCGGTTTCATTGACAGCCGTAAGTGGGGTCCTGATCCGAGCAAACATAGGCGACAAAAAACCTATTTTTTACATCAGCAAGTCCCCCACCGACGCGGAAACAAGGTATCCGTTAACCAAAAAGTTGGCGCTTGCCGTAATTATCTCGGCTCAAAAATTATGACCATACTTCCAATCCCATTCGATAATAGTGTTAAGTACTTTTCCATTGCGGGCTGTTCTACACAGTCTGACTCATTCTGGGAGGTTAGCCAAGTGGGCTATCGAACTAAGCAAATTCGACATCGAGTACCAAAGTAGGACGAGTATTAAAGCACATGTGCTCGCCGACTACCTGAAGCGGAGGCCTTGGCGAAAATTGAATGCCCATCATCCCAGCCCTGGCAGCTGCACGTAGACAGCTCCTCATCCAAACACAGGTCTGGGGTAGCTGCACGTAGACAGCTCCTCATCCAAACACGGGTCTGGGGTAGGCATCCATTTATCATCACTAGACGCGAGTCATTAGAGGAGTCATTTTGCCTTGGCATCTGGGCATCGAACAACGAGGCAGAATACGAAGCTCTGCTTGCTGGCTTACGGTTGGCGAAAGCACTAAAGAAGACAAGGATACATGGTTTTTTACGATTTTGGCTCGTCGTTAATCAGTTTAATGAAGAATATGCTACGAAAAACGAAACAATGGAAGCCTACCTTGCACTCATAAAGTCACTGGCCGCAGAGTTGAAGGAGTTTACACTTACAAGAATTATGCGGGAGGAGATTGTGCAGTCAGATGCACTCGCCTCACTCGGATCATCGGCACAGCTAGATGAAGGTCTTTAACAGATTGTTCCAGTTGAGTTCATAAAAAAACCAAGCATCATTCTACCATGTGAAGTTAACGTCTTGACGCGATCCTAGAACGCAAAAATGAAAGCACGACAAGATCTGACGAAGGCCGACAAGCTCGCCAAACAGGCGGAGGATCTCCAGGTTTCTAGTGATGGTCTAGACCATAGCCTGATCTGCCCAATTGATGTCGATCAGTCAGCCAGTCGAGATTCATCATGCAACACAGAAGTTGACGAAAATGCCTCAGACGATGGTGTTATCAATGCAATGGACATTGACGAAAACGATACTACTGCACATGAGGCAGACGACATTGACGAAAACAATACTACTGCATACGGCTGTGATACTAAGTGGATCAACAACATTCGCGGGTATCTCGCAGAAGACGAAGTCCCAACTCAAAAGTGGGCAGCTCGCAAAGTTAAACTACATGCCTCACATTTTATCCTCTTTCATGATGAAGTGTTCAAGTGGCGACTTTCTGGGCCTCTCCTGATTTGCGTTCAAGGTCAAGCAGCTCGCTAAATCATGTCCGAAGTCCATAGTAGGTCGTGCGGCAACCATTCTAGAGGAAGGTCATTTGCCATCAAAATAAAGCGACATGGTTACTCTTGGCCGACAATCGTCAAAGACTGCGAGAAGTAGGCCGCCAAGTGCGAGAAGTGCTAGCGCCACGGCCCCATGATTCACCAGCCTACCGAATTACTTTCATATGTAACTTTGCCCTACCCGTTCATGCGATGGGCGATAGACACATTCGGTCCGCTGCTTCCATCACGACAAAAACGCTACCTTTTGGTTTTAACGGATTATTTCTCTAAGTTGATTGAAACAAAGGCGTTTGGCAGCATTAAAGACAATCATGTAGAGAACTTCATCTAGAAGAACATTATTTGTCGTCATGGCGTGCCTTATGTGATCGTCACGGATAAGGGCTCGCAGTTCATTTCCAAGAGGTTCGAGCTTTTCTGCGACAAGTGGAAGATCATACTAAGTAAATCTACTCCACGTTGTCCTCAAGAAAATGGTCAAGCCGAAGCTTCAAATAAGACGGTCATCCACGGATTGAAGACGCGGCTAGACGCTAAAAAGGGCTGCTGGGCTGATGAGTTGGAAAGAGTACTATGGTCTTATCAGACAACACATCGGCGCACCACAGGAGAAACACCTGTTGTCCTTGTTTATGGCGCGAAATGCGTCATTCGGCCAGAAGTCCATTTTCCCGGGGTACGTAGATGGCTTCTCCCGGAGCAGAAAGGGCTCAACCATCTTTTGATACTTGACGAACTGGACTTAATAAACGAAAGATGACTGCGTATTAATAGGCCGCAACTAAGTACTACAACTCCAAAGTTTGAGTTTAGCGTTTTTATGAGGGAGATCTGGTCCTCCGCGAAGTATTTCAGAACATGGCTGAACAGAACAAAGGCAAACTCGGTGCGCATTGGGAAGGACTTTATCAGATCACAAAGGAACCGTCCAGACATCTATGAAATAGCAAACATGAATGGCGAGATGATTCCGTGACCGTGGAACGCAAGACGTCTCAAAAAGTATTATTACTATGTCTCTTGACTTGAACTACGGGGAGACTTGATCCCTCCAAATGGTATGTATGCAACTCGTTTTTGGACGGGTTTGGTTGCCCCCTCCTCAAAAGAGGGGGGGGGGGGACGGGTTTGGTTACCCCCTCCATCATTTGACACTTTGTTTTATTTTTACTTTTGAGTAAAAACATAATTAATGCTACGTTCGGATTCAGATATTGTTTTGAGTGTTGTGCCTTTATGTTATATTATCCAGGATTCTTTCTCCGTTTACGGCGTTTACGGACTTCATGCGACTTTAATAAGTAGGAGACACTTGTTTTGGTTCATTTTTATACTTAGTCAAATTGCGGTTTACAATCAAATTCCCATAAATTTTCTTGTTCCAACGATCTCCGCTAAGTTTAACCAGTGACTTGCTTACTAGTTTCAAGAGTTTATCATTTCGGGCTACAAGAGTATTTCCCGCAAAACCACTTGCTCCGAATATGAATACTTAGAATTTGTATAGCGCGCTTTTATATCCGTTTGGATGTATAAGGGTAGACCTCGCTTTAAGGTACCTAAAGATCATCACTGTGGCCAGCAGCGATGTGAAAAAGAAATGTCTGTGTTTAGACTTGGTTGTTTGTGTAAAACTTTGATATAAGTCGAGATAGTCGTATTTGTTTAGACTCAGTCGTTTGCGTAAGACTTTGATAAGTATAAAACGTGATCTTTTATAAATCTGAAATTTCGACTGAGCGAAATAATCATTTTACAAAGATGGGAGTATACGTACCCATCCCCCCCCTCTTTTGGTTTCCTTCATGCGCTTCGCAACGCGTTGTGTTTCAGCTTCTTCCTTCTTCCTCGCTTCATCAATGAAATTCTGCTTGGATCAAGAATCCCTGTCGTAAGCTAGAATCAATCGGTTGCAGTGCGCTACCATCTAGGAGCAAAAACAACAAATAAGCTGAGTATGGAGAATAAAAGTTAGCTTTTAAAGAGGAAAAGAAGGAAATTAACCTTGATGTGGCGAGACGAAAATTCCTTGTATAGCTCGCTGTTTATTAGTCTCTTCGGGATAGGAAAGCTATCACCTGGATAGGTGAATTTGGACATCAATGTGGTAGCAGCTAAAGGATCATCGTACAGCTCGACAGCAGCAGGCGATGAATCGGGTCGAGCCCCATAAGGGATCAGTTCGCGGGGAGACAAAGTTGGAATATTTCGGCAAGATTTCCTTGCCTCAGAATCGGAAGCTTGACCTTTACCTTTGTCAACAGTAGAGTATGACCTTTTATGACTCATATCTTTTTTCTTATTGCGATCGTCTTTGGATTTGTCGAGCCCAAGTGACGAGTCCACCGGCCAGACATTATAGGCATCAGTTCGTGCTTCACCGCAAGGTGGCACATCACTCAAAGTATTTCGCTTTGTTACACTTCGTTCAGACGTTTCGGTAGCACCATATGGAACGTTCACAACAGCGTTTCTCTCTGTCACTGAGACAGTCGGAGCAGCAGCCTTCTCAGCAACAATTTTCTTCTTGATTCTGTCAGGAATAGTCGGCTTGCTAGTTATAGCTGGAATTTTTGAGAAGTCTTCGGAGTCGCTGGGAAGATAGTCGGCTTCGCTAACTAAATTCTTGGCCTTTTCTTCAGCCCTGACTACTCTTTGACGATAGAAGTGACGAACCCAAATGCACTTTCTCGCAGCTAATTTCTTGTACAGCTTGCTAATTCCAGGTTCGGGGGTACCTATGTATTTGCGACCTGCAAAATCAACAAAATCAGAAAAACTTAGACATAAACTAAGTATAATCTAAGTTGCGGCTTAAGGAAAAACTGCGAGTAGGCTACCAATTTTTCCACACTTCGCATTCACCGCATTCTCATTCCCTTTGCCAAATGATACCGCGGAAATCGGCACCAAAAAGAAGAACTTCCTCTAGTCATGATCTTTGTTGGGGAAGTCATCTAAAATCTTGTATTCTGTTCGATTCGCCAGGTTATAAGTTGGCGCCTCGTCATCTCGACCTTTGTTTTTGCGGAACTCAAGAAAAATCACTAAATGGCAAACTCCAACTTGCACCCCGCATTCGGCGGCTCTTGTTAATAGTCCGACCATATGGCGAATTCCCCTAGTATTGACTTGAGCAATCGCCAAACGATGAATAAAGATATAGTGAAGAATCTTTGTAGGGATTGGAAGGAGTAGGAAGCAATCTCTAAGGTAGCATTCATACAAGGTGAATGTACCCACAGGAGGATCGTCAGCTCGTTGATCCGGAGAAGAGAGAATCAGCTCGACATTATTGGGAATAGCACACTACTCCCTCAGTTCGCTCAGCGACTCTTCGTCGCACCACGTCGAGCCTGGAGGAGGACGTGTCTTACGCTTCGCCCTTGTCTTCTTTACTTTTGATACCCCAAAATCGACCCAAGCTGCTAACTTTTTTTGTTTGATGTGAGGATTGTACGCCCAGTTACACTCTTCAATTTTGATAGGTACAGGCGGCTTGGCAAGATTTGATATTGATTCATCGTGAAGAGAGGGCACTTCGACAGTGAACCTCTCTTCGCCTATGCCCTCGGCATTTTTTGGAGTCACCAAAAGAATGACTCGATTTCTAAACCATGATGGCTTGCCATCTATATCGACTTCATCTTCTTGATCTACGTAGCTCCGCGAATTCCTTGCTATTGCCTCGCGTCTAAGGCGGCGAGATGAAACGGATATCGGTACTGGGTAGGAAAATAACTCATCAAGCGGAGAGTCATCATCGCTATGATCACCTCAGCCAGAAGGACCAGTTTCTTCTTTGACATCGCGATATCTTTCAACAGGGCAACAGATCGGCTCGCCACTATCGCTGGTTGTAATAGGCGACTCGCCCTCACTTGAGTACTTCCAAATCGATAAAGTAGTTCCTTCTTTGGGCAGCTCGACGGACTTAATCGTACTCATAGACGACATCGATTCGGATCGAACTTTTCAAAAAACACAAAGTATATCGCGAATTTTGACTGTTTTTATCTCCCGGATTTTTCTTTGAAGAACAGATAAAGAAATATCGAGGAACACTTTTAGATGATGCAAAATCTTAAAAGAGATCGGCCAGAAAAACTCAAAGGATGACGGGGGAGAAAGAGAATGCGGTGGCAAAATGACGTGATGAACAAACCCTAAAAATAACTTTTAAGAAAAAAAATAGAGAGGAAAGTTGAGAGAAAAGGCTACCTGTTTTTGGGAGAATGAGAATAATAAGCGAAACCTTGGCAAGTTGAAACATATATAGGATTTTGATGGCCAGACTGCTGAGGTGGGCCTTATATCAAGATTCGGGCCTCTAAGACAAATCTGTAAGGTGAAAAAATTTCTAAGTATGGGAAGTTCTAATGTTTGCTTCGATGTGGTTTGCGGTGAGCTATGCGACAATACCGGCTTAATAATGGGCTCAGAATCTTACCCAAATCTTCAATTTGGTTTGCCGCAATCAAAGATAAACAACCACCTCGCCCGTCATCTTGTCATCTCCCTCATGGTTTCCATCACTTAGCTCGCCAATTATGACTTCGACACCATTTTGAGGCAGCTCGCTGAGTTGACTGATCTATACATGAACTTGTCCAGGTGGCTCGCGGTTAAATCAGAAGAAACATCTTCGCTCACTTTGCCGTTTATTTGGACGATTCGCAGGATTCCATTCAGTCTGCCATTATCTCCCGCTGTGGATTGCGATTTGTCTCGCATTAATGCTGATAAGCTCGCAACTAGCTGAATACCAGTTCGCACTATGGTATCTTTGAAACAGTTTGCTCCCAGATACCATTGGGTCAGCTCGCAACAACACTGTCAATGAACTCACAGCAGAATATCAACCAGCTTGTAGAAAAATTCCCTTGGAGCAGCTCGCCACAAAACTTCCTCAAATCGGTCACTCCAAAATGTCTTCGAATCGGCTCACCGCAAATGACATACGATCAGCTCGCCGCAATGCAATGACAAATCAGTTTGCGGTAGAAGATCGCCAAAGCAGTTCACCACAAGTTTGCCTTGAAGGAGCTCGCCGCGAAACCACTTTAGATCGGCTCGTCGTTAGGTACATCCAGTCAGCTAGCCGAATCGGGCATATAATCGTCATCATTACCATTTGTGTATCAGCCCTTATCATTATGGAAGTTTCTGGGATAATCAGATCATTGTTGACACATCTATAGTCTAAATGGAAATCAATTCTTTGTCTGGACACCCCCACTTCAACACTTTTATCAATAACACTGTTGAACAGGGGGGCTAATTGTACGGGTCATATCTCCCCGAGAAGAATCGATAGGCCTAAAACGACTAAGTTTGCATCGACCAGTCATCCCAAGAGCCAAATAACCGGAGATTGAGCCAGATGCCTAATTCAAGTATGCCTAATGGTTACGCCCAGAAGATAAAAGCCCATCTAAGGCCCAGCCGACTTAGAGGCTGTAATCTAAATGGAAAACCTAGGGAACTTAGGTAAACTTCCTATTTCGTACTGGGCCTGGCCCAACCGGCCTATGATAGTATATATACCCTTGTACATCCCCATAATAAGGGGATCACAAAAAATCTTACATGGACACTTTTACAACTTTCCAACTATCAATAAAAACCCTAATTCGAATTTGTGCTTTGATCTTTGTGTTTTCAAACCCTAGAAGCTTTCTACTCTTCCAAGAACCTTACAAATTCAATTATGAGAATCCATCTCCCACATGAAGCAGCTCCCCCATTTCCAAATAATGTTGAGTCTAAAGTCTGTCTTGAATCTCTCTATTAAGTCCTCCCATGAACTTGTACATGATAGCTTCACCATCTTCTTAAATGTTAGCCCTTAACAACAACACTTCCATCTCCTTGTAATCAGGGTCGACCCTAAGCTATATGATGCCTAACGCAAATTCAAATAACGTTGCCCTTTATCATAACTAAAATTTTACTATAAAAAACTAAAACGATTACAATTTATATAGGAGCAGGAAACCCATTAGATTTCAAACTTAGGAAAGCCTATTTTATTGAAGGAAGAGACCTCTTTTAGTTAGTTTGTTCCAAAGCTATTCCAAAGCAAATTAACAAACAAAAGATCACAAGTTTGTTCCAAAGCTATTACCTTTTGAGTTCTAATTAACCAAAAAATTGATTTACAATGTTAAAACTAGAGAAGATGAAAAAAGCAAAACTTTGAGTTCATCCTAAATTCTTAATTATGTTTTGTTGAGTTGTCCATATACCTTAAGTCCTTAGTCCTTTAATTTTAATGTATCAAGACCATCACATGTTTAGTTCGTCCAAAAATTGAAAAAAAAGAGGAAAACTTGATGAGGAAGATAAGAGGAGAAGAAAGAGCAGACTCACCTGGCATGGGAAAGAAAGTAAAACAATTGAAATTGGTGAAATATAAAAATATGGTAGAAGAGATCGGTGCTGTTCCGGCCAAGTTTGTCAACGAAGAGAAGAAGAAGAATCGTCGACTGAGAGAGAACGACAGATAAAGAAAAAGGGATTAAACCCTTTTATTCATTTAATTCAATTAATACTTTTTCTTTTTTCTGTTTTAATTCAAAAAAGAAAAAAAAACACCCAGTAACGGGTTTCGAACCAGACACCACAAACATAACTTGATCTGTCATGTACCACTACACCTAAAGAGTATTACTGGACCTGATGCCCATAAAATTCTATATAATATGATGCCTAACGCCTTTTCTTCTTTGGCTTCACCTCAAGGCCGGGCCTGCTTGTAATACTCTTCTACGGTTTTACTTCCTTGAACCAAGTTCCTCAATCTATGATGTAGCTCTCGCTGATAATGACTTGGCACAAATCTCTTTCTCATGACACTCTTTAACTGATTCCAAGTATCTATTGGGTATTCACCGGCTCTTCTCCTAGTGGTCACAAGTTGATCCCACCAACTTAGAGCATAGTCATAGAATTCAGTGGCTGCCACCTTAACCTTATTGTCCTCAAGGTAATCACGACGAACAAACACGAGTTCTATCTTCTTTTCCCATTCCAAGTACGCATCTGGATTGTTGGTTCCATGGAAAGGCGGAATGTTAATTTTCAAACCTCCAAAGTTATCCTTAGGTGGTGCTCTCTCTCTTTCACGCCTATGTCTCCTTCGACCATTGTGAGATGATGACTGGTTGTAGTAACTACGAGCATCATCTTGATCAGAAGAGTTTTTGGTAGTTTCCTTAGGATCCTCATAATTTGGCTCTGAAGTCGTTTTGAGACCATGAGCTTCAAAACTTTCATCCATCAATTTAGCCATTTTACTCGTAAGAGTAGCAGTGGGTGCTTCAATCAACAATTTATTTGGTTCACTACTTGTTGCATCTCCATCTTCAGTTCCCATTGTTCTTGAAATCACAAAGATTTAAATAGTAAAAACTTCTTTGAAGAGAAGATAAACAGTTTTTAAACACAAATCTATAAATAAAATATTTTATGAAATTCGGATCTAACAGGCAGTTGAAGAGTCGAATTTCTAAACATAATAACTCAAAGAGTTTCTATCCAAAACACGAGATCTAATACAGATTCTTATACTGCACAATCTGATCTACACGTTTGAATCAAAAATCATGCGAAACGGATAAACAAACACCCCTAAATCGATACGTGAATATTACGCAAAAATAGAAGGAATTTGAAAGGATAGATACAACCTGACGAAGTAGCTCTGATACCACTTGACACGATCCTAGAGAGGATGTCAGCCCAAGGAGTCACTTTGTTGGTTGATTTGGATCAGAACACAAGAGATCCTTTGATTGATACAGTGGATAAATGATGAAGGGTTGATTCTAGGATTATGAATGCTTTGAATTGAAACAATATGGATGCAGCGGATGGTTGATAGAGAAATGATTTTGTGAATGATGAACAGAACCGATGGATCGAGAGATACTTTCAGGAGTGATGGAGAAACTCTAAAACTATCCATCCAGCTCCAGCTTTGGATAAATGCACCAAAGTAAGAACAAGATATTGGATTTTACTCCAACAAGATCAAACAGATTGTAAGGAGTTTTTGATAAAAAGTTTGATAATTTAATTGAATGACAAACTCAGAATACATATAGAGAGAAGAGAAGACTTGAAAAAACATTCATAATAAATGCTCTACATGCAGAGCACCTAGAAAAACAAAATTCAACTCTTTAACTCATTAGTTGACTCAAAAACGAAATTTAAAAGAAAATATCCAAAAGTAGGCCTCATTAAAAAACTTGTCTAAAAAACCCAATGGGAAAAACCAGAACAAGGGAAAAAGAGCACAAGTCACACTCTTCCCACTGATAACCCTTAGTTAGCTTGAATCACAACCAGAATATGTCTTTCTTTTTTTGTCCAAAATGTTCGGGAAGATAGAGATATTTGCCTAAGCCTCCTGCATTTCAAATTTTGAGTGATCTTCGGACTCTTCTCTTCAAGTTGTTTGGAGCTTTGGCCGAAAACGTGATGGAGGATTTAGTTAAATTAATAACTTGACCCCAAGCATCTTCATAGCGCTTAAGAATATCCACAAGAGCCTTGCAACATTTTGGGCTAGTCCTAGTAAAAAACATAATATCGTCCGCAAATAAGAGGTGGTTTATTGGTGGGGACCGTTTAGCCACGTTTACTCCCGGTAAAGTGCCATTCTCTTGCCATTTTCTACATAAACCGGAAAGAACTTTCGTACATAGAATAAAGAGATATAGAGATAGTGGATCGCCTTGTCAGAGTCCTCTTGTCGGTATTACTTTACCTTGTGGGGTTCCATCAATCAAGAAGGAATAAGAGACGGTTTTGATGCATTCCATAGTCCAATCTATCCATATTTCATGGAAACCTAACCGAGAAAGAACCGCTCAGAAGAAACCCCATTCAATTCTATCATACGCTTTGCTTATGTCCGTCTTGACCTCCATTGAGCATCGTTTACCCGCTTTAGAAGTTTGAAGATAGTGTAAGATTTCATGCGTAATGAGTACATTGTCGGAAATTGCTTGTTTAGGGACAAAAGTGGATTGGTGTAGTGATATCAACTTTGAGAGTAACGGTTGGAGGCGGTCCGTGATAATCTTGGCTATGATCTTGTAATGAGTGGAGCATAGAGCTATAGGTCTATAATAAGTTACTCTCTTTGCCACCAATGTTTTCGGAATAAGTCTCACATGAGTTTCATTGTGACGTTGGTGAAGAGTTTTTGTAACAAAAAATTCTCGTACTTCCTTAACCACATCATTGCCTATGTAATCCCACAAAAAATGGTAGAAAGCTCCGGGAAAACTATCGGGACCAAGAGCTTTATCTCCGTGTATAGAGAAAATGGATTTTCGAATTTCCTCTGTGTCTAGTAAAGCAATAAGACAGTCATTCATTTCAACTGTTATGTGATATATCATGGTTTTTACCCGTTTTAGTCCATAATATAAGTCCAATATCTAGTGTCTTCGTGGTATTTTGTTTGTGTTTTAGAGTCTTTGCAAGTACTTAGACGTTTGAGGCATAATTGATGTTTACTAGAAGTTTTGGAGCATTGCGGAATGAAGTGGCGAAGATCGAAGTGAAGAAGCGGATTCAGATGATGGTGTCGATCGACACCACATATGGGTGTTGATCGACACCGTGCTCAACCAAGCCAAAATCCCAAATTCGAAGATGTCCGTTCGAAGCCCGAAAATTCCAACTGTTTACAATTATGTTTATGACAGTTTATGTACTTTATATATACGTTTTCGCAGCCATTATTTTGGCTTATGCTTTATTTTACTAAGTTTTAAGAGATATATTCAATTAATAAGATGTTTGCTTCTTTGATTATGTCTAAGTAGTTACCTTGTTAGGTTTAAGGATTTTCAAAGGTGTTTGATGAATTGTTAGATCTGATTTAATTGCATAAGATAATACCTTTAGATGTTCTTCATCTTGACTTGAGTTTATTGCTGATTTTAGATTCATGACCTCAAATCTGATCTTAGAATAATTAATAGAAACGACAGTTTTGTTGATTACTTGATCTAGTCTTTGATGAGCAAAATTCCTTTTCGCAAAGAAATTTGGTTTGGGGTTTTGTGAATAATGGAGCTTGAACTTTAATACTTGTTTAAATTGTTAGGATTCGCAAAGAAATATGGTTTTCTAGTATTTAGAAATAGATAATCTCTGCAGCGAAAGTTTATTGATTTTATATTCGTCTTCATGTTTAAGAACTGCGCTTAATATCCTATATTTTATTTTATATCTGCAATTCTGATTCTCCTGCGATTTCCATCACCTGCTTAAATTACTTGTCTTTTAATTCATCATATTCTGCTTAGCTTAATTCGAAAGTTTAAATCTATTTTGTTTCTTTGATTCCCTGTGGATTCGATAACCCTAAGTACTACAGTGATCTCTTAATTTAAGAGAGTAGTTCAAAGGATAAATTTGAGCGTATAAAATTTTGGCGCCGTTGCCGGGGAATCAACGCCATTAGATTTATTTTATTAGGATTTTGTCTAAGCTTTTTATTTTTGTTTTTATTTCGCTAGTTTCTTTTGTCTCTTTTTGTTTTGGGTTTCAGGTACATGCCTAATACTAGGAACAACAAGGACGAAGAGCTAGTTGGTTTTAATCTCGAGGACTTAGCACGTTTGGAACGTGAGAACAGGAGAGCAGTCAGAGAAGAAAAGACGGATGCTATACCACCCATCATATTGACTCCGGGAGATGATGGAGTTCTGCGTGATCCGGCAGGACTGAAGTATAATGTGCAAGGATAGAGGATCAATGACGACGGAACGGTGATCGTCGAGATGAATTTGGCGATTATGCAGGATTGTGTCGCTCGACACCAAGACCCTGTCGGGCGACACAACAAGAATCATGGTGTCGCTCGACACCAACCAGAAGGTGTCGCTCGACACCCGATCGTGAATCGCCAAATTTTGTTGTGGAACGACGACAACGCTGCGCAAGGCCGAATGCTAGCGGATTTCAACCGTCTAGAGCAGCGAGCAATGGGAACTTTATGACAAATTCACCAGAAGCTGCTTTGAGACTGATCAAGAACTTGGCCAACAACAACAGTGCCAAGAACTTGGACTATGAGAGGAGCCAGCAGAAGCAAGACATCAGTGGTAACCAATTCGCAGAAGTCATTAGGAACCTTGATTCGATGCATAGTCTTCTAACTGGAAAGAAGTCGGTTAGCTTTGCACAAGACGTTGAGAGTGCAGAAGAGGACGTCAACTACGTCAACGGGACTGGATTTCAGAAGTATGGCAATCAGCAGGGCTATGGTTCAAAGCCGTATCAGAGCAGCAACTTCAACAGGAACTATGGTTCCTCATCCTATCAAAAGCCTCCAGAACAGGACAATGAGGTGAAGAATATGCTGGAGCAGATCCTAGAGGGTCAACAAAAGATGATTGTGAGCTTCAATGGGAAGATGGATGATATGTATCAGGACTTGGATGGAAAGATTTAAGCATTGAGCACGCATGTCAAGAACCTGGATGTCCAAGTCGCTCTAACAGCTGGATCAATCAAGAGACAAGAGGGTTTCCTTCCGGCAAAGACTGATGCTAACCCAAGAAACGCTTGCAATGCTGTTCTGGCTACTCAAGAGGACTATTTCGATGAGTTTGAGGCAATTTTTGGGACTGCAGAGCCAGTGTCGATCGACACTTGAAAAAATCGAGAATCGGGAGTTAAGAAGCTAGTGTCGATCGACACTACAAAGAGTATCGATCGACACCCCGTCCAGACGAGTCCAAAAATCACGAATTCTCCAGTTCAAGCAAAGGCACAAGTCTACAAGCCGAAGGTTCCTTTCCCTAGTGCTAGAAGGTCGAAGCAGGAGGTCGAAGAAGCTTATTGCAAAGCAATGATAGAGAAGATCATGGTTGAAATGCCTTTGGTCGATGCAGTTAAGCTCTCGCCTGCGCTAAGACGATACGTCAAGAGGATGGTAGCTAATGGAGTTAGTCCTAAGGAAGGAGCGTTGCTGACAAGAGATATCCGAGCTATCCTCTTGAATGCAGCTCCAGTGCCTAAGAAGAAGAAGAAGAAGGACGTGGTGGTTTCTGAAGAAGTGAGCGATATGATTCAGAGCAGGATTCTAGTCAAGTTACCGGATCCAGGAAACTTTGTGCTTCATTGCTCCATTTCAACAGGGCAGTTTCTTCATTCTCCATGTAATTTGGGATCCCGTATTAACTTGATGACATTATCTATTGCTATGAGACTTGGGATGACAGACTTCAAAGCGACTAGGATGTCTCTTCTTTTAGCCGATCGGTCCAGGAGATTCCCAAAAGGAATTTTAGAGGATGTACCTATCAAGATTCAGAATTGCTTAATCCCTGTAGATTTTGTGGTTTTGGAATACAACGATGAATCTGAAGATCCTTTGATCCTAGGAAGATCATTCTTGGCTACTGCTGGCGCGCAAATCGATGTGAGAAAAGGGAAGATCAAGCTTGATATGGGCGATATTGTCATGGACTTTGACATGAAGAACACTAGGAGAAAATCAACCATCGATGGTCAGACATTCTCTGTGGAGATTTTAGAAGATGAAGACTCATTCAAGGAGTCGGATTCTGAACAGATAATTCCACAACTCCCATCCCACGATCCTCCCAAATCCACAGATAATTATGCGCTTCCTGCACTTAATTCTCAATCTCCTGATTTCATGAAAGATTTAAAATGTGAAAAAGCTGTTACACGCTTACGCAAGCATCGAGTTTCTTGTACAAGTCTTGGTTTTTCTTCTGATGAATCTGGAGGAATTCCTAAGGAGCGTAAAAGGACTTCAAAGCCTTTCGCGAGAATGCGCATCATCGTACCCAAGGAGCTAAAAGAGAAAGGAGACGTAGTTGTTCAGACGATGCTACAGAAAACACATAAACTCTTTCCTGGACTTATTCCATGGAAGAGTGCAGATCCTCCAGACGTCTAAATTCCTCAAAACAGTCAATCTAACGGACTAAAAACAAGCGCTGAGTGGAAGGCAAACCACTAGTAAATATCCTATTTTCGTTTTAAATTTCATTTTATTACTAACTTTTAGTTTTAGTTAAGTGTTTCAGCTTCTTTGATTAAAAAAAAAAAAACGGATGAACAGTGGATTAACCATCTGGTCGATCGGACGAAAATCATGGGTGTCGATCGACACCCTTACCATTGTCGATCGACACCACCCCACAGGTAACATGTTTCGTTCATTTTTTAATTTATTTCGTTTTCTATCTATTTTATTCACCAATCTCAGGCTTAATAACACTGGAGACAGTGTCGTTTAAGTTTGGGGGAGGTTGTTGCTAACTATGTTTTCTATTATGAGTTTTTAGAATCAATTTTTCAAATTTTCGGGTCAAAACTCCCCTTTCTACTTGCTTTGAACAACACTCAAGGACCATTATCAATGCAAGTTGGTTGGTTTTACTGAGGTGGGTAACTCGAAGTGGATCGGTTTAACAGAGCGAGTTCAGAGTTCTGGAGAACGCTATAAAGGATGTTGCAGACCCCACCCTAATGAATCTCTAATTTCTTGTCTTGGGCGTTGGAAATCGCAAGACTTGATTCAGCTTCCAAACACTAAAAAGCGAGGACGGACCACTCTTGAAACTTCTTCCCAAATGATGAATACAACTGTCCTAGATCAAAAAAATCAAAAGCCTCATGACCCTGTCTCCAAAAGAAAAATAGTAGTGAGCGCTGATCTAGTGAAGTCATAGAGCTGCCAAGGTATTTAAAATGTCTACAGAAAAGTGTAGTTCAAGCAGAAAAGTGCAAGTCCGAAAATCAGAAAAATCCTGAATAAAAAAGTTCAAAAATGGGCAATACATCTCTATTATATCCTTAATTGGATACATTTTTGGAGGGAAGAGAGAGAGTGAAACGCAGAAAAGTGTTAAAGGAAGTGAAAGAATCTAGAAGGTCCAGCTATCGATATTCCCTCGATGAGACCGCACTTAATAAATGAAAGGGGTTTGCAGCTGAAAGTCTGGGTTTCTCTAAGAGGTTTGGATTCAATTTGGAGGATTCCTAAGCTTCTAGGGACAAATCGAAGTACTACCATTGACTTAGCAAGGTATGTGGTTCCTTAAGGAGTGATAACATCTGTTTTGCTTAGAGACAAGCAAAAAGCTAAGTCTGAGGGAGTTGATATATCATGGTTTTTACCCGTTTTAGGCGATGATATAAGTCCAATATCTAGTGTCTTTGTAGTATTTTGTTTGTGTTTTAGAGTCTTTGCATGTACTTAGACGTTTGAGGCATAATTGATGTTTACTAGAAGTTTTGGAGCATTGCGGAATGAAGTGGCGAAGATCGAAGTGAAGAATCGGATTCAGATGATGGTGTCGATCGACACCGTGTTTGACCAAGCCAAAAGCCCAAATTCGAAGATGTCCGTTCGAAGCCCAAAAATTCCAGATGTTTACAATTATGTTTATGACAGTTTATGTACTCTATATATACGTTTTCGCAGCCATTCTTTATTCTTATGCTTTATTTTACTAAGTTTTAAGAGATATATTCAATTAATAAGATGTTTGTTTCTTTGATTATGGCTGTGTAGTTACCTTGTTAGGTTTAAGGATTTTCATAGGTGTTTGATGAATTGTTAGATCTGATTTAATTGCATAGGATAATATCTTTAGATGTTCTTCATCTTGACTTGAGTTTATTGCTGATTTTAGATTCATGACCTCAAATCTGATCTTAGGTTAATTAATAGAAACGACAGCTTTGTTGATTTCCTGATCTAGTCTATGATGAGAAAAATTCCTTTTCGCAAAGAAATTTGGTTTAGGGTTTTGTGAATAATTGAGCTTGAACTTTAATGCTTGTTTAAATTGTTAGGATTCGCAAAGAAATATGGTTTTCTAGGATTTAGACATAGATAATCTCTGCAGCGAAAGATGATTGATTTTATATTCGTGTTCATGTTTAAGAACTGCGCTTAATATCCTATCTTTTATTTTATATCTGCAATTGTGATTCTCCTGCGATTTCCCTGTGCCTTGCTTTCTTTTAATTGAATTCACAACCGTTCATCTCCTGCTTTAATTACTTGTATTTTAATTCATCATATTCTGCTTAGCATAATTCAAATGTTTAAATCTATTGTGTTTCTCTGATTCCCTGTGGATTCGATAACCCTAAGTACTACAGTGATCCCTTAATTTGAGAGAGTAGTTCAAAGAATAAATTTGAGCGTATCTTTATGCACGGTTTTACCACTTCATCGACTAGGTCTTGGTGTCCAGTAGATTTTGCGGTAAAGAGTTCTTGGTAGTACTCACAAACTAACTTGCATATTTGGTCTTCTTCATAAAAGGCATTGCCATGAGCATCCTCGAGAACCAAGAGAGTATTGAGAGCTTTTCTGCCTCTATTGGTAGCGTGGAAGAAGTCAGTGTTGCGGTCACCGCATTGTATCCAGCTTACACAACTCCTTTGGCTCCAGTAGCTTTCCTCGTTTTGATAAGCTAGATTCAAAGCTTCTGTAATGGATTTAATCAAACTGAATCTTCTGTATCTGCAGATAAGGCCTTTTCCAGAGTCGCTTGTGTTTCTTTGATGTGGAGGAGGTTATTCGTTTTGTTTTCCTTAGTTCATTGGATGATGAGAGATCTGCATCTATCTAACTTCCGAATGCACGATATTCTATATCTTGATTGGGCCAAGAATTTTTGACTAAATTCTAGACCTCCTCTTTACTTCCCAGTGTTCTCTCATATCGGAACATGCCCTGCTTCCTCAGTTTTTCCTTGCCAAAAAGTGTGAGCAAAGGTCGATGATCGGAGCCCTAAACCCTGAGGTATTTACAATGTCCTGAAGAGAATCTTTTGGACCAAGAACAATTTACTAGAGAGCAATCCAATTGAGCTTTAACATGATGTGTACACCGATTCCCTCTCCATGATAGTGGATTACCATAATGCTTCAGGTTAAGAAGACCTAGTTTAGAGACACAAGTTCAGAAGTCTACAAAAGAGGCTTCTTCTCCCTCTGTACCACCTTGTTCTCTTTGATATTTAGAAGTTCGTTGAAATCTCCAGTTAGGAGCCAAGGAGATTCTCTGTTTTCAAATTGTACTTCAAGCGAATTCCAGAATTGAGCTATGTTTTTGACCTGAGGGGGTCGTAGACAAATGTGATCATTGAAACAGACTTTTTAAACTTGACCTTTGTATCTATTAATTTTGTGAGAATCTCTATTGAGACAGAGTCCTTCCATAATAATGCTAAGCCCCCTCCTTTATTAATCGGTCGAACAATAAAGTGATTTGTAAAATCTGTATTGATAAACTCTTTGAGCACAACTAGTTCTTCATTCTTGGTTTCCATAAGAAACAAAACATCAGGTCGAATTTGATTTCTCAAATTCTCGAGTCGTCAAACCTTTCGGTTTGCTCTAAATACCTTGACAGTTCTAGCTCAATATGGCTAAGGAAGAGGGTTCGATGGAATCTGAAAATCCACCATACCTCCCTCAAGAAAAGGGACCAAGACCATCGTAGGAGCAGCTGTATTGGGGTTGACCTCATTTGTAGACTGATTCATATCACATCTTTTCTTTCTTTGGGATGCAAAGCCTCTAAGTACATTCCTTTTTTGTGAATTCATACCTCCTTTAGGGATGGGATTAATCTTCCTTTTGGTAGAGTTTTTAGGGACCTTGGCCTTCTCTAATATGGATGTTGCAGCTCTTCTGGTTGCTCTAGCACCCACATTTTCCACTAGTAAATTCACAAGTCCTTGGGTATCATATTCTCTAATCCCTGAGTGAATGGGGATTGAACCTGTCCCATTCTCATGAGGTGGAAAAAATAATCTTTCAACAATGCGATTAGATGGTCCAGGCTCCTTCTCTTGGAAAAGACGGTTTAGGTAGAAGCTTGATTGGTTATCATTGCGTATCTCTTGAATCTAGACTTCTTGTAGTCTTCGTAAGTCGAAAACACTCACTTCCATCAAGTTTTCCTGGAATTGGTTGTCCAAACGCTGATTTACACTTGAAATTTTTTCAGGGGCATGTCTTTTTGACCTTTCTGAGTCATCTGACCTCAAGACCGAGGGAGTAGTCCTAGTCATTTGTTCCGTGGGGGTCATGGGGAGGGAGTACGAGAACTCATGGCGTGATCATGTCAGGCAAAGCTACTATATAAGCCCTTTGAGATTAATTTGATTTGCCCGCTCTCAATTAGAGGTTGGAAGAGCGGGAGCCGAAAGATTTTGTGTTGTCATCTCTCTGATCATAAGCAGACTTGTGAGGCGAATGTCTGCGATTGGTAAAGCTGGTATCCCTTTCTCTACTTTGGTGACGGGTGACCTCTCTCCAAGCTTCTCTTAATGAGTGTTGGTGAGGAGGTCTTCTCCTAGAGTAATCCAGTATGTTATGTACTGGAGAGCGTCTCTCAGGTTCAGGGCCTCTCCTTGCTTCATATTCTGGTGCCTGGAAAGGGTGTTACCCTCTCTATGAGATCTACGAGCGTCTTGCCTGTGTTTATCATCTTCAATTCTCCTCAATGTGTTTTGCTGAGATATACCTAGTCTATGAGTTAAGGTTTCAGAGGGAGATGATCTTTTGGGGCAGTGTTTATCCTCATGGAAGAGCACGAGACACTCAAAGCAGTGTTTACCAAGATCCTCATACTCTAATTTTTAGGGGTCGACTTTCACTCCTCGAAGATCAACAGAATGACTAAGTCTGGATGAAGGAGAGCTCCCGCGAACGCCTAAGATCCATCAGCCAGTTATAAGACCTGTAAACCACCGGTGATACCGAAGTGAACCGACTTAAAGGCTGGAACTCAGCTTACCAGGCCCAATTCAGCGCAGCCCAAATAATTGGGCTAAGCTGAATCACAGGTGGGCTGAACAGCTGATGGGCCGGGCGACTTAAGGAGTGCAGCTCAAGCAAAAACCCTAGCCGACTTAGAATACTATATATATCATTGTATCATCCCCATTAGAGGGGATCACGAATTTCACACTGAAACCCTTGAAATCACTTTCATAGCTACACAGCTAATAAAAAACCTCTTCTTCTCAATTATTGTTCTTGTTTTCTAACCAGAGGTTTTGTAGCTCTTCACGAACCCGACAAATTCAATTGTAGGAATGAAGCTCCCACAAGAAACCACGAACAAATTCGAGAAGATGACCGGTAGCAGCGAAACGACGCAATAGAACGCAACGGATGGCATCACCGATCCAAAGGAGACGCCTCCCAATGGATCCAGAACAGCCATACAGAACAACGAGCAGACGGCTCCCAATGGATCGTGAACAACCGGACAGAACGAGCAGACGGCTTGCAAAGAGCAAAACAGCGAGGAAAAGGCCCCTTTCAACGGATCTGGTGCAACGCGCCCCCAAACCACCACCGCGGCGAACTCGGAGTCATCCAACGACGTCAAGGAGATGCTGGCAAAACTACTCTGGAAGTCCAAGGACCAAGAGGCGCTCAACAAATCCTTGACAGCAGAATTGCGAGCCCTGGCACAGATACCCAAACTCACGGATCGGGGATCTTTCGACAGCCTGGTTCTCGCATGATCCCGACGAGCCTTGTTTCAATGCCTGTCGGTGCGTAGAAAGTCAGCGGTACATCCGTCGAGCCAACTCCTCAGCGAGCCGACAAAAGAAGTACACCAGCTGCGAATAGAGCGGTGCAGATCGTTGAGATCGTCGATGATACCGAAGAGGAAGAGGAAAACAACAACGACAATTCTGGATTAGCAGCCGTTGGGAGAACCATACAAAGAAGGAGCCAATTCGAGCATGAACGAGAACTCACTGAGGAAGAAGAAAACCTTCTGTAGGTTGAGCAGGTTAAAGCGGCTAACGCGAGAAAGGCGGCAGCTAACCTACAACAATAAGTGATAGAGGAGCTCAAAGCTACCATGCGCCAAACCGCCCTAGTTTTGCGGGAGATGCGTTCTCAGGTCCACCGGGCAATCAACAAAGCTCTAGAGATCGACCGACTACTCGAAGAAGCACATACAACGCCATTCACAGAACGAATCATAAGGGCACGACTCTCTGACCCTGGGAAAATTAGAATACCAACGTAGGACGGAAAACCGATCCAACCGAGCACATCACCGCTTTCTCTATTACCATAGCCCGCACTAACCTTCCCCCGGGGGAGAAGGACATTGGCTACTGCCTCATGTTTGTGGCACACCTCAAACGAACAACTCTCCACTGGTTCTCTGGTTTGTAAAAGAATTTTGTAGACAATTTCACCAACTGTGCGAGACTTTCCTAAAGTAGTATGTCAATCTGATTGAGTTGAGGTCTTGAGGCTGACCTCTGGACCATGGCTCAAGGCGCAACCGAAACTCTGCAGAGCTTCATCAAACGTTTCAAGCTCATTCTAACTCTAGTGAAAGGGATACATGACAAGTCGGCGCCGAAACCTTCAAAAAGGCCCTTTGGTGACTTTGAGTTCCGAAAGGAGATGATAGTCAACGAACCATCAACAATTCAAGACGCTTTGCATTGGGCTACCGGCTCGCCAAAAGCGATGAGGAGGTAAAGAAACTGGCACAGAAATACAGGAAGTCCAGAAGTGTTAACCCCCAACCAGCGGCAGCACCGACAGCAAAAAGACAGCAGGGAAATTTTGTTCAACACGAAGGCGGTTTCAGAGGCGAGCATAATTACCAAGTGGACTCACCTGGCTACGGCCGCGGAGGTGGTCGAGGCCGAGGCCGAGGAAGAGGCCAAACTTTTGGCAATACTTGGACAAAGAACACAACCTATGACGAATCAGCATATTGCAAGCTGCACCAATTACAATGGCACTCAATGGCTAACTGTCACGTACTTGGCTCGCGGCTAGCCGCGAAACTAGCAGAGGGCGAGCTTGGTGGTGGTATAAGCGTCAAGGACTTTGAGATCATAGAAGCGGTAAACCAAGCTAAGGGGAACGCTAACGGGGAACCTAACAAACGAAAAAGACAAAACAATAACGCAACACAAGGAGGTCAGAAAGGAAGGGTTCTCAACATGATCATGGGCGGTTCTCACTACTGCGCCGATACGGTATCGTCGATCAAGGCTTTCTAGCGGTGCGCCAAAATCGGTGCCAACGTTCCCACACCTTTGAAGTTTCCCAACGACGTTATCTCGTTTGAGGAAATAGAAACTAGCAACATCGATAAACCACATGACGATCCGCAAGTAATTCGGCTGGTTATCAACGACTGGGATACCGAACGTATTCTGGTTGATACTGGAAGTTTCGTAGATGTCATTTTCAAAGAGACTTTGACACGAATGGAAATTGACTTATCCCAGGTAAAACCTCATCCCAAGCCACTCACCAATTTCAACGGCGAAACAACGATGACTCTGGAAACAGTCGATTTGACCGTATTTGCAAAGGGCGTCACCAAACTGGTCAACTTCTCTGTATCCAATAAACCGGCTGTCTACAACGTGATAATGGGTACTCCGTGGCTGAACTCCATGCGAGCGATGGCATCCACTTATCACCTCTGCCTTAAGTTCTGATCTATAACTCGGTGGTGAGCCTTAGAACCTGACACGATGGATGGAACCACAAGATGGCGTTCGCTCTTTCTGGTGGTCAAGTGGTGGTCGAAGATGGAGATCAGACACGATGGTGATCACTTTTTCGTGTGAGATCAGATTGATGAGGTGATGATGGATCGATAGCACGACACAGAGGGGTGATGATTCTCTGATACGGTACTGATGTTCTCCCTTACGTGAATCACACACATAAGCTCAAACAAGGCTGAGAATTCTGCTAAAGAATGCTCAAAGAAAATTCAGTTCTTTATTGATAGGTAAAAAGTTGTGGTGGCTACAATGCTGCAATGGGACTTTATAAACAGTCCTTCAGCTTGAACCTTCTAGGGTTCTGACTCAAAACAACAAGACTTTTAAAAGAAAACATCAAGTTTAAAAACTAATCTAAACAAAGTGTAGAGTTTCATTAAAGCCAAAAAAGGAAACTATGGCTAGAACTTAAAAATAAAAGAGGTGATTTCATTTTTCTTGGTTCTTAGTGTTGTGGAAGGCTTGCATCACCTGCAAAGACAGTATATAAATTGAAAAACTCACCTTGATGTGTTTCTTGGTCAGATGTGCTAAGAGCTTGAAAATTGGAGTAGAAATCTTCATGTAGTTCTTCAAGCTCTTCATCTTCTTCTAATGATGGTTCTTGATCAGTCTTGAAGATATCTTCTTCTTTCCTGTTTGGTGCAGAGATGGCGAGCTCTAATGTCCCTTGGTGTGTTCTTGTGGGATCAAGGTGTAGGAATTCACACAGGATTTACCGGATTAATCTCTATTAATCAACCTAACAGAATTCCGATTGACCTAGGATCTAGGGTTTGTAAACTATGAATCTTACAAGAACGGATCTCGAATATACCTGGAGTTTATGCAGCGGAATTGAATCAGGGATTCGAGATCTATAGCGCCCCAAGTGTTGCGCCTCTATCGTTAGTCCACACGCACACAAACTGGAATCCGCCGGGATGCTAGTACCGGTAATCGGATCTCCTGGGGAATCACCGAGTTCTAAAGAGGTGGCTGCGACTAACAAGATTAGGTCTCAAGGTTGTGCCTATTATCCTATATATAGGCCCTTGAGAAAACCCTATTAATTCTGAACCGAACCAGAATCAATTGTGTCATTAAACCGAAATCACTATTTTGGTTCTGCCTTCGTGTCGATCGACACAACTCTTTGTGTCGATCGACACACCCTCTAAACTCGTATATAATGTGTATCTTATACACATTACCTAGATCATTACTCTTAATGATCATTCCCACATAAAGCTCATCCAGCTTGCTTAGGTGTGTGACCCTGTAGGATCATATAATACTAGCAATGAGTTCATAACTCATAGATCATCAGAGGTTTCTAGCAAAACGTCATGACCACCTAGTATTATATGAATGTCTAATCTCGACAGTACAACTATCACTAGAGTGGATACAAGTGTGATTTCAGGACATTCCCAACAATCTCCCACTTGTACTGGAATCATCTATTCCCATAATCCCTTCGTCTCTATATCTCGATATGGCATAAGGCAAGATCCGTGTCATCCTTATTACAGCCATTATCACGTTCATCGAACTCCGATTTATACTGAACAAAAACAAACGACTGACAATCACCTCGTTTGAGCGCGGCCACGCATTTCTCAGTATCAAATCTTCGATGGGCCCTGAGATATTTATCTCCTGTTATATAGGAGGGACAAATCCCATCTTGTTCCATCCCTGTTCCTTCACACACTTCATGATACGCCCAATCAATGCCTTTATAGTCACCTGTTACGGATAACGTTTGACAAAGTCAAAGCGGACCAATTCATATGTAAGAAATCATGATGAACTCAGGTCTAAGGACTATACTCTATAGTCGTAATGGGAAACTCTTATGATACTTATATAACTATCCTGTAGAGTTCCCATTAGCGGGTCATGCCCGATCATATGTTCTCCAACATATATCTATGTGATTGACTTTAATACTCTTATTAATGACTCCATGAAACTTAGTCATCAGTCACCTCACATGCCAGTCTCACGCGGTTGTCAGTGTCCCACTTTAACAACCTCGACCAGGGACAAATATAATCTATGTCATTTATCACTTATAGGGTTTCCTGATCAAGTCCTCAACTTGATGACCTATAAAATGCCATAAATTACTTTGGGACTATTATTCAATTATCCAATAATCAAATAATACATGAAACAATTTCATTATGACATAACCAAAGTATGTCAACGTGAATATCATAACATAACTAAATCCTTTATAACTCCCACTAGAATTAAGATCACATCTTAATATATCCAATACCTACAGCAGGAGAGTGAAACTCATGCTTAGGTCGTGGGAGAGGCTGCGGTGATCTGCTTGGAACCCTTTCCAACAAACCGCAGGCTGTGGTGCTTTGCTTGGAACTCTTTCCAACAAACCGCACCGCAGTATGGACACAAGACATAATCAGGTTCCTACCAGAAATTATCTTTGTCTGTGTAACCACTCTCATCAGAAACCATTACTTCCTCAGTTCACCAAGCTCCTATCCTCAGTATTCCTCAAATACGAGAGAATATTCTTGGTAGCTATCCAGTGACTTTCACTTGAGTCATATTGGTACCTACTCGTCCTGCTCAAAATACAAGCAACATCTGGACGAGTGCAGGTCATGGCATTTATGATAGGTTCCACTGCATACGCCTGGAAATCCTACTCAAACACTTTCTTGCTCAGCCAGTGTCCAGGGACACTGCGTCTTGCCAAGATTAATGCCATTAGACATTGGTATGAAGCCCTTCTTGGAATCATGCATATTGAATCTGTCCAAGACCTTATCACCATAAGAATCTTGACACGATCCAATTAGCCTACCCAATCTATCTCTATAGATTTATATTCCAAGAATTTACACGGCTTCTCCCATGTCTTTCTTTGAAAAATAACTTTCCAAGCCAAGTCTCAAAAAGGCTAAAGCAACGGAACGTTATTTCCGAGAATAAGTATGTCATCTACATACATAATGAGAAATGCAACTACGCTCCCACTAGTCTTCTTGTAAACACACAGTTCCTCTTCGTTCCTGATGAAGTCAAACATTTTGACATCTTTATCAAAACAAAGATTCCAACTCCGTCATGCTTGCTTCATTCCATACATGGATCGATGAAGCTTGCATTCTTTCCCAGCATGATTTGGATCTGTGAAACCTTAGGTTGTGTCATGTACACATCCTTTTCCAGAATTCCATTAAGGAAAAACTGTTTTTCACATCCATCTGCCAAATCTCATCACCATGATCAATGGCAGTTGCTAGTATAATCCGAATGGCTTTAAGCATAGCGAATGTGAACAGGTTTCATCATAGTCAATACCATGATTTGCTTGAAACCTTTAGCCACCAGCTAAGCTTTGAATATCTGGATATTCCCATCTCGGATCTAGCGGCTCTTAGCCACTTTTCGGAGTCCGGGCCCAACACTGCTTCTTCTTCAAAATTCGTAGGGTCTTCATTGTCAATGATCAACAAGTCATGACAATCGGTCACAAGAAATCCATATCTCTCGTGATCGTTACGAATCCTTTCGGATCTACGAACTTCAGGCACCACAGGTGCAAGTTCTACAACCCTTTGCAGACCCAGCTACTACTCTTCCTTAACAGGTCGAGCAGTCTCCTGTGATTCTCGAACATTTTCGAGATACACTTTACTCCCACTGTTTTTCTTGGAAAGACAATCTCTCGCAAGAAAACATAGTTCTTAGCAACAAACATTTTGTTATCAGAACAGTTGTAGAAGTTATAAGCCTTGGTTTCCTTAGGATAACCATTCAAAGTAGCATTTATCAAATTTGGATGCGAGCTTGTTAAATGTTTTACACAAGCCTCATCACCCCAAATTTTAGTAAAGACAAACTTGGAACATTTCCAATCCACATCTCATATGGAGTCTTTGCAATTGATTTTGTTGGAACCCTATTTAGTGTAAACTTAGACATTTTCTAGAACCTATCCCTAAAAGAGATAATGGAAGATTTTTGTGACTCATCATTGATCGAACCATATCCAATAAGGTCCGGTGAGCTGTGAAACAATTCCACACTCTCTCATATGATCACTTAACTCTTGACTTAAGTATTCTCCTCCGCGATCTGATCGAAGAGTTCTAATACGTTTGTCAATTTGATTCTGTACTTCATTCTGGAATTCCTTGAAAAATTTTCAAAAGGGGATTCCTACTTGTGACTCATTAGATAGACATCGCCATGCCCACTCTAGTCACCAGTATAGGTAATGAAGTCTTGAATCTTAATTTTCTCTAGCATTGTTGCCTATCGGGCCGCACACATCTGTATGTATAAAGCCCAATAAGTCATTGGCCCATTCTCTTAGTTTGATAAAATGGGCCTTAATCGTTTTGCCCAATGAGCAGGATTCACATATCTCACATGATTCACAACCATGTAAGCCCAAAAGCCCATCACTATGGAATTTCTGAATCCTCTGTGGCCCAAACGATAATGCTGGAGAACCGATTTGTGTTTATGTCATAGACAGATATATATATTGGTTTAAGACATAAAACCCATTCTCTAATGGGATGCTACCATATAAAATATCATTTAGATCAAAAGAGCAACATTTGTCTTTTATCAAAATAAAATCATTCAAAATCTTACAAGAAAATGAAATGACATTTTTGCTCATAGCAATTACATAATAGCAATTATTTAGTTTCTAAAACCAAGTCTGAAGGCGACAACAAATGGAAACTTCCTACAGCTAATGCAGCAACCCTTGCTTCATTTCTGTTGAGTTTCTCCATTCGTCCCTTCTTCAACGTTCTACTGTTGCTCAGGCCCTGCACATTTAAACAAATATGAGCACCACAACCGGTATCTAATACCCACAAGGTAGAACTTGAAATAACACAAATACCTAAATGAGGAGTGTCATACATCTCCTTTATTTCCTTGGAATCTTCCATGTATTTCTTGCATTTTCTCCTCCAATGCTTTGGTTCCCCACAGTAGCTGCAAGCATCATCATCAGATGGGCCAGACTTGGGTTTAGTGAGAAACTCAGGCTTATCCTGATTCACAATCTAGGCGGCCTTTCTCTCACCCTTGTCTTTACCAGGTTTCACAAACCTTTTGCCCTTCTTGATATTGAGCTCAGCTGTCTTGAGCATATCATGCAGTTCAGTCAACGTCTTCGTCAAGACATTCTTGATGTAGTACTTGATGAACTCATCATAGCTCGTCGGCAAGGACTACAAAATGATGTCAGTAGCCAACTCTTGGCTAATAGGACAATCCAGTCTCCTCAGGTTATCAATATAACCCATCATCTTCATGACATGAGGACTTACTGGAGCTTCCTTTGGTAGCTTGCACTCAAACAGAGATTTAACCGACTGGTATCTCTCAGTTCGAGTCTGCTCCTGAAACATAGCTTTCAGGCTAGTGACTATCTCGATAGGCGATTCCACGTTCTCATACTGCCCCTGCAATTCAGAGTTCATGGTATCCCTCATCAGACGGCTCACATCGACCACATCATAATAATGCTTATTCCAAGCATCATATATTGCATGTGAGGCATTGGACCTTAGTTTCTCGGGGAGAGCTTTCACAAGGACATAGTCCTTTCTCTCTTGCTTGAGAACAATTCTCAAGTTCCGATACCAATCTAGGAAGTTGGATCCATTTAACTTGTCCTTCTCAAGGACGGATCTCAACGAGAAAGAGTTCTGATTAGACATAACTGTAATAAGAAAAGGAAAAATCAGTTATGATATTCAGAAAATGAGAAATCTTAACAATTAAGAAAACTCGCATTATATTCAAAACAATGATTCCTCAAATGAATATAATGATCCAAGATCCATGTTTCACCAAAACCCGAGCGAGCCACTGGCTGTCACTCAAATCTTAGCTATATAGGTAAGCAACACTTTGCTAATCATATCCAATATGACTCTTGGTTGTGGATAAGACATCTTATGTTTTATCCACCTGATGTCTATGGGCCCAGAACTTCTGATAGCCCATTCAAGCAAACCAATCTCTTCAGTCATGTAATAGTTGATGTCATGCACTGCAAGCCCATCAACACAATTACCTACTGCCTTACTCATGTCACTGCGGACACCTTGCACTGCAAGCCCATCACGCAATGAAACAAGTCTTGACAGCTGACAAGATCGGCAAGACATCCAGAACACTTGATATTTAGTTGAGGAAATGAACTTTTAATCCTTAACACACATCATATATGCATTTAGGAATCCAATTTCATTAAATCTGGTTCGGTTATTAGATTTTAGGTTCACTATCTAAAATACCTACTGCCTCACTCATGTAACTGCAGACACCTTGCACTGCAAGCCTGTCACGCAATGAAATGAGCCTTGACAGTTGACAAGATAGGGAATCGATCGACACTACCTTAGTGTCGATCGACACTTACCTGTCTGTCACAGTTCTTCGAAAACCGATCAATCCAATTGAACCGATTTCGATAACCGACAGAACCAATACAATAACCGATCAGTGTCGATCGACACTACATTAGCACCGATCGACATTGATCAAACCAGATCCAATTCTCGATAACCGGTCAATCCAATTGAACCGGATCGATAACCGGTCAATCTAATTGAACCGGGTCAATTACCGGTCGATGTCGATCGATACTACATTAGTGTCGATCGATGCCAACCAAACCGCATTAAACCGACATTCGGTTTAATCGATCTGTTAACCGAGCACGATAACCGATTCAATCCAATTGAACTGGTTAACCAATCGCCTGGTCGTGTCGATCGACGCAACTTTTGTGTCGATCGACACCAACTTGATATCGATTAATATATCAAACTGACGGCAATTGAAAGAGCGTGTCGATCGACACAGCACAACGGTGTCGATCGACACCAACCTCTCTGGAAAAATTTTAAATCACGAGTTTAGCCCGTGTATTTTAAATCATGCTGGCCGAAAACCCTAATATTTCAATTTTGCAAAACGTTTTTGAAGCAGATTTTGATCTATCAAGCATCCTCTAATCAATTCAACTAATTCGATTATATGCTTTAGATTCAGATTAGTTAAACCCTAAGGCTCTGCTACCACTGTAGGAATTCACACAGGATTTACCGGATTAATCTCTATTAATCAACCTAACAGAATTCCGATTGACCTAGGATCTAGGGTTTGTAAACTATGAATCTTACAAGAACGGATCTCGAATATACCTGGAGTTTATGCAGTGGAATTGAATCAGGGATTCGAGATCTATAGCGCCCCAAGTGTTGCGCCTCTACCGTTAGTCCACACGCACACAAACTGGAATCCGCCGGGATGCTAGTACCGGTAATCGGATCTCCTGGGGAATCACCGAGTTCTAAAGAGGTGGCTGCGACTAACAAGAATAGGTCTCAAGGTCGTGCCTATTATCCTATATATAGGCCCTTGAGAAAACCCTATTAATTCTGAACCGAACCAGAATCAATTGTGTCAGTAAACCGAAATCACTATTTCGGTTCTGCCTTCGTGTCGATCGACACAACTCTTTGTGTCGATCGACACACCCTCTAAACTCGTATATAATGTGTATCTTATACACATTACCTAGATCATTACTCTTAATGATCATTCCCACATAAAGCTCATCCAGCTTGCTTAGGTGTGTGACCCTGTAGGATCATATAATACTAGCAATGAGTTCATAACTCATAGATCATCAGAGGTTTCTAGCAAAACGTCATGACCACCTAGTATTATATGAATGTCTAATCTCGACAGTACAACTATCACTAGAGTGGATACAAGTGTGATTTCAGGACATTCCCAACACAAGGTTGACAGGAAGTAGTTTTGGAGCTAAAGATGCAACGAAGACTTGCACAGCAAGGTTGATCCTCCTAGTTAATTGCTTGGACTTTGATCTTGTCATTGGACCGGGTCGAACTATTGGCATTGGTATTGGAGTTGGTTCGTGGTCTGAAACAAATTCCTCATCATTCCCTCCCTCTTCTAGAGGTTTTGACCCCAAAACAGTGTCTCCTGCATCAAAGGAGGATAAATCCGCAACATTGAATGTATGTGATATATTAAAATCACCTGGGAGCTCAAGTTGGTAAGCATTGTCATTGATACGCTTAAGGACTTTGAAAGGACCATCTCTTCTTGGTGCTAGCTTGGACTTCCTCTTTTGTGGAAACCTTTCTGATCTCATATGTAACCAAACCCACTCTCATGGTTCAAAGATAAGCTCTTTCCGTCCCTTATCAGCTCTCCTCTTATACTCTTCAGTCTTCTTCTCAAGGTTTTCCTTGGCCTTAAGATGAATCTGCTTGATAATCACTCCTCGTTTCAATCCGCCTAAGTTAACTTGATCAGCTTCTAGAATGGGTGTAAGATCCAACGGTGATAGGGGATTCAATTCGTAGACAACTTCAAAAGGTGACAACTTAGAAGCAGAGTGAGTAGCACGGTTATATGCGAATTCAATAAAAGGTATGCATTCTAACCATGTTGTAATATTTTTACCAAGTGTCGCGCGAAGGAGTGTAGAAAGTGTGCGATTTACTACCTCGGTTTGGCCATCTGTTTGAGGATGGCAGGTGGTAGAGAACAATAGTTTTGTACCTAGTTTCTTCTAAAGTGTTCTCCATAAGTGACCAAGGAACTTAGTGTCCCTATCCGACACAATTGTTCTCGGAATTCCATGCAACCGAACCACCTCCTTAAAGAATAGATTATCAATCTGTGTGGCATCATTGGTCTTATTACATAGTATAAAGTGAGCCATCTTCGAGAATCTGTCTACTATCACGAAGATAGAGTCCTTGTGCTCGATCTTTGGTAATCCTAGCACAAATTCCATTGAAATGTCTACCCAGGGGCGTTAGGTATTGGTAAAGGTAAATAAAGACCATGAGGATGTAACCCGGATTTTGCTTTGTGGCATTGCACACATCTTGAACAGAATCTCTCAGCATCTTTCTTCAAGTGTGGCCAATAGAAATGATCTATTACTACGGCTAATATTTTGTCGACACCAAAATGCCCCATTAGACCTCCTCCATGTGCTTCACTAAGCACTAATTCTCTCATAGATCCCTGCGGTATACACAAACGTTTATCTCTAAGCAGAAAACCATTTTGTAAGTAAAAGGAACCGTGAGGTCCTTTGCTGCATTGTTGGAAGCTCTCGCTGAATTCGGGATCAGCGTTGTATTGTTCCTTGATGTGTTCAAATCCCATAATATTTGCCTCCATAGTGGCAATAAGTGCATGTCGTCGTGATAACGCATCAGCCACAACATTCTCCTTGCCCTTCTTGTATTTGATAACATATGGGAAGGTTTCTATAAACTCTAACAACTTAGCATGTCTTCTCTTGAGTGATGTCTGCCCACGTAGGTGCTTGAGTGTCTCATGATCCGTATGTATTATGAACTCCTTGGACAACAAGTAGTGTTGCTATGTCTCTAAAGCACGAACAAGAGCATAAAGTTCATTATCATAAGTTGGATAGTTAAAAGTGGCTCCGCTCAACTTCTCACTGAAATAGGCAACGAGTTTTTTCCTTTGGTGTAATACTGCTCCAATCTCTATTCCTGAAGCATCACATTCTACCTCAAACATATTGTTGAAATCAGGCAATGATAAGACCGGTGCTTGAGTGAGTCGTTCTTTCAAAGTGTTGAAAGCGGTGTCTTGGGCAATTCCCCAATGGAAGGGCACATTCTTCTTGATCACGGCTGTTAGTGGGGCTGATATGGTGCTAAAATCTCTCACAAACCGCCTATAGAAGCTGGCTAACCCGTGAAAACTCCTTACATGGCCAATCGTAGAAGGTGTAGACCAGTCTCTTATCGCTTTGATCTTCTCCTCGTCTACTTGTAGTCCCTGTTCACTTAACACAAATCCTAGGAAAACAAGTTGGTTAGTACAAAAGGAACACTTCTTGAGGTTAGCATACAGGCCTTCCTTGCAAAGTGATTTAAGCACTAGTTCGAGGTGTTGAAGATGATCAGCAAGGTTCTTACTATATATAAGTATAACATCAAAGTAAACAACCACAAATTTACTAATGAATTCATGTAGAACCTGGTTCATCAAGCGCATGAAGGTGCTGGGTGCATTAGTTAAGCCGAAGGGCATAACTAGCCATTCGTATAAGCCTTGCTTTGTCTTGAATGCGGTTTTCCACTCGTCTCCTTCTCGCATTCTGACTTGGTGATAACCACTTTTCAAATCCAATTTTGAGAAGATGGTGGCACCACTCAACTCATCTAACATGTCATCGAGCCGTGGAATTGGATGTCGATATTTGATAGTGATGTTGTTGATAGCTCTGCAATCGACACACATTCTCCATGTTCCATCCTTCTTTGGTACTAAGAGGACCGGAACCGCACAAGGGCTAAGGCTCTCCCTAATGTATCCCTTATCCATCAAGTCTCGAACTTGTTTTTCTAACTCCTTACTCTCTTTAGGATTCATACGATAATGCTGAACCTGGCACAAGGTTGATTTGGTGCTCAATGCCTCTTAGAGGTGGTAATCCAGGTGGTATATCTTCGGGAAAAACGTCCTTAAATTGATCTAACAAGGTCTAAACTTCTTATGGTAAATCTAGCTCCTTAAAACATGTGCTCAAACAATCTTTGAAAACCATTAGTAACATAGTGCCTTTAGCACTCTTAACACGGTTTAAATCTCCAGAAGTAATATACAAACTTGATTTACTAGACTTAGACTCATTGTTCATCCTGCTTTGAAGCTCATGAACTTCGGATGGACTTAAAGGAGCCAAGTTGTACTTACGATCATTGAAGGTGAAACTGTAGTAGTTTGTACGCCCGTTATGTGTAGTGGCTCGATCGAATTGCCACGGTCTGCCAAGTAGTAGATGTCCTACTTGCATTGGTACCACATCGCAAATCACTTCATCCTGGTACTTACCAACACTAAAGGGCACCGTAGCTTGCTCAGTCACCTTGAGTTCAGTTGTGTCGTTGAGCCATTGAAGCTTATAGGGCCTAGGATGTTTCTTTGTCTCTAATCCTAGCTTATCCACCAGAAACTTACTAGCAACGTTAGTACAAGATCCTCCATCGATTACAAGATTACATACCTTATTGTTGATCGTACAACGAGTGTGAAACAAGTTCTCCCTTTGTACTTTCTCCTCAGGTTGCACTAAAATACTTAGGACTCGTCTTGTGACCAAGAGATCTCCATGGTCTGGATACTCTACATCTTCAAGATCATTTTGCTCTTCCTCTTCAAACTCATCGTGTGACTCATATCCGCCGCTAGGAGTGATGATCATGACTCGCTGGTTTGGGCAGTCTCTAGCATAATGTCCTCGCCCCTGACATTTGAAACAAGTAATGTCACGAGTACGGGATTGACTTTGGTTAGTAAACTTACCTTGTTCTTGCCGTGAGCTAGAGGGTTGTTCACTAGTTTTGCCTTTGAATCAAGTATCATTCTCATTAGCTTTGCCTTTCTCCATAGTTTTGTTGTTGCTTGCTTGCCAAGGCTGTTGGTTTTGGTTTCGATTAGACATAGAGGTCTTCTTCTTGTTCTGTTGTTCCACTTATACAGATAAGTGTAGCAACTCATGTAGACTGCTGTATCTTGCCCTCTCCACCTTTCGACCTATGCGATCATGAAGACCATCTACAAACTGAGCCATTAAGGCCTCTTCCGATTCTTCTAACTCTGGTGAGTTCATAAGCTTCTCAAATTCTTCAAAATACTCTTCCACTGTTCGGTTTCCATGTGCAAGCTTCCTGAAACGCTTTTGGAGGTCTCGGTGGTAGTGCTCAGGAACATATCTCAACCGTAAGAGGTATTTCATGTCATGCCACGTTTGTATGGGACCAAAGAGTTGTCTCCTCCTCTCTGCAACAGTTCTATCCCACCAAGCTAGTGCATTATCAGTGAGTTGTGCAGAAGCTAAAGTCACTTTCTTGTGCTCTCCATAACCATAACATTCAAAGATATACTCCATGCGCCTTTCCCAATCTAGATAGACCTCTGGATTTGACTTGCCAGCAAACGTGGGAGGTGTTAATTTGATCTCATGGTTAACTTCTCGCTGCTCATTCTCTATGTCGATTCCCTCTTATAGGATCATGTCTCCTTTGGTTTTGGCGTCTCAAGGGATCACGGTGAAGATCTTCTGCCTCAGACATGCTTTCATCACCAGACTCATCTTCGTCTCTTTGATTGTTGACTTGAACATTTCTCCTTGCTTGAGGACCTCCTTGTGCATTGTTTGGACCTCTCGGCTGAGGCTGTTCAAGGCATTCAATACGTTCCCCAAAACCGCGCAATTCAGTCCTCATTTCTGTGAGCATTTGTAGCAAGGCAGCTTGCGGATCGATGTTGTTTTCATTGTTGTTTGTCTCTCCAACCATGATGAGTGTCTCTCTTTTCCTTTGAAACTCAACAGAAACAACAATTGGTTAAAAGCACCGAGTGTAATGCAATTGGAATTCAAACTAGAATCAAAGTTCTCACAATCGATAGTCAATGATAACTGCAACTGAATCTATATAAAACTCAACAATCGAAAACACAATGCATTAAGAACTCAGAATAACAAAGTGAAACAACAAAACGTAAACACAAAATGCAATAGGTAAACTTCTTTATGGGTTTTGGTTCTTAAACAAGCTGAAAACAGAGATTGAAACAAAATATGAAGCAAAAACGATTTTTTTATGGGATTTTTGGGTTTTTAAGCAATCTGAAACAGGGATGAGCACAACTATGAAACAAAAAAACATTTTTCTTATGGTTTTTATGGTTTAAGCAAGCTGAAACAGTAATCAAAACAACCTATGAAGTAAACAAAGCAGAAACAAATTTAATTCAGAATTCAAACAAATAGGAAAGGGATAGAGAAACCAAAGGTTGGGACCTTTGGCTCTGATAACAGATGATCTACGACTCGGTGGTGAGCCTTAGAACCTGACACAATGGATGGAACCACAAGATGGCGTTCGCTCTTTCTGGTGGTCAAGTGATGGTCGAAGATGGAGATCAGACACGATGGTGATCACTCTTTCGTGTGAGATCAGATTGATGAGGTGATGATGGATCGATAGCACGACACCGAGGGGTGATGATTCTCTGATACGGTACTGATGTTCTCCCTTATGTGAATCATACACACAAGCTCAAACAAAGCTGAGAATTATGCTCAAGAATATGCTCAAAGAAAATTCAGTTCTTTATTGATAGGTAAAAATTTGTGGTGGCTACAATGCTGCAATGGGACTTTATAAACAGTCCTTCAGCTTGAACCTTTTAGGGTTCTGACTCAAAACAACAAGAAAAGACTCAAAACAACAGGACTTTTAAAAGAAAACAGCAAGAAGTTTAAAAACTAATCTAAACAAAGTGCAGAGTTTCATTAAAGCCAAAAAAAGGAAACTATGGCCAGAACTTAAAAATAAAAGAGGTGATTTCGTTTTTCTTGGTTCTTAGTGTTGTGAAAGGCTTGAATCACCTGCAAAGACAGTATATAAATTGAAAAACTCACCTTGATGTGTTTCTTGGTCAGATGTGCTAAGAGCTTGAAAATTGGAGTAGAAATCTTCATGTAGTTCTTCAAGCTCTTCATCTTCTTCTAATGATGGTTCTTGATCAGTCTTGAAGATATCTTCTTCTTTCCTGTTTGGTGCAGAGATGGCGAGCTCTAATGTCCCTTGGTGTGTTCTTGTGGGATCAAGGTTGACAGGAAGTAGTTTTGGAGCTAAAGATGCAAAAGACTTGCACAGCAAGGTTAATCCTCCTAGTTAATTGCTTGGACTTTGATCTTGTCTTTGGACCGGGTCGAACTATTGGTATTGGAGTTGGTTCGTGGTCTGAACTGATGTCCTCATCAAGTTCCCTACCAAAGAAGGGGTAAAGGTGATCAAGGGGGAGTCAGAAAGCATCCCGAACATGTTTCCTAGCCGCGCACAAGCTAAGGATCAAGGCGACTGTCCCTATCCCCAAGGAGAAGCAAAAAAAGCAGAAAACAGATACGGAGTCCGTCAAAGAGCTCTTAAACCTGTTATAGCAATTACAGATTGCGGAGGTCCGCAAAGAAGAAACGGCAGACCCGATATGTGAGCCAGTGATATCTGTCTGCATAGACGATTGAAATCTAGAGCGATGCGTGGAAATTGGTGCAAACCTCAATGAATTAATCAAGCAGGAGCTGATTTCTTTTCAAAAGAAAAACCTAAGTACATTCGCATCATCAGCAGAAGACATGTTAGGAATCGATACTGCTGTGGCTATTCACGAGCTGAATGTTGACCCAACCTTTAAACCGGTCAAGCAAAAGCGCAAAAGACTTGTCCAGATAGAGCTCATGCAGTTAATGACGAGTTGGAAAGACTTTTCCGGGTTGGATCGATCTCAAAAGTTAAGTACCCGGATTAGCTTGCCAATCCAGTCGTCGTCAACAAGAAGAACGACAAATTGCGGATATGTGTAGATTTCACGGACTTGAACAAAGCTTGTCACAAAGATAGCTTCCCGCTACCACACATTGATCGGATGGTCGAAGCAACCGCAGGAAACAAGTTAGTCTCATTTATGGATGCTTTCTCCGGCTACAACCAAATACTCATGAATCTCGGTGATCACGAGAAAACCTTATTTATCACGGATCGCAGGATTTATTGCTACAAAGTCATGCCTTTTAGCTTGAAAAACGCCGGAGCAACGTATCAGCGCTTAGTGAAGAAGATGTTCGCAGATCAGCTCAGAAAAACAATAGAGGTCTACATAGATGATATGATGGTAAATTCATTGGAAGAGAAGGAACATGTCGCCCACATAGAGGAATGTTTCGACAGAGTCAATCTACATAACATGAAGTTAAAATCTGACTAAGTATAGATTCGGCGTCACCTCCGGCGAGTTTCTTGGTTACATGGTAACCCATCGTGGCATAGAAGGGAACCCAATAGCAGATCGACGCACTCATCCAAATGGTGTCGCCAAAAACAAAGAGAGAAGTGCAGCGTCTAATTGGAAAAGTTGCCGCGCTAAACTGTTTCATTTTGAGATCTACTAATAAATGCTTTTCCTTTTACGATACTTTAAGAGGGAAGAAAACATTTGAATGGACGGCGAAATGCGAAGAGGCCTTCCAACAACTAAAGAAATACTTGGCAAGCCTACCAGTTATGGCGAAACCGTTGACAGGAGAGCCGCTTTTTCTCTATGTAGCAGTCTCCCTGACAGCTATAAGTGGGGTACTGATTCGAGCAGATGGAAACGACCAGAAACCCATCTTCTATACAAGCAAATCACTAGCATTTGCCGTTGTCACCTTTGCCAGAAAGCTGAGGCCGTATTTCCAGTCGCACTCCATCATCGTGCTTAGCACTTTCCCGCTGCGCGTCGGACTTCACAGTCCAACCCAATCTGGAAGATTAGGGAAATGGGCAATAGAGCTAAGCGAATTCGACATCGAGTATCGTAATAGAACCAGCATAAAATCCCAAGTATTGGCAAATTTCCTTCTCGAACTCCCCGAGGCAGATGCTGTCGCAGAAATCGAGGATCCACCCGCCCTCCCTTGGCAACTTCACATTGACGGATCATCTTCCAAACACGGATCCGGAATAGGTATTCGCCTCTCATCACCTGACGGCGAATCACTCGAACAGTTGTTCCGCCTAGGGTTCTGGGCATCAAACAATGAAGCCGAATACGAACAAAATCCATGCTTTATGCGATTCTGAACTCGTCGTTAACTAGTTTAACGGTGAGTATGCAACCAAAGATTATCGAATGGAGGAATACTTTAAGCTTGTTAAGGAACTCGCCGCAGAATTTGAAGAATTTATGCTTACTTGAATCCCGCGGGAAGAAAACTCACAAGCGGATGCGCTCGCATCCCTCGGATCTTCAACAAAGTTAGATGATGACCATCAGCGGATCATCCCGGTCAAGTTTATCGAGGAACCAAGTATAACCCTTCTGTAGACATTGCACGTCTGAATACAAACGCAAGCCACGCGAAAAAGGTATCCCAAGATCTAGAGAAGCCGAGAAAAAAAGCTCGCCCCCACGAAACACCAATGGAAACCTGTTCAACTCTAGGAGAAAGCGAATTGGCCACCACTTCGGCAACGCCTATGGACGTTGAGCCAACAGGAAATGATGGCGCACCCATCGAAACACTAGCAACAATTGGAGTACATGTTTCCGCAAGGGAGCCCACCGCGATGGAGGAAGACACCGACTCTGTCTTTGACGATTCAACTTTTGACTAAGGCCAACTTTCCAGGGTTGCTAATACATTCAGCGACGAGCTGCCACCAGAGCATGGCGCAGCCGATAACAAAGACGATTGCAGAACCAAATACGGTTGCGACACTAAATGGATGGGCAATGTCCGTGGCTATCTCGCAGACGGCCAAACAGCCGCCGATAAAAGGGCGGCTTGCAAGCTTAAAGCTCAGGCAGCCCGTTTTATCCTGTTCTATGGCGACGTGTTCAAATGGAGTTTATCTGGACCTCTCCTCATTTGCGTGGAAGGAAAAGCACCCCGCGATATTATGAAGGAAATGCACTGCGGCTGGTGTGGAAACTACTCTGGTGGAAGAGCGCTTGCCATCAAAATCAAGCGGCATGGTTACTTATGGCTTAGAATGATCAAAGACTGCAAAAAGTTTGCCGCTAAGTGTGAGAAGTACGAGCATCACGGCCCAATGATTTATTAGCCTACTGAACTGCTCTCATCAGTGACATCGCCTTACCTATTCATGAGATGGACGATGGACATTATAGGACCACTTCACCCGTCCCGACAAAAACGCTATATGTTAGTCCTTATGGATTATTTTTCTAAATGGCTAGAAGCAGAAGCCTTTGGCAGCATAAATGATAGGCAGGTAGAAAAAATCATATGGAAAAATATCATCTTCCATTACGGAGTCCCGTATGAGATTGTCACCGTCACCCGTTCACAATTTGCAATGCCTTGATCCTCCTCCGATGGGCTGTTGTCCACTCACAGTCCTGTGGGCCCACACTCTCCGACGGTCGGTGCGTTAGTCCGGGAGGTTCGAAAGTCATGTTTACTGACCCTGCAAATCACCACGCGATCTTTTCCCGTGTTTTGACCTCACTCACACGGTACTGGAAATGACTTCCAGTAGATCCCCCATTCTGAATCTAAGCACGCTTAACTCTGGAGTTCTCTCAAGACCTGTGAGCTAAAAGATAAGTGCACTTTAGTGATATAGGTAGCCAAATCAATTCTTTTAACCCTCACCGCATATACCGCATATACCATATATGCCTTGAAACCAGGGTGTTACAATCACCCCCACTAACAGATTGCAACGTTCTCGTTGCACATACCAAGATTGTTACCACTTGCAATGCCCCGACCGCTCCTCCCATGGGCCCCCATCCACTCACAGGCCCATGGCCCCACACTCTCCGATGGTCGGTGCGTTAGTCTAGGAGGCATGGAAGTCATGTTTACTGACCCTGGAAATCACCACGTGATCTTTTCCCGTGTTTTGACCTCACTTACAAGGTACTGGAAATGACTTCCTAGTAGGTCACCAATCGTGAAACTAATCCAGCTCAAGCACGCTTAACTCTGGAGTTCTCTCAAGACCTGTGAGCGAAAAGATAAGTGCACTTTGGTGATATAGGTAGCCAAATCAATTCTTTTAAGCCTCACCACATATACCATATATGCCCTGAAACCGGGGTGTCACACAATGACTATACAATCGTGTTATGAGTTCTGGATGGTGTGGAATATCCTAAGGTCCCTAGATTAAATCAATCATTATTGTTGCATGATTCTGTGCGATTTCCTAAGTCCAAACTGATATGCTCAAATTAACCTTAACTACTCTCTCAAATTAAGAGATCACTGTAGTACTTAGGGTATCGAAATCCACAGGGAATCAAATAACACAATAGATTAAAACGTTCAGATTAAGCTAAGCAAGAATATGATAATGAAAAGACAAGTAAATTAAACAAGTACATCGGTTGTGAAAATCAATTAAAAAGAAGCTAGGCACGGGAAAATCTCAGTTGAATCAGAATTGCAAATAGTAAATTAAAGATAGGATATTAAGCGCAGCCCTTAAACATGAACACGAATATAAAATCAATCAACTTTCGCTGCAGAGATTATCTATGTTTAAATCCTAGAAAACCAAATTTCTTTGCGAATCTTAATAATTTAAACAAGCATTAAAATTCAAGTTCAATTGTTCACAAAACCCTAAACCAAATTTCTTTGCGAAAATGAATTTTGCTCATCAAAGACTAGATCAGGTAATCAACAAAACTGTCGTTTCTATTAATTATCCTAAGATCAGATTTCAGGTCATGAATCTAAAATCAGCAATAAACTCAAGCCAAGATGAAGAACTTCTAAAGATATTATCCTATGCAATTAAAATAAAATCTAGCAAAACATCAAACACCTTTGAAAATCCCTAAACCTAACAAGGTAACTACTCAGACATATTCAAAGAAGCAAACATATTATTAATTGAATATACCTCTTAGAAATTGATAAAATAAAGCATAAGCCTAAACAATAATTGTAAAAACGTATATATAGAGTACATAAACCGTCATAAACATAATTGTAAACATATGGAACTTTCGGGCTTTGAACGGACATCTTCGATTTTGGGTTTTTGGCTTGGTCTAGCAGGGTGACAATCGACACCCAGAGGTGGTGTCGATCGACACCATCATCTGAATATGATTCTTTACTTCGATCTTCGCCACTTCATTCCGCAAGGCTCCAAAACTTCCAGTAAACATCAATTATGTCTCAAACGTCTAAGAACCTGCAAAGACTCTTAAACAAACACAAAACACCACAAAGACTCTATATATATAGGACTTATAACATGGTCTAAACTGGGTAAAAACCATGATATATCAACTCCCCTAGACTTAGCTTTTTGCTTGTCCCTAAGCAAAACAGTGGTACTCACTCCTTTAGGAACCACGTACCTTGCAAAGCTAATCCGATGATACTTCAATGTGTCCCTAGAAGCTTAGCAGTTCTCCAGATTGAATCCAAACCCATTAGAGAAACTCAGACTTTCAGTCGAGGGAATATCGATCGCTGGACTTTTTAGATTATTTCCCTTACTTAAACACTTTTATGCACTGCTCCCTTTTTCGTTTCCCTTAGATTATTCTGTCCATTTTCATGGTTTCATAGGATTCAACTCATTACTATTGTTTCTTGTGGAAGACAGGGTCATGAGGATCTTTTATGTAGTCTTAGAATAGCGCTCATTACTGTTGTTCCTTGTGGAAGACGTGGTCATGAGGACTGCACTACTATGGTTTCTTGTGAGAAGACCGGGTCGTGAGTATCTTTGCACCAAAAGAGCTTATCCTAACCTTGCTAGTGCTGAAAGAGGAATCAAGTCCGCGATTACCAACGCCCAAGACAAGAAATTGGAGTTCATTAGGGGCGGGGTCTGCAACATCTTTCTGGTGTTCTTCAGAAATCTGAACTCGCTCCGTTAAACCGATCCACTTCCAGTTACCCACCTCAGTAAAACCAACCAACTTGCATTGATAATGGTCCTTGAGTGTTGTTCAAAGCAAGTAGAAAGGGGAGTTTTGACCCGAAAATTTGAAAAACAGACTCATAAAAACTCAAAATAGAAAACATAGTTAGCAACTACCTCCCCCAGACTTAAACGACATTGTCCCCAGTGTTATTAAGCCTGAGATTGGTGAATAAAATAGATGGAAAACAAAATAAATTGAAAACGAAGGATTTTGTAACCTGATGGGGTGTGATGTACTAAGTTTTAATCCCAAAATAATTCTGCAAGTGCACAGATAATTGCAGTAGTATAAAGGGTATCGAATCCACAGAGACCAAGGTTACACTATGAAATTATGGATTTTAACTTAAAGCTAAGATAAATATGGTTTTTGGTTATAACGAAATAGTGAAAACTGCAATTTAAATGATATGAAATTCAATAAGGAAAAGCACTAGATCAAGGTTATTCTCTGGTGATCTCGGATTAAGGACTGAGCTACTATTCAGGAATTAAAGCAATTCGGTCTAGAACTCAAACATGAAGATAATATTGCCCCACTGTCGTGATGTATCAATATCTTTATCCAGCAACCTAAATGCCCAAAACGTGGTTTGGATTTAGTAATGATGCAGACAAGCATTAAGAGTTGGTTCAATTCGTTCACAATTGATGGTAACAATCAACTGTCGTTGGTTACACACCAATTGCTCATCAATGAGTTATCTAGCAACCTAGAGCACTGTCGTGAATAAGTTAAACTTGAAATCATAGATTAAGTGATCAATATTAATCTAAGCATGAAGAACCCCTATTGATGAAGACGTATGAATAATACAATCCTATTTGGCTCAGTCACTAACAATCCTAAATCACCATCGAAAACCTCGATCTAGCTAGAGGACTACTCAATCATGGAGGAGACAAACACATCAAAACAACAAAGAGAATTCATGATGGAATTGAAATAGATGAGGGTTTAGAATTCTTCTCAATAGATGTTGTGAAAATGAATCTCCAATCTTGAATCTAAAAGCAAAAGAACAAAAGCAAAGAGTAGCCAAGAGAATCTCCAAAAAGTAATGAGTGAAAATGAAATGAATCGTGGTCCTGTTTTCAGAGGTGGCTACTCCTTATTTATAAACAAAAATAGGTTAAATCAGATCTGGGTGACCGACCGGTCGGTCTGGTCTTGGACCGGTCGGTCTGGTCTTCGGGTGTGGATGGTCTTCGAGCGTGGACCGGTCGGTCCTGAGGTCAGACCGACCGGTCCAGTTTCCAGAGGGCTCCAAGTCTTCGAGTCCTCGGGCGAGCAGGTGCTCGCACCAAACCGAGCAGGTGCTCCGTTCTTCAAAACGCCATCTTTTCTCCGGATTTGTCCCGTTTGCTTCAATGACCCCCGAGTGCTCAAATCCATGTTCCCAAGTCTCCTTTAAACCTAAAATGACTCAAAAGAAGAGAAAAAGACTTGATAAAATCCTACAAAACAAAGGTTAGAATGTGCCAAAAACGCATTATATCAACTCCCCCAGACTTAGATCTTTGTTTGTCCTCAAACAAAACAAAATCTAGAACAGAAAAGTATCAGAAAATCGGATGGAGTTCACTCACTAGTTGGAAAGATCTCAGACTTCATACTTTCATCAACGGGCCGTAGAACATGTACCGTAATCAATCATGGGGTTCATAGCCTAAGCTTAGTCATCCACAACTCATCAAACGTTGGCATCCTCAATATGATCTCTTAAATAGATTAATGAAATGAATGTACAATGATCTTACCCAAGGGGATCGTTTCAATGGGTGCCGATTTCTTCTAACCAAGACCCTCTCCTGCATACTCATTTAAAACTCAAACCCTCTCTCAAAATTAGTTATTATTATTGGTTTCAATAGTTATATACTTTTTTTTTTTTTAATTTTTTTTTTTTTTTTTTTATGGGACGAATCTTATGAGATCACAAAGGAGATACGGGTTTACGCATCATTCCCTGGTTCACTCGATACTTTTAGTTTCACTTACAACATGCCTTCCGTGAGGTCACAAAAGAGACACGGGTTTACGCATCATCTCCTGGCTACTTTGGGCATATTGCTTTGAAGTTTTTTTTTTTTTTTATGGGATGAATCTCCATGAGATCACAAAGGATACACGGGTTTACGCATAGTCCCTTGGGTCACTTCGATCCTTTTGGTTTCCCTTACAACATGCTCTCTTGAGGTCACTAAAGATATACGGGTTTACGCATAGTCCTCAGGGTCACTTGAGCATGTTGCTTTGAATAAAGAGAGGAGAGTTAAAGAGTATACTAGATGGAGAGTTGCGGTGTCTTACATGGTTCGAAAAAATCTTGCCCAATGAACATCAAACCCCTGAGTGAGAAATTAAAGATCAAGATTAGGTACCAAATAAATTTGAGATGACATTGGATCAACCTAATTCCGATAAGTGTGGGAATGTTTCAACCACCCATGACCTTTCCGAAACAGAACTTTGACCATGCTGTGAGTCATGCAAGTAATCCTTAGTCCGAAAAGAATTCCAAAAGATCAAGTTCATTATTCCAAAAACAGACTCAATAAAAATCAAAAATAGGAAATAAGAAAAAGAAAGTAAGAAAATAGAAAACATGATTAGTATCAATAGCACTCCCCCCAGACTTACTTCACACCGACCCGGTGTGAGAATAAATTGAAAGGAAAGAACAATTAAAAAGAAAGAAAATAATTCAAAAATGAAAAAGAAAAGTTAGAAGGTCTAACGTCATCAGAAAGGTGGAGATTCGTCAGAATCCGCTGTGTCCTCGTAGTCTGCTGCCATAACATCATCGTCTGATCTCACCGCGGTAGAACGTCTAACAGGCGGAGGCATGTGGCTTCCAGCAAAGCCTGGTCCTCCTACTTCATCTGTGCCTCGGGAGCAAGAAATGGAACCTCAAATGGCAGACATCATACTGTGGAGCTTCTGAAAACTCTTGTGCTGCCAATGTCTGTGCTCGTGTGTAGTCCATTCGTCGCGAATCGGGGAGACGGCAAACTGGTTGGCGTATGGAAGAAGCTGGTAGCTCGGCTCAGGCTGGGCAGGACCACTACTAGTACCTGCAGTATCGGGATCGCGACTAACATGGCGGCGCTTTCGGCGCCGCAGAGATGCATCCGGACCGGTGGGCTGAGGTGAGACGGGCGAGAGAAATTGCACGTTATCCAAGGAGGTGAGTAGTGCGTGATCACTAGGTAATGAAATGGAGCACTGACCTTCATCCAAATCGAAGTATGTCCACTTACCCCCAACTATCCATCTGCTCTATGTCAAATGCTGCATGTCTAAGAGCGAAGGAGTAAGGATAGTCTCAGTGTCTCTCGTATCAATCTGATGGAATGAGAAGATGGGTGTGAGGAGACTTCCACAGACTTCTTGCTTCTTCTGGCTTGGTCCAGATAGACCCCTGAATTTCCTCTCTGCTAGGAACTGTGCAAACACCGCTCCGAAGTTAGTGCTGTTTTCGCGAGGAGGCTCCCTGTAGATCGTAGACACGAACTCTGGCATCCCTAAATGTAGTAGGAATAGCTCACCGATACGCAAAGCTCCCGGCTCCTCCTTGCAGAACATAGTAGTGCTCAAAGCCTTAGCAATAAGGCGGATAATCGGATTTCTGATAAGAGTGAGCTTCATGCTACGCGGCTCTGCAGGACCCATGCCGATCAAGTTCCATAAGCGGTCACCGTGAGGAAAGACATGACGATCGGGGAGCTCTGGACCTTGATGACCCTCGTCAAAACCATATAGAGTGCACAGGTCTCGAAGGGATATCTCATACTCGGTCCCTTGGATCACATACGAGAGTGATCCTTGATCAGCTATCATGTGAGCTGGGTCCTTATAATACACTTCGCAGGTGGCCAAAAACTGTCGTACCAAATCATGATACAGCGGATACTGGTACGTAGCCATCGTTCCAAAACCCATACGATGGAGAACAGCAGATACTTCATCAGTTATACCCAATTTATCCAGCATCTGTGGGCATAAAACACGAGTAGGCTACATCTGAACATTGAGCAAACCATTATAGCATATGCTATTATACTTAACCCAACCGTCTCCTTTCCGTTTGTTCCTGAAAGATGGTTCCCTAACTAAATCCTTCCGGTCTATCTTAGGATGAATATCAATTCCAGGGAAAGGGATATCGTCCGGTCGTGGCCATTGAATACTCGTGCTTCGAGAACGACGAGGAGGATCCGGTTGGCTAGAACTCGTTATTCCCTTGCCCTTCTCCTTTCTCGATGCTCTCTTTTGTTTGTCGTGAGAGTGATTGGTCCGATTTTCATGCTCTTCATTCGAATAACCCTCAGGTGGCGAATTTGGTGCTTGTGGACATCTCGTTCGACCCATAGCTACAAAAATGAACCAAGGCGAGTAAGAGACAAGCGAATTAAACAACAAAATCCAAGGACAAAGAACAAACCCAAAAACCCGAAATTTGACATGCAAATATAAATCTCATACCTTGCAGATCGAATAAATTGATTTGATAATCAGAAAGAGCTTGAAAAACTAAGCGATTTAGTGCCAAAAATCGTTTGATTCAGGTAAGAATTGAAGAACTTAGGGTTTGTTGAAGTTTTTGGAGAAATTCACCAAGAACACTTGGGGGAGAAGAGTTTTTTGTGTTTTGATCGGTAATGAGAGGTTTGGATCGTGGGGTTTTTGTTTATAGGGGGCAAACCGGTTCAGTTTAAGTGAAATAACCGGTCTAAACCGAAAAATTGATGAAAATTTCACTTACCCGGGTAGTCGGACCGACCGGTCCGGATACTGGACCGGTCGGTCTGATTTCCAGACACTTACCTGACCCGCGGGAAGAAGGGGATCGACCGATCGGATCACCAGACCGACCGATCCGTTTTCCAAGGTCAGAATGACTAATTCGTGATGTGGATCGACCGGTCCTCTAGAGGATTTACCGATCCACTGTCCAGTCCCAAGCCAAAATTTCTGTGACGAAAAATCCTAAGGAAAAAACAAAAACAAAAACGAAAAGGAAGGTAAAATAGAAAAGAAAAGAAAATCAAAAGAGCATATAGACACTTACAAGTGGGTTGCCTCCCACAAAGCGCTTTGTTTAACATCATTAGCTTGACGTTTGTATGATGCCTAGGCGTGAGCAGAATTCGTTTGAGGAATAGAGAGTTTCTTTTTCGGATCAGGGCTCGGTGGAGGTGGGTTGAGACGTTGTCCATTCTCTCTTTGATCACTTATGTTTAGTTGCAGGACCTCGCTCGGTATCCCATTCACAAGACTGATACCCTTTCCTTTAAACTCTAACGGAAGAATAGTTCTAACTCTGGAGAAAGGCTTAGGGGTACCTTTACACTTCACCTTGTATTCGACCGAGTTTCCATCATATCCTTGAGGGATCAAAGTTATCTTAGGCTCATGCTTTGTCCCTTTGCATTGTACGTTTCCCTGCACCTTTGTCTTCTCCCTAGACATTTTGGCGATATGAGAAAGATTTCCATCTAGAACTCCATTGATCTCACTCCTATCACCAAGCTCTTTGACAACATCGACCAATAGGTCTTCTCTTTCTACTGCCGAGATGCAGGAGGCGTGAGTGGCGGTTCTTTTGGGAATGGCCCTATAGAAAACCTTTTCGTTGACCTTGGAAAAAGAGAGTCGCTTATTTGGCATATCAATGATTGCACCCACCGTAGCCATGAATGGTCTCCCAAGGAGGAGAGACGTATCGTAACCTTCTTTCATCTCTACAACCTTGAAATCCGTTAGAGCTAGGCAATCCCCTATTCGGACTGGTAAATCGCGAATGATGTCGTACGATGTTGCGGTAGATGAGTTTGCAAATCTAAGAGTCATATGGTTAGGTTCTATCTTAGTAATCTTCAACTTCTTCGCAATAGCCCTTGACATGAGATTCACACAAGAACCAGAATCGCAAAGAGATTCTCCGAATTCATCTCTTTCAATGGCGCATGGGACAAAGAATTTTCCTGGGTCCTCACCCTTAGGTAATACCCTCAATGGTGGTGGAAATGGGTAAGGGGTGTAAGCAGGTGACCTAACCTTATTCACGAGCTCATTTGGTCGAAGCACTCTAGAAGACGATCCAGCAATCTCTTCATCCTTTTTCTTTTCTGGAGCAGGTGTTCTTTGTGCATTCTTGACTTTTTCGGCGGGTTGGAGTACTCGATTATCGAGCTCCTTCGCACGAGTGCAGATAGCTTCTATATTACCATTGAGATTGTTATACATGTTGTCCATCATGGTAATGATTTCTCTAGCAGAATTCTGCTGGTTGAGTAAAGCCAATTGTAGGAGGGATTTCAGCTCGTCTTGAGGGGTAGGTGCATGAGTTTGAACGCTTGGAAACATATGGTCTCCACCCACATAGTTCACCTCTATGAGCTGCTCATTTCCCTTGTTCTCATAGTCAATACTCTCCTGATTCCTCTTCAACAGCAGGTTAACTTTCGCTGTCAGCTCATCAATCTTCTGTTATTCAACATTGCTGGTATATACAGGCTCATCACGGTCATGGCATTGATTCCTGGAACTCGCAGCCAAGTTCTCTATCAATCTAATCGCTTCTTCCTTGGTCCTGGTCATAAAATCACCATTACTCGCAGCATCCAAAGTGTTCCTAGCGTCACGATCAACACCATCGTAGAAGATACCAAGCAATTTCTCATCGGCGAATCCATGGTGTGGACACTTCCTTTTGTATTCCTTGAACCATTCCCATGCCTCACTCAAAGACTCTCCTGCACGTTTTTGGAATGTAGAGATCTTATTTCTTAGGCACGCGGTCATGGCTTTGGTGTAGAAATGACCCAAGAATGCTGCTATACATTGCGGCCACGTTGTGATGGATCCGGCCAGTAGCGACTTGAGCCAGCGGGAGGCTTTGTCCGCGAGTGAGAAAGGGAAAAGCTTGCATTTCATGAAATCCTGGTTCACTCCATTAGAGCTTGCTGTGGAGCAAATCTCCTCGAAGTTCTCTATATGATTTTAACTTAAAGCTAAGATAAATATGGTTTTTGGTTGTAACGAAATAGTGAAAACTGCAATTTAAATGATATGAAATTCAATAAGGAAAAGCACTAGATCAAGGTTATTCTCTGGTGATCTCGGATTAAGGACTGAGCTACTATTCAGGAATTAAAGCAATTCGGTCTAGAACTCAAACATAAAGATAATATTGCCCCACTGTCGTGATGTATCAATATCTTTATCCAGCAACCTAAATGCCCAAAATGTGGTTTGGAGTAATGATGCAGACAAGCATTAAGAGTTGGTTCAATTCGTTCACAATTGATGGTAACAATCAACTGTCGTTGGTTACACACCAATTGATCATCAATGAGTTATCTAGCAACCTAGAGCACTGTCGTGAATAAGTTAAACTTGAAATCATAGATTAAGTGATCAATATTAATCTGAGCATGAAGAACCCCTATTGATGAAGACGTATGAATAATACAATCCTATTTGGCTCAGTCACTAACAATCCTAAATCACCATCGAAAACCTCGATCTAGCTAGAGGACTACTCAATCATGGAGGAGACAAACACATCAAAACAACAAAGAGAATTCATGATGGAATTGAAATAGATGAGGGTTTAGAATTCTTCTCAATAGATGTTGTGAAAATGAATCTCCAATCTTGAATCCAAAAGCAAAGGAACAAAAGCAAAGAGTAGCCAAGAGAATCTCCAAAAAGTAATGAGTGAAAATGAAATGAATCGTGGTCCTGTTTTCAGAGGCGGCTACTCCTTATTTATAAACAAAAATAGGTTAAATCAGATCTGGGTGACCGACCGGTCGGTCTGGTCTTGGACCGGTCGGTCCGGTCTTCGGGTGTGGATGGTCTTCGAGCGTGGACCGGTCGGTCCTGAGGTCAGACCGACCGGTCCAGTTTCCAGAGGGCTCCAAGTCTTCGAGTCCTCGGGCGAGCAGGTGCTCGCACCAAACCCAGCAGGTGCTCCGTTCTTCAAAACGCCACCTTTTCTCCGGATTTGTCCCGTTTGCATCAATGACCCCCGAATGCTCAAATCCATGTTCCCAAGTCTCCTTTAAACCTAAAATGACTTAAAAGAAGAGAAAAAGACTCGGTAAAATCCTACAAAACAAAGGTTAGAATGTGCCAAAAACGCATTATATCAGGGTGGTGTCGATCGACACTGGTAAGAGTGTCGATCGACACCCATGATTTTCGCCCGATAGACCAAATGGTCGATCCACTGTTCATCTGCAATTTTTTTTTTTAATTCAAAGAAGCATCTGAAACACTTAAACTAAAGTGAAAGTTAGTAATAAAAGAAAATTTTAAACGAAAATAAGATACTTACTAGTGGGTTGCCTCCCACTCAGTGCTTGTTTTTAGTCTGTTAGCTTGACTATTTTGAGGAACTTAGATGTTTGGAGGATCTGCACTCTTCCATGGAATAATTCTAGGAAAAAGTCTCTGCGTTTTCTGCAGCATCTCTTTAACGACCACGTCGCCTTTGTCCTTTAGCGCTTGAGGAATGATGATTCTCATTTTGGCGAACGGCTTCGAAGTCCTTTTTAGCTTCACCTCTTCTTTACATCCCTTAAATGGATCTCTTCTCTTTCCTGTAGAATCATCAACTGAAAAACCAAGCTTTCGAGAAACTCGTTGCTTGCATGAGCGCGTAACAGCCTTTTGAAGTTTAACGAAATCAGAAGATTTAGAATTGAGTACAGGAAGTTCATACCTTGGCTCTATGGGAGGATCGTGGGATGGGATAAGTGGAATGATCTGTTCAGCAACAGATGAGGGACTAGATTCTAATTCCTTGATTGAGTCTTCATCTTCCAAAATTTCCACTGAAAAAGTCTGACCATCCACGGTGGATTTTCGCCTAGTGTTCTCTATGACAATATCACCTAGATCAAGTTTGATCTTCCCTTTTCTTACATCGATTTGAGCACTAGCAGTCGCTAAGAATGACCTTCCTAGGATCAGAGGATCTTCAGGTTTATCGTCATATTCCAAAACAACGAAATCTGTAGGGATTGAATAGTCCTGAATCTTGGTAGGCACATCTTCAAGAAATCCTTTTGGGAATCTCCTGGACCGATCGGCTAGGAGAAGCGATATCCTTGTTGCTTTGAAGTCTTTCATCCCAAGTCTTTCTACAACTGAAAGAGGCATCAAATTAATACCAGACCCTAAATTACAAAGGGAATGAGGAAACTGCCATGTTGAGATGGATCAATTAAGCTCAAAGTTCCCTGGTTCTGGCAGCTTCACTGGGATCCTTCTCTGAATCATAACGCTCACTTCTTCTGAAACTACCACATCCTTCTTCTTCTTCTTAGGCAGTGAAACTGTGTTCAGAAGAATTGCTCGGATATCTCTGGTAAGCAGCGCTCCTTCCTCAGGACTAAATCCATTAGCTACCATCCTCTTGACGTATCTCCTTAACGCAAGCGAAAGCTTAACTGCATCGACCAAAGGCATTTCAACCATGACTTTGTCAATCATCTTCTTGAAAATCTCCTCTTCAACCTCCTGCTTGGACCTTCTAGTAGCTCTGGGGAATGGTACTTGAGGTTTGAAGACTCGTTCCTCTGCTTGAACTGAAGGTGTCGCGAAATTCAGGCTTGTCTGGCGCTTGTGTCAATCGACACTCGCCTTAGTGTCGATCGACACTAGCTCTGTTTTCGCGATCCGAGTTGATGATTCGAGAGGTGTCGATCGATGCTCAACTGTAGTATCGATCGTCACTGGCTCTGCAGTCCCAAAAATTTTGTCGAACTCCGCGAAATAATCCTTTTGAGTAGCCAGAACAGCATTGCAAACGCTCCTTGGGTTTGCATCAGTCTTCGCAAGAAGGAAACCCTTTTGTCACTTAATCGAACTAGTAGTTTGAGCGACATGAACATCCAATTTCTTCACGTGAGTACTCAATGCTGAAATCTTTCCATCTAAATCCTGATACATAGTATCCATCTTCCCACTGAAACTCACGGTCATCTTCTGTTGTCCTTCCAGGATCTGCTCCAGCATATTCTTCACCTCGTTGTCCTACTCAAGAGGTTTCTGATAAGAAGAAGAACCGTAATTCCTGTTGAAGTTGTTGCCCTGATATGGTTTCAAACCATAATCTTGCTGATTGTTGAACTTCTGAAATCCTGAACCATTGATGTAGTTCACATCTTCTGCAGTTTCAACTTCCTGAGAAAACTGTACTGACTTCTTTCCCACAAGGATACTTCGCATAGAATCAAGCTTCGCATTCACTTTAGCCAAGTGCTTACTACCATCCTTGTTCTCGCTCATCTGCTTCCTCTCAAAATCAGTGTTCTTAGTGTTGTTGCTAGAAGCCAAGTTCTCGATAAGAACTACTGCATTCTCTGGATAGTTGGTATAGAAGTTCCCACTACTTGCTGCATCTAATGCCATCTAATACCACCTCCAGTCTACTCCTCTGTAGAAAATGCCTAGCAACTGCACATCTGTAAAGCCATGGTGAGGACATTCTCTTTGATAGGACTTAAGTCGCGTCCATGCAGCCCTGAATGCTTCCATCGGAACCTGCTTGAAAAATGTAATATTTGTCCTTAAATCTTCAGACCTCGCATCATTAAAGAAGTTGTTCAGGAACGCGTTCTTGGTGTCCAAGTGGTCAGCGATCCTGGTTCAAGCTGCTTCAGCCAGTAAGAAGCATCCCCACTAAGAGAGTATGGGAATAACTTGTAGAATAGATAGTCGTTGGACACACCATTCGTCTTGATGCTGGAAGCTAAGTCATCAAAATTCTTGATGTGATCCATCGGATGTTCATGAGGAAGACCATGGTACGGGTTCTGTGCGACTAGGCTGAAGTAAGCAGGCTTGAGCTCGAAATCATTCCTCTGGAAAGGAGGAGGACGAAACGCAGCTCGATTCGCGTAGAACTGATCCGGACAGTTGTAGTCCGCAAGCGTTCTCCCTCGCGCAGCATTCACATTGTTCCTCAACAAATTTGGCGGATTCAGGAGCGGGTGTCGATCGACACCGGCTGGTTGGTGTCGAGCGACACCATGCTCCAGATTCGCCAGTTCTTCTTCCGCGATCACCGTTCTGTCGTCATTGATCCTTTGTCTTTGCGCATTATACTTCAGTCCTGCCGGATCACGCAGAACTCCATCATCTCCCAGAGTCAATATAAAAGGTGGTATAGCATCCATCCTTTCTTCTTTGATTGCTCTCCTGTTCTCACGTTCCAAACGTGATAACTCCTCGAGATTGTAATTAACTAGTTCCTCGTCCTTGTTGCTTCTAGTATTAGGCATGTACCTGAAACGCAAAACAAAAAGAAACGAACGAAACTAGCAAAATAAAAACAAAAATAAAAAGTACTTAGACAAAATCCTAATGATAAAAAAAATCTAATGGTCTAGATTCCCCGGCAACGGCGTCAAAATTTGATTTGCTCAAATTAACCTTAAGCTACTTTCTCAAATTAAGAGATCACTGTAGTACTTAGGGTATCGAAATCCACAGGGAATCAAATAACACAATAGATTAAAACGTTCAGATTAAGCTAAGCAAAGAATATGGTAATGAAAAGACAAGTAAATTAAACAAGTAAATCGGTTGTGAAAATCAATTAAAAAGAAGCTAGGCACAGGGAAATATCAGGTGAATCAGAATTGCAGATAATAAATTAAAGATAGGATATTAAGCGCAGCTCTTAAACGTGAACACGAATATAAAATCAATTAACTTTCGCTGCAGAGATTATCTATGTTTAAATCCTAGAAAACCAAATTTCTTTGCGAATCCTAACAATTTAAACAAGCATTAAAGTTCAAGTTCAATTGTTCAAAAAACCCTAAACCAAATTTCTTTGCAAAAAGGAATTTTGCTCATCAAAGACTAGATCAGGTAATCAACAAAACTGTCGTTTCTATTAATTATCCTAAGATCAGATTTTAGGTCATGAATCTAAAATCAGCAATAAACTCAAGCCAAGATGAAGAACTTCTAAAGATATTATCCTATGCAATTAAAATCAGATCTAGCAAAACATCAAACACCTTTGAAAATCCATAAACCTAACAAGGTAACTACTCAGACATATTCAAAGAAGCAAACATATTATTAATTGAATATATCTTTTAGAAATTGATAAAATAAAGCATAAGCCTAAACAATGGTTGTAAAACGTATATATAGAGTACATAAACCGACATAAACATAATTGTAAACATCTGGAACTTTTGGGCTTTGAACAGACATCTTCGATTTTGGGCTTTTGGCTTGGTCGAGCAGGGTGTCGATCGACACCATCATCTGAATCCGATTCTTTACTTCGATATTTGCCACTTCATTCTGCAATGCTCCAAAACTTCCAGTAAACATCAATTATGCCTCAAATATCTAAGTACCTGCTAAGACTCTAAAACAAACACAAAACACCATAAAGACTCTATATATAGGACTTATATCATGGTCTAAACTGGGTAAAAACCATGATATATCACTAACGCTTTCTCTTATTGATTTCCCTTTTTATTTACTTTCTTTGCATCACAACAAAAATCCAATCATATTTTGTCTTAGCTTAACTTGCATCTCATAATTCGTAGCGTATCATCTTTTCAATCCTCAGTGGTTCGACCCCTAAATACTACTGCATTTGTTGTGCACTTGCAGTATATCTAGGGTTTATAAATTTAAAGCTTGCATAAAATAAAACCCTATCAAGTTTTTGGCGCCGTTGCCGGGGACTGATTTGTTACCTACGAGTTTTCGATTCATATTAACTCTAAGATTTGCTTTTTCAATTTTATTGCTAATTTTTTTTTTTCAATTTTTTTTTTATTTTTGTATGTTTCAGAGATTCATCGATAGAACACTACAAGCACTATCCTAGGAGAATGGCGAGCCCTTATTCTCATGAGACCATTGGGGGTTATTCCTCTATGACTTATGAGTCCAATCGATCACCATACTTCAATAATACTCGGTACAGTGCTCATATGTACCAACAAAAAAAAAGGAAGGAAGAACTAGAAGCTTTCGTGTGTCAAATCATAGGAGAAATCAAAGATTTCAAGCGAGAGATTAAGGAAGAGATAAGAAGTTTTAGTTCAACCTTTGGAGAAAAACACGATGCTCTTGTTCCCCATACTCAAGTAATTGAGACAAGGACAACTCATCTTGGACAAGAGGTACAACAATTACAAGCACAAGATTTCACTTTAGAAAATTTGAGGAAAATCCATGAAGGGTTAAAGGAAAAATCACTCGAGAAAGTCGACAAAATCGAGAAGTTTGTTGTTCCTTGTTCTATCAATGGAGTCACGTTCAAGGATTCTTTGTGTGATGGAGGAGCTAAAGTTAACATTATGTCTAAAGGCATAGCAAAGAAGTTGGGGATTAAGAAGTTCAAGCCTTGCAATTATCCCATGTCGCCTCAAGATGCTTCTTCTACAATCTCACATGGTTTTGTTGCGGATCTACAAGTTGGAATTGGACACTATGATGTTAGAACAAGCTTCCACGTTATGGAGATGAAAGATGATCTTCATAAGCCTTTGATTCTTGGTTCACCGTTCCTAGAGCTAGTTGGAGCACTTGTGGATTCTACAAAAAACCAACTCTCTTTCTCAAAAATTCCGAAGAACAAGGGAGTATTCTATCCGGCTCTACCATGTGATTCCACAAAGGAGGTCGAGGACATACAAACACAAGCTCTCCAAGAAGACACGCCGAGCATCACAATTATTAAGTCAGAGAAGATGTGCGATCAAAGAGAAGAGTTTAGGACAAGTCCCCACGTTCTAGACACTAAAGATGACCCTCCCAAACCCTTGTCCCTTGGTTCACCAACCCTTGAAGCCGCTGGAGATTTTGTGGACTCCACAAATCATCAAATCTATCCCCCCGAGCTCGACAAATGAGTGTTCTATCCGGCCTTCCAAGGTAAGGTTTCTTTGTGTATGAATTTGTACACTAATAAAAAATTTGATATTGATCCAGGAGATGAAAGAGATACCACAAAGGAGTTTCAAGACGCCAAGATACCAAACCCTCCAACCACACTTAAAAATGTCAAACCGACAAAATCTAAAGGCGAGATGAATCCAAGTGTTGCAAATTCGACTTTAGTTCCAATGGAATGTAAAGAAGATGTTGTTCAACTTCAAAGGCCCTCAAATATCCCCTCCAATTGCAACACAATGATCCCCACGGATTTAAAGGAGAGAAGTGAAGAATTCATCAAAGAAAAAGTCAACAATTTGGTAAAATTTTTTCTCGATGAAATTGTTCTTCATGAGAGCCACCAAGATGCTAAAAGATGAAGCCTCAAACCATCCGGTCCTGAGTGTAGAGAAGCTAAAGGAACCATCATTCCTTTAGTGGAGCCATCCCACTCTTAAAAAGAAAGGAGTCGAGCTAAAAGACTTAAAACAAGCACTTTATGGGAGGCAACCCATATTTGATTTTATTTGAGTTTTTAATTTAAGTTTTTCATCATAATTTTAATTTTAAAATCCTCATATTACATTGATTTATCTCCTTATGCATTTTTCAGGTTTTTACAAAAATTATAAAAATACAAACAATATGTTTTTGAAGAAGAAAGAAGAGAAGGAGGTAGAACAAGACCTGTTCTGGTTCACGACATAAAAGGATTATCATATCAACCCAGAAAAATCTGGAAATTGGTGGCCAAATAGAAGACTGTCATACGAAGCTACCGGAAAAAGAAGAACGTAATTTTATATTATGGTTTGAAAGCTATGACTGATTTCCCATGACCAACGAAGAAATAGACGAAGCTACAATGGGTCAACTTCAAACTTCTTTTCACAATGAACCACAAGGAACCAGAAGACAATCTTCATTCCATTGGATAGATCTAGGTCTAAGGAGTACGGGACATCTTTCGGATCTCTAATCTGAGGTCTCCAAGATGCATTTAACAAGTGATTTCAAGTGTTTTTGCAAAGACAATTTGTACTTAAGCAGGATTCGCCTAAAGGAATTTTGTTGTGGACGCACAATTCAATCGTTTTAAGCATAATCCGTCAATTGAAAGAAGATGTGTGAGAAAGGAAGAAGAAGATGGAAACACCAGCCTTGGTTCTACTTAATGAGGGTATTTTCGACTAATAATTCAGTTTGTCCGGAAAAATCTGGAAAATATTCGATCTTACCTCACAAACGGATAACATGGAGCACTTTTATGGGACATCAACCAAATCACTAGAAAGAAAGACATCTAGTTCACCACCTAACTTAAAAAGGTATGTTTTATGATAGAATTTCAATATGGCTCAAGAAATTCTCTACTCTTTTGCATATGGCTTGATACACACCTTATGGTGCGACAAATTGTCCCTACGTGGACCAATATCAAAACCGGCCGAGCAAACGAGTTGAAACTTCTCCAGTAGCTTCACAACATCATAATACTCAGTATATTTTAAATATGGTTTAGTGAAAATACCATGGATTTAAGGATAGCCCTATGAGCATCTTTGGTAACCAAAATCACTATACTATGGGCCAATTTTCAAACCGTGTGGAACCAGTTGTTAGAGCCTAAAGAAGAATTGATTCTAATGATCTAATGAAGAGTTTAGAAGTTCCATTTGACCCCTGGTCCGAGCTAAATCCATAAATGCCTTCTACACACCAATTCGGGTCATTTATCGAACTTCAAGACTATTTATCTATCGCGGTAACTTCGTTCTATTCTCTATCTTTTTTAACTTTCAATTTCAATTTTATTTTACAGCATTCTCTCTTAATTTGATTTGATTTTACACCAGAACGGTGTAAGTTAAGTCTAGGGGGATTGTTGTTTACTAACGCATTTGTTCGTGTTTGGTTTTTAAGTTTTCAAAAAGATTTTTCAAAATTTGTTTTCAAAAACCATTTTATTGAATCAAAATAAGATGGGAATGATGACAATTTTCTAGGAACAAAAACGTTTTGATTTCAAAAACCAAGTGACCATTATTGCTGGATTTGTTCCGGACAATTGATTCGGACACCTAGTGACCGAATTTCTCCCAAGGAGATTGCTACTTGCACTATTTTGATGGATAAGATTTCGACTCTCAATTTGGTTTACTAACATGATTTTTTACTATCTCTTGTTAAGGATATTAGATCAAGGAACGAATCACATTCATGACATCTTATCCTTTTTTACCTCTTACTGTTGTCATGGATGGCCAGCTCACTTTTAGTTGGTACCCTACCTAAGCCCTTAAACCTTTCTTTTAGGCCTCATGCACTTCTGTCTATTTGAACGTTATGCAGATATGTGAAAAAACGTCGGAGAGAGTACGGTCGACGTAATTTTCCAATCACTAGAAGATGCGACAATCAACATTAGAAGGAAGGAGTACAACAACAAGTTTCAGAAAAGCCTAGCCGATCCTTGAATGCTAAAATCATGGTAACAATTTCGTGCCTTACTTGACTCATGTCTTTATGAGACCATATTCCCCTTTACAAAATAATAAATAAATAATAAATAAAAATAATAAAAAAAAAGAAAAGAAAAAGAAAAAAAAATGTGATATAAGGGAAAGGAAAATGGTTTTCAAAGAGTCTTATGACCAAAGAACACCCATGGAGGATCATGATATAAAGGAGAGACGAGTTCAAGAGTCTTACAGTGATTCCCGGAGAAAAATCTAAGTCTGGGGGAGAAAGGAGTCAAGAAAGTGGTTGGGAAATTGTGGACTTCATTAGATCGATTCTCTCTTGCGGTTTTGCATAATATCTCGCACCCAGAGTTTTTGGTAACCATAAACACTTTTAATCTCACCACTAAAATTAGCTTTTCCTAACACCTAGCCGTATTCCTTGTAAATATCCTTGATCAGAGATCTTCACGAGTCTAAGAGGGTAAAAAAGTCGATTGATTTGAAGTTTAGATTTTGCAGGGACAATACTTTCGGACATACTTTCGAATTCATGATGGGAGATGATTAAGAGCGTCCATGAACTCACATAAAGACGTGGATTACAAGTTTAGAGATCGAAGCAAGTTCCAAAGAATATGTGAGTTTCCATGTTTTCAAACCTCTTTTCTATTCTTAGATTTTGCTTGAGGACAAGCAAGGTAATTCTGGGGGAGTTGATATACTCTATATTATACCTATTTTACTATCTATTTTGTTATGTTTTCTTAGTACTTTAATAAGATTTTATCTCAAAGAGGTAGTTTTTCCTCGTATTTCTAGTTTTAGAGTGTCAACAGGGAAAATCATCAAAAAGGAGAAAAAAGAGCTCAAAGTGGTGTATTCTAAGCTACATCAAGTTTATCAAGCCAAAGACTTAGTCCAAGTCAAGAATTTCTCAAGATATCACAATTCACCAAGTTGGACAGAAGCAAAGAGTCTGAAGTTTTGCTACAGACGGAAGATCAAATCAACTTGGATTCTTATGATACTTGGCTGCATTTGAAGTTCTTTGAGTTAGCTTTCTAATGAAGTTTTAATTATCTTATTTGAAGCTGTGAGCAAGGAAATACACTTGATTTACTAAAGACATGTCAAACTGCCTCGAAGATGAAGAAGGTGCAGAATGAAGTCAAACGTTGATGGACTTTAAAGCCGGCGTTATGGACCATTCTCAGCTCAATATGGAGTGTTTTCAAGCCCATATATGAGCCCAAATTCACGCCGCCGCTTTGATGATCCTAGGTTTGAGGAGTTATGACGAAAAGACGTTTTTGCCCACGAGAAGCCCTAGAAGACCCTAGTACTATAAATACTTGTTTTTAGCCTCTTGTTTTAGGTGTGCCAAAAATAACAAACACTTTTATTGATAGAGAGCAGCCTCCATACCATCCCCTTGAGGGATTGATCATAGATCTTGTTTTAGGAACTTTGGAGGAGGATCTCGCTTTGTACTTCGCTATAGAGAATAATCTTTTTATCCCTACTCTTTTAATAAAGTTTCTTTATCATGAATTCAATGTTTCCTTGCTGTTTTTCATGCATCATGCTTGAGTAATTCAATTGTTAGGTTTTAGGTTTTCAATGAGTTTCATAATTCGATAATTGGTTGATGATTGTTTAGGGATAATAATAGAATCTTCATCTTACCTGTACTCTATTCATAACTTCTAAAAGAGCTATTTAGCGGTTTGATCTTAAGTTGATATAGATTCCAAAAGCTTTTATATTGATCGGAACTAGTATTTGATGAGCCTAGTGTCTTAACAATCGAAAGTTTAGTTAAGGAGTTCGGTGAACAATATCATAACTTGAACTTTTCTTGCATATTTTCGTCTTGTAATAACCATCGAAAGTTGAGTCTATTAGGGTGAATTAGTATAGTAGTCGGAGCCACGAAAGTGGAATGACTATACAATCGTGTTATGAGTTTTGGATGGTGCGGTATATCCTAAGGTCCCTAGATTAAATCAATCATTATTGTTGCATGATTCTCTGCGATTTCCTAAGTCATAACGATTTCTCTTATTGATTTCCCTTTTTATTTACTTTCTTTGCATCACAACAAAAACCCAATCATATTTTGTCTTAGCTTAACTTGCATCTCATAAATTCGTAGCGTATCATCTTTTCAGTCCTCAGTGGTTTGACCCCTAAATACTACTGCGTTTGATGTGCACTTGCAGTATATCTAGGGTTTATAAATTTAAAGCTTGCATAAAATAAAACCCTATCAACTACTACTAAGCCACTTGCCATGAACTACGGGGCGACTTGATCTCTGCAAAGGGTACGTAGGCAGCTCATTTTCGCGACTTGATCTCTGCAAAGGGTACGTAGGCAGCTCGTTTTCTACAGTTTCAGTTGGCCTCGTTTTCGAGGAGGGGGGGGGGGGAATTGGGTGTGTATACTCGTATACTCCCATCTTTGTAAACGGTTACTCCAGTCATCCGGAAACCCACCATTTATAAAAGATCCTTTTCCTATGTTTTTTACTTAACAATTTCTCATATTTAGACAACTACGATCTATCAAAAATCAAACTCGAAACAACATCTTTGTTTATTTTCGCCGCTACTAGCCATAGCGGCGAACTCCAACATCTTTACTAGATATAAACTACCACATCCTAGCGGATCAAAAGCGCGCTATATAAATCTAAGCGTTCATTCTTGGAGCGGTCATGTTTACGGGAACATATCTGTAAACCAAAATGTCCAACTCAAAAACCCAGCTAACAGAACGCTAGTACAAAATAAATCTAAGTGTTCATTCTTGGAGCAGTTGTGTTCATGGGAACATATCTGTGAACCAAAATGTCCAACTCAAAAACCCATCTAGCAGAATGATAACACCATATTTTACTTGTTTTTAGGGTTTTATTCTCATAGGTTTTGATCCCACATTGTATAGTTTTGGGATATTTTCATGCATTTAAGTCTCATTTGCATTGCATTGCATTTTAGATGTCCTAGGTTGTCTTTGTACTCTTTTTGGCTTGCTTGAGCCATTTTCAGGTGTTCTTGGAGTCAGAGGAGTTGGAGGAGTAAAGATAGCTATCATAAAAGGTCATTGCGGAATATATCACACCACCGCGACCGAAACCATCCGAAGTGCTTCAAATATCGACTCAGAATAACGGTTTCCATTTGGATTTAGCTTCAGAGGTCTTCATAAAAGTTGTAGGTATTTGAAATAGCTTTCCAATGGAAGTGGTTTCAAGTCCTTCCGATCTGGGGTTCAGGAGATATAGTCGTTTTACCAAAGGGTACCGGTCTTGACCGAGTGGAACAACACCAGCGTCGATCGACAGCGAATTACGTCGATCGACAGGGAATCTTTAAAGAGCAGAGGATATTTCTTTAAAATGTCCTGTCAATCGACACGAATCTCTGTCGATCGACACAGGCAAAAACAGAGAATCTTTAAAGAGCAGAGGATATTTCCAGAGAGTTTCCCGTCGATCGACAGGAATTTACGTCGATCGACACGAGGTCGGCAGAAGCAAAAATATCTGTTTTTCCTTAGATATTTTCCTTATTTTGGCACTTGTATAAATAGATTTTCTTGTAAAAATATCTAGAGGAAGTCTTCTTCTTCTTGGAAGAGCTGGGCACGACCCAAAATCTCTCTTTTGAGAGATTTTGATTGTTCTTCATAAAAATACCACTCTAGAGAAGATTTCTTCAACTCTATCTTTTATTTATGCAATTTTTTTATCTTTGTGTCTTTTTCTCTTTGTTCTTCATGTTTAGATTAGTGTTCTAGTTGAGTATTTAATTTGGCTTGATTGATGATGATTTGATGGTTAATTATTGAGGTTTATCCGTTAGTTCTTCATCTAGACTGTTTTTAATGCTAGAATCTAGCTTGATCACCTAGAATCTTGATCTTAGGATTGTTGATTAGTCACGGAAGTGAGATTAATAACCTGAACTAGTCTAGATGGGCAAAATTACCTATTCGCAAAGGAATTTGGCTTAGGGATTTTGTGAACAAATCGAACTTATACTAATTGCTTGTTTAGATTCGATAAATTCGCAAAGGAATTTGGGATTTGAGGATTTAAGGATAGATAGCCTTTGTAACGGAAGTTAGCTGGCTATACTCTCGTGTTTGAGTTCTAGAACGGTGCTTAATTAAACCTCGACAATCGTTAATCTCTTCTTGATAGTTAGTTAAATATCCGACATATCCATCTTTAGTTTACTTGTTTTATAGTTTTATAATTTGTTTACTTGTAAAAATCATTGTTCTAGATTAAGAAGGATCATGCATTCCTGGTGCATTGACCAAACCTCCTTGTGGATACGATAACCCTTTGTGCTACAACGTACAAGGGGAATTGATGACCCTAAAAACCCGACATCAATTTGGCGCCGTTGCCGGGGAGGTTTTGTATTGATCATTGGGATTTTGATTCTTCTTGAGGCTAGAGTTTTATTTTTATTTTCTTTTGTTGCTAATCTTTTCACTTTTGTTTTGTGATTTTCATGAAGGAAGTGACAAGGATGAAGCAACCGTCAAGCTAGTGACGTTAAACGCGCCTTTGGGGACCTCCCCAAGCCTATCCCTCGTCAATGCTAGAGACAAAAAACAAGCAATCCTATCCTTTACTTCTTATTTTTATGTTTTTTACTGTTTTATTTTCATGTTTTTGTAGGAGCAATACGGGTGAATAAATGGGACGGATGGAATGGTCCAAGTCCGTGAGCTTCAACGCACAATGCTTCCTCCTCGTTAATCCACTCCACTCCAAGTTACTACTAACTTTTCCTTTTGTATATACCATTTCGTTTTTGTTTTTGTTTGTGTTTGTTTTACTCTCTCTTTGGCTCAATTCATACCGAGATGGTGTGATTTAAGTTCGGGGGAGAGGTCTTTGTCATTTAACATTGTTTTCTTTGTCTTATTTTATATTTTTGAGTCTTGCATTGTACATAGTTAATTACATAAAATATATATATATATATATATATATATATATATATATATAATTCATCATGTAGTTTGCATTAGTCTCATTTTAGGATTCAATGTTATGCCCTCGTTAGAACTCTTTCGATGCATTAACATTCATGAAGTAGAGGCTCATCCATACTTGGATCTTAATTCTTTGAAAGTCCCTACTCATTAGAAACTTGCATGATCTAGATTCAACTCTATCAACTTGAACTTAATTTTAACTAATTTTTCTCACTTTTGGATTTTGAATCATAACTATGGATAAACACTTGACATTCAAATCATGTTTGCCTTATTTTTACCACTCTTATCTTGATTTGAATGGCTATCCCGATCTAAGTTCATCTTTTAGATGAGGATGGTACCACACCTTTTAAACCCGACAATTTTGTTCAAACCCTTGCATATGTTCTTTGAGTGAGGCCTTTTTCTTTGTGTTGCATTGGCAAAATCTTGCAAGCATTAGAGACGACAAGGCAAAGTTTCCAATAGACTAGTTTCTTGAATCTAAGACTAGTCTTAGGTGGGAAATGAAACAAAGATGGTTAAGTGTTTTATTGAATATCTTTGGGTTTGTGGTTGAGTGTGAAAAGAAAGAATAAAGGAAAGAAGAAGAAAGAATAAGTTCTAGGGAGTGGAATTAAGAAGAAACCATATAGCTCAAAGTGTTTTAAAGAAAAATGATAGCTTAGCATTCTCTTAGAGTAAATCAAAAGAGAAGAAAATATGTTAGAGAATGCTAAGATAGAAAGAGCTAGTGCAAAGAAAAGAGTATTCCCTAGGATTTTGATCAAAAAGAAAAGAAAAGAGTAAGGTTGAGAAAGATTTGAAAGAAAGATTTAGCCAAAAAGGGCTAGTGGTTAAGCATGAGATAGTGAGAAAAGAGAGATGAGAGAATGCAACAAGGGGATAATGGGTAGAACTTTGGATTCCTAACCTTGTATGCATCAATTGTCTCTTTTCTTTCTTGCTTTTGCATAATGTGACACTTGCATTTGAGAGTTAACCACCAAAAAGAATATGAACCTTCTCGTAATATCATTTTCAAGCCTTCTTCTACCTAACCAAATGGTATTGATTCAATTTCCAATTGTGAGACCGCACCAAACACAATAATGAATGTTAAAGAGTTGAATGTTGGTTGATTGTGGGATTTATTTTGAGTCTCGGGATTTGGAGTAATATTTCATAAGTGATGAGTATGGCAAAAGCTTCTTGAGTAGAGTTTGTTGTGCATCGAATTAGTTCTTGTTAGGACATCTTGTTGAACCCTTTAGTGCTTCTTTTGGTTTTGAGTTCCCACTTACAAACCTCTCTTTTGTTTTGTCTTTTCTTGTTTGCTTGAGGACAAGCAAAAGGCAAGTCTGGGGGAGTTGATAACACCATATTTTACTTGTTTTTAGGGTTTTATTCTCATAGGTTTTGATCCCACATTGTATAGTTTTGGGATATTTTCATGCATTTAAGTCTCATTTGCATTGCATTGCATTTTAGATGTCCTAGGTTGTCTTTGTACTCTTTTTGGCTTGCTTGAGCCATTTTCAGGTGTTCTTGGAGTCAGAGGAGTTGGAGGAGTAAAGATAGCTATCATAAAAGGTCATTGCGGAATATATCACACCACCGCGACCGAAACCATCCGAAGTGCTTCAAATATCGACTCAGAATAACGGTTTCCATTTGGATTTAGCTTCAGAGGTCTTCATAAAAGTTGTAGGTATTTGAAATAGCTTTCCAATGGAAGTGGTTTCAAGTCCTTCCGATCTGGGGTTCAGGAGATATAGTCGTTTTACCAAAGGGTACCGGTCTTGACCGAGTGGAACAACACCAGCGTCGATCGACAGCGAATTACGTCGATCGACAGGGAATCTTTAAAGAGCAGAGGATATTTCTTTAAAATGTCATGTCGATCGACACGAATCTCTGTCGATCTTTAAAGAGCAGAGGATATTTCCAGAGAGTTTCCCGTCGATCGACAGGAATTTACGTCGATCGACACGAGGTCGGCAGAAGCAAAAATATCCGTTTTTCCTTAGATATTTTCCTTATTTTGACACTTGTATAAATATTTTTTCTTGTAAAAATATCTAGAGGAGGTCTTCTTCTTCTTGGCAGAGCTGGGCACGACCCAAAATCTCTCTTTTGAGAGATTTTGATTGTTCTTCATAAAAATACCACTCTAGAGAAGATTTCTTCAACTCTATGTTTTATTTATGCAATTTTCTTATCTTTGTGTCTTTTTCTCTTTGTTCTTCATGTTTAGATTAGTGTTCTAGTTGGGTATTTGATTTGGCTTGATTGATGATGATTTGATGGTTAATTATTGAGGTTTATCCGTTAGTTCTTCATCTAGACTGTTTTTAATGCTAGAATCTAGCTTGATCACCTAGAATCTTGATCTTAGGATTGTTGATTAGTCACGGAAGTGAGATTAATAACCTGAACTAGTCTAGATGGGCAAAATTACCTATTCGCAAAGGAATTTGGCTTAGAGATTTTGTGAACAAATCAAACTTGTACTAATTGCTTGTTTAAATTCGATAAATTCGCAAAGGAATTTGGGATTTGAGGATTTAAGGATAGATAGCCTTTGTAACGGAAGTTAGCTGGCTATACTCTCGTGTTTGAGTTCTAGAACGGTGCTTAATTAAACCTCGACAGTCGTTAATCTCTTCTTGATAGTTAGTTAAATATCCGACATATCCATCTTTAGTTTACTTGTTTTATAGTTTTATAATTTGTTTACTTGTAAAAAGCATTCCTCTAGATTAAGAAAGATCATGCATTCCTGGTGCATTGACCAAACCTCCCTGTGGATACGATAACCCTTTGTGCTACAACGTACAAGGGGAATTGATGACCCTAAAAACCCGACATCACAGAACGTTGGTACAAAGAAATCTAAGTGTCATTCTTGGAGGGGACGCACTCACGGGAGCACATCCGTAAACCAAAAATGTCCAATTCAGCAAAGTCAACTAACAATCAGAAAATCGGTAACACCGTTGTAAATCGGTAACACCCTTCATCAACGGCGAATAGTTTGAGAAACAAATTTTCGGCAGACCCGAAATACTTTTGCAGAATAATAACACAAGGTATAAAACCAAAAGTTTTTTTCATAATAATCATCTCGCATCTTTCTCATACGCGAGGCAAAAATACATAGTCATAACGGATAAAAACCATCTCAATATAAGCGAATTCTAAAATGATAAGCAAAAGCCATTAAGGCAATAAAGTCTTAAACAGAAAAGAAAACATGAGGATTAGAAGTTTAGGCGGTCTCTCCGTCTCCCAAGGCATCGGCGTCGCTCTTTTCCACGAGCTCCTCAATGGCTTCAATTTTCTTCGCGGTCGAATCCAGGTACAGAGCGAATCCAGACGCCCTAGGAACATCGTTGCCCTTACTCGGCATAATGGTCTCCACCGAGCCATGCGGTACCTCGGTAGCACCAACACCACCTATACAAATTTCAGAGAAAAATCGGATCACTCAAGAGCACATCTATGCTACTTATGAAATAGCAAGATTTCTAGAGTAAGAACATAGACAATTTACTTGTATCCTGCGCGACTAAAGGCGTAGCCAAATCGTTGGCAACATGCGCACTCGCACAAGAGAACCGAAGAGATATATCTGGAACTGTTAGAGATCTTGGCATCACCGGTAGGGCCAAGCTGCGAAGCGACGACCACATCCAAATTCGAACCAGAAAATTTCTGAATACTGGCTCTCGCCGCATAAAACTCAATCGGCGTGTTGTCGTGAATCTAGGTAAACAAGTCTTTCTTTAGGGGAGGAATTGTCAGCTCGGCCTGAATCCCGGAGATCACCTCATCAAACCACTGGTACGCACCCTCAAACTTGAGTAACCGCGCCTCCATCTTCTTGCTCTCCTCAGCAAACGAAGGTGGTTTCTCGCTAGTAAAAACTTCGATGAGCTGGACGTTATTCTAAATGCAAGCAAGATCTAACATGTCATCCTTCGCCGAACCATTCAAGAGCTCGATTTTCTTAATGGCATAGGCGATCTTATCTTGAAACTTCTGTTCCACTTCATATTTGGCCTCAATAACGGCTCAAGAAACCTGCGACTCCCTTAGCTTATTTGCGGTACTCAAACTGTGGTTCAACTCTGCTATCTTTACCTCGTTCTTGGTTTTTGCCGACTCCAAAACTTTGTTTCGGCGTTCCACTTATGTACGCTTAGACTTTGCCGCCTCTAGCTCAACTCTCAAGTCCTCAATCGCCTTGGACATCTCTTTCTTTTCGGCGGCGACAAGGTTCTTTGTCTCCTTAGCCAATGTTTTGGCTTCGCCAATACGGGCTTCATCTTCTTAAGCACTCTTGTCGTATACCACGACCATCCGATTTATCGCAGCAAAGAACTGAGAAAGCACAAAGAATAACTGGTCACCCGTCAAAGTCGGCTCAATCGAAATAAAAACGGAACAACCGAGAAATGTCAAGAGTCGAGAGAATTCAATACCTTAGCTCCTTTGAGAGTCATCTCTAAATAAGATTTGCTCTTGGTTAAGAAGCTCGGGATATACATACGGTCATACTTGTGTAGAATCTACGCAAAAAACTGGACAACGCCTCGGCATTGTCGTATATTGCTCCCAGAGTAATGGGCGTAATCAGTGGGGTAGCATCGAGAATCGACTCTGGCATGATTTGGCGCTCATCGTGCTTTTGTTTCTTCACACTATTGTCATCAAAGTTATTACTAACTCCGTCTGTGGCGATTCCCTTTCTCTTGAGATCAGTAAGGTGCTGACATATCGTTCCGCCTTTTCCTTTTCCACCATCGACATCCTTCTGTTTCGAACAGTGAACGACGAGTTGAGAAGACATTGGCCGATTATCATAAGCTGAAATGGCAGACTTCAAACTCATTGGTGCAAGTAGTTCACCCGCGGACGAGGATGGATGAGATGAGACCTGTGCAGGTGCGAAGCTCGAGCTATGGCTCGGTGAAGGCGGAGGCGGACGCAATCACCTATCCACGGAAGTCTTGCGCCCTTTCTCGTCAGATCGGCGCTCCGTCTCCTCAACAGCTCGGTGCCTTTTCTCCTCAGCAGCCATGCGCTCTCTCTCTTCGGCTATCTCCCTATCATGGTAAGTTGACCTCCTCATGTCGCTCAAATAATCTGAAGATGGCGGTGATGACGATTAGGCTGGGAGACCTCCTAGAACAGCTTGTGCACTCTGAACCAGCGGCAAACTGAAGTCTCTAATCCAAATGCTCCTATGAGCCGCAAGCTTCCCGTGAATACTCGAAAGACCCGAAAGCTTTATGATATGCAAAGGGCGAATTGCAAAACAAAAGAAAAGCAAAATCGGTCACAATAATAAAATAGTCTAAGTGTCAAAATAAACAGCTACGCTGCGACCCTAAGCAAACTATAAGTCCGCTACCGATCTGTCTCCATTTGGTTTTGACCGCCGAAGACAGTTCGGCCCCACTGAAGCTTCGAAGACTCTCACAAACAAAAAATAATCTTCCGCATTCTCATCTTTACTTGGGAAAATACCAATGACCCTTCTTAGCATTTTGCAAGAAAGGTAGTATTTTCTATTTTCTTCCGGGCCCCGACTTCGAACTTCGAGAAAGCCCATTAAGTGGTCGGCTCCAATCTCTATCCCGCATTCATTATCCCAACCAAGTGACGGATTCCTTGGGGGTTGATCTGAGCAATCGCAAGTCGGTGCTCCCATAAAAATAGAAGAATAGCTTCGAGGATCGGAAATCATAGAAAGCAAAAATAGAAGAATGGTTTGTAAAGTGTGAAGTGTCCCTTAGGAGGCTCATATGCTCGATCATAAGGATCCGGTGCCATCAGCTCAACCGATTTTGAAATCTTGAACCGTCGTCTAAGAGTAAGAAAAGTGTCATCGGTGGAAAGGCTTGAGCTGGGAGGATTGGGTCGAATCACTTTTCTTCTCTTCGGCTGTTTGTAAAAAAATGGTTCACCCGATGATTCGGTTCCCTCGGCGAAAGAGTCGTGAAGAGAAGGAACGATAATTTTTAAACGATTTGGATCCACCGTACTTGACAGAGCACCTGAAGATCTCGGCTCGGGAAAATGACCGCGGTTCGAACCATCCGTCGACATTAGAAGAATAAGTTACTTTCAATAACGGTTCGCTTATAGGAAGCGTGGCTCGTTTTGAAAGAGATTTCAAGTTAAGAAAACGGCTCGTTCGAAAGAAATTGTGGCTCTTATCCAAAGAAAACGGTTTGCTTTCAAAAAACATAGCTCGTTTCCTAAAATCTGCTGAGAAAGTGGTTCATTTACAAAAATGTGGCACACTTTTTAGAACAAGAATCCACGAATCCACTGATAAAACTCAAATTAATGGCGAAGCAAAAATTTAAGTTAGATAGGAAATCAATACTTTATGGCTCGGGTCAAGAAGACAACAACTCGGGGCACAACAGAATAACTCGCGGTTTGGGAATTAACGATCAACAGCTAGGGTTAAGTACACGGGTTAGGCGATGGATCTCCACGGCTCGGTTTGACCCAACGGCTCGGGTTAAGTCCACGGGTTGGGCTATGGATCTCCACGGCTCGGTTTGACTCAAACGATGGTTCACAAGTAATGGCTTGGGACTCACGGCTTGGGAGTCTACAGACGAGTCGCGGTTCAGATCGGAGAAGCGACGACAGCTAGGGTTAGGAATACGACGGCAGTTTGGGTTACGGCTCAAAGATCGGGACTCCATGCTTCACGGGCAGTTCGTGACTCGCCGATTTGCTCTCAGAAGAGCAACACAACGGCAAAACAGAGATGCAGCACCGTCGGCGGCGCCGTCAGCGGAAAATAAAAAAATAAACAAAAACAAATTATGCAAACGAGAGAGAGACGAGAGAAGGAGAAGAAGATATCTTTTGGGATTTTTGGGGAGAATGAGATTGTGTTGAGAACTCTCCCCTTCTCTTCACTTATATAGGAAAAGATCCCACAAGTTCACCTCGAGCACCGCGAAAACCCTAATCCTCCTTCTTCTTTCTTTAAAAATCCACTAAAAGCCCAAACCTTTTCTTTTGATCCACAAGGCCCGAGCCATTAAATCACAAATAAAATCCCACGGATCGGCAAACAATAGAGACAGCTCGACCAAATTACGTTAGTTAACGGCAACACCGTTAACAGCTCGGCACTTTTTACTGTACGGCTAAGAAAAAAAATTATATACATGACATTTGGAAACGGTTATATCCGAGCCGCACCTCAGTGCTACGGTTTTTATTACACCCAGCGGCTCGGGAGATACGTTAACCAAACTAATCAAATCAGAAGCCTGAATCCTAAACTCAGGAAGACATTTAGAACAATTTCATCTGTCTGATATTAAACTTTTACTAATATCTTGGCTTCACCATTTATGTTAACTCCGAGCTTGGGGGCTAACTGTAGGGGTCGACTTTCACTCCTCGAGGATCAACAGAAGAAAATGACTAAATCTGGATGAAGGAGAGCTCCCGCTGTAATGACCCGTATGCGGCCTAGGCTGAGGCCGGCCCAAGTCTCGCGGGACGAACGGACCAAACAAGGACTGTTTGGCCTTAGACTTAGTCTAAGCACCTCCATGACTAAGCAGGGTGTTTGGTTAAGCATCTCAATGGTTGAACTAAGTTATCATGACGTTTCTTAAAGATGAACTAACGTACGTTACTTCGTGTACGTTACTTCGTCCTTAAGAAACGTACGTTACTTTGGGACGAAGTAACGTAGAGATTCCAAACTTGATATTGTTATGAAAATATAAAAGTTTGCTAAAGCACAACACAGCAGCTAGGGATTGAGCACGAGGTGCCGCGCATATGTGTGATGAGTCAATGGAAGCACGACAAATCTCGTAAGCACGAGGTGTCACGCATATGTGAGATGAGACAACAGACGCACGACAAATCCGAAGCACGACAAATCCGTAAGCACGAGGTATCGCGACATTAAGAGATGAGTCAATAGTGACTAAGCTACCTTTCTCCTATCTTGCTATACCCTATATATAAGCCATGGACGTTCTCCATCATCCCCATGTTTTAAAACACCAAAACCTCTCTAAAAATTACCTTAGAAAATCTGAACCTTTCCCGTGTTCATGATCCAAGTAGCTCGAGAAAAGTGGATTTTCAAGCTGAAGCTCTGTTCATTTTGTGTGAGCATTGAGTCAAAGGTCAGCAGAGCCATCAGTGCCTTTCGCCAGAGCCGTTAGCCAGCTTCCAAGTCCTAGAGCTTTATCAAGAAACTTAAGGTAAGCTTCCTATGATCGGATCCTTTTTATGTTAACATAGATTTTCGTTTTGATCATGATTCTAAACTTAGTTTCTTGATCTTATGATCATAACCAACGTGGAAACATTGGATCAGTTCCGGGAGGATTCCTGAAGATCCGAAGAAATTTCCTTAGCAAGTCCCAATCCAATCTAGGTAAGATCGGTGAGACTATTTCTTTCAGTCTCCATTAAAACCCCTAAGAATTACCTTAGTGAACCTTTGGTTCATTTTGTATAGAAAGCAAGACCGAATCTAAGGTGAACCCGAGAGTAGAACGCTTAAGCAGAATCGCATAATTTACCTTAATCAAGGTGAGTCCAAGTTATGCGTGTTCGTGTCTTAGATGAGTAGAACACACGTGTTTGTTTATTGTTATGCTTATAACCGTAGAGGTTCGTGACAAAGTATTCACTAGAATTGCTAAGGGTTTTAACTAGTGAAAACGTAAAGAATGAACTAAGTGTAAAGTATTGAGGTTCATCCAAATCATTCGTAAAATTGCTAAGTGTGGAGAATGAACCTAAACGAATTTGTTTACAAGTTTACATGCATATATGATAATTGGTTAATTCATATAAACTTGTTATGTGCATCGTATGTTATTCCCCTGATCTGTGGCTTGGCTAATTACTTGTGGAGTATTAATTTAAGTGCACAAAGACACGGAGAGACGGGATTGCAGCCTAGGGCCGTGTACTGCATGACGATGCAGAATTCCCGATGTAGCTGCATACCGGCGAGGTATGATCACAGGAATTGTTTAAGGATCCAAAGTCATAGGCCTTAGTGGTTATGGACTGAAGATGCCTTGGTTACATGTGATGGGAATAGACAATGCGTAAGGCCTTAATGGAATTGAAAACGTTAATGCATGACATATACTGATCATGTTTATTTATGCATGCATTTGTGTGTTGAGTGTTGATTGTTATTTTGGGTTTGGTTAGGAAATATATTATTGATTGTTTAGGGGAGCCTAGAGTCACTGGGCAACTAGTGCTCACGACTCAATATGTTTTGCAGGTAACCTTAGATCATTAGAAGCACGGAACAGAACATTAGGAAAATCAGTGGTAGATTTCCTTGCTTTTGTAAATAAATAATGTTTATTATGTATGTAAACGTTTTGGAGTATCAGACTCGCGAGCAAATATATTTTGTAACAGTCTAAAAGACTAAGTATAAATAAGTAAAGGATCGGTTTTGAATAACTCGGGTTTCATATGATATTTAGTCATGTCCGGACGATCCAATTATCAGATATAGCTCGGGTTGGCAAGCCTTGAGTTGTATTCGATAGGGAAGGATGCTTAAGTGTCTAGTCTATGGAACTTGGATGTGTTCTGAGAACCTCTGATCGGGCGCTTAGGCGTTCCTCAGTAGCGTCTCCGTTTAGATCCTGAACTGGGGTGTTACAATTAGTGATATTAGAGCTTTCGTTATTCGATGCTCAAATGGGACTTGGTTTTCAAATGTTTTATCGAGTCAAAACTGTCGCAAAAGCAATTAGGATAATCTGATCATCTTCCAGTGCTAAGTTAGATTTAATTTTGGTTAAGAATTACCTGAATCTTTGAAACAGGCGATGGTCCATACGTACGTGGTACATTGGAGCGGACAATCATCTGGTACTGATATGGCCTCGGGATTGCCTCAGTAAAGTATACTGATATGGCCTCGGGATTGCCTCAGTAAAATGATCTGGAGATATGGCCTCGGGGATGCCTCGGTTTATCTTGTCTAAGATCAAGACGGGCAGTGTAGGCGCAGCGATCGCATCAATGCTAACCTAGAAAGCAACTGTCCGTGGATTTGAAGGTCTTGATAAGAAATCAATTCGACCTTAAACCGAATAAATCAATTAGCAAGAGTACAAGTGGTTAAGTATTATCTGTAAATAGAGATTTCCACCAGAGATCAAGCCATTGTCATAACCGTGTAGATTCCCTAGATAAACCCGAACCTTCATAACCTTCTATCTTGAATATCTTTTTGTGATGTGTGAATAGTGCGAGAATGATGTGTGAATATTGTGTGAATGTTGTGAGAATCTTTTGTTGACGAATGTTTAATATATAAAAGAAATTAAACAAAAAGCAAAAGTTTAATTTTCATGAGTAGAAAAGTACATGAGTAGGAAACATTACATGGTTGTGGTGTACCCACACATGTTCAGTTTGACTAAGGTGAAATACATGGTTTTGTATCACCTAAAGTCACTTTGAAAGAAATAACTAAGAAACATTACGTGTTTGTGGTGTACCCACACACGTTCTGTTCGACTCAGGTGAAAGGTATAGTTTCGTATTCACCTGATGTCACATTGAAATTTGAAGGAACTTTTATGGAAGTAAAAGTTTTTATTCCTGTTAGAATACCTGGTAATCAAAACCTTTATGCTGAAAGTTGTTATATTATATGGGAGTGCCAAATGATATTGGAGACCATATTTTCATAGCAAAGTTGTATCATTTGAAGAGTATCAAGTGATCTTAGGATTGGACTGGCTAACGGTGTTATGGCACTTTTCGACCGGAGTCGAAGAAGAGTAACCTTTGAAAGCAGTCAAAGAAGAGTAACCTTTAACCGTAGTTGAGGAAGACTAACAATTAAGTGATCTAGGAAACTATCTATATTGGAATCAAACCCAATACCAGAATATCCTTCATAACGGCCTTTGGAGAAAGTGCCCTTGTAGAAGGTTAAGTTACCATGTGACCTTGAGCATAGTTAGTGATATATAAGCCGAGCAGATTCTCAAGGAGTTTCCCGTTGTTAGTGGTTACGTTGATGTGTTCAAATCTTTGGAAGGGTTACCACCATCTCGTAATGATATGTTTATCTTTCTATTGGGACCGAGGGTCCAATAACTAAGACGCCATACCAGATGGCCCTGAAGAGTTAGTAGAGTTGAATGAAGAGTTAGTAAAGTGGAATGCAGAGTTAGTAGAATTGACTAAAGAGTTAATAAAATTGAATGCAGAGGTAGTAAAGTTGAAGAAGTGGTTAGATTTATTGGAAAAAGGATTCACTCGACTAAGATTTTCCACCATGGGAAGTTCCAGTGTTATTAGTCAAGAAGAAGAGTGGTAATATGTGTTGTGTGTAGATTATCAGGTAACCGTCAGAGAAGAATGATGAGTAGTTATCACAGTTTCAAGGACCAAGTTGGTTTTTGAAGATTAAAATTAGTATCAGGCTAATATCATATTTATGTTGTTGAGACTGATATCGTGAAGATCGCATTTAGGACGCGATATGACCTTTACGAGTTTGTGGTCATACCGTTTGACCTAACCAATGCACTAGCTGCATTTTTGTCGATAGTAAACAAAGTCTTTCGAGATTACTTAGATGAGTTGGCATCGTTTTCATTGATGATATCCTTATCTATAATGGAATTGCAAAGGACCATAAAGAACACTTAAGGAGAGTGTTGGAACGCTCAGAAAAAGTGTTGGAACGCTCAGGAAAAGTGTTGGAACGCTTAGGAAAAGTGTTGGAACACTAAGGAAAAATGTTAAAACGCTTGAGGAGTCAAAACGTTTTGCTAAAGTTTAGCAAATATAACTTTTAGAAACAAGAGATAGGCTTTGTAAGACATCGGGTATTGGAACAGGGAGTTTCGGTTGACTCGAAAAAGATTGTTGAGATTCAAGATTTTGTCGCAACCAACCGACGACATGAAGATACAGATTTACTTAGGATTAGCTAGACATACCGGAAATTTTTCAAAGGATTTTCCATGTATATCTAAACCATTGACTCGCCTAAACGAAAAGGGTGTAGTCTTTGTGTAGGATGAGAAAATGGAGAAGATGTTCAATCAGTTAAAGAAGGCTTTGACCCTAGCACCGGTCTTAGCCTTAGTCGAACCAATCATTTATGGTATACATTGATGCATGTAGAACGGAGATTAGGTTATGTATTAATGCAAGGCAAGTAGGACAATGCTTATGCATCCAAGTAGTTGAGGAAACATGAGGAGAAGTATCACGCACATGAGTTAAAAATAGGTGGAGCTGTATTTGCCTTAAGATCTTATTTTATGGAGAATTAATACAAGTAATGACCGATCGTAAGAGCTGAAGAGTTCTTATTCACCAACCTGATCTTGCCTAAGACAGAAAAAGTGGATGAAATTGTAGAAGATTGTAATTTAAATATCACTTACCACCGGGGAAAAGCAAACGTAGTTGCAGATACCTTGAGCCGCCGTAAAGCAAGTGTTGATGTTGAGGAAGATTTGGTAAGCCAATCTGCAGAATTCAAGATGATTAGCTTAGGAACCATAGTTGGAGAGAGTTATGAACCGTTAGGTTTATAGGTGGTAAATCAAACGGGTTAACCGCAATGTATTCTTCATGAGTAGAGAGAAAGTGAAAACCTTGAGAAGATTATCGAAGGACGAAGCAACCCAGGAGATCCGAATACAAAGAAATACCATTTGGCCACAGATGGTATCTTGCTTAGAATAAAGGATTACCATGCCTAAAGGATATGGCTTACGGTAAGAAATCGTGAGAACAATACACCATTCCCGAATAAGTATTCATCTTGAGAATACTAATACGAACCGAGACAATAACCAGTATTACTATTGGTCCAGTAGGAAAGGATCAGTGAGAAGTGAGTAGCGAATTGTTAGATTTGTCAGGAGATTAAGTTAGAGCATCAAGTACCAGTCGGATTATTACAGAGTTTACTAATTTCAGAATGGAAATGGGATGTGGTTGTTATGGATTTGGTTATAGGATTTACCGAGAGCATTAGGATGGGGAGACAACACGGTTTGGATCATTGTGAAGACAACACGGTTTGGGTAATCGTGGATTGTTTAACCAAGAGATATTGGTTAAGTTTGACTTAGGTGAAATTGTCAAACTTCATGGAGATCTAGTCTATATTTTATCTAACTGTGATCCCAAATTCACAGCTAGATTTTTTAAGAACTTTTCAGGAAAACCTTTGGAACGGTTTTGTGCATGAGTAGTGCTTTTCATAAAGAATCAGATGAGTAGAGAGAGTGAACTATTAGGATGATAGAGGATCTACTTGAGATATGTTTATTAGATTGAACTAAGACTTGGGAAGTCTTTTTGCCCTTAGTAGAATTCGCATACAATATAGCTACAATGCTAGTATTTGTATGTCATCGTATGAAGCTTTTTACGAGCGTCCTTAGCGGACACCCATTTGTTGGACTGGAGTAGAAGAAAGACATGAGTTATGGTCAGAGTTATGAAAGAGACTACGGATAGAATTAGCCTTGTTCAGGCGAATATGAAGAAGATGTAAGCCTATCAACAGAGGAGAATAATTGTTTTTGATGTAGATGATTGAGTATGGTTAAAGGCCAGATCAGAGAAAGGAAATCCAAATCAGAGAAATTGAGTATGGATAAAAGCCGATCGATGTAGAATTGATAAACCAAGTAAGTTTACTTTATGGTATAAGGTCCTTACCGCAGCATCGAAATAATAGGAGAAGTAGATAGATCTTTCATCGAGTATGGGATTACATGATGGATTTCATATAACCATGTTTTGTACATAGTTTGTGACCCGGATAAGCCACCATCGAAATGGATACCAGATCCACAAACTGAACCTTGACCTTCTTTCCCAAAACATTTTTGGATCGGTGAGACACGATCTAAATTTTTGAATGGACGAGAGAATTATTAGAAGAAGAACAGTAGTGATGTTGTTACTTTGGAAGAGGAAACAAGATTTAGAAAATCTCACCCAGAGATGTTTACCGAACCTAGAAACGATGAGGTCGGACCATCACATAGATGACAAGTCGGGTCGAATTCAAATAAGGAGGGAAGAATATAATGACCCGTATGCGGCCTAGGCCAAGGCCGGCCCAAGTTTCGCGGGACGGACGGACCAAACAAGGACTGTTTCGCCTTAGACTTAGTCTAAGCAGCTCCATGACTAAGCAGGGTGCTTGGTTAAGCATCTCAATGGCTGAGCTAAGTTATCATGACGTTTCTTAAAGACGAAGTAACGTACGTTTCTTAAGGACAAAGTAACGTACGTTTCTTACGGACAAAGTAACGTACGTTTCTTTGGGACGAAGTAATGTAGAGATTCCAAACTTGATATTTTTATGAAAATATAAAAGTTTCCGGAAGCACGACACAGCAGCTCGGGATTGACATGCTCGGGATTTGACATGCTCGGGATTGAGCAAGCACGACAAATCTGTGATAAACACGAGGTGTCGCGCATATGAGTGATGAGTCAACGGAAGCACGACAAATCTGAAGCACGACAAATCTCGTAAGCACGAGGTGTCGCGCATATGTGAGATGAGTCAACGGAAGCACGACAAATCCGAAGCACGATAAATTTGTAAGCACGAGGTATCGCGACATTAAGCGATGAGTCAGTGACTAAGCTACCTTTCTCCTACCTTGATATACCCTATATATAAGCCATGGATGTTCTCCATCATCCCCATGTTCTAAAACACCAAAACCTCTCTAAACATTACCTTATAAAATCCGATCATTTCCCGTGTTTGTGATCCAAGATGTTGTCTTGTCTGAGTAGCTCGAGAATAGTGGATTTTCTAACCGAAGCTCTATTCATTTTGTGTGAGCATCGAGTCAAAGTTCATCAAATCCATCAGTGCCTTTCGCCAGAGCCATTAGCCAACGTCGAAGTCCTAGAGCTTTAACAAGAAACTTAGTGTAACCTTCCTATGATCGGATCCTTTTTATGTTAACATAGATTTTCGTTTTAATCATGATTCTAAACTTAGTTTCTTGATCTTATGATCAGAACCAACGTGGAAACGTTGGATCAGTTCCGGGAGGATTCCCGAAGATCCGAATAAATTTCCTTAGCAAATCCCAATCCGAATAAATGAGACTATTTCTTTAAGTCTCCATTAAAACCCCTAAGTATTGCCTTAGTGAACATTTGGTTCGTTTTGTATAGAAAGCAAGACCGAATCTAAGGCGAACCCGAGAGTAGAACGCTTAAGCAGAATTGCATACTTTACCTTAATTAAGGTGAGTCCAAGTTATGCGTGTTCGTGTGTTAGATGAGTAGAACACACGTGTTTGTTTATTGTTATGCTTATAGCCGTAGAGGTTAGTGACAAAATATTCACTAGAATTGCTAAGGGTTTTAACTAGTGAAAACGTAAAGAATGAACTAAGTGTAAAGTATTGAGGTTCATCCAAATCATTCGTAAAATTGCTAAGTGTGGAGAATGAACCTAAACGAATTTGTTTACAAGTTTACATGCATATATGATAATTGGTTAATTCATATAAACTTGTTATGTGCGCGGTATTGATATATCATGGTTTTTACCCGTTTTAACCATGATATAAGTCGGTTTTGTATTAGTATTTTTGGTATTTGTGTGTATTTTGTAGTGTTTTGCAGGAAAATGGTCATTTGGAGCTTAATGGAAACATTTGGAGCATTTTGGACCATTTTGGAGCTGAAAAGATCCAAGTGAAATCGAGACCTTTAAAACATCCCTGTCGATCGACATAATTTATTTACTGTCGATCGACAGAGTTTTTTAAAAGAGGCAGAAAATTTCTACAGACGCCCTCGTGTCGATCGACAGGAATGTTGTGCCGATCGACAGGCGCTCTGCAGACATAATTTTACCACTTGTATAAATAGTTTAAGTTGGTAGATATTTTAAAAGGACTATTTTTTATAAAGGAGGTAGAGAGAAAAAGAGAGACTTTGGGAGAAACTTTGAGAAGATCTACATGTTCTTGAGATCCAAAGACTTCAAACCCTTTTGTATCATCTACTCTTACTCTTTAATGCAATCTTATTCAGTTAATATGATTTCATCATCTATTTCTGAGTAAATCTCTTGTTAGGTTTTGGGATTTCTTTGGTTATGACAAGAAATCATTGAAATTGCATATTTGTTAAGGTTTATCCGTAGGTTCTTCATTTAAACTGTTATTAATGCTTGATTCTTGCTTGATCATCTCGAATCTTGATCTTAGGATTGTTGATTAGCCACGACAGTGGGATTAATAACCTGAACTAGTTTAAATGGGCAAAGTTACTTATTCACAAAGAAATTTGGCTTAGGGACTTTGTGAACATATCGAACTCGTACTAAATGCTTGTTTAGATTCGACGAATTCGCAAAGAAATTTGGGATTCGAGGATCTAAAGATAGATAGCCTTCGTAACGATAGTTGGCTGGCTATATTTTCGTGTTTGAGTTCTAGAACGGCACTTAATTGAACCTTGACAATTGTTATATATTGATTTCGAATCATTACCTAAAGAATTTCCATGACCTAGCTTTCATCTTTTCAAGAATTTAATTAACCATCTTTCGTTCACTTGTTTTATAATCTGCATTTACATTTATATCGTTTCACTTAGCATAATCTGAAATACTAAGATTGATTGTGTATTCCAACTCCCTGTGGATTTCGATCCCTAAATACTACGATGACCTCTTTGTTTGAGAGAGTGGTTCGAGGGTGAATTTGAGCCCGTATCAAATTTTGGCGCCGTTGCCGGGGAGTTGAATTTACCATTCAATTCAAGTTACTAAGATTTTGCCTAAGTATTTATTTTTGCTTTAATACTAACTTGCTCTTTTCTCTTGGTATCTGTGTGTTTCAGGTTTATGCCTAATCGCCTAACCAGAAGCAATCGAAACGAAGAGCTAGTCGATCTCAATCCTGAGATTGGAAAGTTAGAGCGAGCAAACCGAGCAGCAACAAGAGCAGCCAAGATGGCCAACAACAGAGTAATCTTGCTACGCGGTACAGATGGAATCATCACAGACCATCAAGGACGGAAGTACAACGCTCAGTGTAAGCGTATTGAAGACGATGGGACTGTGATACCAGAGGAACGGGACGAGCCAGCTGAGCATGTGCGTACTTTAAGAGAGCACTACAGGCCTCAGGAGCTCTACTCCAACAGGGCTGCTATTAGACCTCCTTCCTTTCCTAGGAATGACTTTGAGCTGAAGCCCACTTACTTCTCTTTGGTAGCTCAGCACCCTTTTTATGGTCTTCCTTCAGAACATCCCATGGACCACATCGAGAGGTTTGAGGACTTAGCGTCCAGCATCAAAGCCAATGGAGTTCCTGAAGACTACCTTTTCTGTAAGCTCTTCCCATATTCTCTGAGCGGAGAAGCAACTTACTGGCTTAAGCAGTTAGCACCTGGTTCTTTAACTACTTGGGAGGACACAAAAAATGCATTCCTCATCAACTTATTCGATGAGACAAGGTCTGAGGATCTAAGGATGAAGATTTCGACATTCAGGCAAGGACCAACTGAAGCGTTCAAGGATGCTTGGGTAAGATTTAAATCCTACCAGAGAGATTGTCCTCATCATGGTTTTAGTGATGTGCAGCTGTTAGGAATCTTCTTCAGAGGAATCGATTGGAGACACCAGATGTCTTTGGATTCAGCAAGTAGGGGGAACTTCAACACCAATGTTCCAAGTGATGCGTTGGCGCTCATTGAGAACATGGCTTCAAGTAGTAGCACCAAGAACATAGACTTCGAGAGGAAGCAGCTTTGCAAGAGCGCAGATGGAGGTAATATGGCTAAGATGGAAGCTAAGCTAGACTCGGTGCACAACTTGTTAGTGGGAAAGAAGCAGGTGCAGTTTGCTCAGGAGGTAGAAACCTTCATTCCAAAGGAAGAAGAGAATGAAGAGGACTGCAACTACGTTGGTGGTAATGCTTTTCAGGGACAGAGGTTTGGTAATCAGCAGGGTAACAGAAACTACAGTGGAGGCAGCTACAGTGGAAACAATCAAAGATCTACATTCACTGGAAATCAAGCCATACCTAGCTACACCAAACCGCAGTTCCAGAATACGGACTATCAGAAACCCTATCAGAGCAGCTTCACTAGGAACTACGGTTCTTCTTCTTACCAAACTCCTCCTCCTAAGACGTCAGATAACAAGACAGATTCGATGCTAGAGAAAATTCTAGAGGGCCAGCAGAAGATGACGGTGAATTTCAATGGCAAAATCGATGCCTTGTACACCGACCTGAATGGAAAGATTGAGTCTCTCAATCTTCACGTGAAGAAGCTAGACACTCAAGTTGCTCAAACCGCCGAGAAATCTAGGAGACAAGAAGGATTTCTTCCATCTAGATAGGATGCTAACCCGAAGCATACCGTTGCTGCCATCACAACGAGGAGTGGAAAGGTAACCCAAGAGCCTGTGTTGAAGAAAGGACTTGGTACAGAAAATTTTGATGAATTTGGAGAGTTTGATGAAGATGAAATTCAGACAGAGGCTACTCCGTCGATCGACACTCCTTACTGTCGATCGACACAAACAGAGAAAGTTTTGGCAGAGACTCCTGTGACGATCGACAGAGGGAAGAAAGAGGTTGATACGTTGAAACCAGATACCTGTCGATCGACAGGACCTATAGCTGTTGATCGACTGGAGGCCCCCAGTCCAACTTCTCCTTCAAAACCGTCAGATAGTGCAGTCGAGAGAGTGTACAAACCCAAAGTACCTTATCCAAAGAGTCAGAAGAAGTCTAAGCAAGAGCTTGAAGATGCAAGATGCAAGATGCAAGACCATCATAGACAAGCTAGTGGTAGAACTTCCGTTTGTTGATGCCGTTAGACTTATTCCTGTGATACGACGGTATGTAAAGAAAATGGTCACCAAGAGTTTGGGCATTGAGGAAGGAGTGGCTATGATTTCTGAACAAGTGAGCGCAGTGATTCAGAACAAGATTCCAGAGAAACTAACGGATCCAGGAAGCTTTGTTTTGGATTGTTTGATCTTCAAGGATAGATTTCCGAGGTCTCTCTGTGATCTAGGTTCTGGTGTTAACCTCATGCCACATTCAGTTGCCGTGAGTCTTGGGATGACAGATTTCCAATCCACTAGGATTACTCTTATCCTAGCGGATAGGTCAGTAAGGATTCCAGAAGGAGTATTGGAAGATGTCCCAATCAAGGTTGGGAACTGTTTGATTCCTACTGACTTTGTTGTTCTACATTACAACGAGGAACCCAAGGATCCTCTTATCCTGGGTAGACCTTTCTTGGGCACGGCCGGTGCTATGATTGACTGTCAAGGAGGCAGTATGACTTTGAGAGTAGGAGGTTTCGAGATGAAGTTTGAAATGGACAAGCTTATTAAGAGACCTACCATAGATGGGCACACCTTCTACGTGGACACACTTACCGACCTCGCACAGGAAGTTTTCAATGAGATACATCCCATTGACCCCTTGGAAAGGACCTTGGTGAACTCTGTGCAAGAGGAAAGACAATTTGATGATGATGCAAGGGTTTATGCTAGGATGATGGATGCTAGCAGGGAATGGAAACAATTGGTTACTAGTGCGAGTTTGGGGGAAGCTTCAGCGAAAACTCCACGAGTTAGTGATTGGAGTGAACAAAAAGCTCCAAAACTTGAGCTCAAACCACTTCCCGCAGGACTAAGGTACGCCTTTCTTGGTCAAAATTCTACATACCCTGTGATTGTTAATTCTTCTTTGAATAATCCAGAGCTCGCTTTACTGCTGAGCAAGCTGCGGAAGTTTCGCCCAGCTCTTGGCTATTCTCTTGATGATATTGCAGGTATCTCTCCGGACTTGTGTATGCACAGGATCCACCTTGAGGATGAAAGCAAATCATCAGTTGAGCATCAAAGGCAGCTTAATCTAAATTTGCAGGAAGTTGTCAAGAAGGAGATCTTGAAACTCCTAGAGGCTGGGATCATCTATCCCATTTCTGACAGTATTTGGATTAGCCTTGTTCACGTGGTACCAAAGAAAGGAGGTGTCACAGTGGTAAAGAATGAGAAGAATGAGCTAATTCCGATGAGAACTGTCACTGGACATCGGATGTGCATAGATTATAGGAAGCTAAACGCGGCCACAAGGAAGGACCACTTCCCATTGCCCTTCATTGACCAGATGCTTGAGCGTTTAGCAAGGCATCCCTACTACTGTTTCCTCGATGGGTATTCTGGATTCTTCCAAATCCCCATCCATCCGGATGACCAGGAAAAGACGACATTTACTTGTCCTTATGGCACTTTTGCATACCGTAGAATGCCCTTTGGACTTTGTAATGCTCCAGCGACATTCCAACGGTGTATGATTTCCATTTTCACCGACATGATTGAGAAATATATGGAGGTCTTCATGGATGACTTCTTGGTCCACGGTGATTCGTTCAAGGACTACCTTGACAACTTAGAGAAAGTGCTTGCTCGATGTGTGGAGAAGCACTTGGTTCTTAATTGGGAGAAATGCCACTTCATGGTGCAAGATGGGATTGTACTTGGCCATAGAGTTTTAGCTGATGGAATCGAGGTGGACCGTGCGAAGATTGAAGTTATGACGAGCCTTCAACCGCCAACTACAGTCAGGGAGATTCGTAGTTTCCTTGAGCACGCGGGTTTTTACCGGCGATTCATCAAGGACTTCTCGAAGATTGCTCGACCACTCACCACATTGCTCTGTAAGGACATCAAATTTGATTTTGATGCTAATTGTTTAACCGCTTTTATACAGATGAAACAGGCTTTGGTGAGTGCTCCGATAGTGCAACCTCCTGACTGGGATTTACCTTTCGAGGTGATGTGCGATGCTAGTGACTACGCAGTTGGGGCGGTGTTAGGACAAAAGAAGGACAAGAAACTTTAGGCCATCTACTACGCTAGTAGAACGCTAGACGAAGCTCAAAAGAACTACGCAACTATTGAAAAGGAGTTGTTAGCAGTCGTTTTTGCCTTTGAGAAGTTTCGTTCTTACTTGATTGGAGCCAAGGTGACAGTGCACACGGATCATTCCCCACTAAAGTACTTGATGCAAAAGAAAGACGCTAAACCGAGGTTGTTAAGATGGATCCTCCTCCTACAAGAATTTGACATTGAGGTGAAGGACAAAAAGGGAGTAGAGAATGGTGTAGCGGATCGTCTCTCGCGCATTCGGATAGAAGATAGTGTACCAATCGATGATTACTTCCCAGAGGAAAGTGTCCACTTCATAGAGATTGGATCCAAAGCGACCAAAGAGGGAAATCGGCTAAGTGTTGAGACAGAGACTTCACCGTCGATCGACGGAGACCTATGTCGATCGACAGAGTGTTTACTGTCCGAACACCATTGTGCTGAACATTCTATGTCGATTGACACGAACCAACTATGTCAATCGACACTGAATGCTCAGATGGAACTTCACGAGTCAAACGCAGTTTCGGAAAGCGATAGACCTTGGTTCAGCGACATAGCCAATTACCTTGCTGCAGAGACTACACCGGATGATCTCAAGGGCTATGAGAAGAAGAAATTCATGAGAGAACTTCGGAGGTACTATTGGGACGAGCCTTATCTATACCGACATTGTTCAGATGGGCTCTATAGGAGATGCATTGCGGAAAGCGAAGCTCGAGATGTGCTTCATCACTGTCACGGTTCTGAATATGCAGGGCACTTTGCCACATTCAAGACAGTGTCCAAGGTTCTTCAGGCGGGTTTCTGGTGGCCCTCGATGTTTAAAGATGCTAATGCGTTTATTATGAAGTGCGATGCTTGTCAGAGGAGAGGAAAGATTAGTAAGCGACATGAGATGCCGCAAAACTTCATCCTAGAGGTTGAAGTCTTTGATTGTTGGGGCATCGATTTTATGGGTCCATTTCCATCTTCTTATGGGAATGAGTATATACTAGTCGCTGTGGACTATGTCTCCAAATGGGTGGAGGCGATTGCTAGTCCGAAGAATGATGTCGCGGTGGTCATTAAGCTGTTTAAGACCATCATCTTCCCACGATTTGGAGTACCACGAGTAGTCATCAGTGATGGTGGAACACACTTCATCAACAAGATATTCTCTAAACTCTTAAAGAAGTACGGTGTTCATCATCGCATGGCGAGTCCTTATCACCCACAAACGAGTGGTCAAGTGGAAGTTTCAAATAGGCAGATCAAAAAAATCCTTGAGAAGACGGTTAGTGTCACGAGGAAGGATTGGTCTACGAAGCTGGATGATGCACTCTGGGCTTATAGGACTGCTTACAAGACTCCTCTGGGAACCACTCCTTTCCATCTGCTTTATGGGAAAGCATGTCATCTTCCGGTGGAACTTGAGCATAAGGCAACATGGGTGGTGAAGCGTTTCAATTTCGACATCAAGCCTGCTGCAGAACGGAGATTGATCCAGATGAACGAACTGGATGAGATCAGACTTCATGCCTACGAAAACTCCAAGTTGTACAAGGAGAGGACAAAGGCATACCATGACAAGAAGATAATCTCCAGGAGCGTCGAACCGAACGACCAGGTATTGCTCTATAACTCGCGTTTACAGCTTTTTCCTGGTAAATTGTGTTCTCGTTGGTCAGGTCCTTTCACAATCAAGGAGGTTAGACCACATGGAGTTGTTGTGTTAATCACAAAGGACGGAAGGGAATTCATGGTAAATGGTCAGAGGGTGAAACATTACTGGGCGGAAGCCAAGATTCCGGAGGGACACATGGTACCCTTGGATGATGCACCCGAAGCCTGAGCTTCAAGCTTCAACACAGTCAAGCTAACGACTAAAAACAAGCGCTAAATGGGAGGCAACCCATTTGTAAGTATGTATATAATTTTCCATTTTACTAACTTTGGTTTTTAGCTTTGGTTTTTAGTTGTGGTTTTCTGGTTTTGGCCTCTGTCGATCGCCAGAAATCTTTAATAGAGATATGTCGATCGACACGAACTGAAGATGTTATGGCAGAGAGCATCGTGTCGATCGACAGCTATACTATGTCGATCGACACGGGCAGCGAACCACACGAGGTAAGTGGATTTCACCAAATTTTTCCACTTTTTCACTTCTTCTTCTCCATCGATCGACAACCACTTCATCTTCCCCAAACCTTAGATTTTCGAAAACTTGACCAAATCAATCGATTTTTGAGCCTAATCCACTTGGATTTTCCTCCTCTATTCGATTCTCCCACTTGTTTTCACAATCGAACAAGGTATGCTTCCCTTTTCACGATTTTTCATTCCTTTTTTGTGAAGAAAAGTGATGAGTTTTGGGGTTAAATTGGTTCGAATCTTATGTTGTTAATACTTCCTTTACACTTTTAGAGTAATTTCGAACCGATTTTGTGCCTAAATTGTGTTGTTCTTGATTATTAGGGTTTGAGCTTTAAAAATTGGGGGTTTTGGGATGTGGTTTGAATTGGTGTAAATCGTGTTTGATTTGTCGAATTTCGGGCTTAATAGAGATGCTAGGACTGGTGATAAGTATGATTTGGTCGAAGTTTAGTGTTGTATTTGGTCGAATGAAGAATTGGGACAGAGCCCTCTCTGTCGATCGACAGAGACATCTGTCGATCGACAGGAAAGGCTCTGTCCATTTTTTATTTCTTCGTTTCTGATTTCGTCTGCGTGTTTTTGTTTCTGATTTCCTTTGCAGATGGCACCAAAACAGGGCACAAAGAGACGTGAACGACCTGATGATGCCTCGAGTTCTCAAGCTCCACCACCTACTTACACTATCCATCGTGGTGCTAGACCGAAGTGGCCAAGAGAGGAAAACACGAGGATGCAGGTTGACTTTGAGTCCCTGAAACCGGAAGTGACTCTGAGGACAGTATTGACTAGTGATGAGATCGAGAAGAAGGAGGAACTACCCGTCTGGGACGAATATGACTCCCTCCTCTACAACGAGTGGCTCCGAGTCCCAATAGCGACCACCAAGTTCGTCCATGAACTATCACTGGCTCAGCTGAAAATCAAGGACGAGGTGATGCAATTGGTAGAGGAGATGGGTTTGGCACAATTGGTGGACGGAATATCAGAAATGTGTCCCGACCTTGTCCGCCAATTCTTTGCCACCTTGAAGTTATCTAGCAGCGGGACAACTCCAGAGGAGAAGCTAGATCCGAGCAATTTCTCCATGAGCTTCATGGCTAACGGGAAGCGATACAAGATGAATGCTACAACTGTTTGCAGGACTTTTGGATTTCCCGAGGTTCCACTTGTGGGTTTACCGAGAGATATTGCTGGAGGCGTACATACACTGTGGGATATGGTTGGTACTGGTCCTTATCAGGTGGGGGGTTCTACACAGGCTGATGTGCGTCATCCTGTAGCCCGCTACCTGCTTCGCTTGATTTCCTCCACCATCATATGCAAGATGGAGCCAGTTAAGGTTAGGAGTCACGAGTTGGTCCTGCTTTCATATGCTTTGAGGAGCATCGTGCATAATGATACTTGGGACACTACGACTCTGAACATGGGGCTGGTATTGATGGAGTACCTCCACACGCTCAAGCACACTCCGCTTTCTCTTACTAACCCAGGTAAGAAGCAATTACCTCTGGGGAGCATCCTCACTCCGATCTTCGAGCGATGCAAAGTTTCCAAGAGCGGATATACGGTAGAGAGTAAGAGTGCATATGTGGACATGGAGCACATGAAGAATGCTCATTGGATCACGACCGACCATCCCATCCATTGGATCTTCCCGATTTCGAGAGACCAAAAGAGAAGGGTGGAAATTAGGAGTGTTGTAGAGTTTCTGCGGGTCACTAATCACCATTCGCTTATCTTCTTCGATCCATCGGCGGAATTGCTTAAGCCGGTAGAGCCGACTAGGAAACTCACAACACGGGGAGCTAGCACCTCGCATGCACCGCAAGAGCAGACGCAGCAGGAGCCTGATCATGAGCATCGTTTCCCGAGACTCCCCGAAGGACCACTCGATGAGGACCAGCGCTTCAACTGGATCGCTAAGGCTATGAAGGCGACATGGGATGCGATGTCGTGCAAATCCAGTTGTATTCGCCCCCGCACACCGTCTCCACGGAACTCACCACCACCGGATTCTTCTCAAGCACCATCAGAGCACCATCCCGATGAGGAGGAGTACTAGTTCCCTTCCTCCATTCTGCTTTATCTCGATTTTTGTTTTTTCCCCTTTCAGACAATTTTAAGACTTTCAAAAGTTTGCATTTCAATTTCGGATTTTTAGTTGGAATTTCAAACGATATGTGAACTTGACTTTCTGTTTAAGGATTGCAGTATGTTTTCCCGTTGATCGTTTGTTGAATATCTATAGATGCAGGTTTGGAAAATCATACCAAACACTTTGGGCAGAGCCTCATCTGTCGATCGACATGATGTTTTTGTCGATCGACACTACAACAAAAATTTGAATTTTTCAAACAACAACGGTTGAGGCAGAACATGATCTGTCGATCGACACAATGTTACCATCGATCGACACGACCTCCAAAATGGTATATCCTGTACTTTTTCAAGCAAGTTCACGTTTCGTTTGATTTATTTTGGCAATCTCGGGCTTGATAACACTGGAGACAGTGTTGGTTAAGTCTGGGGGAGGAAACTACTAACGTGTTTCTTTTTGTTTTGGTTTTGACTCAAATTTTTTTGGAAACTTTTTTTTGTTTTATCGAGTCAAAACTAGCAGGAAATTTTTTTATTTTGGTTTAGTGGAATGTCTTTTTCAGCGCGTGACCATTCTTCCAGGATCAGTTTCAGAATTAGACTAATAAAAAATTCTAGGATCGACCGGTTGACTAGAGACGTCTGCTACTTCCAGTATAATCCGCCAAGTCAGAGCTACTGCACGATTCTCTTTGGGATCGATGTCCATTGAGCTTGAATCCTCATTCGTACTTGATAAATGCAACCCCCTGTTGATAGTAATGGTACTTCTTTCCCCATATATAAAAAGATCGCTATATATAAAAATATTACTAGGATTGGGGTGAAATGATAGTGTTTGAGTACAAGATGAGGAATAAATCCAATGAATCTGTACTCGAGATGATCACCCAGCTCAAAAGCAGCAGTCTGAGTCCCTTAAAAAGGATGCAGAGGACGAGCAATCTCACGAGCCTGTCTCCTCACAAGGAACAATAGTAGTGAGTCACGACCCTGTCTCCTAACAAGGAACAACATTAGTGAAATATGCACTGCTTCGAGTTCAACAATCACAAAAATATGTATATATATAAATATAGAACAAAATAAGTTTGGGGGAGAGAAAGAGTACCAAGTGTTGTATAGGTTGATTTGTCATGGTACAGTATGGGAATGAGTCTAGAAGGTTCATGGCATTGAGATCATTGAGGTCAAGCGATGAAGACTAACGGATTATGCTGCGAAGTGGTGAATGGATTTGGAAAGCTGCGAGTGTCTGCGGAGAAGTACATGGTGGTCTGATTTTGGTTGGTTTTTAATCATGTGGTTCACTAACTGGAAAGGTATGTTCTGTTAATTCAACTCTTTCGCATTCTTAATTTATGATTTTGCTTGAGGACAAGCAAACGCTAAGTCTGGGGGAGTTGATATATCATGGTTTTTACCCGTTTTAACCATGATATAAGTCGGTTTTGTATTAGTATTTTTGGTATTTGTGTGTATTTTGTAGTGTTTTGCAGGAAAATGGTCATTTGGAGCTTAATGGAAACATTTGGAGCATTTTGGACCATTTTGGAGCTGAAAAGATCCAAGTGGAATCGAGACCTTTAAAACATCCTTGTCGATCGACATAATTTATTTACTGTCGATCGACAGAGTTTTTTAAAAGACGCAGAAAATTTCTACAGACGCCCTCGTGTCGATCGACAGGAATGTTGTGTCGATCGACAGGCGCTCTGCAGACCTAATTTTACCACTTGTATAAATAGTTTAAGTTGGTAGATATTTTAAAAGGACTGTTTTTTTATAAAGGAGGTAGAGAGAAAAAGAGAGACTTTGGGAGAAACTTTGAGAAGATCTACATGTTCTTGAGATCCAAAGACTTCAAACCCTTTTGTATCATCTACTCTTACTCTTTAATGCAATCTTATTCAGTTAATATGATTTCATCATCTATTTCTGAGTAAATTTCTTGTTAGGTTTTGGGATTTCTTGGGTTATGACAAGAAATCATTGAAATTGCATATTTGTTAAGGTTTATCCGTAGGTTCTTCATTTAAACTGTTATTAATGTTTGATTCTTGCTTGATCATCTCGAATCTTGATCTTAGGATTGTTGATTAGCCATGACAGTGGGATTAATAACCTGAACTAGTTTAAATGGGCAAAGTTACTTATTCGCAAAGAAATTTGGCTTAGGGACTTTGTGAACATATCGACATCGTACTAAATGCTTGTTTAGATTCGACGAATTCGCAAAGAAATTTGGGATTCGAGGATCTAAAGATAGATAGCCTTCGTAACAACAGTTGGCTGGCTATATTTTCGTGTTTGAGTTCTAGAACGGCACTTAATTGAACCTTGACAATTGTTATATATTGATTTCGAATCATTACCTAAAGAATTTCCATGACCTAGCTTTCATCTTTTCAAGAATTTAATTAACCATCTTTCGTTTACTTGTTTTATAATCTGCATTAACATTTATATCGTTTCACTTAGCATAATCTGAATACTAAGATTGATTGTGTATTCCAACTCCCTGTGGATTTCGATCCCTAAATACTACGATGACCTCTTTGTTTGAGAGAGTGGTTCGAGGGTGAATTTGAGCCCGTATCAGGTATGTTATTCCCTTGATATGTGGCTTGGCTAATTACTTGTGGAGTATTAGTTTAAGTGCACGAAGACACGGAGAGACGGGATTGCAGCCTAGGGCCGTGTACTGCATGACGATGCAGAATTCCCGATGTGGCTGCATACCGACGAGGTATGATCACAAGAATTGTTTAAGGATCCAAAGTTATAGGCCTTTATGGCTATGGACTGAAGATGCCTTGGTTACACGTGATGGGAATAGACAACGCGTAAGGCCTTAATGGAATTGAAAACGTTAATGCATGACATATACTGATCATGTTTATTTATGCATGCATTTGTGTGTTGAGTGTTGATTGTTATTTTGGGTTTGGTTGGGAAATATATTATTGATTGTTTAGGGGAGCCTAGAGTCACTGAGCAACTAATGCTCACGACTCAATATGTTTTGCAGGTAACCTTAGATCATTGGAAGCACGGAACAGAAAATTAGGAAAATCAGTGGTAGATTTCCTTGCTTTTGTAAATAAATAATGTTTATTATGTATGTAAACGTTTTGGAGTATCAGACTCGCGAGCAAATATATTTTGTGACAGTTTAAAAGACTAAGTATAAATAAGTAAAGGATCGGTTTTGAATAACTCGGGTTTCATATGATATTTAGTCATGTCCGGACGATCCAACTATCGGATATAGCTCGGGTTGGCAAGTTTTGAGTTGTATTCGATAGGGACGGATGCTTAAGTGTCTAGTCTATGGAACTTGGATGTGTTCTGAGAACCTCTGATCGGGCGCGTAGACGTTCCTTAGTAGCGTCTCCGTTTAGATCCTGAATTGGGGTGTTACACCCGCGAACGCCTAAGATCCATCAGCCGGTTAGAAGACCTGTAAACCACCAGTGATACCGAAGTAAACCGGATGAACCAATTTAAAGGCTAGAACTCGGCTTACCTGGCCCAATTCAGTGCAACTCAAATAATTGGGCCGAGCCGAATCACATGTGGGCCAAACAGCTGATGGGCCGGCCGACTTGAGGAGTGCACCTCAAGCAAATACCCTAGCCGACTTTAAACACTATATATATCATTGTATCATCCCCATTAGAAGGGATCACGAATTTCACACAGAAACCCTTTTACTCACTTTTATAGCTACACAACTAATAAAAAACTCTTCTTCTTAATTATTGTTCTTGTTTTCTAACCAGAGGTTTTGCAGCTCTCCACTAAGCCGACAAATTCAATTGTAGGAATCTAGCTCTCACATAATTCCACCGTAGTTGCTGCACCAGATGGCAGTAGTATCGGAGCTCTCATTTCCAAAGGCTTGCAGCCATTGAGGTAAATCCTTATTCTTCCCAATGTAATATCCATGGGTGACAACTCTTGTGCTTTCTTGTTTAGACTTAGATCTTTAGTGATAGCTTGGAGGGCTTCCTTTATCCAGTAGTGGAGAGGAAGTCCATGTACTTTAACCCAAAAGCTGATTTGGAAAGGGAATCGGGATGAGACGACATGTTCCCACCATTGAAGAAGAAGCATCCATTTCTTATAGTGGTATGAAGCTTTATCATGGATGGTCTGAAGGTCTTCCTCATTTTCAAACTTGAATTGGAAGCAGTCCGCACCAAGTTCTCGGCCTTGGACTCTGTTTTCCATATGCCATAGTTGTGGTAAGAAACCAATGATAGCTTTCGGAGGCTGAACAACCCTGTTTGTAACCCGACCTATAAGGATAAGCTTGTTTTCTACTATGAGTGCCATACTGTCACATTCCAGGATGCGGATTGGAGGCCGGCGAGGAGGATTTGGTTGGGTCTCTTCCCATTTACCCTTTTCAGCTCTAGAGTAACGGCGAGACATATTGAAGAATTTAACTTCGTCAGCAAGAAGGGTCACGAGTAGTGGTAGACGGAGAATTTGCCCTGAGAAAAGGTTCGGATAGTAACCGGTACGTCGGAATCAGGAGGAAAATAGAGGATAGTCGAAGAGATAGAAAACCCGGAGTAAAATCGGTAATGGAGTGTTACGTTTCGAGGAGTAGTAAGACCGGGAGAGGCTGAGGTGATTCTCAGTGGTGGTGAGCTTGCGAGAGGCCGTAGAGAAGATAGGAGAAAAAATCGGTGTCAGAGTTGGGATTGAACGGTGGTTTTCCATGAGAATTTCTATTTTTAGCCCCAAAACAGGGTAAATATTTGAAAAGAGTGGTTTAATAAACCGGGTGGGTGAACCAAAGGTCAACTTGTTTTTGAAATTCAAAACCACCTTTAAGAAATGTGCCTGGGAAAAACCTCTCTCTATAGAAAACCTCTCTCATAAGACTAAATGTGAAAATGTGTGGAGTAAATTACAAAAATCACAAGTGGACTGGTCTTGGACCAATTCCCAACTGCGTATTTCAAATGTTGTGTCAGTGTACACATACATATATATGTAAACGAAACAAAGAAAGATATGTATCAACTGTTAAAATTATTTGTAGTCTTATCTTACTATAAAATCACATTTTACTGACTCAAAAAATTTAAATTTACAAACGAAAACGTTATTGAGAAATATGACAAGTCCACATTCCCTTTTTATTTGTCACATAATAAGTGCACATTTAAAACTAATGCACGATGATAATGTGTCCATATTACAATCAAAAGTGAAATTTAATTACAAATTTAAATAACATTCTATTTTTGCAAGAAGTTCTAACTTGTGAAATACTACCTACACAATAGTGTGGACATGGACCATTATTACCTAATATAGATCCAGGAAAAACTTGCATTGACAACATTGAAGTTTCTCCAAGGGATATTTTATCATCATTTGTTTTTAATGACTTTTCTTTATTCATATAGTGGGAAGAAATGTATTATTAAGTAAACAGAAAATAAATGTTTGGAATTGCGAAGTTCTAATTTACTAACTAGTCATTTTGTGTTCAATTGCGAATTCATATTTTTGTTTATTTGTAACATTAGTGTAATTCCACTTGTATATGTCTTACAGTAGATATTCTCTTGGTACTATTTTCTCCTATTAATTGTAGCAATGATAGTTATTTATATATTTCGATGAATATTGTAATGTACAATGTCTTGGAGTTCTCTACGCACCATAAATTACAAACACTAGACGACAAACAACCAAAGTACTGAGAAAATTGAATTATACAGTACTTCCCTTCCTTCAATCCAACCTCTTTTAAGCACAAAGTTCAATGTCTTAAATCTGATTCAAAAAATATTTAATTCTCTTGAAATCCCATGTAACCATGTTACATATCCCTAATGAGCGATTTCAGATATAAAAATTCGAGTCTCTTCTTGGCAAACTAAAACTCTTCATATAAAACTCCCAAAATTCAGAGAGAAAAGAATCCAATTGCAGCAGGAGGTTTAAGAGAAGAGAGAAATAAACGAGAATCCAAGATTCTACATAAATCAAGAAAATTAATTATATAAAACGTTTTAGATTAGTGGTGATCATTATAAAATACATTGGTGCATGTTTAGACATTGAACCTCTCCAGGCTGCTTCTCTTAACCATTTCTTTAATCACTAGTTTTTTTTAAATAATAATCTCCATAAGCACTTTCAGATCCAACTCACAACAAATCCAGATTCTTCTCCCTCTTCATTATCACAATCTGCTCTTCCTAAAAAAAACACACACATTGAAGCACAGAGAGAGAGAGAGAGAGAGAGAGAGAGAGAGAGAGGCTTGTAATGAAAAATATTCAAGGGAAGTGACGCGTCTTTTACCTTGTGTCCGAAAAAGATCAAACAAAAAGGGTAAGTCTTTGAAACTCATCTTTAAAGATTTTGACTAATTCATAGTTTGGTTGTGGCTTTAATTCAAATGAGAAGAACAAGATTCAATCTTGATGATGAACACTAGAGCGTACTCATTGTAAAGATATGATTTTTTTCTTCTGACCCATGATGACCTCCATTGTTGCAGAGACTGGAACTCTCTCTTTGGTCAAAAATCTGAAACTAAAAGAGGTGGAGAAATAAAGAAAAGGAAAAGCAAATACTGTAGAGGAGAAGAGGACCCCACAAAATGGAAGAGTTAGATACATCACATGCACTAGTTTCTGAGATTTAACCTCAATCTCATTGAACAAACATCAACTGCTGCATTCATGTTCTGACTCATCTCCTCACACAGTCCCACTCACTTCAATATAAATCGAGCACAATGATTCACACCTAGTTAGAGAGATAAGTTTTTGAGCTGGCAAAGCTTATCCCATTTGGAGTTTGATTAACTAGTAGAGTTTGGTGAAAATGAGAGGAAAAAAAGAAGTTGAAGAAGAAGAAGAAGCAAGACTTACCATAAGAACATCATCATCACAAGCAGCAAGCTCTTCAAGTAAGAAAGGTAAAGATGTTGAAACAGATTCATCTCCAAGTATCAAAAACTCTCCTTTCAATTCGCCTTCTCTTGTGTCCCCACCATCTTCTGCTTTTGTTTCCGCTTTGCAATCTCCTTATATATCCCCAAGAGCCACCACACAACCAACCACAAAGCCATCACCGCCTCTTTCTTACCAATCTGAACATGTACCAAGCAGCTCCTACACTCCTCCTTCCGACGAGTTTTCCGATGACCCGCCAGATCCTGCTCCTCCTAGGATCTCTTTCTCTTTCCCTGTCCCTAGGGTTTCTTTGGCTAAAGTCTCTGTTTCTTCTCCTGCAACAAATACCAAGCTCAGGAGCTCTGATGTCTTCATTGGGTTTCATGGACAAAACCCAAACTTGGTCAGATTCTGCAAGTGGCTTAAGTCAGAGCTCGAGCTTCAGGGAATCGCTTGCTTTGTTGCAGACAGAGCCAAGTATTCGGACACACAGAGTCATGACATCGCCGACAGAGTTATCTGTTCCGTCACTTATGGGATTGTGGTTGTCTCTTGTTCGAGCTTGCTCAACTATCTTAGCTTGGAGGAAGTTAGATTCTTTGCTCAAAAGAAGAATCTGATTCCGATTTTCTATGGAACTGGACCTTCTGAGATCATGGGTCTTCTCAACTGCAATGCCATAGATAAAGAGTGTAAAGAAGCCATTGATGGGTTAATCAAATGCCATGAGTTTAAACTCGAAGCCAATGAGAGTAATTGGAGAAGCTGTGTGGGAAAGACCGCTTCGATTCTGAGGGCAAAGCTAGGGAGGAAGAGTGTGGTTGATAAACAACTAGTAGTGGATGAGATTCCTTTCCCGAAGAACACATCTTTTCTTGGAAGAGACAAGGAGATAATGGAGATGGAGATGGCTCTCTTTGGTAATGGAGACTATCTTGAGTCTACAACACCAAGCACTAAAGGAGAAGCAAGTGGACAATCGGCAGATGAGGAATCAGATGTTGGGAAATTTATCAGCTTGGAGCTTGGGAAATGCTCCCAGCCAAGAAGCGAGGCTTGGAGTGATCCGAATGGTGGGAAAAACTCGCTTAGAAGACTGTTGAAGACTAAGAAATATAGAAACACTAGTAACTGCAAAGGTAGCACAAGCGTCGTTTGCGTTAATGGAGTCCCCGGGATTGGGAAGACAGAGTTAGCTCTTGAATTCGCATACCGGTATTCTCAGAGGTATAAGATGGTGCTGTGGGTAGGAGGGGAAGCTCGATACTTGAGACAGAACCTGTTGAATCTGTCATTCAGTTTGGGGCTTGATGTGAGTGCTGATGCTGCTGACAAGGATAGAGGCAGGCTAAGGAGCTTTGATGAACAAGAGTTTGAAGCTTTCAAGACGATAAAGCGCGAGCTTTTCAGAGACATGCCTTATCTGTTGATCATTGACAATCTTGAGATAGACAAGGATTGGTGGGAAGGGAAAGATCTGAATGATCTGGTTCCCAGGAACACTGGAGGTACTCATGTCTTGATCACTACTAGACTTCCTAAAGTCATGACATTTGACACACTTCAGCTTTCTCTATTACCTTTGTCTGATGCAATGGTGTTACTGAGAGGAAGAAGAAAGAAAGATTACCCGGCTGAGGAAGTTGAGATCCTCAGGCTTTTCGATGAGAAGTTGGGACGGTTGAGCTATGGGCTTTGGGTGATTGGATCATTGCTTTCAGAGCTTGCAATTCCGCCTTCTGCGCTCTTTGAAGCTGTGAACAAAGTCCAAATCGAAGAACGTTCAGCCTCGCCTTTTCTCAACTTAAACGATGAGCAATATTGCAAAGCCAACCCATTTGTTGCAAAGGTCTTAGCTTTTAGTCTGGCTGTACTGGAGCAAGCTGAAGGAAACAGAAACCTTCTCTCATTGAAAATGCTACTCGTGGGAGCTTGGTTTGCTCCAGTCCCTATCTCGGTTAACTTGTTAGCTGCAGCGGCTAAGAACATGCCCACAGGTGGAAACCGGTTCAGCAAATGGAACAAATGTTTGAGCCACACATTTGCTTGGTGTGGTGGTTGTGGTCTAGGACGCAGAAGCGAAGAGGATGCTGCATTTTTACTAGTCAGGTTAGGACTAGCGAGGATAACTAATAGACAACCTGGATGTTGGATTCAGTTCCATCCGATAACTCAAACTTTCGCGAGGAGAAGAGACTACATACTTGCTCCCAAGGTAACGGTTCAAGGCGTGAGGAAAATCGATAACCCGTTGTTGAATCTTGATCACCTATGGGCTTCAGCATTCTTAGTATTCGGATTCAAATCAGAACCGCCTTTGGTGCAACTACAAGCCATGGATATGGTTCTTTACATCAAGAGAACAGCTCTTCCTCTAGCAATCGCAGCTTTCACAACCTTCTCAAGGTGCAACTCCGCGCTGGAGCTCCTGAAAGTATGCACTAACGTGTTGGAAGAAGTGGAGAAATCGTTTGTGTCTCAGATACAAGATTGGCGCCAAGGCTCGCTCTGTTGGAAGAAGAAGGCTAACAAGAAGGTCGACGAATACGTGTGGCAAGATGTTACATTGTTGAAAGCTTTACTGCTAGAAACCAGAGCAAAGCTGCTACTGAGAGGCGGTCATTTCGATAGCGGAGAGGAACTTTGCAGGACTTGTATCAGTATCAGAACAGTGATGCTTGGCCACAACCATGAGCTCACTTTGGCTGCTCAAGAAACATTAGCAAAGTTAGTCAGAATGAGAAGCAAGATATGATGTACACACACAAACAAGCAGTTCTGTTTACTTCCACATCAATCTAAGCTCGGTTTTGTTGAAGACAGAAAATCATGTAACGGTTACTCAAAACAGTCATGAACAATATTATTCCCATGTACATTACTCACTTCTTTCATTGGTCCTAATCTCTTTTTTATCATTCATTTAGATCAATAATCATTGCAACTTATTGAGGTCTTTATAGGGTGTAGAATGAACCAAATGACTATTATTAGAGCCTGAAGCAAAACCAACATTCAGTGCATTGGATTCTCAAGCTGAATCGTTACCTAATAACAATAGCCAATCAAACAAATTATAGTAAGCACAGATCTCAGTAACAAACAGACTTGGAAAAGGACAAATACTTTGTACGACGTGGGACCAAAGACACACAGAAAAATAGGTATGGGTGTAAAAAATACAATTTAATCAGTGTCTGGGTTTTGCCAACAAGTGTCACTCTCTCTTCTCCTGTTACTGGTCCCAAAAACCACTGCTCAGTTTTGTTTCCTTTTCAAAGGACTAAAATCTGACTTTGTCATACAAATCAAGCTAAGCTTTATCTTGTTTTGGTTAAGCCAAGTTAGTCAGAATCCTAAACTGCTGAAACAAAACAAAAGCAGATTATTAAGGCTAATGAAATGACAATCAAGAGAATAACTGGTTTTTTGGTATTTACTACAACTTCTGCCATTTGGGTCACTGAATTTCTGGTACACTTGAAGAATAATTGGTTTTTTAGTAGTCACACTCAAAAACACCAAATAAAGAGACTCGAAGAGATCCTTTCTTTTTTCCACGAGGGACTCGAGCTCCATGACAAAACATAAAAAGCTGTTATGAGATGTCAAGTTTGAAACAAGATTTGATACATTGTATCTACAAATCTTCGAAGTTACAAGCGAGGAAAATGGATGGAACAAGTAGGCTCTTGACTGTAAGAAACCAATCAAAGAAGAAACTGTTTTCACCTTTTATGATTAGAATCCAACATGAATGATCAAACACTAAAAAACTTTCCAAGAAGAAGAGAAAAACGAGTAATCAGATTTCAGATCATACACAAATTAAACAAACACAAAGCACAAGAAATCAAACAAAGAAATAACTTTCCCTTTGCAAAATCGAACCACCAAATTGGGTAAAGTTTCACCGGCAATTAGTATCGATCAAGCCTCCGGTAACAGCATCGTCTTCCTCAAGGAAAAGCCCATCGGAGTTCCTAAGAACAGAGTGAATGGCGCACAATAGCAGACCAACGACGACACCAACCGCCAAACTCACGGCGGAGCTAGTGAACCAAATGGCCCATACGGAAGCTAGAACCAGAAACAAAACCACCGTCCGATTTCCGACCTGAAATCCCCACAGAATAAGTGGATCTTCTCTGAAAATATGAAAGAGAAGCCACAGAGAGATGATCGCACCCACGACGATTAGCGCGACGGGACTAACGGTTATGAGAGCGAAACCGGCGAAAGTTCCGACGACGAACGTGTAGTTGACGAAGAAGTACCGGAAATTTGTCCTCGATCGGAGGAGAAGAGAGGAGAATTGCTCCGGTAGACAGAAGGCGCCGGAAAAGACGACTTCCGACCAGGGACGGTGGCTAGAGGTAGCGACAATGAGATTATGGATAGATCGGGAGATAACGTCGCCGGTAGGAAGTGGAATTGATGTGTAGGTTGTCGCCGTCGGAGCCATATTGGCCGTTAAGGTGATAACATCTGACGACTTTTCCGATTTCGTTGACCCGAAATGCCACCGGGGTTTAAAGCTGCTTCTTCATCTTTAGAGAAGGTGGCTGACGACTTTTTAGTCAACCTACTACGTTATTCCTTCCACCAACCAATCAGTTGTTGCCAGCTCATCCCAAAACTAATTTATGTTTTTAGATCTCCCATGTGACCTAAAAGCAGGTTCATTGCACATTGATGAGATCTTGGTCTAATTATTAAAAAAATATTTAACTTAGGAATTACAGATTTAAAAGAGAGATTAAGTGTCTAATATTGGATTTTTTTTTGCAATATGCTACGACGATGTGGCATTCTCTGATCGGGGGAGCGGAAATAAACACGGAAAAAAACGGATTTCCTGTGTTTCTGAAATGTCTAGCCAGAAACTTCTCCGATTCATCTCTTTCCATTTCGATCTTTGATTCATCGAGAAAACCCTAATCGGCTTCGTCGTCGTGTTGTTTCGCCATGGAAGAAGGCAACAACGCTCCTAAATTGCCGATCCATGGCCAGAGAAACATACTAATGACCAGTGCTCTTCCTTTCGTCAACAACGTCCCTCATCTCAGAAACATCATCAAATGTAATCAAATCCTACCTTTCCTCTTTGATTTTTGATTGATATTGAATGATCTGTCCAGAATCTACCTTAGGTTTGTTTAGGCGTAGATATGTTGAATCAATTTAGGTTTCCGAAATCGTCAAAATTTGAGCTTCATTTCGATTTATAAAATTTATGCAAAATTTAGTGTTTAATGTATCAAATTGCAAAATTTATGTGGACGAGTGGATGAATCAGATATAACTGACACTACCGATAAGAATAGCTTGCGACTCGGTGTGGTTGATTTATATGCAAGACTAATCATTCATTAAACACCCCTAATCTACTCTACCCTAAATCCATTAAGGAAACTACTCACTAATCATGATGGTAATCATAGTAGTAGATGTAGATAAAAGCATAATGAAAAGACTAAACATAAAAATAAAAGATTGCAATGAAAAAACGAAGTTTGATCCTCAAATCATGAATAGCACAAGTTTCTTGTTTTGTTCCAAGGATAAAAGAAGAGAGGTCAAAATTAGGGTTTTTGCCTCATAACATAGTATTGACGGGGGAAGGAATAAGTATTCCCGGGTTGACCCGACAAACCCAGGTCAAAACCCAGATTTTGGACGAAACTGCATCCCGACCGACCATCTGGACCAACCCATGCGCAGGAAACGGTCGGTCAGATGCTGGCAGAAGCTCCTCTCCGAAACTGCTCCTCCGACCGACCCTGCTGACCAACCTTTGCACCAAAAGTGGTCGGTCATCAGCTGGCAGAACGACTCCTTTCTCCGTTTTTTGTCTTTTCTCGATAATATTTTACCGCACGAACCGTCATAGCTCCTACACTCCACTAGTACCTGAAAATGCACAAAATATGCGATGCAATGCAATAAAACTCCTAATGGACTCTAAGACTCAACTAATTCAAAATGATGCGGAAAAACGAAGAAAACATGCGAATTCTAAGCTAAATGCAAGTGAAAGCTACATAAAATACTAGCTAAAATAGATCTAAATACGGGTACATCAAAACATCATCCACATCCACTTCAAGTCTTTGCCTTTCCGCGTCATGGTAAGATACCGTTGAAATAATCGATTAACATACCACTAAAAACAAATTCTTGTGAATTTTCTGAAAAGTTCTCGTAGATGTTTGATGTGCAGGTTATTTTACTCAAATGTTAAAATTATAATCCTAGACAATAATGCAAGTGCACATGCAAACGGAGTTGTACTTACGGGTCAATCCACTAAGGACTAGGTGATACCCTACGAATCTATATGATGTGAATTAAGCTAAGAAAAAATATAATTTGGTCTTAATGTAATTAGATATGATCAACACGAGATAATAATTAGATATTAGATAAATTCGAAGAAACATATCAAATACATTTTTTTTGGTCAAGTGTGAACATATGAAATACATAAGAAATCGATTTAAAGGGTTTTTTTATGAGTTATTCTAGAACTTTAATCACATATGTAAAATCTTTACAATGGTGTGGCTCAAATTTGTACGCTTTATACCATAATAGACTCAACTATCGTAAGTAATTACAAAGTGAAAATATGCATGATTTCATGCTCAAGATTCACCAAACTTCTTTACTAACCTATCGAATTATTAAAACGCTTAGTTTATCAAATATTCAAACATATCTTTGTCATCAATAGCCGATATACTGATATCATACACATAATATTTTTCAAATTTTATAATATTTTTGGAACATTAAAATTTTATGTTGTACTAACCACTTGATGATTTTTCGGAAATAAAAAGATGATTATGTTCAAAATACAAAATTAATTACAAAATTAAAATATAAATCAATGTTTAAAAATATACAAATCAATAAACTCTAAACTTCTAAAACAACTTTTAATTCTGTTTTTACTTTCCTAAGAGTCTAATAAGACTGCTTTCTATTTGTGAGTTGTTTTCTGTACGTTTACCGTTGCGTTAAACTATTTATTTTATAGTTTTTAATGAGGATAGGACGGTGAAGAACGAGGGTGTTGCGAAAATTGTTTAAATACTAACAAAATTACATAAATACATGTACATATACATATATATATATATATATTTATATGTATATATACATATATTTATTAATGCCACGTCACATTTGAAATCTGAAATTCAAAAATACGGCTCTTGACTTTAGAGCTGTTTTTTTTAGTGGTAGTGAAAGCCTTCTTTAGCTTTGTTTATAGAAGATCTTGAACCGGCACGACCAAAAAAAGAAAGATCTTTAACCGGCATTCAAACTAACCATCTTGAAGAAAAACCATATAAAATATTAACATGCACTAGCGAAAGCTAAAAAGATAAAACTCTTACACTATTTGAGCTTTTAGACAACTTTGGTGGCGATAATAGCTTATAAAGTTACTTAAAGTGTTTGTTATTATTTTCAAGTGTTTTGCTTTTTGTAAACCGTAACTACACAGTCTCTGCAGAAAGAGAGAAGCATAGAAACTAGCGTAGTACATTCGAATCTACCTTAAAACCAAAACACCCAATGTTGGATGATCGGCTTCTAAAGCAAACCCACTTCTGGTTTCTTCTTAACCTGCATAAAGTTCCAAACAACTAGCTCGGAGAAAAGTACCTTAAATGATCAAAATTGTTTCTGAATGCCGAGGCTTGTGCTTGTTGTGATTGTGCTTTTGGTGTATGTGGTTGATGTGTTGACTCGAAACCGTTTCGTAGGTAGAGATCTGTGTTGAAGTGTAAGCCCGTTCCAGCGCAGGGAGGAGTATCAAGAAACTGAGGGGCTGATTTTAAGCTACACCGGGACGCTTCTTCGTCTGCTTCTACTTGGTTCATGACCATCAAGTCTTTTCCCATTAACCGTAAAACCGGGTTAGAAGGACTTGGAGGGACAGGACTGTTGAGAGTCGTTCTGCTTGAGAATTTACTCTGGAGATCAAAATCTGGTTGGCTCATGTATGGTGACTGCTCAAATGGATAATTCGGATCCAAACATGCGGAAGGTGTGGTCAAATTCATGGCGTTTGAGGAAGACGCTGCCCTTCGCTGCAGTAGATGAGATGCTTGATTATTCAAAGTAATGCCCTCCGAGATTCGCTCTTTTCTTTGGCAACAACAAGACTCATGATCATTGTTTCTAAACCTGGAAGGTGTTGCCATGTCAACGGTTATTGGCTCAATCTCCGTGTTTGTCCTATGATGATGAGATGGAGCACAAAAGCTCAACGGGGTTGTCGAGTTGTCAGCTGATAAATTTTCTCGGAAGGAAGAAGATAACTCGGTAGGAAAATTCAATCTACCAGCTGCAAAGTTTGATACTGCAGAAACAGGTGATTCAGATGAGTTTCTGTCAAGCTGATCCATGGAAGATTGGACCTGGCTTGTGATAACCGATGAGTTTCCAAGATTATCATCAAAGCCCATATCTCGAGGACTTGGTAAAAATGATCCTGGAGGTCCTGGAATAGGAATTGTATCAACCTCTACAAATAAGCTTCCTTGTCCTACTTCAGAATTGAACCTCACATTCTCCTCGCAAGCATTTTGCTCGTAAATCATATTCCCAACTTCCTCGGAATAATACATTGCCCGCTCGCTAGGTATGATCTCAGTAGATGGTGGAGTGTCTGACTGGTAGAACTCAGCACCCGTGTCATCGGTTTTGTCCAACGCATTGGCTCCTTCATTCTCATCTTCCTCCTCTTCACTACTTTCTTGGTCACCATCATCATAGTCATCGTAACCACTAGGTGAAGGATTTGATCTCCGTAAGACCTCATTTGTTTCTCCGTCATCACACGAAACATAATTATCATCTGACAGTCCACGCTCTTGAGTCATTTCATATTCCCATTTCTCAGTCTCTTCTTTATCCGAGAAACCCAACCGAGCTTTCTTTTGCTCCATACCCACAGGCGAAGATAGTTTCCGGGCAAGCAATTCATCCTCCCTTTCAGCTCTTTTATTCCTCCCAGTGACTTCGCCTTCCCCACAAAATCTCTGTAATTTCTGTTTGTTCAAAGGAGAAGAAACTGTTGCAGAACCTCTCAAAACACTAGGATTTCTTTCTTCTGACCATGAATCATCATCATCATTCTCAGATGGCTGATCATAAAATTTATGTCCTTTCTCAGTAAGCTTCTTAGGTTTTGCTAGCATCCGCTGGTTATAGATTCTACGATGACCCGTATTGCTACCTTCTCCAGAAAACACTCTTTGATACTCGGGTATCTGCAATGTATAGTTATTTTATGAATCTTGCTACAAAAAAAGTAACCAACCATATATATAACAGGAACTTATAGAATTACCTCAGAAGCATTGGCTTTGTGATTGGTTAACTTATCATACTTATGAGGTTTCTTTCCCAAACGTTTTTTCCTCGAGCTTTTATTGTTTCCTTGGCTTAAACATTTCTTCTCATGACTAGCATCCTCGCACAGCTCTCTTACCGGCTCACTAAACCCTGATAAAATCCGCAGTTTCTGTCCCTTAGCATCAATGTAAACAGGACCAACACCAACAGGCGACACTTGAGACTTGTTGGTGTAACTCAAAATGGAAGCCCACTTAGTTCCATTTCGTTTATCAAGATCTGCTAGCGTACATCCTTTAGCGGAAGCGTAGATATCAACCATGGTCTTAACTTTCATCCGGGGCTTAGCTCTAGGCTTGATTGGCATAGTAGTAACGGGTGGAATCGCTGATAGACACTGATCAATGTGAGCATTCAAAGTAGTGTTAGAAGCTGATGAGAAGGTTTTGCAAATAGGACATGTTTTGGAAGCCATTGTTGATTCACAGCTATCTTCTTTAGATTTCACCATTCCTCCTCCTCTTGCACACTTTCTACTAGTGTGCTTCTTTTTACTTGTAGTAGCTAATACGGCGGATTTGGAAACACTTGTAAACAAACCATTCTCGATGATCTTGGGTTGCTTCTGTCGATGAACATAGGATACGATTTGCTTCTTGGAACAAGTGGTGGTCTCAAACTGGTTTCTTATAGCGGAGAATTTCTGAAACGGAGGCAAAGGATCGGTTACACCATGAGTTGAGAAAAGTTGGAGGCTTTTTGAAGAAAAAGGCCAGTTCTTGTTTATCTTCTTCTTCCGGTTACTGTATGCGTAATCTCTGCAACCAACCATCCAAAGATGGAGAAGAAAGATTTGAGAAATTGAAACCCACCAGCAAAGAGAGAGAGAGAGAGAGAGGAAAAGTTTATACCTGATGGAGAAATTGGAGGAGAGATGGGATTGACCTAACTCATGGGAAGAAGAGGTGAGATGTAAGAAAGCAGGCGAGGAAGAAGAAAGTGGGTCATTTGGTGGGTTCTCAGTGGATAAGAACATTTGATTCTTCCACTGTTACTATTTGCCTCTTCTTCTCTTCCCAAATACTTCCGCATAACCCCAGATCTTTATCATCACCACCCCAGATCTCACTCCTGCTTATCCCACATCACATGTGATTATGAATTTTTCAGAAACCCAGAAACAAATCAAGCTTTTTTTAAAAAAAATTTTTGGTTATTTCATGTGAAACAAAAGAGATTACGAGTGTGTCATTCGATTCAATTATTCGCACGCAAAACACACTGATTTTTTTTTATTAAATCTTTCTTAAACTCACAACAAAAGTTTCAGCTTCCAATCTCATTCGACAGCTTATTTTATGTTCAAAGAAAGAAAAATTGGATTAGGACATCCATAACATCAAGAAGCTACCAGATAGATCAAAGTTATGAACAACTCACATGTCAATTTAATGTTGATAAACTTTAAAGATCAATAACCCATTTCATATACCAAGCTTTGAAAATATATAAAGAAAAATCTAGACATGGACAAGATTCTGCATCAGTAAACTAAAGGATGTGACTACAAAGAGATTGAAGATAGAAATATAAAGAAACAAATCTGACAAAAACTCAACATAAGATGAGATTTACACGCACATCTGAAAAAAGTTGAAATCAGAACCCAAAACATAACTATTTTCCAAGTCAAGATCAGAAAACAAAAGACTTTGAAAACAGTCATCTTCACTCGTAAATCTATACATACACACATACCCATCTCAAGGATTTTAAAGATCCAAATCTTGGAGTTGGGTATAAGATCAAGAAATAAAAGGAAGCAGAAATATAACTGATAAGATCTACAAACTTCAGACCCAGAAGAAGAAGAAGAAGATCAAGAATAACAAAACAAATCCGAGTATAGATGGATTTGATAAAGGATGATATACACACACACCTTTAGATAGATGGTTTTCTTGGCAAAAGAAAATTGTGAAAAAATGGCTTCTTTAGAGAGAGGAAGAGAGCATTGAAGAAAGAGATGGAGAGAGAAAGAAGAACCAAGCACTAAAATAAATAATTTGGTGTTCCATATAAGTCCACATACGTATTATCACTAAATGTGAATTTAAATAAATAAAAACAAATGAGTCTAAAAGGAAAAAAAATTGAAAAGTGTCCACACTAAGTTCAATTATTATCACACTCCACCATCTTTAGTTTATTATTTTTGATTGCATAGATTTGCTATAGCTATTTTTTTTGAATTGTTACATTCTCTTATTCCGATAAATGTATTTTCGGTATATGTTGGTGCTGAGTTTCCATTTAAAAGGATTATTCACCAAAAGAGTTCTTCTAAATATTTCTACCACCAAATTATACTACTTTACAGTTTACACGGGTGCAATTCTATTTTTACTACTATTTAAAACATTTGGAAACTTATCAAAACTTAAATCATCAAAACTTTCTAAACTAAATTATTTATCCAAAAAGCAATATTTAAGCTTAACCAAAAAATTTAGCAATTTTGTACGGGGCCCACGGAGCAGACAAGCAAGCGACGCGTCACAATCACGTCAATCTTAAAAAAAAATCTTGGGCCGTTGTTTCTCCACTCTCTTTTAAATTATTTTTTCTTTGTTCGATTTTACTATTTTTACCTTTTTCACCGAAAACGAAATCATTTTGTACGTCCATGAAATCTTATTTACGAAATACGTACAGACGCACGCCTACACGCGCTTTGATATTTCACTTCACTTACACGCGCCCACGCTCACGCTCGTCTACATATAAAATATGTATATGTTTGGCTTTGATTTAAGCTCCTATCCGAAAAAACTATCCCTTATATATTATTACAGAAATGGAAAAGGCAATAGTCTAAAATCGTCAGAAAAAGACAAACGTTCCTTCTCTCTCAAAAAAGTAGATCTAGCCGCCGGAATTTTTTTTCCGATCTTCCCTCTCCGGTTACTGCTCTTCTATGGAATCGTGAGAGGGATTGAATTTTCCTTTTTCTTAACCTTAATTTTTCTAAGGTTTGTTCCCAATCGCCGCCTCGAGTATGTGTCACCGTTGGTCGCTCCGTCTTCTCGGGATAAGCAGTGGTCACCGCCTCTATGTTTGAGGCTAAAGGAAGGTCTTTCCGTTTGGTCTTGGGGTTGATCTGATTGTTTTGATGAGTGGTGGTGGCCGTCGTTTGCTGCCTCCCCGTTCAGTTCTTGGACCGTGTCCTTTGTCTAGTTTGGTCTCCATCCGGTCTTTGTTTGTGGTTGACTTGAGTTAGAGGTAGCGTATTTTCGGTTTTGTGTGCTCATGGTCGGCTTAGATCGGGATCATGCGTTTTGTCCTCTCCCCTTTGTCTCGTTGCAGAGACGATGTTCTGGTCTTATCCTTCAACTGGTGGCTTTTCTTGCGGTAATCCTTGTCGATTTCATCTACCGGGCTCGTTCTCGAGTTCTTTTAAGGGAAGAGGATGGTTTCATATACTTGCTGGTGTCCCTCTTCTTTGGTCTCAAATAAGTCATCAAGAAGATCGCGTGCTTGATCCGGATGGCTCGGCTTTAGGTCTCGTGTTGGGGGTTTAACTAGAATTGTATATGTGGGTTAAAGATGAGATTTAGGGAGGGAGAGTTGGGGTTTGCGGATATAGGAGCGCCAAACGAATTAAACATAATAATTCGTGTTGGTTTGTGCAGCATAGCTGCTCTCGCTATATAACGCATCGACCGTCCCTCCCATGGGCCCCCGTTCACTTACATGCCCGTCGGCCCACCATGACCGACGGTCGGTGCGTTAGTCCGAGAGGCTCGGAAGTCATGTTTACTAATCCTGCAAATCACCACGCGATCTTTTCCCGTGTTTTGACCTCACTCACACGGTACTGAAAATGACTTCTCAGTAGGTCACCCATCCTGAAACTACTCCAGCTCAAGCACGCTTAACTCTAGAGTTCTCTCAAGACTTGTGACCGAAAAGATAAGTGGTGATATAGGTAGCCAAATCAATTATTTTAAGTCTTTCCGCATATATCGCATATACCGCATATGCCCTGAAACCGGGGTGTCACAATCACCCCCACTAGGAGATCGCAACGTCCTCGTTGCGCATACCAAGATCATTACCCCAATAATTTGACTCTTCACAGATGTCAGGGTTCGCTTTGATACCACTTATAACGCCCCGACCGCCATGTCTGACGGTCGGTGCGTTAGTCCGGGAGGCTCGGAAGTCATGTTTACTAACCCTGCAAATCACCATGCGATCTTTTCCCGTGTTTTGACCTCACTCACACGGTACTGTAAATGACTTTCCAGTAGGTCACCCATCCTGAAACTACTCCAGCTAAGTGCACTTTGGAGTTATAGGTAGCCAAATTAATTTTTTTAAGCCTCTCCGCATATATCGTATATACCACATATGCCCTAAAACTGGGGTGTCACACGCTACATCCCCGTTTACTTTTCTTCAGCTCTGGTCCTAGGTTGGATTTGTGGTTGGTTTTTGTTTTGTAATGTTGTTTATGTATTTCCTTGTGGCGCTGGAAGACGAGGTCTTGCCGGCTCGTGTATCAAAAACGTATCCCAAACAAACTCTGAGCTAATATGTTAGCCGCTGGCTTATGTATCTCACCTTGTATTTCACCTTGGTTTTAATAAAATTTACTAGATGTCAAAAAAAAAAAATTTAGTAGAGAAATAATTTATGGATAAATGCTTACATGTCTTTTCCATAATCAATCTCACATAAACAAATATGATATGACTTCAAAAAATTATGACATTATTTATCAAATTTTGTGACTAAACTATATATATAAAACTCTGTATTTTATTAGTTGCCAAATTTGAAAACTTTTAATTTTTATTTTTTAAAATTAAAATTATATAAAAGTACGTAAAGCTTTGATGAGATTTAAACATCAGAGTGGCTTTTATCGTGCCTTTTAAGTATTTGTTTCATATTTTTTGCATTACTCATCTCAAGTATAAAATTTATTAGTAAAAAAACTATTACTTTTTTTCTAATAAATTCAATTAAAACTATTAACTAAACGAGTTGTTCCAAAATTTTAAGAAAACATAAATTTATTTGGTCAAAATATTCTGAAAGAATATTCTACCAATCACAAAATATTCTGTAAAATTTAAATGGTCATAATAGATAAAAGATATTAATTTTTTTTCTTAGAAAAATGAAAACATCAAGAAAATTTTCATGATATGCTACTCTTGGTATTCTATTTTACTTATGCCATCATTTGAAAATCTTTGCAAAAATGCCATCTTTTTTTTAACTTAACTTTTTTATTTTTGGGTTTTTGTTAACTATTTTAATAAATTTAGGGTATAGTTTTTGGGGTAAGTTTAGGGTTTGGGTTTTGAGAGAATAAAAAAAAAATCATGATTTTGTTTTTTTTTTTATAAAAGATAGCATGTTTGCAATAAATGTTCAAGTGTGGCATATTTGAAAAAAATATTTTTAAAGGTGGTATGTTTGTAATTCCCCAAACATCCACCATTTTTATATAAATAATTAAAAAAACTCTAAACCATCAAATAATTTGATACAAAGAAAGTATGAAATGATAAACATGGATCTATAAAAATGGATCAATATGTGAAAATGATTTATACCATTTTTTTCTTATGTAAAATTATTTAAAATTCTTATCCCCGCGTATAACGCCCGAGAAATCAATTCCGACCAAAAAAAAAACGCGCGAGAAATCAACTAATATATATATACACATTTTCTTTCTTCTCATTAAGCCACCTCACTATCCACATATCAACATTTAATTAGTTTTGTTTTCATAATAAATCAAATCTTTAACAATTAGTTTTATATAAGATGTTATCTTGATAACCGATTAAAATTGTGAGGATAAAAAATATGAATTTTTTGTCAATTTCTTTCAAGACAAACATATTACATTTGAAAATATATTTTTTCAAATATACCACCTTTAAAAGTTTATTACAAATATGCCACCTTTTATAGAAAAGATAAAATCAGTCAATTTTTTTTTTCTCTCTCAAAACCCAAACTCTAAACTCCAACCCCAAAAACTATACCGTAAATATAAAAGTTAAGTTAAAAAAAAGATGACATTCTTGCAAAAAATTTCAAACGAACACATAACTGTAAAATAGAATGCCAAAAGTAGCATGCTAATTTTCAATAGCATAATTGTTTATCATTTTTTTTCTTCTTTTTTTTTTTTTTGAAATGTTAAATTATTCGTCAACAAAAAAATGTTTTACAATCTTTTGGGTACATAATGATCCATAAGAAGCCATTATAAATGATCAAAGCAAAGTTACAATCTGAACTACTTTATAAAATTGATAATATGCATTAGAGCGAAGCTTGAAGCCATCTCGTTACGAGTTCGTCTTCTTCGTCGAGAGTCGGATTTTGACGGAGTGAAACCAAGCGGTTGTGAATCTCTTTGTGGATGATTCTTGCTAGTGACATAGCGGTGGAAGGAGCTTGTTGATGACGACGTCCGTTGCGCTTTCGCCATAACCAGTAGATTGCTGTCTGAAAAGCCATCTTAGTCAATTGAGAGTCAATCTTGGAAAGCCTATTGCGATGTAGGTATTGTACGGTAAAAGTCCAATCCGGGTTGAGTCTTGAGCCCACGATCGATGTCAAGAGCAATGTCCAAACCGTGAATGTGAAAGGGCAGGTAAAGAACAAATGATCACGGGATTCATTCGGGTCTCCACATAGCAAACACGCTTGATGATCTCCCCATGTCCTGGTCTCGTCCCCCGTAGATAGCCTATTCCTAAAAGCAAGCCACGTGATGAATGCTTGCCAAGGTACAACTTGGGGGAATCAAACCAATCTATGTCATGCTACCTCATGTCGAGCTTGTCGCAGTAGCTCCCAAGTCCGCTTAGAAGAGAATTTATGCTCAAACAAGTCTTGTCTATGTTTCCATAGGACTCGATCACACCCTGCATGCAATGATGGGATTGGAGCTTCTCTTATTTGTCTCATCATCTCCCCTAAGTAAAGACCACGACATCTCCTTATCCTCCACTCATTTTGAGTCGCTGCATCTACCACTTTAGCCAACTTTGGGATGCCCAATATTCGAGTTCCCATTTCTCCGGTTACGTTAATTATGGGTCCAATGTTTAACCAATTATCATACAAAAAGAAGGTGCTCACGCCATCTCGAACTTCTGATTTTATAAACGTTGCGGCTAAAGGTCTAAGTTTCAATAACTTCTTCCACATCTAGCATCCCCTAGTCGAAGTATCCGAAATCTCCCGAAAAGAAGACTCTCGAATGAGATGTTTTTTGACCCATGCTACCCACAATGATCCCGAGTGAGCAAACAATCTCCAAATAAGCTTAAGCGAAAACACAGTGGAGCTTCCTTCTTTGGTTGACAAATATCCTCCCAAGCTATCTTTGTCTTTGTAGTTGTGTGCGGGGAACCAGACCATAGAAAAGCCGAAGCCATTTTTTCAATCGTTTCTAAACACTGCTTTGGGAGACGAAAGGCCGAGCACCAAAAGTTTTTCTTCTTTATATTCTTCTTATGTGTTCTTCTATTTTTCATATTTAACAACCAAATATTCTTTTTCGGGTGGTAATTGTTCGCTAATTTTATTTTGCCTTTCGATACGAATAAACTTTCGTGGAGAATATGAAATTTGAGTTATCCCCTTATTATTTAAAGGGAAGTGCAATTAGTAAAATAGCTTAGGTGTTTTAATTCTATTGACTTTCTCTAAATAAAATGATGACATGTAATGGTGACATGTCTTGAATAAAAGATGACATGGCATAAAATCATATCAAATTTTTAAAAAATTATTTTTGAAAAAAATGTAAAATACCTATTAAATTATTTCATCGTATCAAAATTGTGAAAATATTCTAATAATTCAAAGATTTTGTTAAGATTTGTTAAGGTAAATTTTGGAGCAAGCTTCTCATTTTTTTTTATTAGTTTTACAGGATTTTTTTTCTTTATAATTTGCATTTGGTAAATAGGTTAATTTCAACTAATTAGAAGCACAAATAAGGATACATTATGCGAATTTTCCTCCTAAACAAAGAGAATAACTTTGTTTGAACTTTACTTTTAGATAAAAAAAAATGATTCTTAAAGATTTTATTTTGAAAACCCTAGAGATATGTTGATTAATCACACTAGCCAATATAAAGAACAGAATTGTCGATTCTCAAACACATCTCAAATCATCTGACAAGAAGATTCAACCTGTTCAAGTTCATAGACTCTTTAGTCATTTTTTAATTTCAGGATAAGTTTGTTTATGAGCTTTATTTTTGTTGATTTTATTTAAAAAAGTTTGAGCAATCCAGTTTTTGACAATATCAAATTTGGTATTTGAATATATGACATAATTTAGGCTGTATAATCTTAAATGGTTTGTGGTTAGGAAGCCAATAAATCAAACGACCCATTAGATGTAATAATAATTATACGTGGAAGAGACATAATGACGTACTGAAGCCATTTTGAAGAGATTGATCGAATGGTAACAATAACATGTTTTATTTAAGCCATTTATTTGACTATCATGATGAGAATGCATTTTTTTTCCTTCATGAAATGAATGAACTGGAAGATAAAAATATTATAAAAATAAAAAAATTTCTAATCCTTTTTTCAATATTATGATTAATCTTAGTAATTTTATAACTTATCGGTGAGTAAATAGTTTCTATATATTTTATATTTTCAGGTTTTTGTAAACCAAGTGGATATTCCTTTTTCAACAAAACTATGTATTGTCCCTGGATATCCATCACATATCTTTCTGAATCTAATAAGGTTTTGTTATTATCTAATCGTTTATACAAAACTACTCTGAGTTAACATGTTTAATCAGCATAAAATGTCGTAGTAGCTTCATTTTTTGTGTGTGTGTATTGCCTTTTCGTGATTTTTGTACATCGTCATTTTTTTATTTTATTTTTGTTATGGGTTGGTTTACTTTTGAAGTTACATATAGTTTATCCAATTTTTTGGTGGGAGATATGCTACTTTGAAAAATCTTATGAATAGTAAATCCATACTACGACAATACCATGTTTGATTTATTTTATATGTATTGTTTGAAGTAAAAACTTTTAGAGATGAAAAAAGACAAGAAGATAAAAAAAGCTAAAGAAGAATAAGAAAAGTATGAAGACAAAGACAAAGAAATACTTAAAAAATAATAAGAAAATAAATAATTAGACAAAGTATAGATGATCAAGAAAACAAAGGAAAGAGGAGAATAAGAAAACCAAGATATAAAAATTGAATGAAAAATGATAAAGTTGGAAGAGGAATAAAGAGCTAGAGTAGACGTAGATGGATAAAAAAAAAACTGAGTAAAAGAAGACGGTGAAGAAGAAAAACAAAAACAAAAAAGAACAATAAATCATACTAATTTTTAAGGTAATCACTCAAAAATATTTAAGATAATATCCTAAACATATTAATCTTCTATATGCATCAAAAATTTAAAGCAAACAATAATGTCTTTTTTTTTTACAAAAGATAAATTCGAGTTATTAAATAAATTAACTTATTTTCATAAAAAAAACTTCACCTAGTTTATATTAACTTCCGAGGATTGTCATAGAAAATTTAATAAATTCGAAATATTAGGGACATTTAAGAAAATGCCACTTTTGACATGCCACTTTTTAAATATTCCACTCTTGAATTATTTTTTACCAATATGCCACTTATAAATCCGTTTAAAACCTTTATATCACAAAATTCTCAATTTAAAAAAATATTTTGATCTTTAACAAATCTTAAACCCAAAAAACTAAACCCTAATATAACATAGCTAACCCAAACATAAATGATTTAAAAATTTGGAAAAAATGATAATAGTATTTTAAAAAAATGGCATATCTTGAAATTTCTCTGTTAAATAAGCAAGCATGGGAAAAAGCATGAACAACATTAAGATATACTAAAAAAGTATGAATATGCAAAAGTGGTGTATACAAAATAGTTGGTACGTCGATTCAACGTGGACGAAAGAGATTAACTCAAATCGGTAGTGCCATGCATGCATGCATGTGCACAATCTTTTAAACTATTTCATCCATACCGTACTCGATTTAGTCTGGAAACATATTCATATATATATACTAGAATTGGTTCGCGCTACGCGCGAGTAGCTTTCTACAATTTCATTACATTTAAAGACATATAGTTTGATTAATCTAATAATTTTTATAACTATATATAAAAAAACCAATCAATGTTTTAGAAATAAAAAATAGTGATGGTTTGAAATGAATTAGTGTTTTTCTCTTATCTATATGATATTGCAAGAATATAAAATTAGACATTATTGATTACTATGTGAAAAGGTATATCATTGTTTAAAACTTTGTTAGTTGCATATATAAAATTGATATTTTCATATATCGTATCTACAAATAATAGTACTTTAATGTAAATTCTATTATTTTAACAGAAATCATTTTATTTTCTATTTATCATCTAACAATACACTTTTTACGTAAATTTAAGTTTCATTATTCTTTAAGTTTTTAGATATTTTTTACTCTGACTTTTGATTAGTAATATTACTAATATGAAACTATTTGTTGAATAAAAAACTTAGTGATTTAAAATTTAAAATACAATGTATTTTTAAAGTTAAAAATATGAGTTTGTTTTTCATACACCGACTTAGTAATTTAATTTTCTATTGTTTTCAAGATATTCTTACATGATATATGCTATATTTACATATGAATTTTTCTCTTTTGCGTGAAAAGTATTTAGATTTCCCATGTATGTTTTCATGCTCTTATAGTTACATTCTATTTTTGGGTTAAAAAGAAAATCACAAAAAAAATCTTTGACTTTTTAAGCTTATAATATGTTTGGGGCAAATATTTCTAATTTGAGTACCCATTAATTTCTCTTGTTCTATTTTCCCCTTTAATTATGTATAATTGTAATAATTATTTTAAGTATAGCTGAATTTAATTTATTTTCTCTTTATAAAATGTAAGACTTATCAAGCTATATTTTGCTTTATAAATTGGTTGTAAAAATTGCTATAAAACTTTACTTAATTAAATATTTATATTATAATATAGAGTACAACCATATTTATAAAATAAATAATGTGAAATATTCAGATTTAAAAAATTTACCACGTATTATACCCAAAATATTTCAGTTAAGATGCTAATTACACCTTTTATCAAAAAAAAAAAATTCAGTTGCTTAATAGCACAGGGATTTCTCCTCCACTTATAATTGTATTTAAAATTTCTTAGTTATTTAAACTTATATTATATTTTTGTAAATAATTTTAATATTTTCTTAGAAAAACGATACTTTCTCTTCTTATTTTTACTTCTTTTACTTCTGTTATGTATAATTACCCTTATTGTTTTAATGATACCTTCAATTTTTTTTTGGATTTAGATGTAGCAAATTATGTTTTTGCGATATGATTTAATTGTAGATCAAGTTGTTTGTAAATTGTTATGACACTTTTAATATTTTATATTTTTTATAATATTTGCAAATATAATTTAACATAACTGAATATATATGAAATGTAAAATATATTAAATATAACAAAATTTATAAAACATGTTATTAATCTAGTAACTATATATAGATATGTATATATATTGGCATAACATGATGACTTTTCAAATTCTTTTTCTTATGTTAAAACTACATGCATAATTGTTAATTATTTTATTAATCAAATTTAAAATTACAAAAAAGAAATAGAATTTATGATGTGGATGATGAGGTGGCTTAAGGAGAAGAGAGAAAAGCTAACTTTATATAGATAGATATGACACTTTTTTATATCATAAATTGATATATTTTTTTATTATCATGGGATCCAAACGGCTTTCTAGACCGAAAGACTAATCTCACGGGCCCACGTTTCACCGCCCGTTTCTCTGTGGTGGCCAGGAGTCGAACCCAAGTGGCAGAACTCATAGCCGTGAGCCCAATACCACCAGGCCACAACCGCCTGGTTTTGAGATTTGAATCAATCTTTGATTCGGATTTACGTCGTGATACTGAATAATATAGTTTCTGTCACGATATTTTTGCGATAGAATTAGATAGCGTAACACCCTGACTGCCTCTACCATGGGTCTCCCCGTCCACTCTCGGCCGAGAGTTCACACTGTATAACGATCGGTGCGTTAGTCCGGGAGATTTGGAAATTATGTTTACTGACCCTGCAAATCACCACACGATCTTTCCCCGTGTTTTGACTTCACTCATACAAGAAATGACTTCCTAGTAGGTTATCTATCCTTAAATTGCTCTAGCTTAAGCACGCTTAACTCTAAAGTTCTCTCAAGACTTTTTTTTTTTGTCACAAACACACTTTACTATTGATTAAACAAATACATTATGTGTATCAAAAAACCAATAAGGTATACTGAACTGTTGATGAATGAGAAACAAGTATCTCGCACGCGCAGTGTTTGTCAGCAAATCCGCTCTCGTATTATTCTCCCGATCGCCGGTAGATGAGTTCGAATTCGGAGAAAGATTCCCGAAGGACAAGCAAATCACGCAATTCTTGATGTTTTTCCGACTGTTCTGACATGTGGGGCTTCCACCATTGCCACTAACACTACAAGAAAACAATTATTTAGTGACTACTTCTTGTGACTGTTTTTTCAGTCACAAATATTTATGACTCATTTGTGACTGATCAGGGACACTTTTGCGACTATTCAAAAATCATTATGAAATTAGTCGCACATTTGTGACCAAACACTATTGTCGGAAAAGAGTGTGTAATGAGCGACTAGTTTGAGACTGATTATACATTAGCACACATTAGAGACCATTTTGCAACTCAAAATTTCAGTGAAAATCTGTGAGACAAATTTGTGACTCATTTGCCACCCTATTTGATTTTAGTCCTATATTTGTGACTATCTAGCCACTGTTTAGTGACACTCATAATGATTTTTGCTAATTCAACATTTGATTATATGTAAAATATTTATTTAACATACTAACATACATGTCAAGTACAATGTACACTTAATCTTATCATATATAAAGCATGTCTAACTTTGAAATGTGAGGAAGTAAATTTTCAACATCATGACAATGAATATGGTAAGTAGTTTCATAAGTAATTATGGTAAGTAGTTTCATAAGTACTTATGATTCTAATCTAATTTATGTTCAACTTTAATGTTTTACAAAAAATAATTTATTTTGTATTGTCTTCATTGTTATAATCAAACTACACGCTTGATACATAACTTATTTTATTCTCTTGTACCTAGATTTCGTATATAATATTTTGGGATTGAGGGTTTAAATTTGTGACAGAAAAATAGTGTCACAAAGTATTCTTAATTTGTGACTAATTTGTCACTGACATTGATTTTAGTCATATATTTGTGACTACCTAGCCACTGTTTAGTGACACTCAATATGATTTTGGCTAATTAAACATTTGATTATAAGTAAAATATTTATTTTACATACTAACATACATGTTAAGTACAAATTACACTTAATCTTATCATACATAAACCATGTTTACCTTTGAGAAAATAAGATTTCAACTTCATGACTAAGAAAAATAACAAGTACTTTCATAAGTATATATGATTCTAATGGAATGTAAGTCCAAATCTAATGTTTAACAAAATGAAACTTATTTTGTATTGTTTTGATTGCTATAATCAACATAAACACTAAGTACTTACATTACAAAGTTATATCAATCTCTTAGATCTAATTTTTTTTAAATAGTTTAGGGTTTAGGGTATAGATTTGTGACTGAAAATAGTGTCACCAAATAGTCTTAATTTGTGACTAATTAGCCACATAAATTGATTTTTGTTTAAAATTTTTTGGCTTGAAAACCAAATAATTTGGGCTCCAAATTTTGGCTCCAAAACCAAATAATTTGGGCTCCAAATCTATTATTACTCTCTTAAACATACACACACGACTGAGACAAAAAAAACCCTAGCCACTAAAACATCTCTATTCTCTCTCACTCGCATCTCTCGATCTGAAAACCCTGATCTCTTTCAAACCCATTTCTCTCCAATTCTCATACCATAATTTGTCTCTCCTTTCTCTACATCTATTTCAATGACTTATCAAGGTAAATCCACTCGAGGGAGAGGTCGGAAAACAAAGGTTGGCGGAAGAGCAGATGTTGGTGGTGGTTAAATGTCAGTCAGAGTAAATCGTACCAACGCCATGAATCTGCTCTCAGATGTGGCGTCTGGATCTGCTCTCAACAGCGTAGCTCCAAACAGTAGAGGAAAAGGCTTACATCGCGATGTGTCGTTTGGATTTGGTATTAATAAGCTTTTACACCAAAAGAGGTAGTTTTCCTCGTATTTGTAGTTTTAGAGTCTTAACAGGGAAAATCATCAAAATGGAGAAAAAAGAGCTTAAAGAGGTGTATTCTAATCCACAACAAGTTTTACAAGCCAAAAACAGAGTACAAACCAAAGATTCCTCAAGTTATCACATTTTACCAAGTTGGACAGAATTAAAGACCCTGAAGTTTAGCCTCGGATGGAGGATCAAATCAACTTGGATTTTGATGCAATATGACTAAATTTTAAGATAATTGAGTTAGCTTTCTAATGGAATTTGAATTATATCATTTGGAGTTGTGAGTAGAAAGATACACCTAAATTACTGAAGACATATCAAACTGCCTCGGAAGTGAAGCAAGCGCAGAATGGGCCTCACACCGGACGGACTCGTGGTCCGGTGCCATGGAACGGTGCCACACACCAAAAAATCACTTATGGACTGAGGTACAGGACACGTGAGTTTGTTCTGGGCCTTGGACCGGTGCCTGGAGCAGTTCGACCAAAAAGATGTTTTTGCCCAAAACTAAACCCTAGAAAGACCCTAGACCTATATATACTTGTTTTTAGCCTCTTGTTTTAGAGTGTGCCAAAAATATAAACAATTTCAGCAGAGAGAAACAGCCACCGCGTCCCTTTGGGGATTTCTCCATAGATTTGAGTTTCAAGAGCTTCCGGTGGATGATCTCGCTTTGTATCTCGATATAGAGAAGAATCCTTCAATCCTTACTCTTTAATTCAAGTTTATTTATCATGTTTCCATTATCTCTTGTTTTGTTTTGTGCACCATGTTCGAGTAATTCCCCTTGTTAGGTTATAGAAAAATCAAAGAGTTCATGGATTGTTAACTTTTGTTGATAAATTTAGGGTTGCTATATTGTTCTTCATCTTTACTTGAGCTTAATGCTGTATGCTTTTCTGATCATCTAGCATCAGATAATGGGTCTAACATACTCTCCAAAAGCTTGTATGTTGCTTGAACTAGTATTTGATGAGTAATTGATATATCATGGTTTTTACCCGATTTTAACCATGATATAACCGGGTTTATATTAGTATTTGTGGTATTTTGTATGTATTTTGCAGTGTTTTGCAGGAAATGGTCATTTAGAGCTTAATGGAAACATTTGGAGCATTTTGGACCATTTTGGAGCGGAAGAGATACAAGTGGAATCGAGACCTTTAAAAGGTTCCTGTCGATCGACATAGTATATCCACTGTCGATCGACAGAAGTTTTTAAAGACGTAGAAAATCTCCACAGATGCCCTCGTGTCGATCGACATGTTGTTTGTGTCGATCGACGGGCGCTCTGTAAACCTAATTTTACCACTTGTATAAATACTTTTTACTCGTTTTCTTTGTAAAATATCTAGAAAACTTGTAAAAACTAGATCTATTCTCGTTTTGAGACTTAGAGAGAGAGAGAGAGAGAGATTTTGAAGATCTTGGAGGGAGATCTTCATGTTCTTCACCTAGTGACACCATTTGTATCTTCTAAACTCTAACTCTTTTATGAAATTCTATTCAGTTATTATGATTTCTTCATCTATTTCAGAGTAAATTACTTGTTAGGACATGGAGATTTCATGGGTTTTGATGAGAAATCAATAAAATCGAAGATCTGTTGAGGTTATCCGTTAGTTCTTCGTTTAGACTGTTCTCAATGCTTGAATCTAGCTTGATCACCTAGAATCTTGATTTTAGGATTGTTGGTTAGCCACGACAGTGGGATTAATAACCTGAATCTAGTCTAAATGGGCAAGGTTACCTATTCGCAAAGAATATTTGGCTTAGGGATTTTGTGAACATATCGAACTCGTGCTAAATGCGTGTTTAGATTCGATGATTCATGAGGGTCTAAATATATATAGCCTTCGTAACGACAGTTAGTTGGTTATACTTTCGTGTTTGAGTTCTAGAACGGTGCGTGATAGAACGTTGACAGTTGTGATAATCTTTGATTCATTGCCTATAAGAATTTCCATGGTCTAACTCTCGTCTCTTAGAGAGCAATGTAAATTAAAACCATCCTTTTCACTTGTTTCATAGTTCCATCTTTTGTTTACTTGTAAAAAGCATCGCTCTAGCTTAAGAATGGATCATTGCAATCCTAGTGTATCAATCAAACCTCTCTGTGGATACGATAACCCTTTGTGCTACAACGTACATAGGGGTTTTTGATGGCCCCGGCCATGTGTAAAAACGCCTGACATCAAAATGGCGCCGTTGCCGGGGAGGTTTTGTATTGATCATTAGGATTTTGATTCTTCTTGAGGCTAGAGTTTTATTTTTATTTTCTTTTGTTGCTAATCTTTTCACTTTTGTCATGAAGGAAGTGACAAGGATGAAGCAACCGTCAAGCTAGTGACGTTAAACGCGCCCTTGGGGACCTCCCCAATCCTATCCCTCGTCAATGCTAGAGACAAAAAACAAGCAATTCTATCCTTTTATTTTTCAATTTGTACTTTTATTTCGGATTTTTAGTTGGAATTTCAAACGATATGTGAACTTGGCTTTCTGTTTAAGGATTCCAGTATGTTTTCCCGTTGATCGTTTGTTGAATATCTATAGATGCAGGTTTGGAACATTGAACCAACCACTTTGCAAAAAAAAAAAAAAAAAAAAAAAAAAAATCGACAAATGTGCAATTTGGGCAGAGCCTCATCTGTCGATCGACATGATGTTTCAGTCGATCGACACTGCAACAAAATTCAACAACAGTTAAGGCAGAACAAGATCTGTCGATCGACACAATGTAGGGACAGTGTTATTTAAGTCTGGGGGAGGGAACTACTAACGTGTTTCTTTTTGTTTTGATTTTGACTCAAATTTTTGAAATTTTTTTCTTGTTTTATTGAGTCCAAATTAGTAGAACAACCCTTCTTTTGGTCTTTTTCATCATGTGACCATTCTTCCAGGATCAGTTTCAGAGTTAAGACTAATGAAAAATCCAAGGATTGACCAGTTGACCGGAAACATCAGTTACTTCCAGTATAATCCGCCAAGTCAGAGCTATTGCACGATACTCTTTGGGATCGATGTCCATTGAGCTTGACTCCTCATTCGTACCTGATAAATGCAACCCTTTGTTGAAAGTAATGGTACTCCTCTCCCCATATATACAAAATATATACATGTAAATAAATTATTACTAGGATTGGGGTGAAATGATAGTTCTCAAGTACAAGATAAGGAGTAAATCCAATGAATCTGTACTCGAGATGATCACCCAGCTCAAAGCAGCAGCCTGAGTCCCCTTAAAAGGATGTTGAAAGACGAGCAATCTCACGAGCCTGTCTCCTCACAAGGAACAATCGTAGTGAGTCACGACCCTGTCTCCTAACAAGGAACAACATTAGTGAAATATGCACTGCTTTGAGTTCAAACAATCACAAAATAATATGTATATATAAATATAGAACGAAATAAGTCTGGGGGAGAGAAAGAAAGAGTACCAAGTGTTGTATAGGTTGATTTATCACGGTACAAGTATGGGAATGAGTCTAGAAGGTTCATGGCATTGAGATCATTGAGGGCAAGCGATGAAGACTAACGGATTATGCTGTGAAGTGGTGAGTGAATTTGGAAAACCGCGTTTGTCTATAGAGAAGTACATGGTGGTTTGATTTTGGTTGGTTCTAAATCATGTGGTTCACTAGCTGAAAAGGTATGTTCTGTGTTTTCAACTTTTCGCATTCTTAGTTTATGATTTTGCTTGAGGACAAGCAAACGCTAAGTCTGGGGGAGTTGATATATCATGGTTTTTACCCGATTTTAACCATGATATAACCGGGTTTATATTAGTATTTGTGGTATTTTGTATGTATTTTGCAGTGTTTTGCAGGAAATGGTCATTTAGAGCTTAATAGAAACATTTGGAGCATTTTGGACCATTTTGGAGCGGAAGAGATACAAGTGGAATCGAGACCTTTAAAAGGTTCCTGTCGATCGACATAGTATATCCACTGTCGATCGACAGAAGTTTTTAAAGACGTAGAAAATCTCCACAGATGCCCTCGTGTCGATCGACATGTTGTTTGTGTCGATCGACGGGCGCTCTGTAAACCTAATTTTACCACTTGTATAAATACTTTTTACTCGTTTTCTTTGTAAAATATCTAGAAAACTTGTAAAAACTAGATCTATTCTCGTTTTGAGACTTAGAGAGAGAGAGAGATTTTGAAGATCTTGGAGGGAGATCTTCATGTTCTTCACCTAGTGACACCATTTGTATCTTCTAAACTCTAACTCTTTTATGAAATTCTATTCAGTTATTATGATTTCTTCATCTATTTCTGAGTAAATTACTTGTTAGGACATGGAGATTTCATGGGTTTTGATGAGAAATCAATAAAATCGAAGATTTGTTGAGGTTATCCGTTAGTTCTTCGTTTAGACTGTTCTCAATGCTTGAATCTAGCTTGATCACCTAGAATCTTGATTTTAGGATTGTTGGTTAGCCACGACAGTGGGATTAATAACCTGAATCTAGTCTAAATGGGCAAGGTTACCTATTCGCAAAGAATATTTGGCTTAGGGATTTTGTGAACATATCGAACTCGTGCTAAATGCGTGTTTAGATTCGATGATTCATGAGGGTCTAAATATGTATAGCCTTCGTAATGACAGTTAGTTGGTTATACTTTCGTGTTTGAGTTCTAGAACGGTGCGTGATAGAACTTTGACAGTTGTGATAATCTTTGATTCATTGCCTATAAGAATTTCCATGGTCTAACTCTCGTCTCTTAGAGAGCAATGTAAATTAAAACCATCCTTTTCACTTGTTTCATAGTTCCATCTTTTGTTTACTTGTAAAAAGCATCGCTCTAGCTTAAGAATGGATCATTGCAATCCTAGTGTATCAATCAAACCTCTCTGTGGATACGATAACCCTTTGTGCTACAACGTACATAGGGGTTTTTGATGGCCCCGACCATGTGTAAAAACGCCTGACATCAGTAATGCGTTATAACAATTCGAAAGGTTAGTTATAGAGTATTATGAACAATTGAATCTTGTGCTTTCCGCGTGTTTTCACTTTGTAATAACCATCGAAAGTTGAGTCTATTAGGGTGTTAAAACATAATAGTCGGAGCCACGAAAGTGGAAAGATTATACCTTTGTGATTTGAGTTCTAGAATAATTTCCCTGAATTTCGATACATTAATATTGATTTATGAATCTCTGCGATGAACCTATTTGCCTAACGCTTGTTTAATCTGTTTTTTCGTCCTTTTTAATTGCTATTTTCGTGATTTTAAAACCCCCAAACCTTTATTTTTTTTTAGCTTGATTCGATTCTAATAAATTCGTAGTACAAAACTAGGTCCTTGTGGATTCGATCCCATCTATACTATTGTGATTGCTGTGCACTTGCAGTTGTTTATTTGGGTAAAACTTACACCCCATCAAGTTGCCGTTGCCGGGGACCTATTGTTCTTTGTCTACAAGTTTCAGACTAGAATCTAGTCCAAAACGTTTTTCTTTATTTTTGCAATTTTAATTTTCGTTTTTCTTTTGTTTTTGAGTGTTTCAGGAGTATAACGAAGCAAGTATGGCTACTACGATTCATGACCATTAGCCGCATCAACCTTTACAACCTCCCGAAGCCAACCAAGTTGAGCTACGCATTGATGGCGAGACTAACAACCAAACGTTGGAGACAAAACGCGCAATTACGAATTTTGACAACAAACCGACTAAGAAGAAGAATCGGCAAATGAAGATGAGATCATTGGAGATTCTGACAAGACTTCCATGCTTCTCATAGACCGAAGCCCATTCTATCTAACGTCACAAGACGTGGACCTCAAGATAAAGCCTCAAGTTATAGCACTTGTGAAGCAAGACCAATTCAGTGGACTTCCCGAAGAAAACCCTTTGGATCATATAGATTCTTTTGAGGACTTGTGCAGCATCGTCAACACAAATGGAGCCCCATTAGATCACCTCAAATGCCGACTATTCATCTTCTCTTTAACCGGAGTTGCACTTCGATGGATAAAGCTACTACCGGCTAAATCTATAACCTCATGGCAATGATGCAAGAAGATCTTTCTGGAAAAATTCTTTACCAAGAAGAAGCTACATATATTAAGAGCCAAGATCGCGAGCTTCCAGCAAGGACCTATTGAGCCTTACCCCGAATGCTTGGAGCGTTACAAGGAGTACATCAAAAATTGTCCACACCATGGTTTTTCCGAAAGTAGTTTGTGGAACGATTTCTACCAAGGTATTAACCAAGAGTACAAGCGATTCCTCGACGTTGGAAGCAACGGGAACTTCATGAATAAACCCGTGGAAGAAGCAAAGGAGTTCATCGAAAATCTAGCTACAAGCGAGAGCAACAATCAACCAAACTATGAAGAAACCGTTAAAGCCATAAACTCTAGAGCTACGCATTACAGGGATACGTCGAAGATGGTTTCCCAAGTTTGCGACGAAGACACCATGATGAACCGAGCCAAGATTAGGAGGATATCTCATCAAGAACCTTGTGAACTCTACTTGAAAGATGGACCGGAGGATGACTTTAGAGAAGTAAATTGTGTGGAAACACAATACCATGGAGCTAGAGTGATAGATTAGGATTATGGTTTAAACAGGAGGTATTATGCTCACCAAGACCAGTATCCTAGCGCCTAATGATAACACCATATTTTACTTGTTTTTAGGGTTTTATTCTGATAGGTTTTGATCCCACATAGTATAGTTTTGGGATATTTTCATGCATTTAAGTCTCATTTGCATTCCATTGCATTTTAGATGTCCTAGGTTGTCTTTGTACTCTTTTTGGCTTGTTTGAGCCATTTTCAGGTGTTCTTGGAGTCAGAGGAGTTGGAGGAGTGAGGATAGCCATCATAAAAGGTCATTGCGGAATATATCACACCACCGCGACCGAAACCATCCAAAGTGCTTCAAAGATCGACTCAGAAGAACGGTTTACATTTGGATTTAGCTTCATAGGTCTTCATGAAAGTTGTAGGTATTTGAGATAGATTTCCAATGGAAGTGGTTTCAAGTCCTTCTGATCTGTGGTTCAGGAGATATGGCCGTTTTACCGGAGGGTACCGGTCTTGACCGAGTGGAACAACACCAGCGTCGATCGACAGAGAATTACGTCGATCGACAGGGTATCTTTAAAAGCAGAGGATATTTCCAGAGAGTTTCCCGTCGATCGACACGAGGTCGGCAGAAACAAAAATATCCGTTTTTCCTTAGATATTTTCCTTATTTTGGCACTTGTATAAATAGTTTTTCTTGTAAAAATATCTAATAAGTCTTCTTTTTCTTGGAAGAGCTGGGCACGACCCAAACTCTCTCTTTTGAGAGATTTTGATTGTTCTTCATAAAAATACCACTCTAAAGAAGATTTCTTCAACTCTATCTTTTATTTATGCAATTTCCTTATCTTTGTGTCTTTTTCTCTTTGTTCTTCATGTTTAGACTAGGGTTCTAGTTGGGTATTTGATTTGGCTTGATTGATGATGATTTGATGGTTAATTATTGAGGTTTATCCGTTAGTTCTTCATCTAGACTATTTTTAATGCTAAAATCTAGCTTGATCACCTAGAATCTTGATCTTAGGATTGTTGATTAGTCACGGAAGTGAGATTAATAACCTGAACTAGTCTAGATGGGCAAAATTACCTATTCGCAAAGGAATTTGGCTTAGGGATTTTGTGAACAAATCAAACTCGTACTAATTGCTTGTTTAGATTCGATAAATTCACAAAGGAATTTGGGATTTGAGGATTTAAGGATAGATAGCCTTTGTAACGGAAGTTAGCTGGCTATACTCTCGTGTTTGAGTTCTAGAACGGTGCTTAATTAAACCTCGACAGTCGTTAATCTCTTCTTGATAGTGTTGGGAATGTCCTGAAATCACACTTGTATTCACTCCAGTGACAGTTGTGATGTCGAGATCAGACATTCATATGATACTAGGTGGTCATTACGTTTTGCTAGAAGCCGCTTATGATCTATGAGTTATGAACTCATTACTAGTATTATATGATCCTACAGAGTCACACACCTAAGCGAATAGGATTCACTTTATAAGGGAATGATTATTAATGTAATGATCTAGATGATGTGTATTTGATACACATTATAAACATGTTTTAAAGGCAGTGTCGATCGACACTATAGTAGTGTCGGTCGATCGACGCCAGGGTTTAACCGAAATAAGATTTCGGTTTAGTAACTTAATTGATTCTGAATCGGTTCAGGATCAATTAGGTTTTTCTCCAGGACCTATATATAGGAGATATAGGTCACGACCTGGATATAGAGTTTTGAGAAAACCCTTTTCGTGATAGCCGCCTTTAAGAAACAGAATCCCTAAAAGATCCGGTTTCAGGAACTAGCATCCCTGCGGATTCCTATTCGTGTGCGTGTGGACTATCGATAGAGGCACTACACTTGAAGTGCTATAGATCTCGATTTACTGATTCAATTCCGCTGCAAACTCCAGGTATATTCGAGATCCGTTTCATCAGATTTAAAGTTTACAAATCCTAGATCCTAGGAATGAGAATTGCGCTTAGGTTGATTAATAGAGATTAATCTGGCAAAAACCTGAACGAATCCAACAGTGGTATCAGAGCCTTAGGGTTTAACTAATCTGAATCTAAAGCATGAAAACGAATTAGTTGAATTCATTAGAGGATGCTTATGAGATTGAATTTTGACCTAAAACGTTTTTGTTAAAATTCGGAATAAGGGTTTTTTTTTGGCTGTGTCGATCGATACCAAGCTGGTGTCGATCGACACGGGCCAAAGTAACTTGTATTTTTTTTCCCAGAGAGGTTGGTGTCGATCGACACCGTTTAGGGGCGTCGATCGACACGCTCTTTCAATTGCCGTCAGTTTGATATATTAATCGATATCAAGTTGGTGTCGATCGACACAAAAGTTGCGTCGATCGACACAACCAGGCGATTGGTTAACCGGTTCAATAAGATTTTGAATCGGTTATCGCGCTTAGTTAACATATCGATTAAACCGACAAATTTTGATTTGCTGCGGTCTGGTTGGTGTCGATCGACACAAAGGTTGTGTCGATCGACACCGACTGGTTATCAGCCCGGTTCAATTAGATTGACCGGTTATCGATCCGGTTCAATTGGATTGACCGGTTATCGAGAATTGGATCTGGTTTGATCAATGTCGATCGATGCTAATGTAGTGTCGATCGACACTAACCGGTTATTGTATTGGTTCTGTCAGTTATCGAAATCGAGTTCAATTGGATTGATCAATTTTCGAAGAACTGTGACAGACAGGTAAGTGTCGATCGACACTAAGGTAGTGTCGATCGATTCCCTATCTTGTCAATTGTCAAGGCTCATTTCACTGCGTGACAGGCTTGCAGTGCAAGGTGTCTGCAGTGACATGAGTGAGGCAGTAGGTATTTTAGATAGTGAACCTAAAATCTAATAACCGAACCAGATTTAATGAAATTGGATTCCTAAATACATATATGATGTGTGTTAAGGATTAAAAGTTCATTTCCTCAACTAAATATCAAGTGTTCTGGATGTCTTCCCGATCTTGTCAGCTGTCAAAGATTTGTTTCATTGCGTGATGGGCTTGCAGTGCAAGGTGTCCGCAGTGACATGAGTAAGGCAGTAGGTAATTGTGTTGATGGGCTTGCAGTGCATGACATCAACTATTACATGACTGAAGAGATTGGTTTGCTTGAATGGGCTATCAGAAGTTCTGGGCCCATAGACATCAGGTGGATAAAACATAAGGTGTCTTATCCACAACCAAGAGTCATATTGGATATGATTAGCAAAGTGTTGCTTACCTATATAGCTAAGATTTGAGTAACAGCCAGTGGCTTGCTCGAGTTTTAGTGAAATATGGATCTTGGATCATTATATTCATTTGAGGAAACATTGTTTTGAATATAATGCGAGTTTTCTTAATTGTTAAGATTTCTCTTTTCTGAATATCATAACTGATTTTTCCTTTTCTTATTACAGTTATGTCTAATCAGAACTCTTTCTCGTTGAGATCCGTCCTTGAGAAGGACAAGTTAAATGGATCCAACTTCCTTGATTGGTATCGGAACTTGAGAATTGTTCTCAAGCAAGAGAGAAAGGACTATGTCCTTGTGAAATCTCTCCCCGAGAAACTAAGGTCCAATGCCTCACATGCAGTATATGATGCTTGGAATAAGCATTATTATGATGTGGTCGATGTGAGCCGTCTGATGAGGGATACCATGAACTCTGAATTGCAGGGGCAATATGAGAACGTGGAATCGCCTATCGAGATAGTCACTAGCCTGAAAGCTATGTTTCAGGAGCAGACTCGAATTGAGAGATACCAGTCGGTTAAATCTCTATTTGAGTGCAATTTGCCAAAGGATGCTCCAGTAAGTCCTCATGTCATGAAGATGATGGGTTATATTGATAACCTGAGGAGACTGGATTGTCCTATTAGCCAAGAGTTGGCTACTGACATCATTCTGCAGTCCCTGCCGACGAGCTATGATGAGTTCATCAAGTACTACATCAAGAATGTCTTGAAGAAGACGTTGACTGAACTGCATGATATGCTCAAGACAGCTGAGCTTAATATCAAGAAGGGCAAAAGGTTTGTGAAACCTGGTAAGGACAAGGATGAGAGAAAGGCCGTCCAGATTGTGAATCAGGATAAGCCTGAGTTTCTCACTAAACCCAAGTCTGGCCCATCTGATGATGATGCTTGCAGCTACTGTGGGGAACCAAGGCATTGGAGGAGAAAATGCAAGAAATACATGGAAGATTCCAAGGAAATAATGGAGATGTATGACACTCCTTATTCAAGTATTTGTGTTATTTCAAGTTCTACCTTATGGGTATTAGATACCGGTTGTGGTGCTCATATTTGTTTAAATGTGCAGGGCCTGAGCAACAGTAGAATGTTGAAGAAGGGACGAATGGAGATACTCAACAGGAATGAAGCAAGGGTTGCTGCATTAGCTGTAGGAAGTTTCCATTTGTTATCGCCTTCAGACTTGGTTTTAGAAACTAAATAATTGCTATTATGTAATTGCTATGAGCAAAAATGTCATTTCATTTTCTTGTAAGATTTTGAATGATTTTATTTTGATAAAAGACAAATGTTGCTCTTTTGATCTAAATGATATTTTATATGGTAGCATCCCATTAGAGAATGAGTTTTATGTCTTAAACCAATATATATATCTGTCTATGACATAAACACAAATCGGTTCTCCAGCATTATCGTTTGGGCCACAGAGGATTCAGAAGTTCCATAGTGATGGGCTTTTGGGCTCACATGGTTGTGAATCATGTGAGATATTTGAATCCTGCTTATTGGGCAAAACGATTAAGGCCCATTTTATCAAACTAAAAGAATGGGCCAATGACTTATTGGGCTTTATACATACAGATGTGTGCGGCCCGATAGGCACCAATGCTAGAGAAAATTAGGATTCAAGACTTCATTACCTATACTGGTGACTAGAGTGGGCATGGCGATGTCTATCTAATCAGTCACAAGTAGGAATCCTTTTTTGAAATTTTTCAAGGAATTCCAGAATGAAGTACAAAATCATATTGACAAAAGTATTAGAGCTCTTCGATCAGATCGCGGAGAAGAATACTTAAGTCAAGAGTTAAGTGATCATCTGAGAGAGTGTGAAATTGTTTCACAGCTCACTCCTCCTGGAACGCCCCTTTGGAATGGGTTTTCCAAGAGGTGGAATCGGACCTTATTGGATAAGATTCGATCAATGATGAGTCACACAGATCTTCCATAATCCCTTCTGGGATACGCTCTAGAAATGTCTGAGTTTACACTAAATAGGGTTCCAACAAAATCAATTGCAAAGACTCCACATGAGATGTGGATTGGAAATGTTCCAAGTTTGTCTTTACTAAAATTTGGGGTTATGAGGCTTGTGTAAAACATTTAACAAGCTCGCATCCAAATTTGATAAATGCTACTTTGAATGGTTATCCTAAGGAAACCAAGGCTTATTACTTCTACAACTGTTCTGATAACAAAATATTTGTTGCTAAGAACTATGTTTTCTTGCGAGAGATTGTCTTTCCAAGAAAAACAGTGGGAGTAAAGTGTATCTCGAAAATGTTCGAGAATCACAGGAGACTGCTCGACCTGTTAAGGAAGAGTAGTAGCTGGGTCTGCAAAGGGTTGTAGAACTTACACCTGTGGTGCCTGAAGTTCGTAGATCTGAAAGGATTCGTAACGATCACGAGAGATATGGATTTCTTGTGACCGATTGTCATGACTTGTTGATCATAGACAATGACGAGCCTACGAATTTTGAAGAAGCAATGTTGGGCCCGGACTCCGAAAAGTGGCTAGGAGCCGCTAGATCCGAGATGGGAATATCCAGATATTCAAAGCTTAGCTTGTGGCTAAAGGTTTCAAGCAAATCATGGTATTGACTATGATGAAACCTGTTCCCATTCGCTATGCTTAAAGCCATTCAGATTATACTAGCAACAACCATTGATCATGGTGATGAGATTTGGCAGATGGATGTGAAAAACAGTTTTTCCTTAATTGGAATTCTGAAAGAGGATGTGTATGTGACGCAACCTAAGGTTTCACAGATCCAAATAATGTTGGGAAAGAATGCAAGCTTAATCGATCCATGTATGGATTGAAGCAAGCATGACGGAGTTGGAATCTTCGTTTTGATAAAGATGTCAAAAGGTTTGACTTCATCAGGAACGAAGAGGAACCAAGTGTTTACAAACAGACTAGTGGGAGTGTAGTTGCATTTCTCATTATGTATGTAGATGACATACTTATTCTCGGAAATAACGTTCTGTTGCTTTAGTCTTTAGAGACTTGGCTCGGAAATTATTTTTCAATGAAAGGCATGGGAGTAGCCGCGTGAATTCTTGGAATAGGAATCTATAGAGATAGATTGGTTAGGCTAATTGGATCATGTCAAGATTCTTATGGTGATAAAGTTTTGGACAGATTCAATATGCATGATTCCAAGAAGGGCTTCATACCAATGTCTGATGGCATTAATCTTGGCAAGACGCAGTATCCCTGGACACTGGCTGAGCAAGAAAGGTTTTTTTTTTTAATAGGATTCCCAGGCGTATGCAGAGGAATCTATCATGAATGCCATGACCTGCACTCGTCCAGATATTGCTTGTGTTTTAAGCATGACGAGTAGATACCAATATGATCCATGTGAAAGTCACTGGATAGTTACCAAGAATATTCTCAGTATTTGGGAATACTGAGGATAGAAGCTTGGTGAACTGAGGAAGTAATGGTTTCTGATGAAGAGTGGTTAGACAGAGAAAGACGATTTCCGGTCGGAACCGGGTTATGTCTTGTGTCTATACTGTAGTGCTGTTTGTTGGAAAGGATTCCAAACAGAGCACCACAGCCTGCGGTTTGTTGGAAAGGGTTCCAAGCAGATCACCGCAGCCTCTCCCATGACCTAAACATGAGTTTCACCCTCCTGCTGTAGGTATTGGATATATTAAGATGTGATCTTAATTCTAGTGGGAGTTGTAAAAGATTTAGTTGTGTTATGATATTCATGTAGGCATAATTTGGTTATGTCATAATGAAATTATTTCATTTATTATTTGATTATTGGATAATTGAATAATAGTCCCAAGAGTAATTTATGGCATTTTATAGGTCATCAAGTTGATGACTTGATCATGAAACCCTATAAAGTGATAAATGACATAGATTATGTTTGTCCCTGGTCAAGGTTGTTAAAGTGGGACACTGACAACCGCGTGAGACTGGCATGTGAGGTGACTGATGACTAAGTTTCATGGAGTCATTAATAAGAGTATTAAATTCAATCACATAGATATATGTTAGAGAACATATGATCGGACATGACCCGCTAATGAGAACTCTACAAGATAGTTATATAAGTGTCATGAGAGGTTCTCGTTACGACTATAGAGTATAGTCCTTAGACCTGAGTTCATCATGATTTCTTGCGTATGAATTGGTCCGCTTTGACTGTGTCAAACGTTATCCGTAATAGGTGACTATAAAGGCATTGATTGGGCGTATCATGAAGTGTGTGAAGGAACAGGGATAGAACTAGATGGGATTTGTCCCTCCTATATAACAGGAGATAAATATCTCAGGGCCCATCGAAGATTTGATACTGAGAAATGCGTGGCCGCGCTCAAACGAGGAGATTGTCAGTCGTTTGTTTTGGTCAGTATAAATCGGAGTTCGATGAACATGATAATGGCTGTAATAAGGATGACACGGATCTTGCCTTATGCCATATCGAGATATAGAGACGAAGGGATTATAGGAATAGTTGATTCCAGTACAAGTGGGAGATTGTTGGGAATGTCCTGAAATCACACTTGTATTCACTCCAGTGACAGTTGTGATGTCGAGATCAGACATTCATATGATACTAGGTGGTCATTACGTTTTGCTAGAAGCCGCTTATGATCTATGAGTTATGAACTCATTACTAGTATTATATGATCCTACAGGGTCACACACCTAAGCGAATAGGATTCACTTTATAAGAGAATGATTATTAATGTAATGATCTAGATGATGTGTATTTGATAAACATTATAAACATGTTTTAAAGGCAGTGTCGATCGACACTATAGTAGTGTCGATCGACGCCAGGGTTTAACCAAAATAAGATTTCGGTTTAGTAACTTAATTGATTCTGAATCGGTTCAGGATCAATTAGGTTTTTCTCCAGGACCTATATATAGGAGATATAGGTCACGACCTGGATATAGAGTTTTGAGAAAACCCTTTTCGTGATAGCCGCCTTTAAGAAACAGAATCCCTAAAAGATCTGGTTCCAGGAACTAGCATCCCTGCGGATTCCTATTCGTGTGTGTGTGGACTATCGATAGAGGCACTACACTTGAAGTGCTATAGATCTCGATTTCCTGATTCAATTCCGCTGCAAACTCCAGGTATATTCGAGATCCGTTTCATCAGATTTAAAGTTTACAAACCCTAGATCCTAGGAATGAGAATTGCCCTTAGGTTGATTAATAGAGATTAATCTGGCAAAAACCTGAACGAATCCAACAGATAGTTAGTTAAATATCCGACATATCCATCTTTAGTTTACTTGTTTTATAGTTTTATAATTTGTTTACTTGTAAAAAGCATTGCTCTAGATTAAGAAGGATCATGCATTCCTGGTGCATTGACCAAACCTCCCTGTGGATACGATAACCCTTTGTGCTACAACATACAAGGGGAATTGATGACCCTAAAAAAGTAACATCACCTACCCTCAGCCTAAACCGAGCCACTACCAAGAGATAAGAAGAGGGCACTATCAAACGCCGAGAAAAACATGGGAAGAATAACTCGAAGAGATAGCTCAAGGATTTCATCGTAACCTTGATAGACTAAAGAAGGAAATATCAAATGAACAACTTGAGACACAATTTCAACTGGAGGTTTAGATCCTTTTCTTCTCACGTAAAAAACCTCGAATTCCAAGTAGCATATGTTGCGAAGACCATGAAGAGACCGTAAGGATTTCTTCCAGGAAAGGCGGAAGCTAATCCAAGAAAGGAACATGTGAAAGCCATTACTCTAAGGAGTAAAAAAAAGTTGGACGAGGTCTTGATGCCAAAGGAGGCCGGAATTTCAAAGCCAAAGGAGATAGAACTGGAAATTGTCATCGAACTAGAGAAGGAGAAAGAACCGGAAACCGATATCTTTAGGGAGTCTAATGAAGACGACGTGATCCCACCTCCTGAACCGCCCATTTACAAACCTAAAGTGCCTTTCCCGAGTGCTTTGAATAAACCAAAAAAAGAAAAGGAGCAAGCAAAGCTAAAGGAACTCGTAAGTCAACTAAATGTAAGATTGCCTTTTATTGACGCTTGTATGATCATTCCATATTTGAGGAAGTACATGAAGGGGATCTTAACAAGCAACGTAAGCCTAGAAGAAGGGATAATGATGATCTCTCAAGATTGTAGTAAGAAGCTCCAAAACGAAAGTACACGGAAGCTAGAAGATCCGGGTAGTTTTGTGCTCTCTTGTGACATCTCAGGAAGCATTTTCGAGCGATGCTTATGTGACCTTGGATCTAGTGTGAACCTAATGCCGTATTCAGTGGCTAGACGACTCGGAATCACCAACTTCAAGCCCACGAGGATCAAACTAGTCTTCGTGGATCGCTCCGTAAGACGCCCTGTAGGTATTATTGTTGATTTATCAGTAAAAATTGGAGAATGTTGTATCCCTGCAGTTTTCATGGTTTTGGAACTAGATCAAGAGCCAGAGACCCAATCATCCTTGGACGTCCTTTCCTAGCTACCGCTGGAGCGATGATAGACGTGAAAGGAGGGAAGATTAAGCTCAACCTAGGCGATCTAACAATGCACTTCGATATCAACAACTACAAACAATCCCCTACTTTGAACGAGAGAGTTTTCTTCGTGGAAAAACTAACCGAAGCTTCCGAAGAAATACTTGAAGAACTCATTCTCAATGACTCTCTAGAAGTAGCTTTGACGCAGCAATACCAAGAAGACGGCTACTTGAAAGATGAGACTCAAGAATACGCAAAACTTCTAGAGATACCACATTCCTACGATAAGCTGGTGGCCTATCTTTCCCTGGACGAAAAGAAGGATGAGACGACACCACCTAAGCCAACAACCAAGGAAGACCATGACCCTTGGAGTGAACTCAAGGCTCCTAAAGTCGAACTCAAAGAGCTTCCCGTTGGGCTAAGGTACGCATTTCTTGGTCCTAATCAAACTTACCCTGTTATTATCAACTCTAATCTTAGTGAAAGCGAAACTTCACTACTCTTTTGCGAGTTGAGAAAGCATCGAAAAGCACTAGGGTACTCTCTTCAAGATATTTCAGGAATCTCTCCAGAGTTATGCATGCATCGAATTCACCTTGATGACGAGTCTTCCTCATCCATAGAACATCAACGGAGGCTTAACCCAAGTCTCAAGGAGGTCGTGAAGAAGGAAATAATGAAACTCTTGGAAGCAGGAATCATATACGCTATCTCAGACAGCACGTGGGTAAGCCTAGTTCACGTAGTTCCCAAGAAAGGAGGAATCACAGTGGTAAAGAACGAGAACGATGAGCTAATACCGACGAGAACAATCACTGGACATCGAATGTGCATCGATTACAGGAAGCTTAATTACGCAACCCGAAAAGATCACTTTCATCTTCTTTTTATTGATCAAATGCTTGAACGTCTTGCCAATCACCCTTATTATTGTTTTCTTGATGGTTACTCAGGATTTTTCCAAATACCTATCCATCTCGATGATCAAGTGAAGACGACGTTTACATGTCCTTACGGTACATTTGCTTATCGGAGAATGCCATTTGGACTGTGTAACGCTCCAGCCATAATCTAAAGATGCATGATGGCTATCTTTATGGACTATATCGAGGACATAATGGAGGTATTTATGGACGATTTTTCAGTATATGGTTCATCCTTCGAAAATTGTTTCTCAAATCTTGGCAGGGTTTTACAACGTTGCGAAGACAAACACCTTGTGTTGAATTGGGAGAAGTGTCACTTCATGGCGAGAGATGGAATTGTTCTAGGACATCGAATTTCAGAGAAGGGAATCGAAGTTGACAAGGCCAAGATAGAAGTAATGGTCGATTTGCAACCTCCGACCAATGTTAAAGGCATTCAGAGTTTCCTAAGACATGCCGGTTTCTATAGGCGGTATATTAAAGACTTCTCCAACATCGCTCGCCCACTTACAAGGTTATTATGCAAAGACACAACCTTTGAGTTCAATGAGGAGTGCCACGTCGCTTTCAACAAGATCAAGGAAGCACTCATCAGCGCACCCGTGGTTCAATCACCGGATTGGGAGCTTCCTTTTGAGATTATGTGCGACGCTAGCGACTATGCAGTAGGAGCTGTGTTGGGACAGCGAAATGATAAGAAGCTAAACGTCATCTATTATGCTAGTAGGACCTTGGATGAGGCCCAATGAAATTACGCCAGGACGGAGAAGGAGCTACTCGCAATAGTCTTCGCCTTTGAGAAATTTCGATCATACTTATTGGGAGCAAAAGTAATTGTTCACACGGACCATGCTGCTTTGAGATATCTTTTATCCAAGAAGGATGCCAAGCCACGCCTCATAAGATGGATTCTTCTATTACAAGAATTCGATTTGGAAATGAAAAACAAGAAGGGCATAGAAAACGGTGTAGCGGATCACCTCTCTCGGATGCGTGTAGAAGAACTGTTGCCTATGAATGATTCCTTAGTAGAAGAACACGTTTACACCTTGAATGCCATTCCTTGTCCGAGTAATCAAACCCACCCACGTCCAGCCCATAAGAAGAAGAAGACAACATTTGCAACACCTTGGTACCGCCACATTGCTAATTATCTAGCCGCGGATATTGAACCTCCACTATTTTTTGGATATAGGAAGAAGAAGTTCCTTAAGGAGATCAAATCTTACTATTGGGACGAGCCCTATCTCTATAAGAAGTGTCAAGACAATTTGTTTCGAAAGTGTGTCCCAGAAGACGATGTTGAAGGTATCATACACAAGTGTCATAGTTCGTCTTATGCGGGTCATTTTGCAACTTTCAAGACAGTCTCTAAAATACTCGAAGCTTGTTTTTGGTGGCCAACATTGTTTAAGGACGCTCACGCCTTCATCTCCAGATGTGATCCATGCCAAAGTATGGGCAACATAAGCAGAAGAAACGAAATGGCCCAAAATTTCATCTTAGAAGCTGAAGTCTTCGATGTATGGGGAATTGATTTCATTGGCCCTTTTCCAATGTCTTTTGGAAACCAATACATTCTAGTCGCAGTGGATTACGTTTCCAAATGGGTAGAAGCTGTAGCAACTCCAACGAATGACGCAGCGGTCGTCATCAAGCTATTCAAGTCAGTCATCTTTCCACGTTTTGGCATTCCAAGAGTTGCGATTAGTGATGGAGGAACCCACTTTATCAATAGATCTTTCGACAACTTTTTGAAGAAAAACGGAGTTAGGCATAAAGTTGCTACCGCCTATCATCCTCAAACTAGTGGACAGGTGGAGATCTCCAATCGAGAAATTAAAGCCATCTTACAAAAGACAACTGCAAAGACGAGGCAAGACTGGTCAAAAAAATTGGATGACCCTCTTTGGGCGTATAGAACAGCTTTTAAAACGCCATTGGGAACAACCCCATTTCATATAGTTTATGGTAAAGCTTATCATCTCCCGGTGGAACTCGAATACAAAGCTGCTTGGGCCGTTAAGGAACTAAATTTCAATTTAAAGACCGCTGGAGAACGACGTTTGATCCAATTGAATGAATTGGAGAAAATTCGCCATTTAGCTTATGAGAACACCAAGATATACAAGGAAAAGACCAAATATTTCTACTACAAGAAGATCATTCCAAAAGATTTGCAACCAAATGATCAGGTTTTACTTTTCAATTCACGTTTTAAACTATTTCCAGGAAAACTTCGATCTAGATGGTCAGGACCCTTTACTATCAAGGAAGTCAAACCATATGGATCCGTAGTACTTTGAGATCGTCATGGAACTGAGTTCACAGTGAATGGTCAGCGAGTTAAACCCTATCTTGCTGATACCAAGCGTGATGCAGAAGTACAACATCATCTTGGATGAACCACCCGACTTCTAAATATAAAAGGAGTCGAGCTAATTGACTTTAAACAAGCGCTTTGTGGGAGGCAACCCACATTTTTATAGTTTTCATTCTTATTTCTTAGTAATATTTAATAATGATAAGTCTTTACTAATATTTTTATTTTAATTATGTAGGTTTTGTTCTAAAAAAAAAAAAAAATTTTTTTTTTCGCTTCAGACCGGCCAAGGCACCGGTCGGAAGCATCGGACGACGTCCGTGACCTGTGCAGGACCGATCCACATCACAACCAGGTCCCAGACCCCGGACCGTGGCACCGGACACGGAATTTGGTTCGGTGCCCGCGTGTTATCGTCCCGCGGATCCAACGCAGCACGACACACACCGATTGGATGCATCGGATGCCGCATTTTGGTCCGGTGCCCGTGCGTCCGTGCCCCCCCCCCACGTGCCCGTGTCCCCGTGTCTCATGTACCGCATCCCACACGCATCCCCGACCCGCGTCCTGGAGTCCTCGTCCCGTGGATCCGCTTGACCCGCGGCTTCGCCCAGCGACCCACGTCTCCAGCGACCTTGGTCCTGCGTCCTAGCGTGCCCATCACCCGGACCGGTCCGAACCGAAGATCACCATGGCTCGAACCGTCGACCCAACCGGTTCAAGTCACAAGGTTAGTTTTTTTTTCTTTTCTTTTTAAATTTATATTTCAATTCAAATACCTATTTTCCTTACCATAAATCTCCCTTAATTTTAATTTAATTTACACCGGGACGGTGTAAATTAAGTCTGGAGGGATTGTTATTACTAACGCATTTGTTTCATGTCGGTTATTTACATTTTTAAAAGCATCTTCACAAAATATTTTTCAAAATTGTTTTCAAAAACCATTTCATTGAGTCAAAATAAGTTGGGAATGATGACACTTTTCTAGGAACAAAAACGTTTTGATTTCAAAAACCAAGTGAGCATTATTGCAGGTTTGTTCCGGATAATTGATTCAAACACCTAGTGACCGAATGAAGTCCAAGGAGATTGCTACTTGCATTATTTTGATTGATATAATTTCGATTCTCAATTTGGTTTACTAACATGATTTTTGACTATTTCTTGTTAAGGATATTAGATCAAGGAAACGAATCACATTCATGACATCTTATCCTCTTTTTACCACTCTTTGTTGTCATGAATGGCCAGCTCACTTTCAGTTGGTACCCTACCTAAACTCTTAGCCTTTCTTTCAGACCACATGCATTTCTTTTGCTATGACCTTAATGCATATATGTGTAAAAACGTCGGAGAGAGTAGGGTCGACGCAATTTTCCAATCACTAGAAGACGCGACTATCAACATTAGAAGGAAGGTGTACGACGAAAACTTTTCAGAAAATTAAAGAAGCTTGGCCGTTCCACGGATGCTTAATCATGGTAACAATTTTGTGCCTTACTTGACTCATATCTTTATGAGATCATTTTCCCCCTTTCAAAAAAAAAAAAAAAAGGGGGTAGCATATGTAAGGGGAGGAAAAATGGTTTTCAAAAAGTCAAAGGCCAAAGAATACCCAAGGAATGCCATGATACAAAGGAGAGATGAGTTAGAGAGATTTACAAGTGATTCCCGGAGAGAAGTCTAAGTCTGGGGGAAAAGGCGAACAACAAAGTGGTTGGGAAATTGTGGACTTCAATAGATCCGTTCTCTCTTGCGATTTTGCATAATATCTCGCACCCGCAGTCTTTGGTAACCCTAAACACTTTTACCCTCACCACTAAAATTAGCCTTTTCAAACACCTAGCCGTATTCCTTGTAAATATCCTTGATCGGAGATTTTTGCGAGTCTAAGAGAGTAAAAGAATCGATTGATTTAAAGTTGAGATTTTGCAGGGACAGTAATCTCGGACATATTTTCGAATTCATGATGGAGGACGATGAAAAGCGTCTAAGAACTCACTTTGCCTTTAAGTGGATTACAAGTTTAGAGATCGAAGCAAGTTCTAAAAAATATGTGAGTTTCCGTGTTTTCAAACCACTTTTCTATTCTTGGATTTTGCTTGGGGACAAGCAATGTTTAAGTCTGGGGGAGTTGATATACCCTTTATTTTAACTATTTTATTATTTATTTCAATGCATTTTATAAGCACTTTAATAAGCTTTTACACCAAAAGAGGTAGTTTTCCTCGTATTTGTAGTTTTAGAGTCTTAACAGAGAAAATCATCAAAAAGGAGCAAAAAGAGCTTAAAGAGGTGTATTCTAGTCCACATCAAGTTTTACAAGCCAAAAACATAGTACAAACCAAAGATTCCTCAAGTTATCACATTTTACCAAGTTGGACAGAATTAAAGACCCTGAAGTTTAGCCTCGGATGGAGGATCAAATCAACTTGGATTTTGATGCAATATGACTAAATTTCAAGATAATTGAGTTAGCTTTCTAATGGAATTTGAATTATATCATTTGGAGTTGTGAGTAGAAAGATACACCTGAATTACTGAAGACATATCAAACTGCCTCGGAAGTGAAGCAAGCGCAGAATGGGCCTCACACCGGACGGACTCGTGGTCCGGTGCCATGGAACGGTGCCACACACCAAAAAATCACTTATGGACTGAGGTACAGGACACGTGAGTTTGTTCTGGGCCTTGGACCGGTGCCTGGAGCAGTTCGACCAAAAAGACGTTTTTGCTCAAAACTAAACCCTAGAAGACCCTAGACCTATATATACTTGTTTTTAGCCTCTTGTTTTAGGGTGTGCCGAAAATATAAAAACTTTTAGCAGAGAGAAACAGCGACCGCGTCCCTTTGGGGATTTCTCCATAGATTTGAGTTTCAAGAGCTTCCGGTGGATGATCTCGCTTTGTATCTCGATATAGAGAAGAATCCTTCAACCCTTACTCTTTAATTCAAGTTTATTTATCATATTTCCATTATCTCTTTGTTTCGTTTCGTGCACCATGTTCGAGTAATTCCCCTTGTTAGGTTATAGGAAAATCAAAGAGTTCATGGATTGTTAACTTTTGTCGATAAATTTAGGGATGCTATATTGTTCTTCATCTTTACTTGAGCTTAATGCTGTATGTTTTTCTGATCATCTAGCATCAGATCATGGGTTTAACATACTCTCCAAAAGCTTGTATGTTGCTTGAACTAGTATTTGATGAGTAATGCGTTATAACAATTCGAAAGGTTAGTTATAGAGTATTATGAACAATTGAATCTTGTGCTTTCCGCGTGTTTTCACTTTGTAATAACCATCGAAAGTTGAGTCTATTAGGGTGTTAAAACACAGTAGTCGGAGCCACGAAAGTGGAATGATTATACCTTTGTGATTTGAGTTCTAGAACAATTTCCCTGAATTTCGATACGTTGTTAATGATATATGAATCTCTGCGATGAACCTATTTGCCTAACGCTTGTTTAATCTGATTTTTCATCCTTTTTAATTGCTATTTTCGTGATTTTAAAAACCCCAAACTTTTATTTTGTTTTAGCTTGATTCGATTCTAATAAATTCGTAGTACAAAACTAGGTCCTTGTGGATTCGATCTCATCTATACTATTGTGATTATTGTGCACTTGCAGTTCTTTATTTAAGTAAAACTTACACCCCATCAGGTATCAACAACGCATATCAAGATAGTAGAGGAAAAGGCATAGCATGCGATGGGTCGTCCGGTACTGGTCTAAACGGCGTTGATCCAGACAGTAGAGAAAAAAACTTAGCTCTTTCTCCATCTGCTTCAGCTATAAGATTGAAACGGTTAGAACTCCGATGTAACAGTGAGAATCTAACACCGTTATCCGGAGGTGTGAGATCCAACGGGAATGGAACTTCATCCTGCTCCTCTAACCCTTCCTCTCAGGCGACGGGGTCTGTCAACAGATCATCAATGCCGATTCAGTATCCACCACAATTTGCTCAACGCCTGAAATTTCTCATTCCTCAACATCCTCAACTCCAGATGCCTCAGCCGGAGCCTCCTGTAATCGTTATTCCTCATCAACAGCCGGAAAATGTTGATGAGGACCCTGAGGACGATAACGAAGAAGAAGGAGAGGTCGATGCTCCCAAGCCAGATGATGTTGTGGACTTTCAGCTATTGTTGGATGAGCTCCTTCACACACCTGGCCGAGAATAGTTGCCTCTCTTGTCAGAACATCCAATCCCAGACCGGGAGACAACATGGTAAGTTCTTTTCTCTGTAGAATTATTTTCGTTTTGAGAGTGTTAGTTTTGATTTAAAGATTTGATAGTGTTTATTTAATCTGGATTTAATAGCCGTTGTTCAATTCTTGGTTGTTGTGTTGATATTGTTTGTTATGTTGATATTGTTACCTAATGTTTAGTAGATAGTTAAGTGTAGGTAATATGTAGTCTTTGGAGTGCCATATATAAGAATTCTGAATTAAGTTTGAGTTTGCATCCTGTAATGTTAGAAGACTTGTGAATAGACTTAACTTGTGTATGTTTCGTTGATTCATTGAATCTAAGTGAATCTTTTATTTGACTAATGTTTGTTCTATAAATCTCTGCTTATTTATTTATGTTTTATGTATTAGGTTTAATCGCGACAAGGGTAAATTGACTCGGGAGATTGTTGGAATTTTTCATCGTAAATTTTGATGGACCTTACTATAGTCGGAGCGTTACACCAATTCCGATCCAGGTTCGTTACTTCAGGACATTTGCGGTATGTTTTTAGTAAAGCTTTTTCTTTCATAGTTCCTTTTCCTAATACTTAATACTGCTAACCAAAATCTATATTTGTAGCGCAAGTACAACGGGGAAATTGGGATCACAGCTGTTGTGAGATCCCATTTCTTGAGGACCAAAAACAAGATTAAAGGAATCGTAAGTCAGGCTAAGAGAAGTGGTGTAAGGCCATATTGGATTTCCCGTGGGCTGTGGATTCAAATGACAAGGTTTTGGGACACTCCATAAGAATATGAGAGGAGTAATATTGCTTCACAGGCTCGTAATTCCGACCGCAACGGTCTAGGAATTACGAAGCACGTCTCTGGCAAGAAATCATACATACAAATCCAACTGGAAATGGTAATCATTTGTACTTCCTCTTTCACCTATTACAAACTGCATTTGTTCAATAACTTGTTTTTGTATCTTCACATGAGGAAGAATACGAACCCTAAAGACGATAACGAAGAAGAAGACGAGGTCGATGCTCCTAAGCCAGATGATGCTATGGACTTTGAGCTACTGTTGGATGAGCTCCTTCACACACCTGCCCGAGAATAGTTGCCTCTCTTGTCAGAACATCCAATCCCAGACCGGGAGACAACATGGTAAGTTCTTTTCTCTGTAGAATTGTTTTCGTTTTGAGAGTGTTAGTTTTGATTTAAAGATTTGATAGTGTTTATTTAATCTAGATTTAATAGTCGTTGTTCAATTTTTGGTTGTTGTGTTGATATTATTACCTAATGTTTGGTAGATAGTTAAGTGTAGGTAATATGTAGTCTTTGAGTTAATTGAGTAAATATGTTGTGAATTGTTGCAAATCAGAGATCTTTTTGGAGTGCCATATATAAGAATTCTGAATTAAATTTGAGTTTGCATCCTGTAATGTTAGAAGACTTGTGAATAGATTTAACTTGTGTGTGTTTCGTTGGTTCATTGAATCTAAGTGAAGCTTTTATTTGACTAATGTTTGTTCTATAAATCTCTCCTTATTTATTTATGTTTTATGTATTAGGTTTAATCGCGACAAGGGTAAATTGACTCGGGATATTGTTGGAATTTTTCATCGTAAATTTTGATGGACCTTACTATAGTCGGAGCGTTACACCAATTCCGATCCAGGTTCGTTACTTCAGGACATTTGCGGTATGTTTTTAGTAAAGCTTTTTCTTTCATAGTTCCTTTTCCTAATACTTAATACTGCTAACCAAAATCTATATTTGTAGCGCAAATACAACTGGGAAATTGGGATCACAACTGTTGTGAGATCCCATTTCTTGAGGACCAAAAACAAGATTAAAGGAATCGTAAGTCAGGCTAAGAGAAGTGGTGTTAGGCCATATTGGATTTCCCGTGGGCTGTGGATTTAAATGACGAGGTTTTGGGAAACTCCATAAGAATATGAAAGGAGTAATATTGCTTCACATGCTCGTAATTGCGACCGCAACGGTCTAGGAATTACGAAGCACGTCTCTGGCAAGAAATCATACATACAAATCCAACTGGAAATGGTAATCATTTGTACTTCCTCTTTCACCAATTACAAACTGCATTTGTTCACTAACTTATTTTTGTATCTTCACATGAGGAATAAACATGACAATAATTTTTATAAAGTCGAAAAAGAGAACATTTCACAACTAGCCCACTTCTTTTGGTCAAATGCAATACTAACTCACTTTTTTCTCTCTATTTTTGACTATTTCATAACAACTCTCTCATTCTCTTCTTTTTATATTTACGAAACTGTCATTATATATTTTAAAATTTTTTAAAATCAGACACAAGGGACAAAGACCAAAACACCAAAAACACATATCTTTTTATGAGACTGCCATCATCATCAATTTTGTCAACCACCATGAACAACCAAATTGAAGCTCTAAATGCTACACCAACTGATTTTTTTTGTTTCGTAAATGCATAATAAGTGAGCTCATAACTTAGACATCTTCAATTTTCTCTCCAATTTCATCCAAAACTCTCTAATTTTCATTCTTTAAAATTTTCACTCATAACTTCATGTTTTCTCGTAATTCTTTCAAATAAAACGGTTGGGGTTGTTTTTTCGGTGAAATTGATAGTTTCGGTGGTTTAAGAACGTGAAGACGAAGTCGAACGAGTGAAAAAGGTAATAATTTTTTATTTTCAAAAATTTGAGATCTGGTTCGTAAATGTAGACTGCATTTGAAGTCTACAAGTCAACTTAGAGCTAGATTTGCATTTGACCATTATTTATAAAAAAGGTAAAGTAGACTGCATTTAAGTCTACGCACTCTTCTTTGGCAACAATAAGAAATATTGTAGACTTCGTGTGTAGACAGCGGAAAAATCAGGTCACTTTTGCATTTGACAAGACCATTGACCGTATAAAGTAGACTGCAAATACAGTAGACTTCAAATACAGTGTACAAACATGTCACTTTTGGGTTTGACCATTGTTGACTTTTTTTGTAGACTTCATTTGTAGTCTACTCTGAAAAGTGAGGTGAATTTGTGTTTAACCAATTTTTTGAAATATTGACCCGAAAGTACATATTTTTTGTAGACTTCATTTGCAGTCTACTTTTAAAAGTCAACAAAACGTCAAATCCAAAAGTCACCTGTTTTTTTTGGCGTAGACTGCAAATGAAGTCTACAGAATTTTGGCAATTTTGTGTAGACTTCAAATGAAGTCTACTTTTGAACAGTGGAAATATTTGATCAAATGCAAAAGTAACCTGCACAATTATGTAGACAGCAAATGAAGTCTACACCAAAAAGTCAATGTTTTGGTCAAATGCAAAAGTAACCTTTGTAGACTGCAAATGAAGTCAACAACACTTGTAGACTCCATTTGCAGTCTACATACCGATTTGCCTTGATTGCAAAAGTAACCCATTTTGTAGATTGCATTTAAAGTGTACTCTGAGTAGACTGCATTTGAAGTACACTTGAAGTAGACTGCATTTGAAGTCTACAAATGTAATAGTTTTTTAAAATGCATATTTTGACATATTTACAATTTATTTATTTGATTTTTTTATTCTCACATGTTTGTTAGTTGTATTTCTACCCCCTGTAAGAGTTGGTCATGTTTAAGACAAATAGTTGTGGGGCAAACTTATTTTCTTGATTTGGTGACTAGTTAGTTCATATTGCGTAGACTGTATTTGAAGTCTACTTGAAGTAGACTGCATTTGAAGTCTACAAATGTGATAGTTTTTTAAAATGCATATTTTGACATATTTACAATGTATTTATTTGATTTTTTTGTTCTCACATGTTTGTTAGTTGATTTCTACCCCCTGTAAGAGTTGGTCATGTTTAAGACAAATAATTGTGGGGCAAACTTATTTTCTTGATTTGGTGACTAGTTAGCTCATATTGCGTAGACTGCATTTGAAGTCTACTCAGAGTAGACTGCATTTGAAGTTTACAAATGTGATAGTTTTTTAAAATGCATTTTTGTCATTTTTACAATGTATTTATTCAATTTTTTTGTTCTCACATGTTTGTTGGTTATTTTCCTACCCTCTGTAATAGTTGGTCATGTTGAAGACAAATATTTATGGGGTATATCTACTTTTTTGATTTGGTGACTAGTTAGCTCATATGCAGCTTCATATATGTTTGTTGTTTATTTTACATTTTACATTTTAAATTCGAGGAAGCTCTTTTGTGGTCTTGCAGCTACTATTTTCTCCATCATCATATATGCTTCTCCACTCTCCATCATGGTCAGTAAATGAAAGATTCTTTAATTTCTCCTAGGTGTTGTTGTATTTTGAAACAACCAAGTTTTTTTTTTAATTACTAACAATGTGGAAATTCTCAAACACTTATTCATTAAAACATTAAACCAAATAACCAGTTTCAACAAATCAATTCCATAATTAGATAATAAATGCTAGCAACCTAAACACCAGGTTCCACTAGACTTAAACAACTAAACTGAAATCCTAATCATCCTCTTCTTCTGGCCTTGATTCCGCGATCACACATTTCTTATACCTGTAACACATAGGGAAAAGAGTTGCGTAAGTATTTAATAAATACTTAGTGAGCCGGTCATACCATCTACAAGCGTAACAAGCAGGCTCAGGCAATAGCATAAACAACCATTTCATTACCACAATTCACATGAACACAATAAGACATTTTAAATAATTCAGAACCGGAAACTGGTCGTGTCGAGCGACACCCTCCTGGTGTCGATCGACACGCCTCAGTATCACGTCGGAAACGAGTTTTTCCTCTCTTATCCTGAATCCGACGAATACGAGTCGCAAACCAGCAACGATCAACACAATATACCAACCACAAACACACATCAATGCCATCAATCCAAAACACACGAAATTCCATCAACAATCACCACAAAAATCATAAAAATATCCATCATCGCCTAGAAACCTATGGTCGCGAACTCACCTTTGCCAACATGGATTAACGGGACAAAGATTGAGCGACGAAGACATACGAAACCAACCCTCTAACCACGAGAGTCCACTGATCAGATTGAAACACCCGAAAAACGCAAGCCTTACGCCTCTAGAACTCGAAGAACAAGGTTTTCGAGGGATTTCTTTGCAACAATCACCTCAAACCACAAAATCTCTCTTACATTAAAAGATTTTCTCTGCTCAATGATCACGACGGCCAGGAATAACACGTAACCCTAGGTGATTTTTATACCGTTAACCGAGCCATGAACCGTAATTAAACTCTAATTAACCCGGTTATGCAGAGCTAGGTGTCAATCGACACTAACTAGAAGTGTCGATCGACACCCCACAATTTCTTCGTATCGATCGACACAAACCACGTGTCGCTCGACACGACACCAAAATCTCGACATTTTGGTTAGTAGATATTATAATTCTCCCCCACTAAACTGGATCCGTCCTCGAATCCCAACACAATGTCTAACAAAGACCCAAAACCTGACCCAAAACTGGTCAATACTACCCAAGACCTTATCACCCGATCTCATGTTTGTACGCCCGCTTTCAAATATATATTACTCATAATTCATTCCACACCCTTCCCACTCACAGGACGCATCCTTTGAGCTATCGGTGTCACGTGCCCCATCCACTCTCAGGACGCATCCTTGGAGCTCCGGGTACACAGGGGAACTACTCATCCCCTCGAGAGAACTAATCATCCCTCAATACTCAAAATGGAAACTAATGATCCCAAAAGAGTATACAGGAGAACTAATCATCTCCTCTGAGGAACTAATCATCCTCACTTGAGAACTAATTATCTCCAAACAAAATGAATGAGTTATTCGGGACCGCAGCCTCTAGAGTAAAAAATTCTAAAACGTCTATAAACATCTATTGACTAGAATTACCTCCTGTGGTCAAACTCGATACTCCCTAACCGGAATACCTCAACAACAGGAGGAACACCGGCCCACATAAAATATAAAAATATAAAAACTACTCATCTTATATACACAGATAAATAAGAAAACTCCATCTTATTATCTCCAAAAAGTAAAATCGTTACAACGAAATGAAAATACATTAACAAAGCAACAAAAGCATCCACAAGCTAACAAAATCGAAACTAGAACCACAAAGATAAGCAAAGTTCATTTTGCGACCTGCTTGTCGAACCACTTACTAGACATTAGCTTCATCTTTGCCTTTCGCTCCCAAGCCTCCTCCTCGGTACCAGCACAGTCCCGCAAGACTCTCATCAACGGTATCCCCTTACGACGCAGAGCCTTGACTCTCCTCTCTAGAATCCTATCAGGTCTCGCCGCCACTAACAAAACAGGCTGCAAATCCTCTGGAATCTTAGCAATCAACTCCTTCGGCTCATGCAAGCACTTCTGTAACAATGACACAAAAAAACAAGAAACTCAACTCATAAATCTTAGAAATGAATATTCGTTACACCAAAACGAAGATAAACAGCCCAACCGACGACAAAGCACCACACTAAAACAACCGAACTGGAACCACAAGGAAAGTGAAGCTCCAAAACTACGACCAGCCTATCGAACCATTCCATGAACTTCAACTTCATCCTTGTCACTGGTTCCCAACTCTCCTCCCCAAGACAGCAAAAACTCGCAAATCTCCACAAAGGATTCTCCTTCAGACGCATAACTCTCAAACTCAGCGGAACCTCTGAACTCGATCTATTAGGAGTTCGCCTCATGGACAACCTGAGATACACTTTATCTCCGACCTTCGAACATCTGCCGATCTTGATCTTCTTTCGCTTCCTTAACCATCTGCACCAAAAACACCCTGCTCCCCCACTTGGATCCAACATAGGTGATCCATCGAATGACCACCCAAAACATAACAAGCAACCACGTTCTCGGCATACCACAATAGCCGAAATGTCTTCACTAAACTCCAACGACTTCCCTCGGAATCCGTCACCATACATATTCCACCAGCTGACACTTGCGATCCTCTGGCCGGTCTTACACGAAATCATATACTCGAACCCCAAGATCCATATCCCGTCTCGCACCTATGCCATGATCAGACATTGATTACTCATAAATATACCGTCATCATCACACTCTCAGGACGTCTCCCTCAGGCTCTAGATCTATATAGGAAAAAGTGTTTCCTTTAGAGTAATCAACTCATACGTGTACAAGCACTCAAAAGTAGGATTACCTCCCGTGATATTTACCGCCATTACTTACTAAGAAAAACAACCTTACTCCAACGAACCCTTGGCTAACACAACAGATCTTCCTCAAGATCCATACTTAACCTTCGAAGCACATCGCTAATCCTAAGATTATTCACACGATACAGACACCTATTGCTCTTAACTCATTTCACTACATGACAATCACATGAAGCATCCTATGACCTATCAGGAACACATACCGCTAGCACTCTCGGGACGCATCCTTCGAGCCAACGACATGTGGAGAACTCACATCCCCGCAAGAGAACTTACATCCCTCGCTACTTATTATGGGAACTCATATCCCGAATAAGTATATAGGAGAACTCACATCTCCTCTGGGAACTAACATCCCAAAAGTAAATGAGTTATTCAAGACCATAACCCCTAGAGCAATAAATACCATACGACTAGCACCGATTCAGGGGGTCTAAAGTCACCCCTAAAATCACAGTGTACACCGCATAAGGCTTACCCAGCTCGGCAACGCCAACATAGGTGTACTTATATTATGTTCTTTAGTCTCACAAAACTCATCCCAAACAAGAACACAGAGAAAACCTACTCCCTCGGCGAAATACTGGGTAACTACTCATACACAAGTACCCTGCAATACAAAACACCACCCATCCAGATTTGCCCGGAACTTTCCTGATGCAACGTTTCCTAATCCGGACTAGGTCCGCCGGACTGGTCGCGCAACGATCAAACAAGAACAGGCACAACCAACCAGAAACCCAGAATTGGATTAATCGATCGCGCAAGTACCCACAAACACGCACGACCAACATACTCTACAATCCATTACCAGAGCTGTCAGAACCGAGTTCCCAACACAAAAACCACTCTAGGCTTGACGCCCACAAAATGGTCTGTCGAAAACCAACTAAGCTTTTTTTTTTTATTACTAACAATGCAGAAATTTTCAAACACTTATTCATTAAAACATTAAACCAAATAACCAGTTTCAACAAATCAATTCCATAATTAGATAATAAATGCTAGCAACCTAAACACCAGGTTCCACTAGACTTAAACAACTAAACTGAAATCCTAATCATCCTCTTCTTCTGGCCTTGATTCCGCGATCACACATTTCTTTTACCTGCAACACATAGGGAAAAGAGTTGCGTAAGTATTAAATAAATACTTAGTGAGCCGGTCATACCATCTACATGCGTACCAAGTAGGCTCAAGCAACATCATAAATAACCATTTCATTACCACAATTCACAAAAATACAAAAAGACATTTTAAATAATTCAGAACCAGAAAATGGTCGTATCGAGCGACACCCGAAAGGTGTCGATCGACACGCCTCAGTATCACGTCGGAAATGAGTTTCTTCTCTCTCAACCCGAATCCGACGAATACGAGTCGCAACCTGCAACGATCAACACAATATACCAACCACAAACACACATCAATACCATCAATCCAAAACACACGAAATTCCATCATCAATCATCACAAAAATCATCCAAATATCCATCATCGCCTAGAAACCTATGGTTGCGAACTCACCTTTGCCAACAGGGATAAACGGGACAAAGATTAATCAACGAAGACACACGAAACCGACCCTCTAACCACGAGAGTCCACTGATCTGATTAAAACACCCGAAAAACGCAAGCCTTATGCCTCTAGAACTTGAAGAACAAGGTTTCCGAGGGATTTCTTTCCAACAATCACCTTAAACCACATAATCTCTCTCTCACTAAAATATTTTCTCTCCTCAATGATCACGACGGCCAGGAATAACACGCAACCCTAGGTGCTTTTTATACCGTTAACCGAGCCATAAACCGTAATTAAACTCTAATTAACTCGGTTCTGCAGAGCTAGGTGTCAATCGACACTAACAAGAGGTGTCGATCGACACCCCACGATTTCTTCGTGTCGATCGACACAAAACACGTGTTGCTCGACACGACACTAAAATCTCGACATTTTGGTTAGCGGATGTTTTAATTCTCCCCCACTAAACTGGATCCGTCCACGAATCCCAACACAATGTCTAACGAATACCCAAAACTTGACCCAAAACTGGTCAATACCACCCAAGACCTTATCACCTGATCTCCCAGGCTATCGTCCAGTCTCATGTTTATACGCCCGCTTTCAGATATTTATTACTCTTAATTCATTTCACACCCTTCCCACTCGCAGGACGCATCCTTTGAGCTATCGGTGTTACGTGCCCTATCCACTCTGAGGACGCATCCTTTGAGCTCCGGGTACACAGGAGAACTACTCATCCCCTCGAGAGAACTAATCATCCCTCGATACTCAAAATGGAAACTAATTATCCCAAAAGAGTGTACTGGAGAACTAATCATCTCCTCTGAGGAACTAATCATCCTCACTTGAGAACTAATCATCTCCAAACAAAATGAATGAGTTTTTCGGGACCGCAGCCCCTAGAGTAATAAATTCTAAAACGTTTGTAAACATCTATTGACTAGAACTACCTCATGTGGTCAAACTCGATACTCCCTAACCGGAAAACCTCAACAACAGGACCAACATCGGCCCACATAAAATATAAAAATATAAGAAATACTCATCTTATATACACAGATAAATAAGAAAACTCTATCTTCTAATCTCCAAAAGTAAAATTGTTACAACGAAACAAAAATACATTAACAAAGCAACAAAAGCATCCACAAGTTAACAAAACCGAAACTAGAACCACAAAGATAAGCAAAGTTCATTCCCCAACCAGCTAGTCGAACCACTTACTGGACTTTACATCTTTGCCTCTAGCTCACAAGCCTCCTCCCCAGTACCGACACAGTCCCGCAAGACTCTCAGCACTGGTATCCCCTTACGACGCAGAGCCTTGAATCTCCTCTCGAGAATCCTCTCAGGTCTTGCCGCCACTGACAAAATAGGCTGCAAATCCTCCAGAATCTTAGCAATCAACTCGTTCGACTCATGCAAGCACTCCCGCAACGACACAGAAAAACAAGAAACTCAACTCATAAATCTTAGAAATGAATATTCGTTACACCAAAACGAAGATAAACAGCCCAACCGACGACAAAGCACCACGCTAAAACAACCGAACTGGAACCACAAGGAAAGTGAAGCTCCAAAACTACGACCAGCCTGTCGAACCATTCCATGAACTTCAACTTCATCCTTGTCACTGGTTCCCAACTCTCCTCCCCAAGACAGCAAAAACTCGCAAATCTCCACAAAGGATTCTCCTTCAGACGCATAACTCTCAAACTCAGCGGAACCTCTGAACTCGATCTATTAGGACTTCGCCTCATGGACAACCTGAGATACACTTTATCTCCGACACAAAGGATACGTGTACAAGCACTCGAAACTAGGATTACCTTCCGTGATATTAACCGTCATTACTTACTAAGAAAAACAACCTTACTCCAATGAACCCTTGGCTAACACAACCGATTTTCCTCAAGATCCTTACTTAACCTTCGAAGCACATCGCTAATCCTAAGATTATTCGCACGATACAGACACCTATTGCTCTTAACTCATTTCACTACCTGACACTCACATGAAGCATCCTATGACCTATCAGGAACACATACCGCTAGCACTCTCGGGACGCATCCTTCGAGCCAACGACATTTGAGGAACTCACATCCCTCGCTACTCACCTCTAACTCACATGACCCAAACACAAGTCACCTCCAGCAACTCTGACACGCTGGGTGTCCACTGAGAGTTCCCCGACTCTCTCTGATTCAGCTATCAAAGCCTAATCAACGGCCTAACCTGACCAGTGCTACCTCGGCTCACTACTCCAGCCTCTTAAACCGTCTATCGTAGACCATACTCTTGACCTATCCAGTTAACCCTACTCGAGATCTCCTCTCGATTCTCATTATCTGTCCAACATGGACCAAAATCCTAACACCACCCGGTCATCATCACCCGAGACTACCACTCGAGTCCATATAACCGTCTTATTAAAGACCAACCTCCTGGTCCCACTTGCCCAATACCACTAGACATCCTCACCTGATCTCAGAGGCTCACGTATAATCCTCTCAAGAAAACATACCGCTCACACTCTCGGGACGCATCCCTCGAGCCAACGGTATATGGGGAACTCACATCCCCGTGAGAGAACTCACATCCCTAGCTACTTACTCTGGGAACTCACATCCTAAATAAGTATACAGAAGAACTCACATCTCCTCTGATTAGACCGCCTCACGTGGTATAATCTCGATATTCCCAGCCTAGAATATTCTCATAAAAACGACCAACATTGGTCAACACATATGAACACATATAAGAACCACACGTCTTATAAATCATAAGAAAATAAATAAGGAACACCATCTTATAAATTTCCAAAATGTATATCGTTTCAACACCAACGAAAATACCAAAATCCAAAAACGACAAAACCAACGCTAAAATTCTGAAACTGGAAACAAAGTCCACAAGAAAGAACAACCGCTCAATCCTCGATCTGCTCTCCCAGGTCCTCGATTGCTGCAAGTGCCTCTACTAGCTCTGCCCTCGAGGCGTACTTGGAAGCTCTGCCTGGCTTCCTCAGCTGATGCACGACTCAATGGTGAGTCCTACAAGGGATCAGATGAATGGTTTCACAAACTGGCGTTCGCACTCTTTTGTGAAGGATATATGGTTGAAGATGAGGATCTGACACGATGGCGATTGCTTCTCTCGTGTGGGATCAAAGGCAAGGAAGTGTTGATGGTTTGAGGTGCATCATAAAGTTGTGATTAAGCTCTGATACAACACATGAACTCAGCCTTGGTGAATCTCACACACAAGACAAAGAACAAAGGGGTTTTCTCTCAAGAACACTCAAGGAGAAGAAATACAGCGTCTTTATTGATAATCAAAGGTGAAAAAGGTTACACAGCTGCAGGGAGACTTTATATAGAGTCCATCTGCTAGCCCTAAGGCAAAAATAAAGCAAAAACGGAATAAAACACAAAGCAAAACACAACATAAAGGAAAAACACAAAACTCAGAGTTTTAAGAAAAATTCATTAAACCAAAAAAAGGAAACTATGGTGCGGATTTCAACTTGAGTTTTTTGGACGTTTTTGATGATAGCTAGCCATTAATGAGGCTGTTAGAACCTGCAAATATAGTATAAATTGAATAAAACTTACCTGAATTCAGTTTGAGCTGAATTGGTGCTCCTTGATTCATTTCTTGTTTGACTTGGGTACTTGCTGTTTTCTTGGTGTATAAGTCTTCATGGAGTCCCACTTGAGTAGTTTTTCCAATCTCTTGAAGCTTTATGAAGTCCTCTAAATCTTGATCTTGGTCTTGACTCTCTTGATCATTATCGGAGGTTAAACTTGTCTCACACGTTTCCTTCTGCTCTGAGGTCTTCTCTTGACTTCTAAGGGTCTCTTGACCTGATACATAAGATTTTATACCTTGTGAGGTGTCTTGATCAAGGCTCATTTGGTTGAAAGCTTCAGAAAGCTCTTCTTCAGCTACAAAGTTTCTTTTGGGGCAGTTTGCGTCTCCTAGCTCTAATGAGCTCACAATATCTTGTACAACTAAGTTAAACCTCTTCCTCAACTGTTTGGACTTTGAACGTGTCATGGGACCTTCCCTAACTTCTGGTACATGGTGTGGTTCATTGGTTTGAATGGTAAGGTCGATGTTCGCATCATCAGCCCCAGTCGAAGTCCTCCCACGAACTTGCCCATCTGGGCCCCCTCCTCATCCATGCCACTACTTGCATAAACCACTAGCCTGCTGAATTCAGCATCATACTCACACACAGACTGGTTGCCCTGAACCAGCCTCCTGAACTCCAACTCTAACCGATCTACAACCTCTTGAGGGAAATACCTGGCATTAAACTCGCCCAAGAATTCACCCCAAGTCCACACTGTCCGCCTCCTCCAGGCCTGAACTCCTGTCCACTAGAGATACGCATCACCATCTAAGAACCCTACAGCCAGATCCACACGGTACTCAACAGGACATCTGATATAACGAAGCCTACGCTCTACCCTCAACTTCCACTTATTGGCTACCTCTGGGCCCCCTCCACCCGAGAAGGACAAGGGACCTATGCCCAGCATCTCGTTATACATCACTAGATACTGCTCTCTTGGGGTCATTACTGGAGCCTGCGCTGGTACCGCAACCGGTAACTGCTCCAAAATCAAAGCTAGCATCTTTGCCAAACGATCCTCTAGATCATGAGCTCTGCCTGTAGCAATACCCGCATCTAGGCTTCTTGCCCCACCAGCAGCTCCGACACTACCTCCGGCACCGGCAGTCCTAACCGACATGCTGACACTGCCCACCGAATCCTCCTGGTACGTTGGCGAATCAGACACCTGCTCTGACGACTCACTCTGAGTCACCCACTCGAACGACGTAGTCACACGACCCCGACCATGACTCCAGCCTCCACGGCCACCAGCTCTGCCACCACGACATCTCGGAACTCTAGCCATTGCACACTGCACTTACCAAAAGCACATTCTAAGATACTAGAATTAACATGATAAAGGTCAAACAATCACATAATGTGGAATCTCATTGAAGGCTCGGAGAGGATGATCTAAGACTCTAAAACTCACAAAATTAACTAACTACTCATAGTCAATACATACCACAGTCTCCAATCAACCAATTACTAACAACCCTAGAACCGTAAGGGCTCTGATAACAAAATGAAACAACCAAGCTTTTTTTTTTATTACTAACAATGCAGAAATTCTCAAACACTTATTCATTAAAACATTAAACCAAATAACAATGCAGAAATTCTCAAACACTTATTCATTAAAACATTAAACCAAATAACCTGTTTCAACAAACACTCGAAGAAGAAGGTTTCCAAGGGATTTCTTTGCATTAGTCACCTCAAACCACGAAATCTCTCTCTCACTCAAAGATTTTCTCTGCTCAATGATAACAACGGCCCGGAATAACACGCAACCCTAGGTGATTTTTATACCGTTAAACGAGCCGTAAATCGTAATTAAACTCTAAATAACCCGGTTCTACAGAGCTAGGTGTCGATCAACACCCCACGATTTCTTTGTGTCGATCGACACAATACACGTGTTGCTCGAGATGACACCATTGGAACCTGATGGTTTGTTTATAGTCTCATTGAGATGAAATTGGTAATGGAGCGTATGGTCGAGTTTATAAAATATTAGAATTTGAAGGGTTTGCTCATCACGTCGCTTCGCCGCCGCCGCATTCTCCTTTGCCGCCACAATTTCTTGAGTTTTCCGGCAAGATCTTTTGAAGATTTCGATCTAACTTCAACGATCTTTCCAGTTCATCACTTTGTTCTTCGAAGAAAACATCATCAGATCCAGTAAGAAAAAAGAAGTTGTCTCGTACTTTTGTTTTTGAGAGGTTTGATCCAAATTGATGTCGTCTGCAAGTTCGAGTAAATCTGTAAAATCTGGCAAATTGCCTGAAGATGAAAATACTTTAGCTATTTGGAAGTATTCAAGTGAAGACGAGCCGATTATATCATCCAGTGAAAGCGGTGAGCCGATTCCTTGTTCAGTCAAGGAACCTCGCACCGTTGAAGAAAAACCAGCCCCTTGTGTCGAAACGATCATAGGGATCACTTCGACGATGATTCTTCATTCCACGTGTTGTTTTCCTATCGAGCACCGATGAAAGCCCCACCTCGCCGCCTTAAGGAAATGGTAACAGTAATAAACTCGCCAATCTGTGTGGATTTAGAAGACGAAATTGACACGGATGGCAAATCATCGGGGTATGAAAATCAAGTCGTTCTTTCGCCGACTGCTGAGAATGATAGTCGCAATTGAAGAAAGATTCACTATCGAGGTGCCATCCCTTCGTGATAAACCAATTGACAACCTTGTCGAGCCAACTGCTCCCGTTAAGGCTGAAGAATGCGCGTGGGTTAGAAACTTGGGTTGGTGACGGAGTATCAAAAGTGAAGAGAAGAAGAGCAAAGCCTAAGAAATGTCCTCCTCTTGGCTCAACGTGGTGCGATGAAGAATCATTGAGCGGGCTTAGGGAGTAGTGCGCCATTCCCAAAGACGTCGAGCTGATTCTTCCTTCTCCGGATCAGCGAGATGATGATCCTCATGCGGGTACATTCACCTTGTATGAGTGCTACCTTAGAGATTGTTATCTTCTCCTTCCAATTCCTACAATCCTCCGCTATATCTTTATCCACAAGTGAGCGATTGCTCAAGTTAACACCAGATGAATTCGCCATATGGTCGGATTGGTAACAAGAGCAGCCGAGTGTAGAGCGCAAATCGGGGTTCGCCACTTAGTGAGTTTCCTTGAATTCTGTAAAAACAAAGGTCGAGATGACGATGCCCCAACCTACAACCTAGCGAACCGAATCAAATATAAGATCATACATGACTTCCCCAACAAGGATCATGACTGGAGGAAGTTCATCTTTTTATGCCGATTTCTGCGGCCTCGGTTGGCAAAGGAAAGAGAATGCGGTGAACGCGAAGTGGGGAAAGATTGATAGCCTACTCGCAGTTTTCTTAATGTCGCGACTTAGATTATACAGAGTTTTTGACTAAGTCTTCCCAACATTATTTATTTTGCAGGTCACCGATACATAGGTACTCCCGTCCCTGGAATTAGGGAACTGTCTAAAGAGTTAGCCGCGAGGAAGTGCTATTGGAATCGTCACTTCTATCGTCAAAGAGTTGTGAGGGCTGAAGAAAGAATCAGAAACTTAGTAAACAAAGCCGACTATCTCCCTAGCAACTCTGAGGATTTTCCAAAAATCCCAGCTGTGACTAGCAGACCGATAATTCGCGATAAGATGAAAAAGAAGAAAGTAACATAGCCGATGTTCCGACTGCATCAACAACAGAAAAAACTGTTGAATAGAACACTCAAGTTGCCGCAGTCGAAACAAAACACTTCGAGCAATGTGCCACCTCGCACTGAAATGCAAACTGAAGCCGGTGACACAACGCACCCAGTGGACTTGTCACTTGGATGCAATACATCCAGAGACAATCGCAGCAAGGAAAAAGATGCGAATCGTAAGAGGACATACTCCGCTGTGGAGAAAGGCAAATGTCCTGCTTCTGACTCTGACTCAAAAAAGCCTCGCCGAAATGCTCTGATTTTGTCTCCTCGCGAGCAAATCCCTCGTGGGGCACGACCTGACTCATCGCCTGCAGCTGCTGAGTTGTACGATGATCCTTTAGCCGCCGCTACATTGATGTCCAAAATTACATACCTTGGTGATAGCTTTCCTATCCCAGAGCGGCTATTGAAGAGCGAGATGTACAAGGAATTTTCGTCTCGCCATGTCAAAGTAAATACCTTACCTAACTTATTGCGACTTGTCAACACTTGTCTTCCATACTTAGATTTTTTGGTTGTTTGTTGTTTCTTGATGGTAGCGCACTGCAACCGAATAATTCTTGCTTATGACGCGGACTCGCGATCCAAGCATAATTTTATTGACGAAGCCAGGAGAAAGGAGGAAGCCAAGACGCAACGTGTAGCGAAGCGTATGAGGGAGATCAGTATGGAGCTGACATCGTGGAAGAAAAGCTCGGATGACTTAGGAAGGCATCTCCATAACTTGGGTATGGAAAAGAAAAAGGACGATCTGAAGACTGCCGAGCTCGAAAGGGAGAAGGCTTTTTTAGTCGAGACGGAACAGCATGAGATTGAGATGGCCGCTGCGAAAGCTAGAACAGAAACAGCTGCCGAATTCCAGGCTAAACATGATCGTGCGAGCGAGCTCCTTAGGCAACTGACTGGGTCGCCTAAATAAAATATGGTCTTCCTAGCCCAAGCAGAAGCGAATGCCCAACTCATTTATGAAATGAAGGGCGACGCACCACTTGATGTCGAGGAGGAGCGTAAGGGACTCGCACATACAGTAATCGAGCTTGCTAATGCTTATGAGGTCTTTGACAATTTTGCCCCTGACTTGAAAGGCGTGTTAGGTATTAATCCTGTCGACTCTACTATAGTGAAAGATATTCGTTTCTTGCCACGGATTGAGATGGTTGCTAAGTCTATTGGTATTGATGCAAATTCTAGATCCAACGATGGCCTTCTCGGCATGCGCCTTCGTGATGCAAGTGAAGAATTGCTTGATGACGAGTTGGCTGCCCTGGCTGTAGAAACTATTGAAAGCATCATTTCGTCTGCTCCAGAGAATGTTGTCATCCCATCTGTAGAGATAGCTGAGCTTCCTGTGAGCCACATCATCGAGAGGGAAGTTTTGGACCCTGTAAGTGACGAGGTGCCTGGAGCTCAGGGGCTTAATGCCACCAATCCGGCTGAAGATGCTCAAGGTGACGCGAATCATGAAACGGAAGAGAAGGAAGACAGCGAGCTACCTGGCTAGCCTTGCCCTTTAAATATTTTTCTTAAGTGTTTTTGTCTCTGGATGTCTGAGGTCTTTCTTATGTATAAACTTTTAGTGCCTGGATGGCTTTATCCATCTTGGACACTTAACTTTCAAGTTTACATTCGAGTAAAACTTTTAATTAATATTCGGAGTTAGATACCGAGTTTGGTTTCTTTTGTTTTCGTTTTGTTTTATTGCGAACTACATGCTTATTTAGCAAATATAAGGCATCAGACTTGTTTCGTTTTTGTACTTAGTCAAATTACGGTTTACAATAGTATTCCCATGAATTCCTTTGTTCAGACGGTCTTGGCTAAGTGTGACCAATGTTTTGTTTATTGGGTTTCAAGAGTTGATCATTTCGGGCTACAAGAGTGTTCCTGCAAACCCTTTTGCTCCAAATATGAACACTTAGAATTTGTATAGCGCGCGTTAATATCCATTTGGATGTATGCGAGACAACCTCACATTGAGGCGTCGAAAGACCATCACTGTGGCCAGCAGCGAGGTGAACATGAGAATTATTTTTAGACTTAGTCGTTTGCGTAAGACTGATGATATAAATCGATATAGTCTTCTATGTTTAGACTTAGTCGTTTGAGTAAGGCTGTGCTCTGCGCAGAAATTTACACTATAAGAAAACACTGATTTAGCGTCGGCATATTTCGATACTATTTTGACGCTAAAACCTCTTAGCGTCGAAATACATTTCGACGCTAAACCGTCGACGCTAATTCATTTTCGACGCTATTTCGACGCTAATTCGACCCTAATTTAGCGTCGGATGTTCGACGCTAATCCGACACAATATTTCGACGCTAATTCGACGCTACTGTAGCGTCAAATTAGCATCGAAACGTTTCGATGCTAAATGGATGCTAAATCGATGGTAATTCGATGCTAAATTAGCGTCGGATTACCGTCGACACCTGATTAAATTGATGGTAATTCGACTCTACATAAGCATCGATTTAGCATTGATTTAGCGTCGAATGATAACATTTTTTTTAAAAAAAAATTTATTATACAAAATTATTATAAATTAAAAATTATTATAATAAAGATTAAAAATTATCCGATACAAAATAAAATTATCTGTTACAAATGAAATTAAAACGCTAATCCGACGGCGGTTGTTAGGTCCTTAGGTTCACGATATCTTCGAACTCTTGGTGGAATTGCGTTGCACCAGGAGGTGTAGGAGGCGGTGGAGGACGATTCATCCCTTGCAAAGCAGTGGCTAATGTCGGGTTATCCACTGCAATGATGTCAAAGAGACTGCTCAATGATGAGACATGGGTCTTTAGCTGCACAATCTCAGCATTAGCAGCTTCCAACTGAGCGGTCAAACGCGGCTGAGACGAACCCGGCGAGTAAGAATATTGAGAAGAAGAACAAGCTGGCGGGACATCTTTGATGGATCCAACACCCATCGTTCGTCCTTTCTTTTTCGGTGCAACCTAAAAAATAAAAGTGTTATACAATAAAATAATAATTAAAAATAAGTTATAATTAAAAATAAGTTATAATATAAAATAAAAACCTAATAAATTACCTCCTCGTAAAGTCTATCGAAATCTTCGAGACCCATCGTAGACTGGACAGACTCATCTAGCTCTTCTAGTCGTGCAATGTACGCGTTGAACGTTTGTTCCGCTTGAGCGGTAACAAACGTCCCATCCTTCCTCCGATGAGTTTTCTCCATAACTTTAACCATCGGAGGAAGATCACCGTCATCAGCCTGTTAAACAAAAATCAACAGAGATAAAAATGAAATATATAATAAATAAACATTTATAATATAAATAATCAAATAAATTAATTTAATACAAATATTACCATGTCCAGTCATACTGTGGCGTATAATGATTGACCCGCACAATGCTTTGAAGGTCCATCTCCTTCGGTCACCGGCGTGAGACGGGATGCATAACACTTCCCCGATTTAACCACCGATTTGGGATCCTCCCAATACTGCACTAGACCCGACCAAACATCGGGATCCATCCCGAGCGGCTTCGCCTCATCGCCTTTCTTGCCCCACGCTTTCTTCAAGTTCGTGACGTAACCGTTGAGACGCTTTAGGGCCTTCTTCTCGAACGCCGCTCGCACTTCGAAAGTATGAGATTCCTCCCAATGCCACCCTTGCTACAAAAATACGAATAATGTTATGAATATATTTATAATCAAATAATTTATTAAATAAAATTAAATAATATAAAATGACTTACCGCCCATGACTCGAACCAAATATCCGGAACATTATGCGGCGTCATGCTCCAATTAGGATGCGGCATAGTGAAGTGGCCGTTGATTGCCTTGGTGACCGAACGCGCAACCTTGTTATCCGTAAACCTATTAAACAAAATATTAGAATGTTAATAATTTAATTATAACTTGTAATTAAAAATTAATTACACAAAACAAATTTAATTAGTAATATTGAAAAAAATTAAAACATACCATAATGTACCACGAAGCCTCAACGGATGGATAATCGTAAGCCGTGTCTCACGTCCAGGTTGGCGGAGAAGCTCAAAAATCCGCATCATAAGAGGCGCGTTTGCCGGTGGAGGGGGCTCATTGTGGTCATCGGGATGATCATCTTCGCCTTCTTCTGGCTCTGGATGAGGCTCTAGCTGAGGCGGTGGCGGAGCTCGGAGCGGAGCTCGTGGCGGAGCTCGTGGACGATAGTTCGCAGCCTGCGAACCCGACCCCGATCCTGATCGGGATCCGCGACGACCATCGGATCCGGAAATCGAAGCATCCTCGCCAAATAACTGGCCGTATGAAGGAGGATGACGTCGATCAACCTATGAAATAAAACAAATTTATTAAATTTAAAAATGTAAAATATAAATTTAAAATTTAGGAAATAAATTTTTAGTGCTGAAATTATTTTTGGAAAAATTTGGATATTTAATATTTAGGAAATAAATTTATATTTTCGAAATAAATTTAACATTTATGAAATTATTTTATATTATCGAAAAATAACTTGTAAATTCTTTTTTCATTAAAAAAAATTATTGTAAAATCCAAAAAACTCCTAAATTAGTTTTATTTGACTTTACATAAATAAATTTCATAAAATCTAAATTCAAATCTATAACTTAGCAAATCTAAATTCAATTCCATAACTTATCAAATCTAAATTCAATTCTATTTCCTAAAATTTATTTCCTACATTTTTCCTAAAATCTATTTCTTACCAAATTTCCTAAATTCTATTTACTACATATTTATTAAATTTAAAAATGTAAAATATAAATTTAAAATTTAGGAAATAATTTTATAGTGCTGAAATAATGTTGGAAAATCTTTTATATTTTATATTTAGGAAATAATTTTATATTTTCGAAATAAGTTTAACATTTATGAAATTATTTTATATTATCGAGAAATAAATTTTAAATTCGGTTTTAATTTTAAATAAATATTTTAAATTCAAAAAACTCATAAATTTGTTTTATTTGACTTTACATAAATAAATTTCATAAAATCTAAATTCAAATCTATAACTTATCAAATCTAAATTAAATTCCATAACTTATCAAATCTAAATTCAAATTCATTTCCTAAAATTTATTTCCTACATTTTTCCTAAAATCTATTTCATACCAAATTTCCTAAATTCTATTTACTACATATTTCATAAAACCATTTTCTAAAATCAATTTCATTTCAAATTCCATAACTAATATATATAACTAATTTATAACTAATTGCAAATATATATAAAATATTTTAAAATAAAAAAAATATATATATTACCATTTGTTTTCCGGCGGTGGCTGACGGCGGACGGAGATGCGGAGGAGGAGAAGGGACGGCGGCGGAAGGAAGGAGATGCGGCGGCGGCGGCGGAGAGGAGAGGGAGAGGGAGAGGAGAGGGAGAGAGAGAGGCGGCGGAGAGTGGGAGAGAGAGAGAGAGGAACAGGAGAGAGACCGGCGGTGGCTGGAGAGAGAGAGAACAGCGGTGGTCGGAGATGGAGAGAGTGAGAGGAGAGGATTTGCAGAAACCGGAGAAGAAGACTTCGGTCTCCATATAAAAATCGGGAACCGACGCTAATTCGGGAATCGACGCTAATTCGACGCTAAATTAGCGTCAAATTAGCGTCGGATTATATTTAAATATAATTTCTATTCCCCACGTAGAGTAAATGTTACAGATCCGAATTTATTTGATTTAGAGTCGAATTAGCGTCAAACTGTCCACCAATTCGACGCTAAATCAAAATTAATTCGTTTTACCGCCGTTGGTTTAACAAAAAAAATTTGAATTTTTTTGGTTAACCGCCATTGGTTAAATCAAATTAATTCAATATAGCGTCGAATTTGCGTCGGATCAAATTAATTTGATCCGTTTAATACCCTAAACCCTAAACCCCAAACGTAAAATTTGTTCAGATTTTACAAAACGCTAATTTAACGCTATTTAACAAAATTAGCGTCGAATTCATGTGATTCAATGCTAATTCGACGCTAAATGATTTAGGGTAAAGAAACCTCAACATATACGATAACAATCTTAACCTATTTAAAGATTTTAAAACCGCAACATATAACGATAACAATCACATGTATTTTTACATATCAAATTTCCTACATATTTACTAAATCCATTTCCCTACAAATTTATAACAAAATGTACATTGATATGTCATTACTAATATATAAAATAAAATGTACATACAAAAAAAAATAATGATTTAGCGTCGAATTCATGTGATCTGACGCTGATTCGACGCTAAATCAAACATATTTTTCATTTAGAAATTAGGGTAAACAAATTGCAACATATACAATAACAATCTTAACCCATTTAAAGATTTTGTTTATCGCAACATATAACGATAACAATCACATGAATTTTTTCTTAACAAATTTCCTAAAATCTATTTCCTACATATTTCTTAAATCCATTTCCTTACAAATTTATAACAAAATGTACGTATTGATAATTCATTACTAATAAATAAAATTAACTTAATTTTTTTTTAATAATTTAGCGTCGAATTAGCATCGAAATAACATGAATTCGACGCTATTAAACAAAATGAGCATCGAATTAGCGTCGAATTCATGTGATCTGACGCTAATTCGACGCTAAATCAATCAAATTTTTCATTTAGGAATTAGGGTAAAGAAACCACAACATATACGATAACAATCTTAACCCATTTAAAGATTATATGTTTACAACATATAACGATAACAATCACAACAATTCAATAACAATCTAACAGGAATGAATTAGTGTCGATAACAATCATACAACGAGATATATTGATTATGCAACTCCAATAAAACATTACAAATAATGAAACATAATTTTTAAAACGACTTCTTTCACAGGTACATTAGAGACTTGAAAATATTAAACATACAACGGTTATGGTACAAGTACATAATAAACTACTAATTTTTAAAACATATATGTATACACTCCAAACAACGGGTAGAACCAGAAACTTTTCTTTCCCTTTTGTTTCTTTGCTGGAGAATCTAAAAATCCGTCGCAAAATTCCCTTTTGATTGCATCAACATCTAGATTTAAGTTTGGGATTTCTGGACTTTGGGCAAATTCATAATCGTAGAAGTGATCCTTACATTCATTTGAAGTACTTCCACCGTAAATATCTGACTTTTCAATCAATTGAGATGATTGTCCGTCTTCGATTTGCCTATACAAAACTTCATCGACAACCCACTTCTGGTCATGACATTCTGGCTGCTTATCATATTTGGGTTTTGAATAACTGAACCCATCTTCAAATTTGGGACTCACAACATTGGCAGGAGAGCATGAATCAGCTTCCCACGAGTATGTGGGTATCTCTTTAGTATATTTGTCGCACTGAGATTCAGTTTCCCACGAGAATTTAGGAATGTGGTGTATGTTTGACAAGCACTGGCTGTCTGGTCTGGCACTATTGTTGATGTAGAATCTTCATTATGGGTTGGTGAGCACGTATCAAATTCCCACGAGTAAGTGGGTATCTCTTGAGTGAATTCGTCGCAATGAGTTTCGGTTTCCCACGAGTATTTTGGAATATCAAAAAAATTTGCCACGTATGTTGATTTAGAGTCTTCCTTAGGAGAGCTGGAAGACATTATGTGTGTTATTGATAAGTGTAGAAGTTATACACTCCATTATATGTATTCATAGTAGAAGTTATATGTTTAAACGTAAGTAAAACCATATCCACAAATAATGGAGATAGTCTACATAATTTGTTTTGTCTTTACATATTGTCTTGTCAAATCACCTTGGTCTGTAACGATTGTGTCCACATTTTATGTGGTTAACCAAATCTTTCATTAGATTTTTAGTATATGAATATGTGGTCGATCAAAGTATCAAGTTATAACATTGAAACGAATAATTTTTTAAGCACACATTAATCGGAAATAAGATATTTCAAATTTTGATACATTATTTTAACTAAAAGCTTTACAGATAAAAGCCTTACAGAAATAACAACACACATAATATATAGTACATTACAAGACATGTAATCCACATCCCCTTACTGAAGCACACAATAATCAAAAATAAGTAAACATAAAAGCCATAGGCACTTATTGTACTGACGAGTGACCGTCGTGCGGCAATAGTAGTTATACATTACCAATAAAACATAGTTCTTAATGATCCATCTCGAACTTCAGCATGTGTTTGTCACAACAACCGTAATGGTCATTTGGACATTTAAAAACAGAGACCTTCGGTTCTTTATAAGCATCAATAGCATGCGTCGATGGAGGTGTTTTCAGGACTGCATTTTCTCCGCTGGCTCCAGAGCGTGCTTTAGGAGTCTTGTTTGGAGCACACGAAGTAGAACCAGTGTGTATAGAACGGTTCGTTGAGCTACTGAGACGAATCGTAGAAGAAGGTGGGGTGTTTGATTCTGGTAAAGAATCAAGGAAAGAAGTTATTATCTTCTCTTCCTCGGATGGATTTAGAATTCTTTTCGTCATGGTTGATATTAGGTGTTTTGTGTTTTCGATATACTAATCTAATGAAACCAGTACCTATTTATAGATTTTTAAAAATTATTATAACAGCTTTAGCATAATAGATCTTGGCCGTTAAATGATGTATGACACATCTAACCATTCAAATGAGTTGTCAAATCGGATTTGTTCCAAACACTTGTGTACATATAATTTTCGTACCTTTAAAAGATTTAAGTGGAGATTTTAGCATCGATTTTGCATCGAATGTTAGCATCGCAGTAGCATCGAAATTCCTTTGCATCGAATTCGCGTCTTTTTTGTGTCGTTTCTAAACGACGCTAAAAAATTAGGTGAACCACATTAAGTGGCCAACAGTGTCATTCACGGAATTGAATTCTTTATTGCACACTGAGATGTAATGTCGCATCAATTTTAGTTATTTTCTTATAAACACATCGACACGTTAAGCTTAAAATATCTCTGTATTTTGCCTGTATAAGTCAGAGTAATTCAACACAAAATCATAACACAAAAATATTCAATTTCCAAATGGCAAACAGAGATCTATGGTACTATATGCAAAACTGAGCCTCCGTTCAAAACCCTCCAAACACAACTTTTGTTTCTTCAAGCCCTCCATACGATGACTTAAATGTTATTGATGCTCCACCGACAATTTCACTCCAACCAACTCAACGAACCCAAAACCAAACGCCCGTAATACCGAGACCTGGGCAACTCATAAGGCGATGACTGTTTCGTAAGAGGTCGCACGATGCAAAGGTGTTGCGAGGTGAAAGTTCTCAGACACTTTCAACACAAGATTTCATTCGTGAGGTCATCAATGAGCCACTACAGGGCGACCAGGATTTTAGTAGACCTCGGTGGACTTCTACTATCGATTACATAATCCGTGAAGGTATATATATAATTAACGCTTTTACCATTACAATAATGATTGAAGATGACAAATACTAACTCTATCATTCATAAATGTAGGTTCTTATAACCACAGGAGCACACCATTCTGGACCAGGTTACAGAAATTCAATCCCCGCATTCACAATTTGTGAAAGTGAAAAAGGTTTACGTTTATATCCATTTATAGATACAATTTATCTGACAAGTAAATTGTATCTCATTTTCAGATCTTGGCTATGCTCTCCAGTTTGACCCCCAACGGGCAGGGAGATCTGCTAGGAACCTTAAAGGATCCGTCAGGAAAAATCGAGTGAACCATGCACCATAACATCTTCAAAAATGACGAGTACAAACTCGCCACTGTTGTAGGTGCGGTGGTCATTCTACAGAATGTTACCGTATGCCGTTTTAACAGGAACTCTAAGTACCTCAACATCATAGAGCAGAACATTGTTAAGGTAGATTTTCCATAACTTCCTAAATATTTCTGATAATTATAAACTGAATTCCTTTTCCAAACAGATAATTGGTGCTAATTTGATGATTGCCGAATACGAACCAACCGAAGTATCTACTATCAAAGAGGAAGATGAAGGAACTACTGGGTACGAATATGAAACAGTTCCAGACTCAGATGATGAATAAACATCCGACCCGTCAATGGTTAAGAATAAGCTTAATTAAGGCTTTATGTTGCTTTATTGTTTAATATTTTCCTAGTATCCATAGTACGAGTTTATAATAATGTTGTTATCTGTAATATTTCCTATTTTCTAATTAATGTAATATTTTATGTGTAATGTAATATTTTTATATGTCGAATGTTATATGATAATATTAAAACTAATGTTTTGTTTATAGATGATCTTCCATTCTTATAATTAAAATACCATTAACAAAAAAACTAATTTTTAATATTAGTGAATGTTAAAAACGAACAGAAATTGTTCGTAGCCTAATGGGCAAATCAGCACATGTTACTGCATAGTGAACCCGAGTTCGAACCTATGGTCACGCGATTTTATGTTCATCACATGTTACTGCATACAGATATTATGTTCACAACATATAACGATAATAAACGCATCAATTCGATAATCACATATAACGATAACAATCACATAAAATGATACCAATCACACGAATTCCAAAAATAAATACAAATGAAATAAAAACAGTCATATATGCTTCACTCTGAATCATCATTTGAGTTGTCGTCATCCTCATCGGCACTTTCTCCACTCTCGTTTGCGAACTCGTCTTCGGGGTTTTCTGCATCGTTAGCATCCGGAAGTATTTCAGCTTCTCGATTTTGCGGATCTATAAGAATGATGTTGTCTATATCTGCTTCTGGAGTTGTTAGATCCACGGCCATTTCATTTTGCATAGGAGTGTCGTTTGATTCAACTATCATTCCTCTAGGTACTATTTTAAGCATAGATAACCATGGAATCCATGTTTTTCTGACACGTGGATATGGAATGAAACATACTTGATCCGCTTGTGATGCAAGGACAAATGGATCATACTTTGCATAAGAACGCGATCCATTAACATCGATGACACCAAACTTTCCTACTTGAACTCCTTGCCCGACAACTGGATCAAACCACTCGTATTTGAAAAGGGTGCACTTTAAGTTAACCAAACCAGGGAATTGCACTTGAATAATGTCTTGGATAATGCCATAAAAATCCGTGTCCCCGGCTCGAACTACCACACCATAGTTCGCAGTTGCTCTATTTTTGCCACGTTCGAACGTATGAAACACATAACCTCATGTAAAATACATTGGAGATGACGTAACTTTCCCCAACGGACCTTGGATCAACTCTCTAAACCATACAGAGTATGACGTGTCTCCATAATCAACCTGGCAGATACAGAATACACATTGTAAATATAGTAGTATATACACTAATTGTACATATAGGGTTTTATGGAAACTAGATATATATAATTTTGTGTTTAACTTATATACCTGAGTCCTCAACCATTTAGCAAAGTGTAGATCTTTACGTTTTTCAATCTCATCGGCGGATGCATTTGGGAAAGCCTCGTTAACTTGGCGAATGAATTCACTAATAGAAAATATGGTTATAACAAATGCATTTGTTATATATGTTTCATAGCATATATAAGTACAAAAATAACTCTTTTGACCTCAATCCATAGTTGGTAATTATAATATGTACCTTAGAAATGGGCTAACTTCGTCGCATTGTAAGAGAATATATGTGTGTGCATAATTGTAGTCTTCGAACGAGGACCAGTCTTCTTCTCTTATGATTCCGGCCTGCCTACCAACTGCACATAATATATTTGGGACATCTAAAACTGGATATGTTTGTGCGATGCCACCATCGTCGTACCTACGTGAAGCTCTTTTTTGTGTCCGGACAGTTGGAGGGAAGTAATATAAGCTGAAATAAGAGGTTTCTTCGGTTAAACTGCCCGCAATAATTGATCCCTCAACCCTAGCTAGGTTTTTTGCCTTTCCTTTTAAGTGTTTCATGAATCTCTCGAAAGGATACATCCAACGAAATTGAACGGGCCCTCCTAAATCGGCTTTGTGAGGAAGATGGATAGGAAGATGCTCCATCACATCAAAAAAAGATGGAGGGAATATCTTCTCTAAGTTGCACAACAATATTGGGATGTTATTGTTTAGTTGTTGAATTCCATCCTGAGTCAGAGTTCGCACACACAGATCTCGAAAAAATGCTCCAACACCTAAACCCAAAATCCAATATCAACCAAAACACAAATGTAATTTTGCAGACATAATTTGTTTACATATTTAAATATCGTCATAGAAAATATACCTGCAAGTGATTCATGCACGTTCGTTGGCAAAAGTTCTGCAAAGGCGAAAGGCAATAATCTCTGCATAAACACATGAAAATCATGACTCTTCATACCAGAAATTTTTTCCCTTGCTCCACAGACTTAGAGAGTTTTGACATGTATCCATCTGGCAACTTAACTTCGGTGAAAACAAAGTTGAAGAATGTTGCTTTGCCTTCGCTTGACAATCTAAAGCTAGGCACTGGAGCACTCAACTCTATAGCATATAAGAGGCAAATCCAGTCTAGACTTCAAGTTGTCTTTATACCTGCCTGGAACGTTTAAGATGGTGTGCATGTTGTTATCGAAAAAGTTTTTCTCAATGTGAATGACATCAAGATTGTGGCGCAATAGATGATCCTTCCAGTACGGTAGATCCCAGAAAATGCTCTTCTTATGCCAATTATGTTCTTCAAGGTATCCATCTAGGAGATTGGTCGGAATATTAAGCCAGTTACCACCACGTTTTGCGGTGTCTTGAGCTCCCCAATAATCAAGTTAACCTTCAATTTGTTCTCCTGAAAGATATGGAGGTGGGGGATACGTACACGTTTGCCCTTTGTGAACAACCTCCTGTTCCCCCGGTACGGATGGTTCATAGGGAGAAACCTCCGGTGACAATCAAACCAACAAGATTTTCTACCATTTTTTAGTTGGAATGCATCTGTTTCATTTTCGCAATACGGACATGATAACCTACCATGTGTTGTCCAACCAGATAACATTCCATAGGCTGGAAAATCGCTTATCGTCCACATAAGCACAACTCGCATGGTAAAATTCTTTTTCCTAGAGTAATCAAAAGTACGAACCCCATGAGACCACAACATGTTCAACTCGTGAATCAGCGGCTGTAAAAACACATCAATAGATCCTCTTGGATGCTTCAGACCAGGGATTAAAATACTCAAAAACAGAAATTCCCTCTGCATGCACATATCAGGCGGAAGGTTATAAGGTATCAATATAACCGGCCACAAAAAATATTGCCTGCTAGACATACTGAACGGACTAAAACCATCTGTACATAGTCCAAGATAAATATTGCGCTTCTCTTTAGCAAAATTAGAGTGTACCGATTTGAAGTGTTTCCAAGCTTTTGCATCGAAAGGATGATGAACTTCTCCTTCAATAGTTGAATGTTCCGCATGCCACCTCATTGATGCAGCTGTGCATTTTGAATGGTATAACCTTTGTAGCCTATCTGTTATGGGCAGGTACCACATTCTCTGGTACGACACTTTTCAACCAGCTCCTTGGGGCTTAAATCTTGGTTTGTGGCAAAATCGACATTCCTGCAGATCTTCATCATCTTTCCAAAATATCATGCAATTGTCAATGCAAACATCTATCATCTGCGAGGGAAATCCTAAACTAGAGACTAGTTTATGTATGTTGTAATATGACTCAGCAGCTTGATTACCCTCTAGCAAATATTCTCTTAGAAGAGATGCCCAATCATCCATACAACTCTCAGATTGATTATGATCAGACTTTATTGTCATCATCCTAGATGCCAACGATAATTTAGACAGACCTTCCCACCTTCATAGATTGGTTGTTTTGCATAATCAAGCATATCATAAAAAATTTTTGCATCTAAATTGGGTTCCTCAGCAACATCAGGAGTAGACATAACTCCAGGAAAAGCATCGGTTACCATTTCTTCGAACCTATTATGCTCTAACCCGACATCATGATCATCATTTTCTATAACAAATTGATGCCCATCATATTGTTCATTCGAATAACCCTGACCCTGATCCATAGGTTGGTAACTAGTACTACCCGAAGTTTCATCTTCATATCCCTCTCCATGATAAAACCAAACATAATACTCAGGTGTAAACCCTCGATTAAATAAATGCGTACCAACTGTATCAATTATCTGTGGCCTCGAATTTTTGCACTTCCGACACGGGCACACCATCACTCCGGTCCGTTGAATTATAGGCACACTACTCGCTTGAGCCATGAAAATTTCAAGGCCGTTGAGGAACTCTTCTGAAAGGCCTCCATTTTCATCTTTACGTCGATACATCCAGCGTCTTAGTTCGTATATATCGCCCATTTAAAAAACAAAATTAGGGAGAAAAGATTTTTTTTTTGTATTGAAATTTTTGAATGATTCCTTATGGTGGTGGTGGGTGGGTATATATAGGAGATTTTAGCATCGATTTTGCATCGAATATTAGCATCGCATTAGCATTGAATTCCTTTGCATCGATTTTGCATCGCATTCGCGTCGTTTTTGTATCGTTGCTAAACGACGCTAAATGAGTAGGTGAACCCGTGTTAAATGTGTCATCTACCTACCAAATTTGACGCAATATTCGATCATACTTCCAATCCGAATTGGAAGAAAGAGGGAGTTCTAATTTTTCCCTCCATTTGATTTTATTTGATTTGAATCCGGTTAGGATTAAAACCGGTTGGTTAAAAATGTTTAATCCCTTGAAAATGTTATGCTTGCTAATATGGAACCTATAAACAAATTGAAGATAGAAAGTTTAAAATCATGATGAAATTGAATTGATTTTAAACTTGAATATTTGAATGTGATTGATCCAATTTGTTTATGGTGTTTATGCAAGGTGAAAATAAACTCAAGGAATCCAAGAAGAAGCAACTAGCCTTTGAAGGTCAACTTGAAGTCATTCATGAGGCCAATAGGATGCCCAAAATCATGAATGGTGAAGTATAGTTGAACGAGCCAATGTTTTGAGGCTTCCAAAGAGCTAAAAGAGATTGAGAGGCTTCGGCAGTATTGGGCTTGGCGTTAAGGAAGGTTGAGAAAAGAAGCTTGGAATTTCAAAGAGTGGAATTGAGCTAAAGAAGAAACCAAGTTTGTGCTAGTTATGACCGGACCCCTTATTCTCTATGGTCAAAACTTAGTACAAACATGGTGGCCACGAGCATGGAGAAGATGGAAAGGAAAATCCGAACTGTTGGCTACATAATCGACGAGCCCGAGAGGGAAAATCCGAACTTGTAGCTGTCTAATAGACGAGCCGTTCCAAATCCTCAAGACAAGCCGTGGAGAAGAATTCCGAATCGATAAAATTGTGTGTACGGGGGAGAAGACCAATCAAAGGAATTGAAGTTCCATGTCTCCAAACCGTATCAAGAGAAAGAGGCGATCAAAAGCTCCACTCTTAGCCTTTGTTCATCAATCTTCACGACAACTAAGAGTGCGGGGGAGTATTAGAGAGGTCACTCAAGAGAAGAAGCAAGGCCGAAGCTATCACGGATAAGTTGAGGCCGAAGCTCAAAGAAGAAGAGCAAGACCGAGGCGGAACAAAGAGGAGCCGAGGTGAAGCTCAACAAATAAAGAAGACCTTGGTTTAAAACCCTTAAGATCTTGGATTGATACTCTTTTTCCTTAGTGAGGTTTTGTCCCAAAGGGTTTTCCCACTAAGGTTTTAATGAGGTCTCTCCTTGTGTCTCCAAGTTAATACTTCGTTCTACTACGTATTAACTTGCGGGGGAGTGTTAAACAAGGAGAACACAAAGGTGTTCAAGAGAAGAATCAAGAATGACCAAAGATAGACATATTTGGGTCACTTTGGGAAATGGAAGGCCAGGCATGATCAAGACTTGGTAAGAGGTGTTCTAGGCCATTCAAGATGAGATGGAGTGAGGCCGGATGAAGAATGAAGAAGGCCGCAAGAGAAAATGATGAAAATGGAAGTTGGGATTCTGGCAGGAGCATGTGTGTCGATCGACACAAGGAGTGTGTCGATCGACACTAAAATACTAAAAAGATGAGTTCGGGCAGAAGCATGAGTGTCGATCGACACGAGTATTAGAGAGGTCACTCAAGAGAAGAAGCAAGGCCGAAGCTATCACGGATAAGTTGAGGCCGAAGCTCAAAGAAGAAGAGCAAGACCGAGGCGGAACAAAGAGGAGCCGAGGTGAAGCTCAAGACCTTGGTTTAAAACCCTTAAGACCTTGGAGTAGATACTCTTTTTCCTTAGTGTGGTTTTGTCCCAAAGGGTTTTCCCACTAAGGTTTTAATGAGGTCTCTCCTTGTGTCTCCAAGTTAATACTTCGTGCTACTGCGTATTAACTTGCGGGGGAGTGTTAAACAAGGAGAACACATCGGTGTTCAAGTAAAGGAACCAAGTTACCCAAGAAAGTCATGTTCGGGTAATATTGGGAAAGAATGGTCAAGAGGCGTTCAAGACTTGGTAAGTGGCGTTCTAGGCTACTCAAGTATAGAAGAAGTGAGGCCGGATGAGGAACGAAGGAGGCCGCACGAGGAATGACTCAGAACGCAACTCGGAGGAGACCGAGACGTGAAACAAGGCGGAACGGCTTAGTCCACTCACGTCCAAGGCATGAACGGTGGCGGCCTAGAGTGTCTTTACCTTGGAGAAGCTAGGCCGCATGAAGACGAGTTGAAGCCGCATCAAGTGAGTGGCGCTCTAAGGCGAATCAAGAAAAGAAGTGGAGTGTCGATCGACAGGAGTGGCGTCGATCGACATGTATAGTACGACGCACATCGAGTATCCGGGACGGTTGGCATCGAGGCACTCGTCCCGCGGGTCAAAGAAATTCCCTGGAAGTGGAGTGTCGATCGACAAGGAAGAATGTCGATCGACACTCTCGTCTCTGGAAAAACTTGGCATCGATTTCAAATAATCCGACCGTTGGAATCCGACCGTTGGAGGCGTGTCGATCGACGTACTTTCGTGTCGATCGACACGAAGGCCAGACCGCACAAAAGTGGACCCATCACTTTCATACTTTGGGATTCAATCCCTCCATCCATTTGTTCTGATCCCCAACGGTCATATTGACCTTAGGGGCCTATATATATGTTGTTCTACTCATTGTAAACATAACATCTTATGAGCTTAATAAAAATTTGAGTTAAAGACTCATTATTCTCTCATTTAGTTTTCTCTCCAAATTCTCTACAAACACAATGTAAACACTCAAATTCCAACATGGTATCAGAGCATAAGCTCTTGGGATTGAAGATTTGGAGGTTTGGTTTTATTTTTCAAAAGTTAAGAAAATTTTGATTTCTTTGGTGAGTTGGGTTGAATCGTTATAAGGATGTGTTAATCTTCCTTATGCGCTTAATCCAACACAAATTCATGTAGATTATCCGCTGCAAATTGATTTCAAATGTTTGAGAAATTTTGATTTCAAAAGTTTAAAGTTGTTCTTCTATAAAACCGGATTTGAAATGAGTTTTAAAGAAAATATTTTCAAAAATCATTGAATGAATTCTAGTGATAGTGAAAAGTTTGATGTTCAAAGATTTGGTTTCAAAAGTTTATCATTTTTAAAAGTTTAAGGTGTTTTCTTTAAAACCGAATCTTGTTGATTTTCAAAAGAAAAATGTTTTTGAAAAATCTTGGTTTCAAATCCTTGGTTACTAAAGCTCAAAGCTTTCTCTTTCAATTCTCTAAAGCTCAAAGCTTTCCCAAAATCTCTAAAAGCTCAAAGCTTTCTTTGGTTACTAAATCTCTCAATCTCTTGGTTACTAAATCTTTCAAACTCTCTAAACTCTCGGTTACTTATTCTTTCAAACTCTCGGTTTCTTAAATCTTTGGTTACTAATACTTGGCGACTCATACTCTCGGTCACGAGAAATTCCCACCAAAAGAAGATGATGGAGCCTCTAGATATTGTAAGTTTTGTAAGAGATTAAGAGTAAGATTGAGAGATTAGGAAGAGTAGTGAAGAGTATAGAGATTATGTAACCATGAAGAGTAAAGGAGAATAAGAACTCTAATTTTTTCTTATTAATCAAAAAACAGATACATCATCATAAAACAACCTATTTATAGAAAAGAAACAAATAGGTCATTAGAAAAAGCACTCCAAACGGTCGGATAAGGTTTTGGTGCGGTCAGGTCCGGATGGGTCGAGCTGGCGTCGTACTGCGCACGTACCACAGGGCGAGAGAGGACGCGTCTCTGCGTACCAGGACCGATCTGCGTCCGGATGCATCAGTACGAGAGAAACGACGCCGTTTCTGGATAACACGCAGGTGGATCCGCGTGTTTATCCGTTTGCCCACGGATAGATCCGACCCGCTCCACTTGACCCGTTGCTGTGTCCGTTCCGCGCCTCGGACGATCCTCGATGCCGTTCGTCCCGCGGGTCGACAAAGCCTCGATGCCGCGTACTGATCCGCGTGCCGTCTGTTCCCGATCCTTCCCGCGTACTGATCCGCGCCTGGCATCGATGCCACTCGTACCGCGGGTCAGATTCCAACGTCCCGCGTCCCGAGTGATCCGATCCACGGTTTCACAATTCCGACTCTATTTTATTCAACTCTTTATTTATTTCCCTTAGTCCCAATGTGAGTCCTAAGGTCAATACTCCCCCTCAAGTTAAACATAAAGAATTTATGCTTAACTTGGAGACTCACAACCATCACCTCATTAAAAACCTTATCAAAGAAAACCACGTGGGACAAAACTTTGATAAGGGAAAAAGAGTGTGATGATTGCAAGTAAGGGGTCTTCTCATGGATGTGTGAGATCCACAAGTCCTAGTTTGCCCAAAATGTTATTGCAAACCTTAAGACTTGCGGATTTAGTGAACACATCCGCTAGTTGTTCCTCACTCCTTGTAAAGCACGGTAGCGTCCATCCTTGCTCAATCTTTTCTCGAACTTTGTGGCAATCTATCTCAATGTGCTTCGTCCTCTCATGGAATACCGAGTTCGTAGCAATGTGAATCGCAGCTTGGTTATCACAATGCATTATCATCGGCTTATCCGTTTCAATCCCCAAATGAGCCAAGATTCCTCTCAACCAAGTAAGCTCGTTTGTCAACTTCTTCATGGCTCTATACTCGGCTTCCGCACTTGAGCATGATACCTCCTTTTGCTTCTTAGTCCTCCATGTTACCAAGTTCCCACCAATGAACGTGCAATATCCGGTTGTCGATCTTCTATCGTTTCTATCACCGGCCCAATCCGCATCACAATAACCAACCACATCGGAACTTTCATTCTTTCCCATCCAAACTCCTAAACCCGGACTAGCTTTCAAGTATCTAAGGATCCTCTCAACCATTTGCCAATGATACACCGTTGGTTTTTGCATATGTTGGCTAATTTGGTTAACCGCAAAACTTATATCCGGTCTTGTGAGGCACAAATAGATCAACTTTCCCACAAGCCTTCTATATCTTGATGGATCCTCGTATGGTTCATTATCTTTCTCCCCCTTTCGAACGCCTTTATATCCTTCTTCTAATGGGGTTTTAGCCGGTTTAGCTCCAAGCTTTCCGGTCTCTTTCAACAAATCCAATGTATACTTCCTTTGGGAAATATGCAAACCATTCTTGAACCTACACACTTCAATCCCAAGAAAGTATTTTACTTCTCCGAGGTCTTTCATCTCAAACGTCGAGTTAAGAAAGTCCTTTGTGTCTTGAATCCCTTTCTTATCACTCCCGGATATGATCATATCATCCACATAGATCAAAACCACAACTATCCCATCCGGTCCTTGAAGAGTAAAAAGGGTATGATCTAGCTCACATTTCTTGAATCCTCTATCCTTGAGTGTTGAGCTAAGTTTCTTGTACCAAGCTCTAGGTGATTGTTTTAAACCGTAGATAGCCTTGTTGAGCTTGAGAACCTTCCCGGGAGTTATAGAGGTCTCAAGACCGGGTGGTGGCGTCATATATACTTCCTCCTCAAGGTCGCCTTGTAAGAAAGCATTTTTAACGTCCATTTGCCAAAGATCCCAATCTAAGTTTGCCGCCAAAGAGAACACAACTCTCACCGTGTTGAGCTTTGCTACCGGGGCAAATGTATCCGTGTAATCATCTCCGTATGTTTGAGTGAATCTTCTAGCCACCAACCGAGCCTTATACCTGTCAAGATCTCCATTGCTCAAGTACTTTATTGTAAATATCCATTTGGAGCTCACGGTCCTCTTGCCTTCGGGGAGATCGGCTTCATTCCAAGTATGATTCTTAACCATAGCTCCAACCTCATCATCTACCGCTTCAACCCAATGCTTGTCTTCCATAGCTTCCTCAAATGTCTTAGGGATTGTATACTCATCTATCTTTGTCACAAACGCCCTATGAGAAGAAGGTAGAAGGGCGATCGAATGAGCTACGGCCTCATTGTTGTAGTAAACACGGCTCTCTTTCCATTGAGAGGGATCCTTTCTTAGTCTTGTACTTCTTCGCAAAACCGGTTCTTGAATTACTTCCTCCGGAGTTTCTTCTTCAATAATCCCTTGGTCTTGTTCTTGAACTTCTTCCTCCGGACTTCCATCCTCATGAATCACTTGCTCTTGTTCTAACTCAACCGGAACCTCATCATGATTGTCTTCCCCTTGAATCAGTTCTTGAATCTCTTCTTCTTGACTTATTCCTTGAACGCTTTCTTCTTGAGCTATAGGATGATTCTCTTGGTTTCCAACTTTGTCTCTTGGCTCATGATTCCCAAGATTTTGAAGAAGGAATCGTAAATGAGAGCCAAGGTCCGACGGTGTTGCCAGATCACTCAAATCTCCTCGGTCTTTAACCCCATAAAACCCTTGCTCCTCTATGAACTTCACATCTCTAGAGACATAAGTTTTTCTTGAACTCGGATCATAACACTTATACCCCTTTTGCGTTGTTGAATACCCGAGAAATATTCATCTTGTGCTCTTTGCTTCTAGCTTGTCCCTTAATTCCCTAGGCACCAACACAAAACAAACACACCCAAATACTCTCAAGTGATTAAGGAAGGGTTTTTCTTTAGTGAGTACCTCATATGGAGAGACATCCTCAAGGACCTTGGTTGGTGTCCGATTGATTAGATAACATGCGGTCATGACCGCATCTCCCCAAAAACGCCTTGGCACATTCATGTGGAACATCATGGCTCTTGAAACTTCCATTAGGTGGCGATTCTTTCGTTCGGCCACTCCATTTTGTTGTGGTGTGTATGGACAAGTTGTTTGATGCACAATGCCAAGCTTAGATAGGTGTTCTTTAAATCGGTTGCTCATGTATTCACCTCCATTATCTGTTCTAAATATCTTAATCTTGGCATGGTATTGGTTAGCAATATAGGTTTGAAAATTCACAAATGCATCAAAAACTCTATCTTTAGAGGGTAAAAGAGTAAGCCATGTGTATTTTGATTTTTCATCAATGAATGTGACAAAGTATTTATTATTATCTCTAGATGAGCAAGGTGAGGTCCAAACATCCGAATGCACAAGATCAAAGCAATTTGCATAAACGGTAGATGACTTAGTGAAAACGGATTTGCAATGTTTTCCGAGAATACAAGATTCACAAGTAGAGTGATCAAAGACAACATTTGGGAACATTATTTCGAGAGCCCGAGAATGGGGATGTCCTACTCTAGCATGCCATATTGCATTATTAGCTTTTCCTAAACAAGTTTGAAATCTAAAAACACTAGATGAGCTTGGTGATAAATCTTCTAAGACATAGAGATCATCCTTGGTACCACCACCTCTTATCACTTTTCCGGATTCAATATCCTGAAAATGGAAGTCATTAGGACCAAAGATTGCATAACAATTCAAATCACTAGTCATCCTTTTAACCGAAAGCAAGTTTGATTCAAAATTTGGCATGTAAAAAGCTCTAGAGTTTTTATTAAATAGATTCAAGTTCCCAATTCCTTTGATCGGTATATTATCACCATTAGCAATCATCACATTTCCTCTAGAAGGTTCAAGTTTATCAAGTAAGTTCAAGTTACTAATCATATGATGAGAGGCTCCCGAATCTACCACAAGAGAATCACTAGGCTTACGGGTATAGAATGTTTTACCGGATTCTTTGAGCGAGGCAATAGACTTGATGAGAGATTCCAAGTCGGATTTCCTTACATAGTCGGCTTGATTACCTTCTTCTCCTTGCTTCGAGGACCCGGTCCCTCCGTGATCTTGTTTGACCGATGCTCCGTTAGCTCGTGATCCCTTGTAGTTGTTGTAATTCGGATTAGTTCCTCTTGGAGTATAGAGATGAGGATGAAGAACCCAACATTTATCCTTGGTATGGCCTTCCTTCTTGCAATGATCACATTTGAAATGTGGGTTGCGATATCGACTTGTTCCCCCATTCTTCCGGTTGTCATAACGGTTATATGTTCCTTGGTTAGCCATGTGAAGCTCCCCCTTTCCTCCGAACAGCCCTTGTGATCCTTGCTCCTTTTGGATTTGAGAACACACATCATCAAGGCTTAGTAACTCATCGGAACGGAGGATGTGCTTGATGAGATCATTGTACACCGGATTCAAGGTGAGAAGAAGGCCAAAGACCTTGTCTTGCTCCCTTCGTTTATTGAGCACCACCGGATCCATAGAGCTAGGCCTCTTAGCATCTCAAGCTCAGCCCACAAAGATCGATATTTTCCAAAGTGTTTAGTGAACTCCATATCCTCTTGATTAAGCTCATTGAGAGCTTTCTTAACCTCAAACACCCTAGTAAGATTTGAGACATTACCATAGACATTCTTGAGAGTTTCCCATAACTCATTCGCCGTTTCACAATAGGAGTAAGCCTCAAGGATCGATGCTTCCAAACCATTTTGAAGAATAGCTAGAACGGTTTGATCTTCTTGATTCCACTTGGCCGCCGCTAGTCTAGTCTCCTCATCTTCCTCCTCGTCCGATGAAGGGTCATGGACGGCTTCTCTAAGAGATAGATCAATATGACTCCACAAGCCACGGCCACTCAAAGCGGTCTTAGTAGTTCTCGACCAAAGAAGATAGTTTCCTCCTTTAAGAATCACCGGAACAACGAACGGTTTGGTAGTCTCGAGAGTGTTCATCATTTTGAGAGTAGAGATTTTAAACGAACCGGTCAAAGGTGAAAGCTTTAAGCTCTAAGAAAACAAGAGAGAAAGCTTTAAGCTTTAAGTAAAAAAAAACCGGATCAAAGATGAAAGCTTTAAGCTTTAAAATGAGAAAGCTTAGAGCTTTTGAGAGATTTACGATGAAAGCTAGAGCTTTTGAGAGATTAAAGATGAAAGCTTCGGATGAAAGCTAGAGCTTTTGAGAGATTAAAGATGAAAGCTAGAGCTTTTGAGAGATTTAAAGATGAAAGCTTCGGATTATATATGTTAAGCTAAGCGCATAAGAAAGATTAACACTTTCTTATGACGATTCAACCTAACAAGATTAAAATCCCAAGAGCTTTGCTCTGATACCATGTAAGTTTTGTAAGAGATTGAGAGTAAGATTGAGAGATTAGGAAGAGTAGTGAAGAGTATAGAGATTATGTAACCATGAAGAGTAAAGGAGAATAAGAACTCTAATTTTTTCTTATTAATCAAAAAAACAGATACATCATCATAAAACAACCTATTTATAGAAAAGAAACAAATAGGTCATTAGAAAAAGCACTCCAAACGGTCGGATAAGGTTTTGGTGCGGTCAGGTCCGGATGGGTCGAGCTGGCGTCGTACTGCGCACGTACCACAGGGCGAGAGAGGACGCGTCTCTGCGTACCAGGACCGATCTGCGTCCGGATGCATCAGTACGAGAGAAACGACGCCGTTTCTGGATAACACGCAGGTGGATCCGCGTGTTTATCCGTTTGCCCACGGATAGATCCGACCCGCTCCACTTGACCCGTTGCTGTGTCCGTTCCGCGCCTCGGACGATCCTCGATGCCGTTCGTCTCGCGGGTCGACAAAGCCTCGATGCCGCGTACTGATCCGCATGCCGTCTGTTCCCGATCCTTCTCGCGTACTAATCCGCGCCTGGCATCGATGCCACTCGTACCGCGGGTCAGATTCCAACGTCCCGCGTCCCGAGTGATCCGATCCACGGTTTCACAATTCCGACTCTATTTTATTCAACTCTTTATTTATTTCCCTTAGTCCCAATGTGAGTCCTAAGGTCAATAGATATTCCCACCAAAAGAAGATGGTGGAGCCTCTAGATATTCCCACATGGAAATGGTGGAGCCTCTCGTGATAATGTCTTATGGGAGAGAACCGGGGGATGCTAAAAGATTAGCATTTAAAATCTCGTTGTATCCATTCCCAATTTTAAGAGACCGTGGTAGCCGATGCACCCGGTCCAAGTTGTCTCATCCAAATGGTGGATGTTCTTGTGGTAGCCGAAGCACCACACATGAAGTTACCTTATTCTTCAAGAAGCTTCAAGCTTCAATGGTGTTCACTTCCAATCCAAATTGGAAGAAGAGGGAGTTTCTAAATTTTTCCCTCTTTTATTTTATTTGAGAATTGAATGTTGATTTCGGTTAGGATTAAAACCGGTTGGTTAAAAATGTTTAATCCATTGAAAATGTTGTGCTTACAAATTGGAACCTATAAACAAATTGAAGATAGAAAGTTTAAAATCATGATGAAATTGAATTGATTTTAAACTTAAATGTTTGAAGGTGACTAATCCAATTTGTTTATGGTGTTCATGAAAGGTGAAATTAAAACTCAAGAAATCCAAGAAGAAGCAACTAGCCTTTGAAGGTCAACTTGAAGTCATTCATGAGGCCAAAGAGGATGCCCAAAATCATGAATGGTGAAGTATAGTTGAACAAGCCAATGTTTCGAGGCTTCCGAAGAGCTAGAAGAGATTGAGAGGCTTCGGCGGTATTGGGCTTAGCGTTAAGGAAGGTTGAGAAGAGACTTGGAATTTCAAGAGTGGAATTGAGCTAAAGAAGAAACCGAGTTTGTGTTAGTTATGACCGGACCCCTTATTCTCTATGGTCATAACTTGTACAAATTTGGAGACCACGAGCATGGAGGAGATGGAAAGGAAAATCCGAACTGTTGGCTACATAATCGACGAGCCCGAGAGGGAAAATCCGAACTTGTAGCTGTCTAATCGATGAGCCGTTCCAAATCCTCAAAACAAGCCGTGGAGAAGAATTCCGAATTTCAAGAGTGGTTATCAAAGCACAACCGGATCGGTTGAAGTTGTGTGTACGGGGGAGAAGGTGAAGCACATGTTTGGAGATTAGAACCAATGGCCACCAAGAACAGCCGCCGCAAAAGAAGTGGAGAGGAAAGACGGGTGGAATGACCACCTAGAACAGCCGCCACAAGAAGCGGAGAGGAATGACGGGTGGAATGACCACCAAGAACAGCCGCCGCAAAAGAAATGGAGAGGAATGACTGGTCGAAGGTGATGAATCAACTCACAAACATGGAGACAAGTGCTCTTCCCGACCAAATTCAAAAGGGATCATGAGGGTCCAAAATTGTGTGAATGAAGAAGGAGTGTCGATCGACACACTAGCATGTCGATCGACAGACATACCACTGCCCGGAAAATGGGCCGAAGTTATGAAGAGGCCAAAGACGAGTACAAACTCCACTCTTAGCCTTTGTTCATCAATCTCCAAGACGGCTAAGAGTGCGGGGGAGTATTAGAAAGGTCACTCAAGAGAAGAAGCAAGGCCGAAGCTATCACGGATAAGTTGAGGCCGAAGCTCAAAGAAGAAGAGCAAGACCGAGGCGGAACAAAGAGGAGCCGAGGTGAAGCTCAAGACCTTGGTTTAAAACCCTTAAGACCTTGGAGTAGGTACTCTTTTTCCTTAGTGTGGTTTTGTCCCAAAGGGTTTTCCCACTAAGGTTTTAATGAGGTCTCTCCTTGTGTCTCCAAGTTAATACTTCGTGCTACTGCGTATTAACTTGCGGGGGAGTGTTAAACAAGGAGAACACATCGGTGTTCAAGTAAAGGAACCAAGTTACCCAAGAAAGTCATGTTCGGGTAATATTGGGAAAGAATGGTCAAGAGGCGTTCAAGACTTGGTAAGTGGCGTTCTAGGCTACTCAAGTATAGAAGATGTGAGGCCGGATGAGGAACGAAGGAGGCCGCACGAGGAATGACTCAGAACGCAACTCGGAGGAGACCGAGACGTGAAACAAGGCGGAACGGCTTAGTCCACTCACGTCTAAGGCATGAACGGTGGCGGCCTAGAGTGTCTTTACCTTGGAGAAGGTAGGCCGCATGAAGACGAGTTGAAGCCGCATCAAGTAAGTGGCGCTCTAAGGCGAATCAAGAAAAGAAGTGGAGTGTCGATCGACACCAAGGAGTGGCGTCGATCGACATGTATAGTACGACGCACATCGAGTATCCGGGACGGTTGGCATCGAGGCACTCGTCCCGCGGGTCAAAGAAATTCCCTGGAAGTGGAGTGTCGATCGACAAGGAAGAATGTCGATCGACACTCTCGTCTCTGGAAAAAACTTGGCATCGATTTCAAATAATCCGACCGTTGGAGTCGTGTCGATCGACGTACTTTCGTGTCGATCGACACGAAGGCCAGACCGCACAAAAGTGGACCCATCACTTTCATACTTTGGGATTCAATCCCTCCATCCATTTGTTCTGATCCCCAACGGTCATATTGACCTTAGGGGCCTATATATATGTTGTTCTACTCATTGTAAACATAACATCTTATGAGCTTAATAAAAATTTGAGTTAAAGACTCATTATTCTCTCATTTAGTTTTCTCTCCAAATTCTCTACAAACACAATGTAAACACTCAAATTCCAACATGGTATCAGAGCATAAGCTCTTGGGATTGAAGATTTGGAGGTTTGGTTTTATTTTTCAAAAGTTAAGAAAAATTTGATTTCTTTGGTGAGTTGGGTTGAATCGTTATAAGGATGTGTTAATCTTCCTTATGCGCTTAATCCAACACAAATTCATGTAGATTATCCGCTGCAAATTGATTTCAAATGTTTGAGAAATTTTGATTCCAAAAGTTTAAAGTTGTTCTTCTATAAAACCGGATTTGAAATGAGTTTTAAAGAAAATATTTTCGAAAATCATTGAATGAATTCTAGTGATAGTGAAAAGTTTGATGTTCAAAGATTTGGTTTCAAAAGTTTATGATTTTTAAAAGTTTAAGGTGTTTTCTTTGAAACCGAATCTTGTTGATTTTCAAAAGAAAAATGTTTTTGAAAAATCTTGGTTTCAAATCCTTGGTTACTAAAGCTCAAAGCTTTCTCTTTCAATTCTCTAAAGCTCAAAGCTTTCCCAAAATCTCTAAAAGCTCAAAGCTTTCTTTGGTTACTAAATCTCTCAATCTCTTGGTTACTAAATCTTTCAAACTCTCTAAACTCTCGGTTACTTATTCTTTCAAACTCTCGGTTACTTAAATCTTTGGTTACTAATACTTGGCGACTCATACTCTCGGTCACGAGAAATTCCCACCAAAAGAAGATGATAGAGCCTCTAGATATTCCCACCAAAAGAAGATGGTGGAGCCTCTAGTTATTCCCACATGGAAATGGTGGAGCCTCTCGTGATAATGTCTTATGGGAGAGAACCGGGGGATGCTAAAAGATTAGCATTTAAAATCTCGTTGTATCCATTCCCAATTTTAAGAGACCGTGGTAGCCGATGCACCCGGTCCAAGTTGTCTCATCCAAATGGTGGATGTTCTTGTGGTAGCCGAAGCACCACACATGAAGTTACCTTATTCTTCAAGAAGCTTCAAGCTTCAATGGTGTTCACTTCCAATCCAAATTGGAAGAAGAGGGAGTTTCTAAATTTTTCCCTCTTTTATTTTATTTGAGAATTGAATGTTGATTTCGGTTAGGATTAAAACCGGTTGGTTAAAAATGTTTAATCCATTGAAAATGTTGTGCTTACAAATTGGAACCTATAAACAAATTGAAGATAGAAAGTTTAAAATCATGATGAAATTGAATTGATTTTAAACTTAAATGTTTGAAGGTGACTAATCCAATTTGTTTATGGTGTTCATGAAAGGTGAAATTAAAACTCAAGAAATCCAAGAAGAAGCAACTAGCCTTTGAAGGTCAACTTGAAGTCATTCATGAGGCCAAAGAGGATGCCCAAAATCATGAATGGTGAAGTATAGTTGAACAAGCCAATGTTTCGAGGCTTCCGAAGAGCTAAAAGAGATTGAGAGGCTTCGGCGGTATTGGGCTTGGCGTTTAGGAAGGTTGAGAAGAGACTTGGAATTTCAAGAGTGGAATTGAGCTAAAGAAGAAACCGAGTTTGTGTTAGTTATGAACTCCTTATGCCACAAACTACAGATGCAAAGGAGCTAAGTGAGAGGCGTGACCAAGACCTGGTCTTCGGACTTCTTCTTAGTCTCAATGGATCCTTCAAGGAGTTCATCCATCACATCTTGAGGTTTGACAAACTCCCTAGCTTTACTGAAGTGTGTATGCAGATTCAAAGGGGCTCAAGGGGCTTGTTTGGTCAACCAAGTGAAGTGGCTCATGCTGTAAAAGAAGTGGCTCAGTTTGGAGGCCAAGTTAGAAGAAAAGAATATCCACAAGTGGATAAAAGGAAATTTGAGTGTGAGCACTGCAAGATGAAAGGCCACACTAAGGAGAAGTGTTGGACTTTGTATCCACACCTTAAACCAAAGAGGATAAGGGAAGGAGGTCCTCCGTGGGAAGATACTAGGAGTTTTGAGGGTTCAGCTCTGTGGCGTAGAAACAGACTCAATGGGTCTGACCGAGCTGGTCCATCGAGCTCTAGTAAACCTAGCTCCTATATGGGATCAGTCTCTGTGGCAGCTGGAGAAGACGTGGGGAAGAAGTATGACTTGGAGGAGCTGATTAGGAGTCTCTCCGAATTTACCAAGTCTGGTAAGACTCTCTCTGATTGGGGTAAGAGTTTATTTGCTGAAAAACATATGGGGAATTGATTGTTGACTCAGGAGCTTCCCATCATATGATTAAGGATATTGGAATTCTTAGGAATGTTAAGGAACATCCTGGTAGTGTAGTGATTGTTGATGGGAGAACAGTCCCAATAGAGGGTATTGGTGACTTAGAGTTGTTTAAGAAGAAATCTAAGGCCTTATACATGCCTAGTTTTGCTTCAAACTTGCTATCTGTTCAAAAGACAACAAAGGATTTAGATTGCTTGGCTGTGTTTGGGTCTGATTTTGTTGAATTTCAGGACAGTAAGTCTAAGCAAGTGATAGGAGAAGGGCAGGTGGAGGAAGGTGCGTATGTACTAAAGGAAGGAAATGGTGCTGCTAAGTTTTTGTCTACCCATGAAGGGGGTGAAAGGAAGTTTTTGGCAGTGAATGCGGTTGGAGAAAGCCCAATATGGCATGCTCGCCTTGGTCACCCTAGTTCCAAGGTCCTCCAGTTGGTCTTACCCAACCTTGTTCAAAAGGATGAAGTGTGTGAATCATGTATTCTAGGAAAGCACAGTAGACAGCCTTTTCATGACTCATCTACTATTTATGATGAAGTCTTTGCTCTTGTGCATTCTGATGTATGGACAGCACCATGTTTCTCCAAGGATCAATATAAGTATTTCGTTTCTTTTATTGACCTTAGGACTCACATTGGGACTAAGGGAAATAAATAAAGAGTTGAATAAAATAGAGTCGGAATTGTGAAACCGTGGATCGGATCACTCGGGACGCGGGACGTTGGAATCTGACCCGCGGTACGAGTGGCATCGATGCCAGGCGCGAATTAGTACGCGAGAAGGATCGGGAACAGACGGCACGCGGATCAGTACGCGGCATCGAGGCTTTGTCGACCCGCGAGACGAACGGCATCGAGGATCGTCCGAGGCGCGGAACGGACACAGCAACGGGTCAAGTGGAGCGGGTCGGATCTATCCGTGGGCAAACGGATAAACACGCGGATCCACCTGCGTGTTATCCAGAAACGGCGTCGTTTCTCTCGTACTGATGCATCCGGACGCAGATCGGTCCTGGTACGCAGAGACGCGTCCTCTCTCGCCCTGTGGTACGTGCGCAGTACGACGCCAGCTCGACCCATCCGGACCTGACCGCACCAAAACCTTATCCGACCGTTTGGAGTGCTTTTTCTAATGACCTATTTGTTTCTTTTCTATAAATAGGTTGTTTTATGATGATGTATCTGTTTTTTTGATTAATAAGAAAAAATTAGAGTTCTTATTCTCCTTTACTCTTCATGGTTACATAATCTCTATACTCTTCACTACTCTTCCTAATCTCTCAATCTTACTCTCAATCTCTTACAAAACTTACATGGTATCAGAGCAAAGCTCTTGGGATTTTAATCTTGTTAGGTTGAATCGTCATAAGAAAGTGTTAATCTTTCTTATGCGCTTAGCTTAACATATATAATCCGAAGCTTTCATCTTTAAATCTCTCAAAAGCTCTAGCTTTCATCTTTAATCTCTCAAAAGCTCTAGCTTTCATCCGAAGCTTTCATCTTTAATCTCTCAAAAGCTCTAGCTTTCATCGTAAATCTCTCAAAAGCTCTAAGCTTTCTCATTTTAAAGCTTAAAGCTTTCATCTTTGATCCGGTTTTTTTTTACTTAAAGCTTAAAGCTTTCTCTCTTGTTTTCTTAGAGCTTAAAGCTTTCACCTTTGACCGGTTCGTTTAAAATCTCTACTCTCAAAATGATGAACACTCTCGAGACTACCAAACCGTTCGTTGTTCCGGTGATTCTTAAAGGAGGAAACTATCTTCTTTGGTCGAGAACTACTAAGACCGCTTTGAGTGGCCGTGGCTTGTGGAGTCATATTGATCTATCTCTTAGAGAAGCCGTCCATGACCCTTCATCGGACGAGGAGGAAGATGAGGAGACTAGACTAGCGGCGGCCAAGTGGAATCAAGAAGATCAAACCGTTCTAGCTATTCTTCAAAATGGTTTGGAAGCATCGATCCTTGAGGCTTACTCCTATTGTGAAACGGCGAATGAGTTATGGGAAACTCTCAAGAATGTCTATGGTAATGTCTCAAATCTTACTAGGGTGTTTGAGGTTAAGAAAGCTCTCAATGAGCTTAATCAAGAGGATATGGAGTTCACTAAACACTTTGGAAAATATCGATCTTTGTGGGCTGAGCTTGAGATGCTAAGGCCTAGCTCTATGGATCCGGTGGTGCTCAATAAACGAAGGGAGCAAGACAAGGTCTTTGGCCTTCTTCTCACCTTGAATCCGGTGTACAATGATCTCATCAAGCACATCCTCCGTTCCGATGAGTTACTAAGCCTTGATGATGTGTGTTCTCAAATCCAAAAGGAGCAAGGATCACAAGGGCTGTTCGGAGGAAAGGGGGAGCTTCACATGGCTAACCAAGGAACATATAACCGTTATGACAACCGGAAGAATGGGGGAACAAGTCGATATCGCAACCCACATTTCAAATGTGATCATTGCAAGAAGGAAGGCCATACCAAGGATAAATGTTGGGTTCTTCATCCTCATCTCTATACTCCAAGAGGAACTAATCCGAATTACAACAACTACAAGGGATCACGAGCTAACGGAGCATCGGTCAAACAAGATCACGGAGGGACCGGGTCCTCGAAGCAAGGAGAAGAAGGTAATCAAGCCGACTATGTAAGGAAATCCGACTTGGAATCTCTCATCAAGTCTATTGCCTCGCTCAAAGAATCCGGTAAAACATTCTATACCCGTAAGCCTAGTGATTCTCTTGTGGTAGATTCGGGAGCCTCTCATCATATGATTAGTAACTTGAACTTACTTGATAAACTTGAACCTTCTAGAGGAAATGTGATGATTGCTAATGGTGATAATATACCGATCAAAGGAATTGGGAACTTGAATCTATTTAATAAAAACTCTAGAGCTTTTTACATGCCAAATTTTGAATCAAACTTGCTTTCGGTTAAAAGGATGACTAGTGATTTGAATTGTTATGCAATCTTTGGTCCTAATGACTTCCATTTTCAGGATATTGAATCCGGAAAAGTGATAAGAGGTGGTGGTACCAAGGATGATCTCTATGTCTTAGAAGATTTATCACCAAGCTCATCTAGTGTTTTTAGATTTCAAACTTGTTTAGGAAAAGCTAATAATGCAATATGGCATGCTAGAGTAGGACATCCCCATTCTCGGGCTCTCGAAATAATGTTCCCAAATGTTGTCTTTGATCACTCTACTTGTGAATCTTGTATTCTCGGAAAACATTGCAAATCCGTTTTCACTAAGTCATCTACCGTTTATGCAAATTGCTTTGATCTTGTGCATTCGGATGTTTGGACCTCACCTTGCTCATCTAGAGATAATAATAAATACTTTGTCACATTCATTGATGAAAAATCAAAATACACATGGCTTACTCTTTTACCCTCTAAAGATAGAGTTTTTGATGCATTTGTGAATTTTCAAACCTATATTGCTAACCAATACCATGCCAAGATTAAGATATTTAGAACAGATAATGGAGGTGAATACATGAGCAACCGATTTAAAGAACACCTATCTAAGCTTGGCATTGTGCATCAAACAACTTGTCCATACACACCACAACAAAATGGAGTGGCCGAACGAAAGAATCGCCACCTAATGGAAGTTTCAAGAGCCATGATGTTCCACATGAATGTGCCAAGGCGTTTTTGGGGAGATGCGGTCATGACCGCATGTTATCTAATCAATCGGACACCAACCAAGGTCCTTGAGGATGTCTCTCCATATGAGGTACTCACTAAAGAAAAACCCTTCCTTAATCACTTGAGAGTATTTGGGTGTGTTTGTTTTGTGTTGGTGCCTAGGGAATTAAGGGACAAGCTAGAAGCAAAGAGCACAAGATGCATATTTCTCGGGTATTCAACAACGCAAAAGGGGTATAAGTGTTATGATCCGAGTTCAAGAAAAACTTATGTCTCTAGAGATGTGAAGTTCATAGAGGAGCAAGGGTTTTATGGGGTTAAAGACCGAGGAGATTTGAGTGATCTGGCAACACCGTCGGACCTTGGCTCTCATTTACGATTCCTTCTTCAAAATCTTGGGAATCATGAGCCAAGAGACAAAGTTGGAAACCAAGAGAATCATCCTATAGCTCAAGAAGAAAGCGTTCAAGGAATAAGTCAAGAAGAAGAGATTCAAGAACTGATTCAAGGGGAAGACAATCATGATGAGGTTCCGGTTGAGTTAGAACAAGAGCAAGTGATTCATGAGGATGGAAGTCCGGAGGAAGAAGTTCAAGAACAAGACCAAGGGATTATTGAAGAAGAAACTCCGGAGGAAGTAATTCAAGAACCGGTTTTGCGAAGAAGTACAAGACTAAGAAAGGATCCCTCTCAATGGAAAGAGAGCCGTGTTTACTACAACAATGAGGCCGTAGCTCATCCGATTCAAGTTGTGTGTTCGATCGCCCTTCTACCTTCTTCTCATAGGGCGTTTGTGACAAAGATAGATGAGTATACAATCCCTAAGACATTTGAGGAAGCTATGGAAGACAAGCATTGGGTTGAAGCGGTAGATGATGAGGTTGGAGCTATGGTTAAGAATCATACTTGGAATGAAGCCGATCTCCCCGAAGGCAAGAGGACCGTGAGCTCCAAATGGATATTTACAATAAAGTACTTGAGCAATGGAGATCTTGACAGGTATAAGGCTCGGTTGGTGGCTAGAGGATTCACTCAAACATACGGAGATGATTACACGGATACATTTGCCCCGGTAGCAAAGCTCAACACGGTGAGAGTTGTGTTCTCTTTGGCGGCAAACTTAGATTGGGATCTTTGGCAAATGGACGTTAAAAATGCTTTCTTACAAGGCGACCTTGAGGAGGAAGTATATATGACGCCACCACCCGGTCTTGAGACCTCTATAACTCCCGGGAAGGTTCTCAAGCTCAACAAGGCTATCTACGGTTTAAAACAATCACCTAGAGCTTGGTACAAGAAACTTAGCTCAACACTCAAGGATAGAGGATTCAAGAAATGTGAGCTAGATCATACCCTTTTTACTCTTCAAGGACCGGATGGGATAGTTGTGGTTTTGATCTATGTGGATGATATGATCATATCCGGGAGTGATAAGAAAGGGATTCAAGACACAAAGGACTTTCTTAACTCGACGTTTGAGATGAAAGACCTCGGAGAAGTAAAATACTTTCTTGGGATTGAAGTGTGTAGGTTCAAGAATGGTTTGCATATTTCCCAAAGGAAGTATACATTGGATTTGTTGAAAGAGACCGGAAAGCTTGGAGCTAAACCGGCTAAAACCCCATTAGAAGAAGGATATAAAGGCGTTCGAAAGGGGGAGAAAGATAATGAACCGTACGAGGATCCATCAAGATATAGAAGGCTTGTGGGAAAGTTGATCTATTTGTGCCTCACAAGACCGGATATAAGTTTTGCGGTTAACCAAATTAGCCAACATATGCAAAAACCAACGGTGTATCATTGGCAAATGGTTGAGAGGATCCTTAGATACTTGAAAGCTAGTCCGGGTTTAGGAGTTTGGATGGGAAAGAATGAAAGTTCCGATGTGGTTGGTTATTGTGATGCGGATTGGGCCGGTGATAGAAACGATAGAAGATCGACAACCGGATATTGCACGTTCATTGGTGGGAACTTGGTAACATGGAGGACTAAGAAGCAAAAGGAGGTATCATGCTCAAGTGCGGAAGCCGAGTATAGAGCCATGAAGAAGTTGACAAACGAGCTTACTTGGTTGAGAGGAATCTTGGCTCATTTGGGGATTGAAACGGATAAGCCGATGATAATGCATTGTGATAACCAAGCTGCGATTCACATTGCTACGAACTCGGTATTCCATGAGAGGACGAAGCACATTGAGATAGATTGCCACAAAGTTCGAGAAAAGATTGAGCAAGGATGGACGCTACCGTGCTTTACAAGGAGTGAGGAACAACTAGCGGATGTGTTCACTAAATCCGCAAGTCTTAAGGTTTGCAATAACATTTTGGGCAAACTAGGACTTGTGGATCTCACACATCCATGAGAAGACCCCTTACTTGCAATCATCACACTCTTTTTCCCTTATCAAAGTTTTGTCCCACGTGGTTTTCTTTGATAAGGTTTTTAATGAGGTGATGGTTGTGAGTCTCCAAGTTAAGCATAAATTCTTTATGTTTAACTTGAGGGGGAGTATTGACCTTAGGACTCACATTGGGACTAAGGGAAATAAATAAAGAGTTGAATAAAATAGAGTCGGAATTGTGAAACCGTGGATCGGATCACTCGGGACGCGGGACGTTGGAATCTGACCCGCGGTACGAGTGGCATCGATGCCAGGCGCGGATCAGTACGCGGGAAGGATCGGGAACAGACGGCACGCGGATCAGTACGCGGCATCGAGGCTTTGTCGACCCGCGGGACGAACGGCATCGAGGATCGTCCGAGGCGCGGAACGGACACAGCAACGGGTCAAGTGGAGCGGGTCGGATCTATCCGTGGGCAAACGGATAAACACGCGGATCCACCTGCGTGTTATCCAGAAATGGCGTCGTTTCTCTCGTACTGATGCATCCGGACGCAGATCGGTCCTGGTACGCAGAGACGCGTCCTCTCTCGCCCTGTGGTACGTGCGCAGTACGACGCCAGCTCGACCCATCCGGACCTGACCGCACCAAAACCTTATCCGACCGTTTGGAGTGCTTTTTCTAGGAGAATACATCAGTGGACAGTTCAAAGAATTACTCAGTAAGCATGGAATTGTTCATCAAACTACTTGTCCTTATACTCCTCAGCAGAATGGGGTCTCTGAGAGGAAGAACAGACACATAATGGAGGTAGCAAGGACAATTATGTTTGAAAGGGGAGTTCCAAAACGTTTTTGGGGAGATGCTGTAATGACAGCAGTCTACTTGATCAACAGACTGCCCACGAACAATTTGAAGGGCAGGTCTCCATACGAGGTACTGCATAAGGAGAAACCAAGCATTGATCATTTGAGAGTGTTTGGATGCAAGTGCTTCGTCTTTCTACCTGAGGGGCAAAGAAGAAAGCTGGAAGCAAGAAGTGTTAAGTGTGTATTTGTGGGATATTCTCAAACTCAGAAAGGATACAGATGTTATTCTCCTGAGGAAAGGAGAGAATATGTATCAAGAGATGTGAAGTTTGAAGAACAAAGTGGGTACTTTGATGAGAAAGATTAGAATAGTTTAAAGGAAGTTGGGTTTCCTGGAATGGATAGAGCTCCAGACCTAGAAGTACCCATAGTAAGAGTTGATCATCAAAGGAGTGAATCAGAATCTTCAACATCTGACACACTGGTGCATGACTCGACCTCTACATCAAGTCATCACACCGAGTCTTCTCAGGATTTTAGCTCAGGGGGAGAAGATGAACCAAGTGTGAGTGAGCCGGTTCACTCAGCTGAAGAAGAGAGTATTGATGAAGAAACTCATGGAGAAGTGTCATCACCAATACAACTGCCTCTGAGAAGAAGTCAGAGACAAAGGTATTTTCCTAGTCATTGGAAACAAAATAGAGTGTATTTCAATAATATAGCTGCTGATCATCAAGGGCAAACTAATTCAAAGTTGGAAAAGATTCCCACTGTGGCAATGAATTGTTCTGAGCGTACGGAGTGGGTTAATCCCATTCTTATTGGCGACAGCGATGATTTGTCAAAAAGGAGAATCATGGATCTACTCATGCCAAGGAGATCTCAGTAGGCTATCCTATTGAAGCATTCTGCACAATGGCTAATCTGCCACATAGAAACAGAGTATATCTTGGGAAGATAGGAAAATAAAGAATACCTGTTTCTTATGAAGAAGCTTGCAGTAGTAAGGTATGGGTTGAAGCTATGAAAGAAGAGATGAGATCAATGAAAGAAAACAAGACTTGGGATATGATGAGACTGCCTAAAGGGAAGAAACCAGTTGGTTGCCGTTGGGTGTTTACCATCAAGTATAAAAGTTCAGGAGAGATTGAGAGGTATAAAGCTAGACTGGTTGCAAAAGGGTATACTCAAGTCTATGGAGAGGATTATACCGAGACATTTGCACCAGTAGCTAAGCTACATTCAGTAAGAGTTCTTCTCTCTATTGCTGTCAATTTGTCATGGGATCTTTGGCAGATGGATGTGAAGAATGCGTTCTTACAAGGAGAACTAGAAGAAGAGGTGTATATGGCACCTCCTCCAGGATATGGTCATGAGGCTGGAAATGTGTGTAGATTGAGAAAAGCAATCTATGGATTGAAACAATCTCCTCGGGCTTGGTACCATAAGCTGAGCAATTGTTTACGTGAGAAAGGATTCAAAATGTCAGAAGCTGATCATACTCTATTCACACGAAAGGGATCTAGAGGTATTGTAGCTGTGTTAATTTATGTGGATGATCTCATTATAACAGGAGATGATGTTGAGGGAGTGAGTCTCCTAAAGAAAAATCTGAAAGAGTCTTTTGATATCAAAAACTTGGGTGAGCTGAAGTACTTTCTGGGGATTGAGATGACAAGATTTGAAGATGGTCTATTTATATCTCAAAGAAAGTATGTGCTTGATCTTCTGACAGAAACTGGAAAATTAGGCTCAAGACCAGCTAAAACGCCAATCGAAGAAGGATATCAAGACTATGAAGAGGGGGAGTTATTTGAAGATGTCAAGCAATATCAAAGGCTTGTTGGGAAACTCATCTATCTCACCATCACTCGGCCAGACTTGTGTTTTGCGGTAAACCAAGTGAGTCAACACATGAAACAACCTTCTGTCCATCATTGGAATATGGTAGAAAGGATTCTGAGGTATCTGAAAGGGAATCCTGGAAAAGGAGTGTGGATGGAGAAGAGCAATGACACAAGTATCATAGGATATTGTGATGCAGACTGGGCTGGGAACAAGAAGGATCGAAAATCCACTACTGGTTTCTGTACTTTTGTAGGTGGAAACCTGGTTACATGGAGGAGCAAAAAGCAAAAGGTAGTATCACTATCAAGTGTTGAGGCTGAATACAGAGCTATGAGAGATGTAACCAAGGAGTTAGTGTGGATAAAGTATCTTCTGCATGATTTGGGGATTCAAGGAAATGAGGCAATTCCGTTATATTGTGATAATCAGGCTGCCTTGCACATTGCATCAAATCCAGTATTCCATGAAAGAACGAAGCATGTGGAGATAGACTGTCATTTTGTTAGAGAGAAAATACAAGATAAGACTATCAGCACAAGGTTTGTGAGAAGTGAAGATCAAGTAGCTGATATCTTCACCAAGGCAACAACATCTCTAGTAGGGAATTACATTCAAAGCAAGATCGGTTTATTGGATCTCCACCAACCGATCTTGAGGGGGAGTGTTGAGCCTAGTGATGTAAGGAGGATTGTTGAGCCTAGTAATGTGGAGGACTCGGTCAAGTGCAATCGGTCTGATGGCTCGGAGAAGAAAAGTCAAAGACTTAAGTTGAGTTTGAGTCAATGGTTGGAAGTCTTCAAAGCCAAGTCTTCTCAAGTGACAAAAGATAACTTAAGAGCTAGGTAAGAGCAAGTGGACAAGAGGGTGGATCAGATTTTAAAGAAGATATTTGTGATTAGTTGTTTAATCATATTTCTTAGATATTTGTTAGATATTTGTAATAGAGTTAGTATAAGTATCAGTTGTAAGATCTGAAAACTAATAAGAGAAAAATTCAGAAATATCTCTCTATCTCTCTAAACAATCAAACATTAAACTTTCTCCTCTCTCTCTATGTTTTGGACGTGACTTTTAGGAGAAGATTAGGAGAGTTTGATTCACAAATCTACACTTTGTTCTCCTGGAATCAAAACAAAACACACACACCCAAACACACGTAAGTGGTTAATAGAAGGTTTGGTTTTGTTCAGTACCTCAAATGGAGAGATATCATTGAGAATCTTGGTAGGGATGCGGTTGATCAAGTAGCATGCCGAAACTAGTGCATCTCCCCAAAACTTCTTTGGGACATTGTTGTGGAACATCATGGACCTGGCCACCTCCATCAGGTGCGTATTCTTTCGTTCAGCCACGCCGTTTTGCTGAGGTGTGTAAGGACAGCTTGTTTGTTGGATAATCCCATGCTTGGTTAAGTGTTGTTTGAAGGCATTGCTTGTGTATTCACCACCATTATCACTTCGAAAAATTTTAATCTTAGCATTGTAATGGTTAGTAACATAAGTTTGAAAGTTAGTGAATGCCTCAAACACTCTATCTTTTGATGGAAGTAAAGTTACCCAAGTGTATTTCGATTTTTCATCTATGAATGTGACAAAATACTTATGGTGTTCTCTAGATTCACACGGTGAAGTCCACACATCAGAATGAACTAGATCAAAGCAATTTTCATAGATAGTTGAAGACTTGGGAAACACTGATTTACAATGTTTACCAAGTATACAAGCTTCACATTCATTGTTTTTAAAAGAAATACTAGGTAACATCAGTCCTAATGCACGAGAATGAGGATGGCCTAGCCTAGCATGCCAAGTAGCACCATTATCGTTTACAAGATTTGAACTAAAAGAACAAGATAACAAGGAGGTTGATTCATTGTCTTCAAGCACATATAAATCATCCTTGACAGACCCCTTTCCAAGAACCTTATTAGTCTCAATATCCTGAAAATACACACCATTAGGACTAAAAATAGCATAACAATTCAAATCAGAAGTAGCCCTCTTAACAGATAATAGGTTTGATGTAAAAGTTGGCATATAAAATGCTTTAGAGTTCTTATCAAACAACTTAAGATTACCAATGCCTTTAATTGGAATTTTTTCACCATTTGCAATTACCACATTCCCTAGAGCAGATTCTATGTTGTTAAGTAGATTAGAGTTACTAATCATATGATGAGATGCACCAGAATCTACAACTATAGAATCATTAGGTTTGTGAGTGTAGAATGTGGTACCGTTTTCCCTTAAGGCTTTGATGAGAGCATCCAAATCAGCTTTCCTCACAAACTCACTAGATGCAGCCATTGTTAAACAAGGAGAACACAAAGGTGTTCAAGTGAAGAAACAAGATGACCCAAAGTTAGAGATATTTGGGTAACATTGGAAATGGAAGGCCAAGCATGATCAAGACTTGGTAAGAGGTGTTCTAGGCCATTCAAGATGAGAATGAAGAAGGCCGCAAGAGAAAATGATGAAAATGGAAGTTGGGATTCTGGCAGGAGCATGTGTGTCGATCGACACTAAAATACTAAAAAGATGAGTTCGGGCAGAAGCATGAGTGTCGATCGACACCAAGGAGTGGTGTCGATCGACACGAGTCCAGGATTTGAATCCAACCGTTTGATATTCGACCGTTGGAGATCCGACCGTTGATTTGATTCGACCGTTGGAGAAGAAGGCGTGTCGATCGACACACACAAGGAGTGTCGATCGACACGACCGCCAGATTGCTCAAAAGTGGACAAGTCACTTTTGTACTTTGGGAATCAATCCCTCCTTTCATTTGTTCTTATCCCCAACGGTCATATTGACCTTGGTGGCCTATATATATGTTGTTTAACTCATTGTAAACAAAAAAACAACAAGAGAATCAATAATAAAATTCAAGTTCATCTTTCTCTCTTTTCTTTATTTCTCTCTTTACTTATTCAAAATGTAGATTAAGAGTAGACATTGCATTTAGGGTGATATCCATTTGGATTGAACCCATTTTATTAAGTCTATGATCTCTTAATCCTTCTTATCAAACTCCAAATCTATCCACACATGTAATACTCGGTTTTGTATAAACCGGTTTGTGTGGATTCTTTCTTCAACACTTTTATGTGTTTGTTCTTCATAAGATGAGCTTAGACTCATCAAATTCTAACAGCATTGATGTTCCCGCAGCTTTGTATGCGTTTGTGCTTGTGACTGCATTGGCTCTTGGTTTCCTTTGGTCTCTCCCACGGTTTGATCCACGGTTTGGCCTAAGATGTGGATAGAGTATGTAGCATTTGTTCTTGAGATGGCCTTGCTTCTTGCAATGCTCACAAATCCACACCTCTCTTTCTTCTGCCCCATAGGAGCCTTTGTTGGCCACTACCAATTCGCCCTTGTTAGCCATCACCAGTTCACTTCCTTTGCTCCCAAATAGACCCAATGAGCCTTGTTCCTTCTGAATTTGAGCACACACTTCATCCAAGCTTGGTAGCTTCTCGGCTCTTAGCAAATGCTTAATGAGGTCATTAAAGACCGGATTTAGCACCATGAGAAGGGCAAAGACCTTATCTTGTTCCCTTCTCTCATTCAGAACAGATGCTTCAAGGGTTGCTGGTCTTAGCATTTCCAGTTCAACCCACAAGCTTCTGAATTTCCCAAAGAAGTCATTGAACCCCAATTCACCTTGTGAGAGATTATTGATGGCTCGTTTAACCTCAAACACTCTAGTGAGGTTGGAGACATTTCCGAACACATTCTTTAATGTGTCCCACAGCTCCTTAGCTCCTTCACAGTAGGAGTAAGCTTCCAGCACCGAAATATCCAAATATCCTTGAAGGGTAGAGAGTACGACTTGATCTTCTTGAAACCATTTATCAGGATCGGCTGCTACTGTCACTTCTTTGCCTCCTTCTTTGGTCTTAACAACCGGTGCCTTGGAGTGCTCAATGTGGCTCCATAGCCTTTTCCCACACAACACAGCTTTGGCTGTTCTAGCCCAAAGCAAGTAGTTTTCTGCTCCCTTGAGCACAACAGGTAGTGAATATTAGAGAGGTCACTCAAGAGAAGAAGCAAGGCCGAAGCTATCACGGATAAGTTGAGGCCGAAGCTCAAAGAAGAAGAGCAAGACCGAGGCGGAACAAAGAGGAGCCGAGGTGAAGCTCAAGACCTTGGTTTAAAACCCTTAAGACCTTGGAGTAGATACTCTTTTTCCTTAGTGTGGTTTTGTCCCAAAGGGTTTTCCCACTAAGGTTTTAATGAGGTCTCTCCTTGTGTCTCCAAGTTAATACTTCGCATCATCTACGTATTAACTTGCGGGGGAGTGTTAAACAAGGAGAACACAAAGGTGTTCAAGAGAAGAATCAAGAATACCCAAAGTTAGACATATTCGGGTAACTTTGGAGAATGGAAGGCCAAGCATGTTCAAGGCTTGGTAAGTGGTGTTCTAGGCCATTCAAGATGAGAAGGAGTGAGGCCGCATGAAGAATGAAGAAGGCCGCACGAGAAAACATCAAAATGTGCTAAGGGAGGAAAATCGCCTAGAGTGTCGATCGACAGGGAGGAGTGTCGATCGACACTAGAGCCTCTGGTAAAGTTTGAAGACTAAGGCGTCGATCGACACACCCGTCCCGCGGTACCGAGAAGGGTCACGTACCAAGCATGTCGCAGGACGGTCCGAGCATCGAGGGAAGACACGGATCGAGACCAAGACGAAGGCGTCGATCGACACAAGTCCCAGAGTTTGAATTCAACCGTTAGGATCCGACCGTTGAGATTTCGACCGTTGGAGAATCTGACCGTTAGAGAAGAGTGTCGATCAACACTACATAAGAGTGTCGATCGACACGAGTGCCTCGGACAAAAATCCCAACGGCTCTTTTCTTTCTCTTTTCTAGAAGTTGTTTCCTCTATAAATACAAGTTGTAAGCTTCATTTGTAAGCATCCAAGTATTCAAATAAAAAGAGAGAAAACTCTTGTTCTTCATTTATCTTTATTTTACTTAAGTTTTCTTTTAGTATTTTCAATGTAGATTATTAAAGGAACTAAGTTATGGGTTTGATTCTTATGAATCAAACCCCATCTTTTATGTAACTTTCCTTTGATAATCTACCTTATTTCTTCTTATCAAACTCCAAATCAATCCACACATGTAATACTCGGTTTTGATGAAACCGGTTTGTGTGGATTCTTTCTTTAACACTTTTAGGTGTTTGTTCTTCATAGATGAGCTTAGACTCATCAAATTCTAACAGTGAAATCATCTTGCTTCCTTCCATTCTTTCTAAAACAGCTCAATTTCACACAGAAATCGAATGGTGTGTTCTCTTTAGAAGCGAGCAGAATGAACAAGAGAATAAGGTGTTTTTAGAAGATAAGAAGAGTTTACTCAGTAGATTACAAGATCAAACTTGCTCTGATACCATGTAAGATTTGCGGAATGTGTATACGAGATTATAAGAGATTATAAGAGAGATTGAGAGAGATTGAGAATTGTGAAGAGAAAACTTATTCTCATTAATCAGCTGTAGTGTTTTACAAGGGTATATATAGACATGAACAGCAAAACCTATCTCTACATATGCATATACAACAATTACACAAAGTTACCCAAAATGGTAACATTTACCAACGGTCATATAAGGAGGAAGAGCTGACTTTCCTCTTTTGTATTAAGTGGTCCACACAGCTAGAATAGAGTGTGCTCAGGTCTGATCTGGTCCACAAGCATAAGCAAAACATGTGACTCTTATTTGGTCTTGGTCTAACTCAATTAGTTAGCTCCTAACCACTTCTTTCCACCCTTTTATATTTTCAGTTCCATTCCTTTACTTGAGACTGAAAATACCGAGTGAGGACATAATGATCAATATCATGATTAATGATAACTGATCTGGTTTAACACTTATGAGTTTAACTAACCCTGAACCGGTGCTGCCGAGTAGAGTGATTTCTGTTTTGCAGGATTATGAAGATAACAACACTGGAGGATTACCACAAGTCTTTGGACTTGAACATCAATATGTTGTTGAACCAGGAGCACGAGAGAGAGATTAGAAGTGATTTAAGAGATTAGGAGAGATCTGATTTTGATCCAGATGAAGAACGAGAGAGAGAGAGATAGAATCTGAGTTTGGGGAGAGAGAGTTTTTGTTTTCCTTGTAGATTTTGAGAGATTAGAAGTGATCTGATTCAGATCCAGATCAAGAACAAGAGAGAGAGAGATAGAATCTGAGTTTAGAGAGAGAGAGTTTTAATATTCTAATCTAATTAATTCATTTGTTTTTACAACCACACACATGTATAAAGAAAAGAATCAAGCTTACAAGGGAAGCTAACCCACATATTGTATATAATCTGTTTTTACTGTTCTTCCGAATTTTGATCAAGCAAGCTTCAATTCAACATTCCCCCTCAAGATTGGCTGGTGGAGATCCAATAAGCCAATCTTGCCATAGATACTATCACACATCTTTGAAGATGTTGCCTTGGTGAGAATATCTGCAAGTTGTTCCGAGCCCTTAACGTAAGATGGAGAAATGAGACCTGCTTGTACCTTTTCACGAACAAAATGACAATCAAGCTCAACATGCTTGGTCCTCTCATGGAACACAGAGTTAGAAGCAATGTGAATTGCAGCCTGATTATCACAATGTAGAGAAATCGGATCATCTTGATTAACTCCAAGATCCAACAAAAGAGCCTTTAGCCAGATCAACTCTTTTGTGATAGCTCTCATCGCTCTATATTCAGCTTCAACACTTGAGAGAGATACCACTTTTTGTTTCTTGCTCTTCCAAGTGACAAGATTTCCTCCAACAAAAGTACAATACCCCGTTGTAGATTTTCTATCCATCTTGTCACATGTCCAATCTGCATCGCAATAGCCCACAATCTCATTATTACCATTGCAACTCATCCAAATTCCTTTCCCAGAAGTACCTTTTAAATATCTCAGGATCCTCTCAACCATTCCCCAATGATGCTGAGTAGGAGCTTGCATAAACTGAGCAGTTTTGTTAACCGCAAAACTGACATCAGGTCTAGTAATTGAAAGATAGATCAGTTTACCTACAACCCTTCGATACTATCCAGCATCCTCAAGAAGTTCCCCCTCAGGCAAATCTTGATAACTTTCTTCAATGGGAGTCCTTGCTGGTTTGGAAGCAAGTTTTCCTGTCTCCTCAAGCAAATCAAGGGTATACTTCCTCTGAGATAAGAATAGACCCTCATCAAAGCGACACACTTCAATCCCAAGGAAATACTTCAACTTTCCCAAGTCTTTGATATCAAACTCAGTTTTGAGAAGCTTCTTTGTATGCTCAATCCCTGATTTATCTGATCCTGTAATCACAATATCATCAACATAAATGAGCACTACGACAATCCCATTTTCCCCCTGAACTGTGAACAAGGAGTGTTAAACAAGGAGAACACATCGGTGTTCAAGTAAAGGAACCAAGTTACCCAAGAAAGTCATGTTCGGGTAATATTGGGAAAGAATGGTCAAGAGGCGTTCAAGACTTGGTAAGTGGCGTTCTAGGCTACTCAAGTATAGAAGAAGTGAGGCCGGATGAGGAACGAAGGAGGCCGCACGAGGAATGACTCAGAACGCAACTCGGAGGAGACCGAGACGTGAAACAAGGTGGAACAGCTTAGTCCACTCACGTCCATGGCATGAACGGTGGCGGCCTAGAGTGTTCTTACCTTGGAGAAGCTAGGTCGTATGAAGACGAGTTGAAGCCGCATCAAGTGAGTGGCGCTCTAAGGCGAATCAAGAAAAGAAGTGGAGTGTCGATCGACACCAAGGAGTGGCGTCGATCGACACGTATAGTACGACGCACATCGAGTATCCAGGACGGTTGGCATCGAGGCACTTGTCCCGCGGGTCGAAGAAATTCCCTGGAAGTGGAGTGTCGATCGACAAGGAAGAATGTCGATCGACACTCTCGTCTCTGGAAAAAACTTGGCATCGATTTCAAATAATCCGACCGTTGGAATCCGACCGTTGGAGGCGTGTCGATCGACACGAAAGTACGTCGATCGACACGAAGGCCAGACCGCACAAAAGTGGACCTTTCATACTTTGGGATTCAATCCCTCCATCCATTTGTTCTTATCCCCAACGGTCATATTGACCTTAGGGGCCTATATATATGTTGTTCTACTCATTGTAAACATAACATCTTATGAGCTTAATAAAAATTTGAGTTAAAGACTCATTATTCTCTCTTTTAGTTTTCTCTCCAAATTCTCTACAAACACAATGTAAACACTCAAATTCCAACATGGTATCAGAGCATAAGCTCTTGGGATTGAAGATTTGGAGGTTTGGTTTTATTTTTCAAAAGTTAAGAAAATTTTGATTTCTTTGGTGAGTTGGGTTGAATCGGTATAAGGTTGTTTCAATCATCCTTATGCGCTTAACCCAACATAAATTCTTGTAGATTTCCGCTGCTAGTATTTGAAATGATTGAAAAATTGTGATTTCAAAAGTATGAAGTTTTTGTGAGTCTTTAAAATCGGTTTTGAAATGTTTTTAAAGAAAGTGTTTGAAAATCTTTGTGTTTTCGAAAATCCTTGAATGAATTCTAGTGATAGTGAAAAGTTTGATGTTCAAAGATTTGGTTTCAAAAGTTTATGATTTTTTAAAAGTTTAAGGTGTTTTCTTTAAAACCGAATCTTGTTGATTTTCAAAAGAAAAATGTTTTTGAAAAATCTTGGTTTCAAATCCTTGGTTACTAAAGCTCAAAGCTTTCTCTTTCAATTCTCTAAAGCTCAAAGCTTTCCCAAAATCTCTAAAGCTCAAAGCTTTCATAAATTCTCTAAAGCTCAAAGCTTTCCCAAATTCTAAAGCTCAAAGCTTTCATAAATTCTCTAAAAGCACAAAGCTTTCTTTGGTTACTAAATCCTCAATCTCTTGGTTACTAAATCTTTGGTTACTAATACTTGGTGACTCATACTCTCGGTCACGAGAAATTCCCACCAAAAGAAGATGATGGAGCCTCTAGATATTCCCACCAAAAGAAGATGGTGGAGCCTCTAGATATTCCCACATGGAAATGGTGGAGCCTCTCGTGATAATGTCTTATGGGAGAGAACCGGGGGATGCTAAAAGATTAGCATTTAAAATCTCGTTGTATCCATTCCCAATTTTTAAGAGACCGTGGTAGCCGATGCACCCGGTCCAAGTTGTCTCATCCAAATGGTGGATGTTCTTGTGGTAGCCGAAGCACCACACATGAAGTTACTTTATTCTTCAAGAAGCTTCAAGCTTCAATGGTGTTCACTTCCAATCCAAATTGGAAGAAGAGGAAGTTTCTAAATTTTTTCCTCTTTGATTTTATTTGAGAATTGAATGTTGATTTTGGTTAGGATTAAAACCGGTTGGTTAAAAATGTTTAATCCATTGAAAATGTTGTGCTTACAAATTGGAACCTATAAACAAATTGAAGATAGAAAATTTAAAATCATGATGAAATTGAATTGATTTTAAACTTAAATGTTTGAAGGTGACTAATCCAATTTGTTTATGGTGTTCATGAAAGGTGAAATTAAAACTCAAGAAATCCAAGAAGAAGCAACTAGCCTTTGAAGGTCAACTTGAAGTCATTCATGAGGTCAAAGAGGATGCCCAAAATCATGAATGGTGAAGTATAGTTGAACAAGCCAATGTTTCGAGGCTTCCGGAGAGCTAAAAGAGATTGAGAGGCTTCGGCGGTATTGGGCTTGGCGTTAAGGAAGGTTGAGAAGAGACTTGGAATTTCAAGAGTGGAATTGAGCTAAAGAAGAAACCGAGTTTGTGTTAGTTATGACCGGACCCCTTATTCTCTATGGTCATAACTTGTACAAATTTGGAGACCACGAGCATGGAGGAGATGGAAAGGAAAATCCGAACTGTTGGCTACATAATCGACGAGCCCGAGAGGGAAAATCCGAACTTGTAGCTGTCTAATCGACGAGCCGTTCCAAATCCTCAAAACAAGCCATGGAGAAGAATTCCGAATTTCAAGAGTGGTTATCAAAGCACAACCGGATCGGTTGAAGTTGTGTGTACGGGGGAGAAGGTGAAGCACATGTTTGGAGATTAGAACCAATGGCCACCAAGAACAGCCGCCGCAAAAGAAGTGGAGAGGAAAGACGGGTGGAATGACCACCAAGAACAGCCGCCACAAGAAGCGGAGAGGAATGACGGGTGGAATGACCACCAAGAACAGCCGCCGCAAAAGAAATGGAGAGGAATGACTGGTGGAAGGTGATGAATCAACTCACAAACATGGAGACAAGTGCTCTTCCCGACCAAATTCAAAAGGGATCATGAGGGTCCAAAATTGTGTGAATGAAGAAGGAGTGTCGATCGACACACTAGCATGTCGACCGACAGACATACCACTGCCCGAAAAATGGGCCGAAGTTATCAAGAGGCCAAAGACGAGTACAAACTCCACTCTTAGCCTTTGTTCATCAATCTCCACGACGGCTAAGAGTGCGGGGGAGTATTAGAGAGGTCACTCAAGAGAAGAAGCAAGGCCGAAGCTATCACGGATAAGTTGAGGCCGAAGCTCAAAGAAGAAGAGCAAGACCGAGGCGGAACAAAGAGGAGCCGAGGTGAAGCTCAAGACCTTGGTTTAAAACCCTTAAGATCTTGGATTGATACTCTTTTTCCTTAGTGTGGTTTTGTCCCAAAGGGTTTTCCCACTAAGGTTTTAATGAGGTCTCTCCTTGTGTCTCCAAGTTAATACTTCGTGCTACTGCGTATTAACTTGCGGGGGAGTGTTAAACAAGGAGAACACATCGGTGTTCAAGTAAAGGAACCAAGTTACCCAAGAAAGTCATGTTCGGGTAATATTGGGAAAGAATGGTCAAGAGGCGTTCAAAACTTGGTAAGTGGCGTTCTAGGCTACTCAAGTATAGAAGAAGTGAGGCCGGATGAGGAACGAAGGAGGCCGCACGAGGAATGACTCAGAACGCAACTCGGAGGAGACCGAGACGTGAAACAAGGTGGAACGGCTTAGTCCACTCACGTCCAAGGCATGAACGGTGGCGGCCTAGAGTGTCCTTACCTTGGAGAAGCTAGGCCGCATGAAGACGAGTTGAAGCCGCATCAAGTGAGTGGCGCTCTAAGGCGAATCAAGAAAAGAAGTGGAGTGTCGATCGACACCAAGGAGTGGTGTCGATCGACACGTATAGTACGACGCACATCGAGTATCCGGGACGGTTGGCATCGAGGAACTCGTCCCGCGGGTCGAAGAAATTCCCTAGAAGTGGAGTGTCGATCGACAAGGAAGAATGTCGATCGACACTCTCGTCTCTGGAAAAAACTTGGCATCGATTTCAAATAATCCGACCGTTGGAATCCGACCGTTGGAGGCGTGTCGATCGACACGAAAGTACGTCGATCGACACGAAGGCCAGACCGCACAAAAGTGGACCCATCACTTTCATACTTTGGGATTCAATCCCTCCATCCATTTGTTCTGATCCCCAACGGTCATATTGACCTTAGGGGCCTATATATATGTTGTTCTACTCATTGTAAACATAACATCTTATGAGCTTAATAAAAATTTGAGTTAAAGACTCATTATTCTCTCTTTTAGTTTTCTCTCCAAATTCTCTACAAACACAATGTAAACACTCAAATTCCAACAAGGAGTGATCAGCTTCTGATCTTCTAAAACCATGTTGTAGAAGAGCACCACTAAGACGTTGATACCAGGCCCTTGGAGATTGTTTTAAACCATATATAGCTTTGTTTAGTTTGCACACTTGACTACTGTTTTCAGGATTATGATAACCAGGAGGAGGCATCATATACACTTCTTCCTCAAGGTCTCCTTAAAGAAACGCATTCTTCACATCCATCTGCCATAGATCCCATGAAAGATTAGTAGCCAAAGAGAATAAGACACGCACCGATTTGAGTTTAGCCACTGGAGCAAATGTGTCCATATAGTCTACTCCATAAGTCTGAGTAAAACCTTTTGCCACAAGACGAGCTTTATACCTCTCAACTTCTCCTGTACTCATGTACTTGATTGTATATACCCATCTGCAACCAACAAGCTTTTTACCATCTGGTAGATCTACCATATCAAACGTATTGTTCTTCTTCATGGAACCCATTTCTTCATCCATAGCATCAACCCAGACCTGAATAGCACAAGCTTCTTCATAGGTCTTAGGTATTTTATCTTGAAGAATCTGGCTAAGGAAAGCTTGGTGTTCCTCTGGAAGATGAGCAACTGAACAATAACTTTGAATTGGATGAGCAACAGCCTCATTGTTGTAGTAAACTCTAGTGTTCTTCCAATTCTCAGGCCCAGACTTCAATCTTTCACTTCTTCTTAGGGGAGGAGCCGATTCCTGATCTGATTCTGTCTCTTCAGAATCTTCAACTACAGCATCCGAGTCCGGAGTTGATCCATCTGTTTGAGTTTCTCCCCCTTGATCATTCTCCCCCGATTCTTGGGTAGAAATCTTCTCTTCAGTATCACCTCCATCACTTCCCATAGTATCATCACAAGCTACAACCTCATTCTGCATGCTTCTTACACTCTCAGCTGGAGATGTACTCCTCGGACTTACTAGAGTGTTAAGACCATCCAAAATAAATTTCAAGGTAGTAGCTCGATCAAGTCCAGGAGAAACCATATCCTTCAGATGATCCCAATTCTTTTCACCGAAATAACTCTTTTTCTCATCAAACTTGACTTCCCTGGAGACATACACACGACTAGTCTCTGGATGATAGCACTTGTATCCTTTCTGTGTGGGAGAATAGCCAACAAACATACACTTGATACTCTTGGGTTCAAGCTTGTTTCTCTGAGCTTCTGGAACAAAGACATAGCAAACACATCCAAACACTTTGAGATGATTAATACTTGGTTTAGATTTGTGTAATACCTCAAATAGAGACACATCTCCAAGGTGTTTGGTTGACAGCCGGTTGATCAGATAACATGCAGTCATCACAGCATCTCCCCAATACTGCTTAGGAACATTCCTCACAAACATTATTGTCCTAGACACTTCCATCAAATGCCTATTCTTTCTCTCAGCCACTCCATTCTGTTGTGGAGTATATGCACAAGAAGTTTGATGGATAATTCCATGCTTTTGTTGGAATTTGATGAGTCTAAGCTCATCTTAAGATCAACAAACACCTAAAGATGTTAAAGAAAGAATCACACAAACCGGTTTATCATAAAACCGAGTATTACATGTGTGAGGAGATTTGGAGTTTATATAAGAAGAAATAACATAGATAATCAAAGGAAAGTTACTTAAATGATTGGGGTTTGATATATAAGAATCAAACCCATAACTTAGTTCCTTTAATTATCTACATTGGAAAATACTAAAGAAAAGACTAAGTAAAATAAAAGATAAATAAGAACAAGAATTTCTCTCTTTTATTATGAAGAATTGGATGCTTACAAATGAAGCTTACAACTTGTATTTATAGAGGAAACAACTTCTACAAAAGAGAAAGAAAAGAGCCGTTGGGATTTTTGTCCGAGGCACTCGTGTTGATCGACACTCTTATGTAGTGTCGATCGACACTCTTCTCCAACGGTCAGATTCTCCAACGGTCAAAATCTCAACGGTCGGATCCTAACGGTTGAATTCAAACTCTGGGACTTGTGTCGATTGACACGACTCCTTCATGTCGATCGACGCCTTCGTCTTGGTCTCGATCCGCATCTTCCCTCGATGCTCGGACCGTCCCGCGACATGCTTGGTACGTGACCCTTCTCGGTTCCGCGGGACGGGTGTGTCAATCGACACGACTCCTTCGTGTCGATCGACGCCTTAGTCTTCAAACTTTACCAGAGGCTCTAGTGTCGATCGACACTCCTCCCTGTTGATCGACACTCTAGGCGATTTTCCTCCCTTAGCACATTTTGATGTTTTCTCGTGCGGCCTTCTTCATTCTTCATGCGGCCTCACTCCTTCTCATCTTGAATGGCCTAGAACACCACTTACCAAGCCTTGAACATGCTTGGCCTTCCATTCTCCAAAGTTACCCAAATATGTCTAACTTTGGGTATTCTTGATTCTTCTCTTGAACACCTTTGTGTTCTCCTTGTTTAACACTCCCCCACAAGTTAATACGTAGATGATGCGAAGTATTAACTTGGAGACACAAGGAGAGACCTCATTAAAACCTTAGTGGGAAAACCCTTTGGGACAAAACCACACTAAGGAAAAAGAGTATCTACTCCAAGGTCTTAAGGGTTTTAAACCAAGGTCTTGAGCTTCACCTCGGCTCCTCTTTGTTCCGCCTCGGTCTTGCTCTTCTTCTTTGAGCTTCTTTCTTTAATACTCCCCCGCACGCTTAGCCGTTGTGAAGATTTATGAACAAAGGCTAAGAGTGGAGTTTGTACTCGTCTTTGGCCTCTTGATAACTTCGGCCTTCTTTAATTTGGTGTGGTTGAATTTGGTCGGGAAGAGCACTTGTCTCCATGTTTGTGAGCTGATTCATCACCTTCCACCAGTCATTCCTCTCCACTTCTTTTGCGGCGGCTGTTCTTGGTGGTCATCCCACCCGTCTTTCCTCTCCGTTTCTTGTGGCGGTTGTTCTTGGTGGCCATTCCACCCATCATTCCTCTCCACTTCTTTTGTGGCGACTGTTCTTGGAGGCCATTGGTTCTAATCTCCAAACATGTGCTTCACCTCCTCCCCCGTACACACAACTTCAACCGATCCGGTTGTGCTTTGATAATCACTCTTGAAATTCGGAATTCTTCTCCACGGCTTGTTTTGAGGATTTGGAACGGCTCGTCGATTAGACAGCTACAAGTTCGGATTTTCCCTCTCGGGCTCGTCGATTATGTAGCCAACAGTTCGGATTTTCCTTTCCATCTCCTCCATGCTCGTGGCCATCATGTTTGTACTAAGTTTTGACCATAGAGAATAAGGGGTCCGGTCATAACTAGCACAAACTTGGTTTCTTCTTTAGCTCAATTCCACTCTTTGAAATTCCAAGCTTCTTTTCTCAACCTTCCTTAACGTCAAGCCCAATACCGCCGAAGCCTCTCAATCTCTTTTAGCTCTTCGGAAGCCTCAAAACATTGGCTCGTTCAACTATACTTCACCATTCATGATTTTGGGCATCCTATTGGCCTCATGAATGACTTCAAGTTGACCTTCAAAGGCTAGTTGCTTCTTCTTGGATTTCTTGAGTTTATTTTCACCTTGCATAAACACAATAAACAAATTGGATCAATCACATTCAAATAAGTTTAAAATCAATTCAATTTCATCAATGATTTTAAACTTTCTATCTTCAATTTGTTTATAGGTTCCATATTAGCAAGCATAACATTTTCAAGGGGTTAAACATTTTTAACCAACCGGTTTTAATCCTAACCGGATTCAAATTCAAATAAAATCAAATGGAGGGAAAAATTTAGAACTCCCTCTTTCTTCCAATTCGGATTGGAAGTAGACCATCATGGAAGCTTGTAGCTTCTTGAAGAAGTCGGACCGGATGCATGTGCATACCACGGTCTTAAACTTGGCTTGGATACAACGTGATGCACTCCGGGCCTATCACGGTTCTCGCCATAATCATCATCACGAGAGGCTCCACCATTTCTATGCGGGAATATCTAGAGGCTCCACCATCTTTTGGTGGGAATATCTAGAGGCTCCGTCATCTTCCTTTGGTGGGAATATCTTGTGACCTAGAGTATTTAGTAATCGAAAGATTTAGTAACCGAGATTGAGAGAGTAAGTAACCGAGAGATTGAGAGATTGAGAGATTTAGTAACCAAAGGAAAGCTTTGAGCTTTGAGAGTAGAAAAGAGAAAGCTTTGAGCTTTAGATAGTTTGAGAGGAAAGCTTTAAGCTTTAGAATTTAGAGAAAGCTTTGAGCTTTGGAATTTATGGGAAAGCTAAGAGCTTTAGAGATTAAGGGAAAGCTAAGAGCTTTAGAATTTAGGGAAAGCTTTGAGCTTTAGAGATTAAGAAGAATTTGTAACAAAAATTCAAACTTTTCAAATCCGGTTTTAAATCAACATTTTCAAAACCTTTTAAAAAAAATTCTTACACCAAGAATTTTCAAATCAATTTCTTCAAAATTAAACAAAATCCGGTTTAAAGAACACAAACCTTAAACTTTTGAAATCAAAATTTCTCAAACATTTGAAATCAATTTGCAGCGGATAATCTACATGAATTTGTGTTGGATTAAGCGCATAAGGAAGATTGAAACATCCTTATAACGATTTAATCCAACTCACCAAAGAAATCAAAAAATTTCTAACTTTTGAAAAATAAAACCGAAACTCCAAATCTTTTAACCCAAGAGCTTAAGCTCTGCTACCATGTTGGAATTTGATGAGTCTAAGCTCATCTTAAGATCAACAAACACCTAAAGGTGTTAAAGAAAGAATCACACAAACCGGTTTATCATAAAACTGAGTATTACATGTGTGAGGAGATTTGGAGTTTGAATAAGAAGAAATAACATAGATAATCAAAGGAAAGTTACTTCAATGATTGGGGTTTGATTCATAAGAGTCAAACCCATAACTTAGTTCCTTTAATTATCTACATTGGAAAATACTAAAGAAAAGACTAAGTAAAATAAAAGATAAATAAGAACAAGAATTTCTCTCTTTTATTATGAAGAATTGGATGCTTACAAATGAAGCTTACAACTTGTATTTATAGAGGAAACAACTTCTACAAAAGAGAAAGAAAAGAGCCGTTGGGATTTTTGTCCGAGGCACTCGTGTCGATCGACACTCTAATGTAGTGTCGATCGACACTCTTCTCCAACGGTCGAAATATCAACGGTCGGATCCTAACGGTTGAATTCAAACTCTGGGACTTGTGTCGATCGACATGACTCCTTCGTGTCGATTGACGCCTTCGTCTTGGTCTCGATCCGCATCTTCCCTCGATGCTCGGACCGTCCCGCGACATGCTTGGTACGTGACCCTTCTCGGTACCGCGGGACGGGTGTGTCGATCGACGCCTTAGTCTTCAAACTTTACCAGAGGCTCTAGTGTCGATCGACACTCCTCCCTGTCGATCGACACTCTAGGCGATTTTCCTCCCTTAGCACATTTTGATGTTTTCTCGTGCGGCCTTCTTCATTCTTTATGCGGCCTCACTCCTTCTCATCTTGAATGGCCTAGAACACCACTTACCAAGCCTTGAACATGCTTGGCCTTCCATTCTCCAAAGTTACCCGAATATGTCTAACTTTGGGTATTCTTGATTCTTCTCTTAAACACCTTTGTGTTCTCCTTGTTTAACAGCTTTCCAAAAAACTCTGTAAACGGCTTACTCATGTACTCTCCCCCATTATCACTTCTGAAAATCTTAATCTTGGCTCCAAACTGAGTATGCACATAATTATAGAACTTTGAAAAAGCTTCTAGGACATGACTCTTAGAAGGCATGAGTGTTACCCACGTATACTTCGATTTCTTATCAATAAACGAAACGAAATATTTATATTGATCTCTAGTTACACACGGTGCTGTCCATACATCAGAGTGAACTAGATCAAAACAAGCATCATACCCACTGGATGATTCTGGAAAAACAGTCCTACAATGTTTTCCTAGAATACATGCTTCACAAACTTGATGATCTTGATCCTTCTGATGAGGCAAAACAAGCTTAAGGGCTGCGTGGTGAGGATGACCGAGCCTTTCATGCCAAAAAGAGTTCATACTTCCTGAACTTAGAGCTGAGAGATTAGCCGCAATATCCACTACTGGTTGCTTGTTGTCCAAAACATCCAAAATATAGAGACCATCCTTGGAGCAACCTTCCCCAATGGTCTTTCCTGACTTAGTGTCCTGAAATCGAACATCATCAGAACTAAACACAGCCAAGCAATCAAGATCCTTTGTAGCTTTCTGAACAGACAATAAGTTAGTAGTAAACTCGGGCATGAATAGAGCTTTTGTGTTCTTACTAAAAATCTCTAAGTCTCCAATTCCTCTAATCTCAACATCCTGTCCATTAGCTATTGTAACCTTTCCCAAGTGAGGCTTAACATTTGATAACAACTTCTTATCACTAATCATGTGATGAGATGCCCCTGAGTCTACTATAACCGGTTTGAGAGTTCTAGAGGCAACAACACTCTTACCAGATTCAGTGAGCTTGGCAATGCTCTTGATGAGAGCATCCAAGTCAGACCTCCTTATCACATCATCAGAGGCGGAAACAGCAACTCCAGCATGTAAGATTATGCGGAATAAGAGAGATTTTAGTTTAGATTATGTTTAGAGTTTCAGAGTAAGAACAGAGTAAGATGAGAGAGATTGAGAGATTAATAGACTTGGAAGAGAGAAACTTTCTCCTTAGATTGATTCTGATTCATTACAACATATATATAGAAAGACAACATAGATAAGGGTGAAATACATAATTAAGTGTTGATAGTGACTTGTCCTACTGGTAACATAAACAGAAACATGTGATTCTTCTATTTTGGGTAAGTCCCACCATCTTCTTTATTCAGCCCAGATTATGTCTCATCTTCTTGTGTACTTGAGAATCTGATCTTATTAGTCTACAAATGGGTTCACTAATCCTCATTAGTTTAACACATTAGTTCAACACTCCCCCTCAAGCTTAACTATAGAGATCTAAGTTAAGATTGGACCATGAATATTCACCTCATTAAAACCTTAGTGTAGAAAAACCACGTGGGATAAAAACTACACTGAAGGGAAAAGAGTATGAACTCCATGGCTAGTTGATCTCTATAAGTCCAAGCTTAGAGTGAATGAACTCACACACCTTCAAGCTTGCTGCCTTGGTGAATGTGTCTGCTAGTTGATCTGAACTTCTTGTATAGCATGGCAAGATCAATCCTTGTTCTACTGCTTGACGCACCTTATGGCAATCCACTTCGATATGCTTGGTACGTTCATGAAACACCGAGTTAGAGGCGATGTGGATCGCTGCTTGATTGTCACAGTGCATGGTTATTGGATCCTTTGACTCAATGCCTAAGTCTTTGAGGAGAGCCTTGAGCCAAGTGAGCTCATTGGTGAGCTTTCTCATGGCTCTATACTCAGCTTCAGCACTTGAACATGAAACCACCTTTTGCTTCTTGGTCTTCCAAGTAACTAAGTTTCCTCCAATAAAAGTGCAATAACCGGTTGTCGATCTTCTATGTTGAAAGTACTCACCAAGCAAGTGAACCAAGTCAGTTAGAACGTGGGGAGTGTTCACATGCAATGGATGTTAGATCAGAAGTTGGGATTGTTGAGCCTAATGATCAGTTAGTTACAAAAGGGGAAGAAGAAAAGGAAGCTGCTGGAAATGAACTAAGGAGAATTAAATCAGAACTAGAAGCTGACCAAGTTGAAAAGGGGAAGCAAGTAGGAGCATGGGACAGCTAGAGTAGCAGCATGAACAGTTGGAGTTGTTCAACTATTCACCAAATCTGACAGAACATCTTTTTCTTCTTCTAGATATTTTTTCCTTTCTTCCCATTGTAAATTCTATATAAACTCAGTCTTGTATGCATAGAAAAGTAATAAGAAAGAAGAGAAAGCATTCAGAAACATTGGTCCACGTTTTTCTATCTAAGATTGATGTTTTCTTCCTTTCTATCTTCAAATATACTCTAAAAATCTACATGGTATCAGAGCAAGTTCATATCCTGTGAACCTCTATACTCTTATTCTCTTATTCTCTCAATCTCTTATTCTCTCTTGTCTAAAAGATCTGGAAAATGGAAGCTCACAAACAAATGGTGTTACCTGTTGTTCTCAAGGGGAACAATTACTTGCTGTGGTCAAGGACTACAAGAACAGCCTTGAAGAGTCGTGGGCTGTGGAGTTACGTGGAAACTCCAGAAGAAGCTGTTTGGCAGAGTTATGTGGGAACTCGAAAAGAAGCTGTTGGAGGAGAAACAGCTAAGGAAGGAGCTAGACCTGGTAATGGCGGTATGGAAGAGCAAAAGTGGGAGCAGGAGGACCAGCAAGTCTTAGCCGAGCTCCAAAGCTCTCTTGAGCCATCAATCCTTGCTGCCTATTCTTACTCTGAAACAGCAAAGGAATTATGGGATACACTTAAAGGAGTGTATGGGAACCTGTCAAACATCTCACGGATTTTTGAGGTGAAAAAGGCATTGAATGATCTTCAGCAAGAGGAGAAGACATTCAAAGACATATTTGGAGAGTTTAGAGGGCTATGGGCAGAGCTGGAAATGTTAAGGCCTCCAACAATGGATGTGAAGGAGCTGGGTGAGAGGCGTGAACAAGACCAAGTATTTGACTTGTTACTCACCCTGAATGAATCATTCAAAGGTTTGATTCATCACATCCTGCGGTTTGAGAAGCTCCCCACTCTAAATGAAGTTTGCATGATGATCCAGAAAGAGGAAGGATCTCGGGGATTATTTCAGAAACCTGGTGAGATGGCGCATGTAGCACAAAGGAACCAATTCTATGGAGAAAGGAGGGTTCTTGAGTGTGAACACTGCAAAATGAAAGGCCATACAAAGGATAAATGTTGGACTCTTCACCCACATTTAAAACGAGCAAGGCTAAGAGGAAATGGCCAAGGGAGTGGTCAAGGCCCAAGGAACTTTGCTGGAGCAGCAAGTGTGGGAAATGATGCCTTGGTGAGGAAATCTGATCTGGAAGCTCTCATCAAGAGTATCTCTAAGCTAGCTGAATCAGGTAAGAATTTCTTTTCCTTGGAATCACTAGTTAGGTCTAAAACTAGTGACAAAGTAATTGTAGATTCTGGAGCTAGTCATCACATGATAAGTAATGGGAAGTTGCTGGCTAATGTGAAACCGTATGGGGGAAATGTTAGAGTTGCAAATGGAAAGGAGGTTCCAATTGAGGGAATTGGAGACCTAGAAGTGTTTAGGAAAAACACTAAAGCCTTATATGTTCCAGAGTTTACTTCTAATCTGTTATCAGTTCACAAGGCAACTAAAGACTTGGGTTGCAAGGTGATTTTTGGGTCTGATTTGGTTGAGTTTCAGGATAATGAGACAAAGGAAGTGATCGGAGTAGGAGGAGTGAAGGATGGTCTTTATTTACTAAATAAGGAGGGAGATGGTGTTTTAAAGTCGTTCGCGGTCAGTCTGGTTGGTACAAGCCCTTTATGGCACTCACGCCTTGGTCACCCAAGCAACAAATTGCTCAGCATGGTCTTGCCCAACCTCACCCTACCTAATAAAGAGTGTGAAGCTTGTGTATTAGGAAAACAGTGTAGAAGAGTGTTTCCAGAATCAAAAACTTTGTATGAAAAGTGTTTTGACTTGGTACATTCTGATGTGTGGTCAGCCCCATGCATTTTTAAGGATCAATATAAGTATTTTGTATCTTTTATTGATCAGAAATCAAAGTATACATGGGTGACACTTATGAGTTCCAAAAGTCAGGTGTTTGAATCATTTCTGAAATTCTACAACTATGTGCTGAATCAGTTTGGTACAAAGATCAAGATACTTAGAAGTGATAATGTTGGGAGTATATGAGCAATCAGTTCAAGAAGTTGTTGGATGACAATGGAATAATCCATCAGACTCAGAAAGGATACAAATGCTTTCATCCAGAAACCAGCAGAATATATGTCTCAAGAGAGGTACGATTTGATGAGAATGAAGGGTACTTTACAGATAAGAAATGGGAAGACCTGGATGATATTGTATGCTCTAGTATGGATAAAGTGCAAATTATGAGGAGTATCTTGGCTAGTGGCACTGGTTTGGATGAAAGAAATGATGTAAACGCAAGCTCTCAAGATGAGCAAGAGGGTGCAAATGGAGATGAAGATAATGAACAACACTCACCGGCTAGAAGCTCACCATCTAGTGAATCTGAGACCTCAAATGATCCGGTTGAAGAAACTGAATCTTTAAGAGATGAAGAACAACCTGAGCATGAAGAGATCGAAGTAACTCAAGTTACCGAACCTACCCTAAGAAGAAGTCAACGAATAAGGTTCGGATGATTGAAACATCCTTATACCGATTCAACCCAACTCACCAAAGAAATCAAAATTTTCTTAACTTTTGAAAAATAAAACCAAACCTCCAAATCTTCAATCCCAAGAGCTTATGCTCTGATACCATGTTAGAATTTGAGTGTTTACTTGAACACCGATGTGTTCTCCTTGTTTAACACGGCAGACTTTGATTCTGAACCTATAGGCGACAGCGTCTCTCCCTCCTTAAGTAGACAGTACACCTTACAAGAAGAAGTTCCAGCCACAACAACTATAAGGTACCCTATTGAAGCATACTGCTCGCTAGCTTATTTTCCCGATGATAGCCAAGCCTACCTAACCAAGATTGATGAGGACCTAGTCCCAGTATCTTTTGAAGAGGCGTGTAAGGATAAGAGATGGGTTCAGGCAATGGAAGAAGAAATCAGCTCCATGGAAAGAAATTATACATGGGACATGACTGAGCTGCCAAAAGGAAAGAAACTTGTGGGGTGTAGATGGGTTTACACCATCAAGTATAAAAGCACAGGTGAAGTTGAGCGGTACAAAGCTAGACTAGTGGCAAAGGGATACACACAAGTCTACGGAGAAGACTATACTGAGACCTTTGCTCTTGTGGCCAAGCTGCATTCCGTAAGGGTTCTTTTATCCATTGCTGTTAATTTGTCATGGGAATTATGGCAAATGGATGTGAAGAATGCATTTTTACAAGGGGAGATAGAAGAGGAAGTGTTCATGGCACCTCCTCAAGGATATGGTGCAGGTCCACATGAGGTGTGTAAATTGAGGAAAGCAATATATGGATTGAAGCAATCTCCAAGGGCTTGGTACCAAAAATTGAGCAGCTGTTTGTTGGAGAAGGAGTTCGTAAAATCTGAGGCTGATCATACTTTGTTCACCAAGAAAAGCAAGGAGGGACTAGTGGCAGTTCTGATTTATGTAGATGATATTATCATCACCGGAGATGATGTTGAGGGGATTAAGAGAACTAAGGAGATTCTGAGGTCCTCATTTGACATCAAAGATTTGGGGGAGCTGAAGTATTTCTTGGGCATCGAGATGACTCGGGAGCCAAATGGGATGTTTATATCACAGAGGAAGTATGTGATTGACTTGTTGAAAGAAACTGGCAAGTTATGTTCAAAACCAGCAAGAACACCTATTGAGGAAGGCTACCAAGATGTAAGAGAGGAGGAGATATGGTCGGATGTTAAGCAATACCAGAGGTTAGTTGGGAAGCTAATCTACTTAACCATAACAAGGCCTGTTATCTGTTTTGCAGTAAATAGAGTGAGCCAGCATATGCAAGCGCCTAAAACACACCATTGGAGGATGGTAGAGAGAATTTTGAGATATCTCAAGGGCAACCCTGGAAAGGGAATATGGCTGGAATGTAATGGGAGGACTGAGTTGGAAGCTTACTGTGATGCAGATTGGGCAGGAGACAAACAAGATAGAAAATCAACAACTGGGTATTGCACCTTTGTAGGGGGCAATCTTGTGACTTGGAGAAGTAAAAAATAGAAAGTGATTGCTCTATCAAGTGCTGAAGCTGAGTATAGGGCAATGAAGGAAGTCACAAAAGAGATGATATGGTTGAAGGCTCTTCTCAAGGATTTGGGTATACATGAGACCAGACCAATGAGTCTCTATTGTGATAATCAAGCTGCGATCCACATTGCCTCAAATCCAGTATTTCATGAGCGGACAAAACACATTGAAGTGGATTGTCATTTTGTCAGGAGCAAGATTCATGATGGGTTGATTACTCCTAAATTTGTGAAGAGTGGAGATCAAATGGCAGATATATTCACCAAGGCTACTTCTGTAAGCATATGTGAGTACATCCATAACAAGATTGGCCTATGGGATCCTCACCGGCCAACCTTGAGGGGGAGTGTTGAAAGTACTCACCAAGCAAGTGAACCAAGTCAGTTAGAACGTGGGGAGTGTTCACATGCAATGGATGTTAGATCAGAAGTTGGGATTGTTGAGCCTAATGATCAGTTAGTTACAAAAGGGGAAGAAGAAAAGGAAGCTGCTGGAAATGAACTAAGGAGAATTAAATCAGAACTAGAAGCTAACCAAGTTGAAAAGGGGAAGCAAGTAGGAGCATGGGACAGCTAGAGTAGCAGCATGAACAGTTGGAGTTGTTCAACTATTCACCAAATCTGACAGAACATCTTTTTCTTCTTCTAGATATTTTTTCCTTTCTTCCCATTGTAAATTCTATATAAACTCAGTCTTGTATGCATAGGAAAGTAATAAGAAAGAAGAGAAAGCATTCAGAAACATTGGTCCACGTTTTTCTATCTAAGATTGATGTTTTCTTCCTTTCTATCTTCAAATATACTCTAAAAATCTACATTCTATCCCTTCTATCTCCAGCCCAATCAGCATCACAATATCCTACTATCTCTGAGCTTCCATTGCATCCCATCCAAATGCCTTGACTTGAAGTTCCCTTGAGGTATCTCAAGATACGGTCCACCATGTTCCAATGGTATGTCTTGGGGGCTTGCATGTGTTGGCTCACCTGATTCACGGCAAAACACAAGTCTGGTCTGGTAATGGTTAGATATATAAGCTTACCAACCATTTTCCTATATTGGGTGACATCCTCAAACGGTCCATCTTCTATCTCCCCCTCTCGTTCAACTTTGTAGCCTTCTTCTAGAGGTGTCTTGGCTGGTTTAGCATCAAGCTTTCCTGTTTCACTCAAAAGATCACGAATGTACTTTCTTTGTGATAAGAAGAGTCCCTCTTTAGAGCGACATACTTCTATCCCTAGAAAGTACTTTAGTTCTCCAAGATCCTTAATATCAAATACTGATTTTAGATAATCTTTAGTAGCTTGAATACCAGCCTTGTCACTCCCGGAGATGATGATATCATCTACATAGATGATAATGACCACAATACCTTCTTGGCTTTGTAAGGTGAAGAGTGTATGATCTGATTCAGACTTCCTGAAACCTCTGTCTCTCAAGGTCATGCTCAGCTTGTGGTACCACGCTCTTGGTGATTGTTTCAAACCGTAGATAGCCTTTCTAAGTCTCAAAACCTTTCCCGGTGCAACTGAATCTTCAAGGCCAGGAGGAGGAGTCATATACACCTCATCTTCTAGTTCACCTTGCAAGAATGCATTCTTGACATCCATTTGCCAAAGATCCCATCCCAAGTTAGTAGCTAAGGACAGTATGACCCTTACTATGTGAAGCTTAGCTACTGGAGCAAATGTATCTCGGTAATCCTCTCCATAGGTTTGGGTGAAGCCTCTTGCAACTAATCTAGCCTTGTGCCTCTCTATCTCCCCACTGCTTTGGTACTTGATTGTGAATACCCACTTAGAACTCACAGTCTTCTTACCCTTAGGTAAATCTGCTCCATCCCAAGTGTGATTTCTTTCCATAGCATTGCGTTCTTCACCTATTGCATCCATCCACACTTTGTGTTCCTTAGATTCTTCATAGCTTATTGGAATCTGTTCTTGATCAAGTTTTCCCATGAAGACTTGGTGTTCTTGAGGGATGTAGGCAAGATTGCAAATTGCTTGAATTGGATGTGCTACAGCATTGCTATTGTAGAAGACCCTTGTATTCTTCCAATTTGATGGTGAATTTCTTGGCCTTGTACTGCATCTCAACTGTGTAGCTTGTGGATTGATTGGTGGATTGAGTCTTGCACTTCTTCTCACTGAGACAAATTGTTGTTGTGGCTGCTCATCTTGAGCAGATTCCTCATCTTGGTCCGATTCTTCTTCTTGAATGAATTCGGATCCTGATTCTTCTTGAATCGAGTCACCTTGATCATGGATGACTGGAACTTCTTCTACTTGATATTTACTGCCTCCCTCATGATCATAGGGGATGGATTCATCAACTGGTTCATTTCGAGGTATTGGAGAGCTTGGATTGCCTCTACCAACATTTTCAGTGGGTTGGGTGATGCCAAGGTTCTCCATTATCCTTCTAAGGTTTATAGCTCTGTCAGATGGAGTATGAGAAAAATCTTTCAAGTTTTCCCAATTCCTCTCTTCATAATATCCCTTGGCCTCCACAAACTTCACATCTCTAGATACAAGAACTTTTCTTGTTTCTGGATCATAACACTTGTATCCCTTCTGATTTGGAGAGTACCCAATGAACATAGCTTTGACACTCTTAGGTTCAAGCTTGTTTCTTTGTGTTGAGCCTAGTGATGTAAGGAGGATTGTTGAGCCTAGTAATGTGGAGGACTCGGTCAAGTGCAATCGGTCTGATGGCTCGGAGAAGAAAAGTCAAAGACTTAAGTTGAGTTTGAGTCAATGGTTGGAAGTCTTCAAAGCCAAGTCTTCTCAAGTGACAAAAGATAACTTAAGAGCTAGGTAAGAGCAAGTGGACAAGAGGGTGGATCAGATTTTAAAGAAGATATTTGTGATTAGTTTTTTAATCATATTTCTTAGATATTTGTTAGATATTTGTAATAGAGTTAGTATAAGTATCAGTTGTAAGATCTGAAAACTAATAAGAGAAAAATTCAGAAATATCTCTCTATCTCTCTAAACAATCAAACATTAAACTTTCTCCTCTCTCTCTATGTTTTGGACGTGAGTTTTAGGAGAAGATTAGGAGAGTTTGATTCACAAATCTACATGGTATCAGAGCAGGTTTAGGATCTTGAAGTTCTGAAGTTTATTTTCTCTTGAAGCATGGATACTAATCAGAAGAACGTTGTTATTCCGGTGGTACTCAAAGGAACAAATTACTTGTTGTGGTCTAGGACCACCAAGACAGCTGTAAGAAGTCGTGGACTATGGGGATATGTAGATCCTCAAGTGGAGTCCATCAACAAAGGATCAGCTGTGGAAGTAGGAAGTCGTGTGGCTACTGGTTTGTATGCTGGTGTGGCCGCTGGTGTGGCTCCTGGTGTAGCTGCTAGTGTGGCGGCCGGTGTGGCTGCCGGTGTGGCTGCTGCGAAAGAAGAAAGTAAGACGGAACAGGAAGATCAGTTTGTGTTAGCTGCTCTTCAAAGTTCTCTTGAGCCAGCAATACTTGCAGCCTACTCTTATGCTGAGACGGCTAGAGAACTATGGAAGACTCTGTTAGGAGTCTATGGGAACATGTCAAATGTTTCTAGGATTTTTGAAGTGAAGAAAGCCTTGAATGAAATCAAACAAGGAGATAGAGTGTTCAAGGATCTTTTTGGAGAATATAGAGGACTGTGGGCTGAGCTGGAACTCCTTAGGCCACAAACTACAGATGCAAAGGAGCTAAGTGAGAGGCGTGACCAAGACCTGGTCTTCGGACTTCTTCTTAGTCTCAATGGATCCTTCAAGGAGTTCATCCATCACATCTTGAGGTTTGACAAACTCCCTAGCTTTACTGAAGTGTGTATGCAGATTCAAAGGGAAGAAGGCTCAAGGGGCTTGTTTGGTCAACCAAGTGAAGTGGCTCATGCTGTAAAAGAAGTGGCTCAGTTTGGAGGTCAAGTTGGAAGAAAAGAATATCCACAAGTGGATAAAAGGAAATTTGAGTGTGAGCACTGCAAGATGAAAGGCCACACTAAGGAGAAGTGTTGGACTTTGTATCCACACCTTAAACCAAAGAGGATAAGGGAAGGAGGTCCTCCGTGGGAAGATACTAGGAGTTTTGAGGGTTCAGCTCTGTGGCGTGGAAACAGACTCAATGGGTCTGACCGAGCTGGTCCATCGAGCTCTAGTAAACCTAGCTCCTATATGGGATCAGTCTCTGTGGCAGCTGGAGAAGACGTGGGGAAGAAGTATGACTTGGAGGAGCTGATTAGGAGTCTCTCCGAATTTACCAAGTCTGGTAAGACTCTCTCTGATTGGGGTAAGAGTTTATTTGCTGAAAAAACATATGGGGAATTGATTGTTGACTCAGGAGCTTCCCATCATATGATTAAGGATATTGGAATTCTTAGGAATGTTAAGGAACATCCTGGTAGTGTAGTGATTGCTGATGGGAGAACAGTCCCAATAGAGGGTATTGGTGACTTAGAGTTGTTTAAGAAGAAATCTAAGGCCTTATACATGCCTAGTTTTGCTTCTAACTTGCTATCTGTTCAAAAGACAACAAAGAATTTAGATTGCTTGGCTGTGTTTGGGTCTGATTTTGTTGAAATACAGGACAGTAAGTCTAAGCAAGTGATAGGAGAAGGGCAGGTGGAGGAAGGTGCGTATGTACTAAAGGAAGGAAATGGTGCTGCTAAGTTTTTGTCTACCCATGAAGGGGGTGAAAGGAAGTTTTTGGCAGTGAATGCGGTTGGAGAAAGCCCAATATGGTATGCTCGCCTTGGTCACCCTAGTTCCAAGGTCCTCCAGTTGGTCTTACCCAACCTTGTTCAAAAGGATGAAGTGTGTGAATCATGTATTCTAGGAAAGCACAGTATGTAAGAATGGTAAGAGATTTAGAGTAAGATTGAGTGAAGAGTAGTGAAGATTGAGAGAGTAAGAGTTTATGTAGCCATAGAGAGAAAAGAGTATGAACTTTGAAAGATTTTCTTATTATTCAAAGATAATGTTACAAAGAGAAGAAATACATATATATATATATATATATGGAAAGAGGGGATCAGAACGTTTGGGAAGAAGATAAGATTTGGGACCACAATGTTTCTAGATAAGATTTGGGACCACATTCAAAATATGGGTCGAGTGTCGATCGACACCACTCCTTGGTGTCGATCGACACGGGCCTTCATGGTCCCTCGTTCCGCATCTTCCCATTCGTGTCGATCGACACTACACCTTAGTGTCGATCGACACACACTCTTCTGATCAAATATTTCCAGAGACATGAGTGTCGATCGACAGAGACTAGTGTCGATCGACACTCTTATTCATTTTCTTTCCCTTAGCACATTTTGATGGTACTAAGGTCATTACTCCCCCTCAAGTTAAACATAAAAGATTTATGCTTAACTTGGAACTCGCAACCATCACCTCATTAAAAACCTTAGCAAAGAAAACCACGTGGGACAAAACTTCGCTAAGGGAAAAAGAGTATGATGATTGCAAGTAAGGGGTTCTCCTCATGGATGTGTGAGATCCACAAGCCCAAGTCTGCCCAAGATGTTGTTGCAAACTTTGTGACTTGCGGATTTGGTGAAAACATCCGCTAGTTGATCTTCGCTTCTTGTAAAGCAAGGTAACGTCCATCCTTGCTCTATCTTCTCTCGAACCTTGTGACAGTCGATCTCAATGTGCTTCGTCCTTTCATGGAATACCGAGTTTGTAGCAATGTGAATTGCGGCTTGATTATCACAATGCATTATCATCGGCTTTTTCGTCTCAATTCCCAAGTGAGCCAAGATTCCTCTTAACCAAGTAAGCTCATTTGTCAACTTCTTCATGGCCCTATACTCGGCTTCCGCACTAGATCATGAGACTTCCTTTTGCTTCTTTGTCCTCCAAGTAACTAAGTTCCCACCGATGAAAGTGCAATACCCGGTTGTAGATCTTCTATCATTCCGATCCCCGACCCAATCCGCATCACAATAGCCAACCACATCGGAGCTCTCATTCTTTCCTATCCAAACTCCAAGACCCGGACTCTCTTTCAAGTATCTAAGGATCCTCTCAACCATATGCCAATGGTAAACCGTTGGTTCCTTCATATGTTGACTAATTTGATTCACCGCAAAGCTTATATCCGGTCTCGTAAGAGTTAGGTAGATCAATTTGCCCACAAGTCTTCGATATCGGAATGGATCCTCATGCGGCTCATTGTCCTTCTCCCCCTTTCGAATGCCCTTGTAACCATCTTCCAAAGGGGTCTTAGCTGGTTTAGCTCCAAGTTTCCCGGTTTCCTTCAATAAATCCATAGTATATTTCCTTTGAGAGATGTGTAATCCATTCTTGAACCGACACACTTCAATCCCAAGAAAATACTTCAACTCTCCAAGATCTTTCATTTCAAACACCGATCGAAGATAGTCCTTAGTCTCTTGTATGCCTTGCTTATCACTTCCGGATATGATCATGTCGTCCACATAAATCAACACAACAACTATCCCATCCGGCCCTTGGAGAGTAAAAAGTGTATGATCAAGCTCACATTTCTTGAAACCTTTCTCCTTGAGTGTTGTACTTAGCTTCTTATACCATGCTCTAGGAGATTGCTTCAACCCACAGATTGCCTTCTTGAGCTTAAGTACTTTGCCGGGAGTAATAGAGTGTTCAAGGCCGGGTGGTGGAGTCATGTAGACTTCCTCTTCTAGGTCGCCTTGCAAGAATGCGTTCTTGACATCCATTTGCCATAAATCCCACTCCAAGTTAGCCGCCAAAGAGAACACCACTCTCACGGTGTTAAGTTTGGCAACGGGGGCAAATGTATCCGTATAATCATCTCCATAGGTTTGAGTAAATCCTCTAGCCACCAACCTTGCCTTGTATCTCTCAAGATCTCCATTACTCAAGTATTTGATAGTAAAGACCCACTTCGAACTCACGGCTCTTTTCCCTTCGGGGAGATCGGTCTCATCCCAAGTTTGATTCTTAATCATAGCTCCAACCTCATCATCAACCGCTTCCACCCACTTCTCATCTTCCATTGCTTCATCATAAGTCTTCGGGATTGTATGTTCATCTATTTTGACCACAAAAGCCCTACAAGAAGATGGTAAGAGGGCAAGCGAACACACCGCTTGGATAGGATGGGCTACGGCTTCATTGTTGTAGTAGACTCGGCTTTCTTTCCATTGAGAGGGATCCTTCCTTAGTCTCATGCTTCTACGCAAAACCGCTTCTTCAATCTTGTCTTGGACCTCTTCTTCCGGATTTCCATTGTCCGGGCTTGCTACCACTTCCTCATTGACTTCATGATCTTCCTCTAGGTTTACCGAGGCCTCATCATGACCAACCTCCTCTTGTATTAACTCTTGAACCTCATTTTCACAAACCGGTTCTTGGACCTCTTCCTCTTGAACTACTAGCTTGCGGCCTTGGTGATTCATTTTGTCTCTTGGCTCATGATTCCCTAGATTTTGAAGAAGGAATCGTAAATTAGAGTCAAGGTCCGACGGTGTTGCAAGGTCGCTCAAGTCTCCTCGGTCTTTGACTCCATAAAATCCTTGTTCCTCAAGGAACTTCACATCTCTAGACACAAACGTCTTCCTCGAATTCGGATCATAACATTTGTACCCCTTTTGTGTTGTTGAATATCCAAGGAAGATGCATCTTGTACTCTTTGCTTCTAGCTTGTCCCTTAATTCCCTAGGCACCAACACAAAACAAACACACCCAAAAACTTTCAAGTGATTAAGAAAGGGTTTTTCTTTAGTGAGTACCTCAAATGGGGAAAGATCCCCAAGGACTTTGGTCGGTGTCCGGTTGATTAAGTAACAAGCGGTCATCACGGCATCTCCCCAAAATCTTCTTGGCACATTCATGTGGAACATCATGGCTCTTGAAACCTCCATTAAATGTCGATTCTTTCGCTCGGCCACACCGTTTTGTTGTGGAGTGTATGGACATGTCGTTTGATGCAAAATGCCAAGCTTAGCTAGGTGATCTTTAAATCGGTTGCTCATATATTCACCACCATTATCTGTTCTAAAAGTCTTAATCTTGGCATTGTATTGGTTAGTAATATAGGTTTGAAAGTTCACAAATGCATCAAAGACTCTATCCTTAGAAGGTAAAAGAGTAAGCCATGTATATTTCGATTTTTCATCTATGAATGTGACAAAGTATTTATTGTTATCTCTAGATGCACAAGGTGAGGTCCAAACATCCGAATGAACAAGATCAAAACAATTCTCATAGATAGTAGAAGATTTAGTAAAGACCGATTTGCAATGTTTTCCAAGAATACATGATTCACAAGACAAATGATCAAAGGAAACATTGGGAAGCATTATTTCAAGAGCCCGAGAATGGGGATGTCCTACTCTAGCATGCCAAATCGCATTATTAGCTACTCCTAAACAAGTTTGAAAATGAAATGAACTAGATGAGCTTGGTGATAAATCTTCTAAGACATAGAGATCATCCTTGGTACCACCACCTCCTATCACTTTTCCGGACTCAATATCCTGAAAATGGAAGTCATTAGGACCAAAGATTGCATAACAATTCAAATCACTAGTCATTCGTTTGACCGAGAGTAAATTAGATTCAAAAATCGGCATGTAAAAAGCTTTAGATCTCTTGTTAAACAAATTCAAGTTCCCAATTCCTTTGATCGGAATATTATCTCCATTTGCAATCATCACATTTCCTTTACTAGGTGCAAGTTTTTCAAGCAAATTCAAATTACTAATCATATGATGAGATGCTCCCGAATCAACCACAAGAGAATCACTAGGTTTACGAGTATAGAAGGTTTTATCGGACTCTTTGAGCGAAGCAATTGACTTGATGAGAGCCTCCAAGTCGGTCTTCCTTACATAGTCGGCTTGGTTAGCCTCCTCTCCTTGGTTAGAGGACCCGGTTCCTCCTTGATCTTGCTTAGCCGAACCATAATGAGCTCGAGTTCCCTTGTAGTAGTTCGGATTCGTTCCTCTTGATGTCTTGAGGTGAGGATGGAGTAACCAACATGTATCCTTGGTGTGGCCCTCCTTCTTGCAATGATCACACTTCAAATGTGGATTGAGATACCGACTTGCTCCACCATTTCTCCGGTTGTCGGGTCGGTTGTAAGACCCTTGGTTAGCCATGTGAAGCTCCCCCTTTCCACCAAATAACCCTTGTGATCCTTGCTCCCTTTGGATTTGAGAGCACACATCATCAAGACTCGGTAACATATCGGAACGGAGGATGTGCTTGATGAGATCATTGTACACCGGGTTCAAAGTAAGGAGAAGCCCAAAGACCTTGTCTTGCTCCCTTCTTTCATTAATCACGACCGGATCCATGGTGCTTGGCCTAAGCATCTCGAGCTCGGCCCATAATGATCGATATCTCCCAAAGTGCTTAGTAAACTCCATATCCTCTTGACTTAGCTCGTTGAGAGCCTTTTTCACCTTAAAGACCCGAGTGAGATTAGAAACGTTACCATAAACGTTTTTGAGAGTTTCCCATAACTCACTAGCCGTTTCACAATAGGAGTAGGCCTCAAGGATTGATGCCTCCAAACTGTTTTGAAGGATTGCTAGAACGGTTTGGTCTTCTTGAAACCACTTGACCGCCGCCAATCTCGCCACTTCACCTTCTTCCTCATCCGATGAGCCATCGTAGGTAGCTTCACGAAGAGATAGATCAATGTGACTCCACAAACCGCGGCCACACAAGGCGGTTTTGGTAGTCCTAGACCAAAGGAGATAGTTTCCTCCCTTAAGAATCACCGGAGCAACGAGTGGCTTAGTGTTTTCAAACACATTCAACATGTTGTTTTGAGAAAGCTTTGAGCTTTATGAGAGAGATGAAGAAAGCTTTGAGCTTTGTTTGAGAAATAGAAAGCTTTGAGCTTTATAAGAGAAATGAAGAAAGCTTTGAGCTTTGTTTGAGAAATAGAAAGCTTTGAGGTTTATGATTGAACAAGGAGAAAGCTTTGAGCTTTTAGGATAGAAAGATGAAAGCTTTGAGCTTTTAGGATAGAAAGATGAAAGCTTTGAGCTTTTGGATGATAGAGTATGAAAGCTTTAAGCTTTGAAAGGATTCAAATCAAGATGAAGAATGTATGTTAGATTAAGCGCATAAGGAGAATGAAAAATCTCCTAATAACGATTCAATCTAACAAATTTAGAATCCCAAGAGCTTGTGCTCTGAAACCATGTAAGAATTGTAAGAGATTTAGAGTAAGATTGAGTGAAGAGTAGTGAAGATTGAGAGAGTAAGAGTTTATGTAGCCATAGAGAGAAAAGAGTATGAACTTTGAAAGATTTTCTTATTATTCAAAGATAATGTTACAAAGAGAAGAAATACATATATATATGAAAAGAGGGGATCAGAACGTTTGGGAAGAAGATAAGATTTGGGACCACAATGTTTCTAGATAAGATTTGGGACCACATTCAAAATCTGGGTCGAGTGTCGATCGACACCACTCCTTGGTGTCGATCGACACGGGCCTTCCTGGTCCCTCGTTCCGCATCTTCCCATTCATGTCGATCGACACTACACCTTAGTGTCGATCGACACACACTCTTCTGATCAAATATTTCCAGAGACATGAGTGTCGATCGACAGAGACTAGTGTCGATCGACACTCTTATTCATTTTCTTTCCCTTAGCACATTTTGATGGTACTAAGGTCAATACAGTAGACAGCCTTTTCATGACTCATCTACTGTTTATGATGAAGTCTTTGCTCTTGTGCATTCTGATGTATGGACAGCACCATGTTTCTCGAAGGATCAATATAAGTATTTCGTTTCTTTTATTGATGAGAAATCCAAGTATACATGGGTGACTCTTCTGAGTACAAAGAGCCAAGTCTATGAATCATTTCTCAAATTCCATTCCTATGTTGCTACACAATTTGGAGCGAAAATAAAGATTTTGAGAAGTGATAATGGAGGAGAATACCTCAGTGGACAGTTCAAAGAATTACTCAGTAAGCATGGAATTGTTCATCAAACTACTTGTCCTTATACTCCTCAGCAGAATGGGGTCTCTGAGAGGAAGAACAGACACATAATGGAGGTAGCAAGGACAATTATGTTTGAAAGGGGAGTTCCAAAACGTTTTTGGGGAGATGCTGTAATGACAGCAGTCTACTTGATCAACAGACTGCCCACGAACAATTTGAAGGGCAGGTCTCCATACGAGGTACTGCATAAGGAGAAACCAAGCATTGAACATTTGAGAGTGTTTGGATGCAAGTGCTTCGTCTTTCTACCTGAGGGGCAAAGAAGCAAGCTGGAAGCAAGAAGTGTTAAGTGTGTATTTGTGGGATATTCTCAAACTCAGAAAGGATACAGATGTTATTCTCCTGAGGAAAGGAGAGAATATGTATCAAGAGATGTGAAGTTTGAAGAACAAAGTGGGTACTTTGATGAGAAAGATCAGAATGGTTTAAAGGAAGTTGGGTTTCCTGGAATGGATAGAGCTCCAGACCTAGAAGTACCCATAGTAAGAGTTGATCATCAAAGGAGTGAATCAGAATCTTCAACATCTGACACACTGGTGCATGACTCGACCTCTACATCAAGTCATCACACCGAGTCTTCTCAGGATTTTAGCTCAGGGGGAGAAGATGAACCAAGTGTGAGTGAGCCGGTTCACTCAGCTGAAGAAGAGAGTATTGATGAAGAAACTCATGGAGAAGTGTCATCACCAATACAACTGCCTCTGAGAAGAAGTCAGAGACAAAGGTATTCTCCTAGTGATGTACGACTCGGTGGTGAGTCTTACAACCTGATTCGATGGCTGGAACCACAAGCTGGCGTTCGCTCTTTCTTGTGGTGGTTGAATGGTGGAAGATGGAATCAAACACGATGGTGTTCACTCTTTCGTGTGAGATCAAATTGTGGGGAGTGTTGATGGATTGATAGCACGACACAGAGTGATGATGATTCTCTGATACGGTACTGATGTTTGCTCCTATGTGAATCACACACACAAGCTCAAACAAGGCTGAGAATTCACTCAAGAATGCTCAAAGAAAATTCAGTTCTTTATTGATAGGTCAAAAGTTGTGGTGGCTACAATGCTGCAATGGGACTTTATAAACAGTCCTTCAGCTTGAACCTTCTAGGGTTCTGACTCAAAACAACAAGAAAAGACTCAAAACAACAGGACTTTCAAAAGAAAACAGCAAGAAGTTTAAAAACTAATCTAAACAAAGTGCAGAGTTTCATTAAAGCCAAACAAGGAAACTATGGCCAGAACTTAAAAAAAAGAAGTGATTTCGTTTTTCTTGGTTCTTAGTGTTGTGGAAGGCTTGAATCACCTGCAAAGACAGTATATAAATTGAAAAACTCACCTTGATGTGTTTCTTGGTCAAATGTGCTAAGAGCTTGAAAATTGGAGTAGAAATCTTCATGTAGTTCTTCAAGCTCTTCATCTTCTTCTGATGATGGTTCTTGATCAGTCTTGAAGATATCTTCTTCTTTCCTGTTTGGTGCAGAGATGGCGAGCTCTAATGTCCCTTGGTGTGTTCTTGTGGGATCAAGGTTGACAGAAAGTAGTTTTGGAGCTAAAGATGCAACGAAGACTTGCACAGCAAGGTTGATCCTCCTAGTTAACTGCTTGGACTTTGATCTTGTCATCGGACCAGGTCGAACTATTGGCATTGGTATTGGAGTTGGTTTGTGGTCTGAACCGATGTCCTCATCATTCCCTCCCTCTTCAAGAGGTTTTGACCCCAAAACAGTTTCTCCTGCATCAAAGGAGGATAAATCCGCAACATTGAATGTATGTGATATATTAAACTCACCTGGGAGCTCAAGTTGGTAAGCATTGTCATTGATACGCTTAAGGACTTTGAAAGGACCATCTCCTCTTGGTGCTAGCTTGGACTTCCTCTTTTGTGGAAACCTTTCTGATCTCATATGTAACCAAACCCACTCTCCTGGTTCAAAGATAACCTCCTTCCGTCCCTTATCAGCTCTCCTCTTATACTCTTCAGTCTTCTTCTCAAGGTTTTCCTTGGCCTTAAGATGAATCTGCTTGATAATCTCTCCTCGTTTCAATCCGTCTAAGTTAACTTGATCAGCTTGTGGAATGGGTGTAAGATCCAACGGTGATAGGGGATTCAATCCGTAGACAACTTCAAAAGGTGACAACTTAGAAGCAGAGTGAGTAGCACGGTTATATGCGAATTCAATAAAAGGTATGCATTCTAACCATGTTGTCATATTTTTACCAAGTGTAGCGCGAAGGAGTGTAGAAAGTGTGCGATTTACTACCTCGGTTTGGCCATCTGTTTGAGGATGGCAAGTGGTAGAGAACAATAGTTTTGTACCTAGCTTCTTCCAAAGTGTTCTCCAGAAGTGACCAAGGAACTTAGTGTCCCTATCCGACACAATTGTTCTCGGAATCCCATGCAAGCGAACCACCTCCTTGAAGAATAGATTAGCAATCTGTGTGGCATCATTGGTCTTGTTACATGGTATAAAGTGAGCCATCTTCGAGAATCTGTCTACTACCACGAAGATAGAGTCCTTGTGCTCGATCTTTGGTAATCCTAGCACAAAATCCATAGAAATGTCTACCCAAGGGGCGTTAGATATTGGTAAAGGTAAATAAAGACCATGAGGATGTGACCTGGATTTTGCTTTATGGCATTGCACACATCTTGAACAGAATCTCTCAACATCTTTCTTCAAGTGTGGCCAATAGAAATGATCCATTACTATGGCTAATGTTTTGTCGACACCAAAATGCCCCATTAGGCCCCCTCCATGTGCTTCACTTAGCACTAATTCTCTCATAGATCCCTGCGGTATACACAAACGTTTATCTTTAAACATAAAGCCATTTTGTAAGTAAAACGAACCGTGAGGTCCTTTGCTGCATTGTTGGAAGCTCTCGCTGAATTCAGGATCGTCTTTGTATTGTTCTTTAATGTGTTCAAATCCCATAATCTTTGCCTCCATAGTGGCAATAAGTGCATGTCTTCGTGATAACGCATCTGCCACAATATTCTCCTTGCCCTTCTTGTATTTGATAACATATGGGAAGGACTCTATAAACTCTAACCACTTAGCATGTCTTCTCTTGAGTGATGTTTGCCCACGTAGGTGCTTGAGTGTCTCATGATCCGTATGTATTATGAACTCCTTGGACAGCAAGTAGTGTTACCATGTCTCTAAAGCACGAACAAGAGCATAGAGTTCCTTATCATAAGTTGGGTAGTTAAGAGTGGCTCCGCTTAACTTCTCACTGAAATAGGCTACGGGTTTCTTCCTTTGGTGTAATACTGCTCCGATCCCCATTCCCGAAGCATCACATTCTACCTCAAACATATCATTGAAATCAGGCAATGATAAGACCGGTGCTTGAGTGAGTCGTTCTTTCAAAGTGTTGATAGCGGTGTCTTGGGCAGTTCCCCAATGGAAGGGCACATTCTTCTTGATCACAGCTGTAAGTGGGGCTGCTATGGTGCTAAAATCTCTCACAAACCGCCTATAGAAGCTGGCTAATCCGTGAAAACTTCTTACGTGGCCAATCGTAGAAGGTGTAGGCCAGTCTCTTATCGCTTTGATCTTCTCCTCATCTACTTGTAGTCCCTGTTCACTTAATACAAATCCTAGGAAAACAAGTTGGTTAGTACAAAAGGAACACTTCTTGAGGTTGGCATAAAGGCCTTCCTTGCGAAGTGATTTAAGCACTAGTTCGAGGTGTTGAAGATGATCAGCAAGGTTCTTACTATATATAAGTATATCATCAAAGTAAACAACCACAAATTTACTTATGAATTCACGTAGAACCTGGTTCATCAAGCGCATGAAGGTACTTGGTGCATTAGTTAAGCCGAAGGGCATAACTAGCCATTCGTATAAGCCTTGCTTTGTCTTGAATGCAGTTTTCCACTCGTCCCCTTCTCGCATTCTGACTTGGTGATAACCACTTTTCAAATCCACTTTTGAGAAGATGGTGGCACCACTCAACTCGTCTAGCATGTCATCGAGCCGTGGAATTGGATGTCGATATTTGATAGTGATGTTGTTAATAGCTCTGCAATCGACACACATTCGCCATGTTCCATCCTTCTTTGGCACTAAGAGGACCGGAACTGCACAAGGGCTAAGGCTCTCCCTGATGTATCCCTTATCCATCAAGTCTCGTACTTGCTTTTCTAACTCCTTACTCTCTTCGGGATTCATACGATAAGCTGGTTTGTTAGGCAACGCTGAACCTGGAACAAGGTCTATTTGGTGCTCAATGCCTCTTAGAGGTGGTAATCCAGGTGGTATATCTTCGGGAAAAACGTCCTGAAACTGATCTAACAGGGTCTGGACTTCAGGTGGTAAATCTAGCTCCTTAAAACCTGTGCTCAAACAATCTTTGAAAACCATTAGTAACATAGTGCCTTTAGCACTCTTAACACGGTTTAAATCTCCAGAAGTAATATACAAACTTGATTTACTAGACTTAGACTCATTGTTCATCCTGCTTTGAAGCTCATGAACTTCGGATGGACTTAAAGGAGCCAAGTTGTACTTACGGTCATTGAAGGTGAAACTGTAGTAGTTTGTACGTCCATTATGTGTAGTGGCTCGATCGAATTGCCACGGTCTACCAAGTAGTAGATGTCCCGCTTGCATTGGTACCACATCACACAACACTTCATCTTGGTACTTACCAACACTAAAGGGCACCGTAGCTTGCTCTGTCACCCTGAGTTCAGTTGTATCGTTGAGCCATTGAAGCTTATAGGGCCTAGGATGTTTCTTTGTCTCCAATCCTAGCTTATCCACCATAAACTTACTAGCAACGTTAGTACAAGATCCTCCATCGATTACAAGATTACATACCTTATTGTTGATCGTACAACGAGTGTGAAACAAGTTCTCCCTTTGTACTTTCTCCTCAGGTTGCACTAGAACACTTAGGACTCGTCTTGTGACCAAGAGATCTCCATGGTCTGGATACTCTACATCTTCAAGGTCATCTTGCTCTCTCTCTTCAAACTCATCGTGTGATTCATATCCGCCACTGGGAGTGATGATCATGACTCGCTGGTTTGGGCAGTCTCTAGCATAGTGTCCTCGTCCCTGACATTTAAAACAAGTAATATCACGAGTACGAGATTGACTTGGGTTAGTAAACTTACCTGGTTCTTGCCGCGAGCTAGAGGGTTGTTCACTAGTTTTGCCTTTGGATCGAGTATCAATCTCATTAGCTTTGCCTTTCTCCATAGGTTTGTTGTTGCTTGCTTGCCAAGGCTGTTGGTTTCGGTTTCGATTAGACATAGAGGTCTTCCTCTTGTTCTGTTGTTCTACTTGTACAGATAAGTGCAGCAACTCATGTAGACCGCTGTATCTTGCCCTCTCCACCTTTCGAGCTATGCGATCATGAAGGCCATCTACAAACTGAGCCATTAAGGCCTCTTCTGATTCTTCTAACTCTAATGAGTTCATAAGCTTCTCAAATTCTTCAAAATACTCTTCTACAGTCCGGTTTCCTTGTGCAAGCTTCCTGAATCGCTTTTGAAGGTCTCGGTGGTAGTGCTCAGGAACATATCTCAACCGTAAGAGGTATTTCATGTCATGCCATGTTTGTATGGGACCAAAGAGTTGTCTCCTCCTCTCTGCAACAGTTCTATCCCACCAAGCTAGTGCATTTTCAGTGAGTTGTGCAGAAGCTAAAGCCACTTTCTTGTGCTCTCCATAGCCATAACATTCAAATATATACTCCATGCGCCTTTCCCAGTCTAGATACACCTCTGGATTCGACTTTCCAGCAAACGTGGGAGGTGTTAACTTTATCTCATGGTTAACTTCTCGCCGCTCACGCTCCCTATGTCGATTCCCTCTTATAGGATCACGTCTCCTCTGGTTTTGGCGTCTCAAGGGATCACGGTGAAAATCTTCTTCTGCCTCAGACATGCTTTCATCACCAGACTCATCTTCGTCTCTTTGATTGTTGACTTGAACATTTCTCCTAGCTGGAGGAGCTCCTTGTGCATTGTTTGGACCTCTCGGTTGAGGTTGTTCAAGGCGATCAATACGTTCCCCAAAACCTCGCAACTCAGTCCTCATTTCTGTGAGCATTTGTAGCAAGGCAGCTTGCGGATCGATGTTTTCATTGTTGTTTGTCTCTCCAACCATGATGAGTGTCTCTCTTTTCCTTGGAAACTCAACAGAAACAACAATTGGTTAAAAGCACCGAGTGTAATGCAATTGAAATTCAAACTAGAATCAAACAGTTCTCACAATCGATAGTCAATGATAACTGCAACTTAATCTATATGAAACTCAACAATCGAAAACACAAATCAATAAGAACTCAGAATAACAAAGTGAAACAACAATACGTAAACAGAAATGCAATAGGTAAACTTCTTTAGGGGTTTTGGTTCTTAAACAAGCTGGAAACAGAGATTGAAACAAAATATGAAGCAAAAACGTTTTTCTTTTCTATGGGTTAAAGGGGTTTTAAGAAATCTGAAACAGATATTGGAAACAACTATGAAACAAAAACTATTTTTATGGGTTTTTCTGGGTTTAAAGCAATCTGAAACAAAATTCAAAACAACTATGAAGCAAACAAAGCATAAACAAATTCAAATCATAATTCAAGCAAATAAGAAAGGGATAGAGAAACCAAAGGTTGGGACCTTTGGCTCTGATACCAGATGATGTACGACTCGGTGGTGAGTCTTACAACCTGATTCGATGGCTGGAACCACAAGCTGGCGTTCGCTCTTTCTTGTGGTGGTTGAATGGTGGAAGATGGAATCAAACACGATGGTGTTCACTCTTTCGTGTGAGATCAGATTGTGGGGAGTGTTGATGGATTGATAGCACGACACAGAGTGATGATGATTCTCTGATACGGTACTGATGTTTGCTCCTATGTGAATCACACACACAAGCTCAAACAAGGCTGAGAATTCACTCAAGAATGCTCAAAGAAAATTCAGTTCTTTATTGATAGGTCAAAAGTTGTGGTGGCTACAATGCTGCAATGGGACTTCATAAACAGTCCTTCAGCTTGAACCTTCTAGGGTTCTGACTCAAAACAACAAGAAAAGACTCAAAACAACAGGACTTTCAAAAGAAAACAGCAAGAAGTTTAAAAACTAATCTAAACAAAGTGCAGAATTTCATTAAAGCCAAACAAGGAAACTATGGCCAGAACTTAAAAAAAAGAAGTGATTTCGTTTTTCTTGGTTCTTAGTGTTGTGGAAGGCTTGAATCACCTGCAAAGACAGTATATAAATTGAAAAACTCACCTTGATGTGTTTCTTGGTCAGATGTGCTAAGAGCTTGAAAATTGGAGTAGAAATCTTCATGTAGTTCTTCAAGCTCTTCATCTTCTTCTAATGATGGTTCTTGATCAGTCTTGAAGATATCTTCTTCTTTCCTGTTTGGTGCAGAGATGGAGAGCTCTAATGTCCCTTGGTGTGTTCTTGTGGGATCAAGGTTGACAGGAAGTAGTTTTGGAGCAAAAGATGCAACGAAGACTTGCACAGCAAGGTTGATCCTCCTAGTTAATTGCTTGGACTTTGATCTTGTCATTGGACCAGGTCGAACTATTGGCATTGGTA